>JALAZF010000049.1:1244333-1866500 GCA_022829125.1 Lathyrus tuberosus
CATCATGTCGTGAAACAGAGTTGTCATGGCCCTTTGATAGGTTGCCCCGATGTTCTTCAAACCGAACGACATTACCTTGTAACAAAAGGTGCCCCATGGGGTGATGAATGAAGTTTTCTCCATGTCTTCCGGCGCCATTTTGATTTGATTATAGCCTGAGAATCCATCCATGAAGGAGAAGACTTTGAATTTTGCTGTACTATCTACCAGCATGTCTCTGTTTGGTAAAGGGAAGTCGTCCTTTGGACTTGCTTTGTTCAGATCCCGTAGTCTACACACATTCTAACTTTTCCGTCCTTTTTTAGAACTGGCACTATGTTGGCTAGGCATTGAGGATATTCTGAGGTGGCAAGGAAACCTGTGTCGATCTGTTTTTTGCACTTCCTCATTGATTTTGATAGCCATATCCAGGTGAGTTCGTCTCAACCTTTGTTTTACTGGTGGACATTCTGACTTCAGCGGTAGATGATGTTCCACGATGCTGGTATCCAACCCTGGCATGTCCTGATAGGACCAAACGAATACATCTGGAAACTCTTTGAGAAGTTTTATCAAGCTTTCTTTGATAGTCGGACTGAGCAGTGCCCCAATCTTAACTTCTTTCTTTTCTTCCTCTGATCCCAAGTTGACCATTTCCAACGGCTCTTTGTGAGGTTCAATGGACCTTTCCCCTTGCCTGAGTAGTCGGGAGATCTCATCCAGAATTTCTGCGTTCTCTTATTCTTTAGCTTCAAATACCGGGAATTCAAAGTTGGGAGAAGGCATTGAATCGTATGTTTTAACGGGGTTTAAAATAAGCAATCTGTATGACGTGATGATTCGTTTTTTAAAAGAGATAGAGAGAATGCAAGAGTGTGTGTAGTGTATTTTCTGAAAAATGCTTGTTATTATTTTGGGTTGTTTTTAGGATTACCATGTTTCTGAAAAAAGAAAAGTGAAAACAACAATAAATGCGGGAATGACAGAACGACGTTATTTATTTATGATTTTGTCGATTCTTGAAATATAGCCCTATAAAACAAAACTCCGTCGCTTTGGGCGAAGCGAAGAGGAACATTTACAGAAAGGTGAGCCCTATAAAAACATTCGTTTCACCTGGGCAGGGTGAAAGGTTAAAACAAAGATGACAATTACTTAGACTTATGGACGACTTTCGGGACATCGACAACAACCCATTGGCGACGAACTCCTCGGTGAATCCCAAAGTCTGGTACCTTCTTTCTTGGTTGGTCCTCAGAAATGACACTGATTTTTGGCAGAGCAGGATCGTTGGAGTCTTCCTCCCATGCAGAGTTGTCGTAAACGAACTCTTCTGTTGTATCTTCCTTAATGTTTTCACTCTCAAGAGGATCTCCCCATCCAGTTGGCAGGATGTCCTCGTATCTGATGCGAGAGCTTTCAGAAGAGGTGTACTTGACCAAGAAGTCGTACTTGCCACTCGGCTGTCCTAAGGTGTCCCATACTTTTGTGGGGATAGAGGAGTCATCCTTCTCAATGACGTTGACCTTAGGAAAAGCATAGTTGATGAACTTTGGTCCCACAATCTTTCCAGATTTATCGTTGTGCTGGATATCTTTGAAATGTCATGAGTAATGATCCCATGACTCGGTGGGGACATGGGTATTATTTTCAATATTACTCAGCTAATAAGCAACGTTGGGCTGACTCTTTTGCCCCAAGTCTTCTGGGTATGACTTCCAGATAGGAAAGTCATCCAAGGGATCATAATAATCTTGGTCGAAGTTGTTCTTCATTAGATCATCCTCTAATGAGTTAGGTGGAGCACGACATCCTTCAGGATCACAATCTCTATAGATCATCCGAACGTCTGATCTTGGTATATATCTCGGGCCTTTCGTGGGAAAATAGAATGGCATGGGCATTTCTTCCTGAGACATATAGCCATTGTCGTTGAGATAAGATTTCTATTCCTCGTCCTTATCGGAGGAGTCACTCTTATTGATGGTGTGTACTTTTTGAGACAGTGGGTGGAGGAAGCCTCCACTGTGAAAGAAGTCCTGAATGGGACAAAAACTTTCGTCTTTAGTAATTTGGGTACAGGCTGAAGAGAAACCAAGACCTTTCTTTGTCTTGTTATCAGTAGGAATTACAAGTTGTCCCCATCCTTTTATGTCGTTACTCTCTATCACTTTGATAGCGTCTTTGTATGAGGAAATCAATGTCCCTCTTTCTGATCGATTGTCATTGCTCACCGAGAGTGCTTGGAACTGGGTTCCAACAACCTCCTCGGGTTCTACACAGGAGAATGATGATAAGTTGCTCACTATTAGGGCCTGCTCTCCGCATACTGTGACTAATTTGTCATTCTTAATGATCTTCAGCTTTTGGTGAAGTGTTGAAGTGACTTCCCCAGCTTCGTGTATCTAAGGTTTTCCTAATAAATAGCTGTATGCTGCCCAGATGTCCATGACCTGAAAAGTGACTTGGAAAGTGTGAGGACCGATGGTTATGGGAAGATCAACTTCGCCGATAACTATTTTTCTGGATCCGTCAAAGGCTTTGACGATGATCTCACTGCCTCTCACTGGAGCTCCTTGAAATAATAGTTGTATCAAAGTTGATTTTGGCATAACATTCAGAGCTGATCCTGTGTCTACCAGTACGCTGGCTAGAGCATCGTCCTGGCAGTTGATTGTAATGTTAAGTGCCATATTATAATTTTTGCCTTCTTCCAGCAGTTCTTCATCACTGAATCCTAAATTGTTGCAGGAAGTGATGTTGGGAATGATGCTGTCAAACTGCCTTACCATCACATCTTGTTCTACGAAAGCTTTCTCTAATACTTTCTGCAGAGCTTCCCTGTGAGCTTCGGAACTAAGCAGGAGAGATAGCATAGAGATTCTCGATGGAGTTTGCAGCAGTTGGTCTACAATGTTGTACTCGCTTTTCTGGATGAGCTTCAACATCTCATCATTGTTTTTTAACAGTTCTGGATTACTGGATTGTCTGACTGGTTGATCGGGAACTTCTATTTGAGGTTCTTTCTCTTTGGTAGGTTCTCCAACTCCTCTATTAAAGATCCGGCCGCTCCGAGTTACTCGACTGATGTCAACGATGTTTACCACGGAGGGTAATGGAGTTTCCTTTCCATTTTCGATAGTTGTTGCACCGTACTTGTAAGGGATATCCTTATCTGATTTGTTCGGTACTGGACCTGGCATGTAGATAACCATAGGAGATTTTTGATCTCTCTGACCATTATAGGCAACCTCGATCAGTTCCTGGTTGGGAACTTTTCTACCATCAAGAGGGATTCTTGATTCATTGAGTAGAGGTATTATGGTGCAAACGTCTTTGGTCCTCTCATGATCGCAGATTATGACAACGTCTTTGCTTTGATTAGGGAGATAGTCTGGCATCACATTGATCGACCTCGAACTTGAACACGGTCGAATCCCTTTTTGGTCCAACTAATTTTGAAGAGCCTCTCGTACGAGGTAGCATCCTTGTTTGTTTTCTGAACAAACTCTACAACGCTCGTAGTTGTGATTTGGCACCCGACCACGTCCGGTTTGTATGCATTGCAACTTTACTAGATCTGTTTCCATCAAACGGACATCCTAACTTTGATGCCTACCAGGATTCCCGTCAGTTATACTAATCAGCTGTGTAGCTTCATCCAAGCAGATTGGAAGCCACTAGTGGTCCAACAAGTGTTGAAGTGTTCTTTGGACAAGTGCACACCCTTGGTCGTCTTCACGGCATTCTTCATAGTCTTGATAATCATGTGAAGCCAGAAAGCCAGGCCTGACTTGCTTAGCGTGTAATTCAACCAGACTGGTATTCATCAACCATATGTCAAAGATCTGAACCATATTGACTTGATGGTTATTTCTCTCACGGTAGTCTTGGATCCATCCGAGATCCATCTGACGTTGGAGGGCCTCTTGTACAAAAGAGCATCCCTAATTGCTTGTTGAGCAGACCGGACAGGTGTACCGTGCGATTTTTGTCGGTGACGCGACCACCTTATCGCCATGGTTGGAATTGGGTGCTACTTTCTGATTTCTTATTTATCCTATGAAGCTGGAAAGGAAAGGGAAGCTATCTAAAACTAACCTTACATGCAAATGTTTTCTTTAACAAATGCTTAAGAGATTAGGGAGTTCGAGGTCAAGTTATACAATGGGGAGTTGTCAATTACCCATCCTATATATGGTTATCCATAAATCGTTAGCAATTATACTGTTTTCTATTTACTGGTGTTTATCTGTCGAGGTTGGGAAAGTTTCTCCTTTGGGAATGTTTGAGAGAGAGAGAGAGAGTTTTTGGTGGTTTCAGGTTTTTTCGATGTTTTTGGTAAGGTACTGGACCAAAGGTTTTTGATTAGTGTGTGAAGATACTGGACCTAAAGTTTTTTATTGGCGTGCTCACTAAGATTTTGCAATCTTATGCCTACGTATTCCCATTAAAGAAAATTAGGAAATCAGAGAAATCGTAGTTCCTAGGAGGAAAATGTTTGGTGTCTTGTTCAAAGCCCAAGATTGAAGCTAAAGGTTATTTGTGCCTTGTTCAAAGCCCAAGATAGAAGCTAAAGGTTTGACTGAGAGAGAATTTATTATCTCTAAAGGGAGATATCTCATCTGTTTATCACAACTGTTGGGTGACTGATTATAAAGGAGGATTACTTTAACTGGGATATGTGAATCCAGCAATGCTATAATTTCCTTTATAGGGGATTTGTCATGAAGGAGAAAACTTTAACTCAGTGTTGAGCAATGCCATTTTTCCTTAGGGATCTTTCATGCTAAGAGAGGGACATTGGCGTGGATGTAAATAATCCAGAGGCTTGCCACTTACAGCAATTAGATGAAAGAGGGGATTTACCAGGATAAGAGATGGACTACAACTTGGATATTTGAATCAACAAGTGTGCCACTTATAGCAGTTATCTGGGATTAAGGTTTGTTTGATTTATCTATTTTGATGTGTGATGTACAGAGAAATGTCTTCCTACAGAGATATTTTTGATTTCCTCTGAGGGGATATTGATTTTTGTGTACCTTGATCAAAGCCCAAGGTTGAAGCTAAAGGGCTGGCTCTATTTAGGGAGTTTTATCTATCTTGTACAAAGCCCAAGATTGAGGCTGAAAAGAGACTGACTCTTTTGAGGGGATCATTATACAAAGCCTAAGAGGAGGCTAAAAGTTGACTTTTTCGGGGAAATATTTTGTCTGTCTTGTACAAAGCCCAAGATTGAGGCTAAAAAGAGTTTTTGACTCCACTGGGGAATATTTGAATGTGTCTTGTACAAATCCCAAGATTGAGGATAAAATGGGAAACCGACACTACTGGTGAGAGGTTTTATCTGTCTTGTACAAAGCCCAAGATCGATGCTAGAAGAAGATTGACTCTGCTGAAGAGTATGATTTGTCTTGTACAAAGCCAAAGATTGAGGCTGAAAAGAGGATTAACTTAGGGAGATTGTATATATGTCTTGTACAAAGCCCAAGATTGAGGCTAAAAGATATTTGACTAACTCAGATGAAGATATTTATGGGTGTCTTGTACAAAGCCCAAGATTGAGGCTGAAAAGAGACTGACTCAACAAGAAAATGTTTTTATCTGTCTTGTACAAAGCCCAAGATTGAGGCTGAAAAGAGACTGACTCAACAAAAGAGTGTTTTTATCTGTCTTGTACAAAGCCCGAGATTGAGGCTGACTTTGCTGAGGAAAGATCATTATACAAAGCCTAAGAGGAGGCTGGTTGGAGAATTTCTTATATGAAGCCTAAGAGGAGGCTATCTTCTGCTGAGGATTATTGAGATCCTGAGGCAGGTCCAAAGTGGGGAATCAACTCTTACTGAGGATTACATAGGAGTTGAGATATCAGATGCCTTGAGGTTTTGATAGTGTTGTATTGATGGCAAGCTGACCCTAGATGGGGAAATTTAGGATGAAGAGTTCAAACTCTGTTGGTTATTGATGAAATGATTAGGGTTTCTCTTTTTTCCTTTAGGAGATGAGATTGTCCATGTCTACTGGTATGAAAGGGTTTATCTTTGTATGATGTCCAAGAGGAGGCAGGTGTTTTAAGGGATGAGAATCAACCCTAAATTGGTCTGAGGTTTTGACTCTTTGGAAAGACTGCTTTAACAAAGGATGACTAAGTTTTGTCCTATACCTGTAAGAGGTCTATGGGTCCTTGTACTAAGCCAAATAGAAGGCATGAGAACTTTTAAGAAGCCCGAGGGTCCTTGTACAAAGCCCAAGAGGAGGTTGAGGATGCTTTTAGGAAGCCTGTGGGTCCAAACCTAAGAAAAGTTCAAGAAAGGTTTCACCAGGAATAATCCTTTCTTTAGTGAACAGTTCTAGGGTTTGAAGAAATTCAAGAGAGGTTTCACCGGGAATTAATCCTCTCTAGGGGAAATTTATTTCTTAGACAAATTTCTAGTAGTGACAGTCTTGAGAAAAGTTTCACCGGCAATAATGTCTTTCTCTGTTCCATATTATATAAGCCCAAGAGGAGGCAAGATTGTATCTGAAAATTCCTATGGGGAACTAGTTTTAACTGTGTTGAAAGACTGACCACTGGTTTGATCTAATCCTAGACCTAATTGTCGGGGAAAACTTGAAGCAGATAATATACAGGCATATATATATATATATATATATATATATATATATATATATGTGTGTGTGTGTGTGTGTGTATACACACACACACACATACACACACATATATATATACACACACACACACACATATATATATATATATATATATATATATATATATATAAGTATGTAAAAGAAAGCTGTTTTAAAACTTACAGGTGAGCAAGCTTCCATTGTAACAGCTGTATGGTTAGTTGTTCAAGAAATTAAAGAAAGTTTTGATAACAACTATGAATTTGAATCTAAATCAAAGGGGAAAGTTGTTTTAAAGAGAAGATTGGGGCTTATACTCAAGGAGGGGCCTGGATGAAAAACAGTAATCGTATCGTTGATCTGAAAATTGTATCGGGACTTATACAATGATTGAGGCCCAAGTTATTATATTTACAAAGAGGTTGGGTCTTACACTCTATTTAAGGCCCACTGATTCTTTGGAATTTCTTCCAGTCCAGAAAACGGTGCTTGATCAGTGATAGGTAAATTAATCAGGTGGGAGTACTCTTCCAGTGTTGGTGCAAGTTGGTAATCCGAGAAAGTGAAGCAGTGGTAAACCGGATCGTAGAACTGTACCACTGTAGATAGGATTCCTTTAACCACGTTGACCCTTAACAAAGACAAGAATCCTCTGTGCTTAGCTCTGAAAGCCTCAGGATTGGTAATCATCCTTCCCAATTTCCTTAAGTCTTCTAGTTTCGGAGCCTTGAAGGTGTACTTGTGCGTTTTTATTCTACCGAAATCCATAACGCAACCTCTGATACTTGCAATTTCTGTTTTAGTTCTTTTGGAAAAAAACTTCTTGTTTGAAAAGAGTTTTTTAATGAATGCATGAATGCAGCAAACAAAAACATTTGAAAACATGGGTTCAAGGGTTCAACGTCACAAGCATGGAGTTATGGCTCTACCCATCTATCATACTCTAATTTTTAACCCTAAGATACCACTTTTTTATGCATCATCGCGCATAAATCATTAGGTCATGCGGTCTTTGTGTGCGTGTTTATTGTGACTAACCAGCTTGTGTATGTGCTTTAATTTTCAAGTGAAGATAATACTCACTCTCACAAGTACTTCAAGACGTGACTAATTAGTTACAACCCTAAGTTTTACCGGTTCATTTCTCTAAAGGTTTCTCAGAAGTTTCAGTGTGTCCGTCAAGAAGAAGTAGGGTCCCTTTCATGGGTGACGTGCATGGTCATTTGTTGAGGATTAGTTAAGGTTTCATGGCAAGCTACATCCTTATTTTCAAAGATTCCTCAAGACCTGGTTCTTGTGCTAAGATCATCCTCGTCGAAATGATTGCTTGGAGTGTCATAAAGTCAAGGTGTTTCTTGTTGTTTAAACTATGGATTAAGATCTCATCAGACGGAATGTGACTGCTTTTGTGATTAGAATTCATAAGACAAGTATGGTATAGAAGGCTAACTAATTCATTGATTCAAAAAACGTTCTTAAGCATTTATTTTGCCTAAGAATTTGATTTAAGCTTGTATAGACTTTTTTGGAGTCGAGTAACAAAGACATCGTTCAAGTTCATCATCATTCACAATTTTCAACTTTCAAACCCATTTAACACTAAGCCATTTATCCATACCCACTATCATATTCAATATTCATTTCCCTTTTTTTCTAAACCATAAACCAACTCTTCATTACCCAAATATCCATAACCAAAACTCATTTCAAAAACCAAAGCTTTTTTCCTAGTTCACAACTACTTTTCATCCAAAGTAATTGATCGGTAAATAGCAAGTGTACTATTTAACGATGTAGTAATAATTGGGGTTATCCCCAGAGTCGGTCTCTCGAGGACTGCGCGTCAATGTAAGCGCAAATGCTAATTCAATTAAACAAAAGTTTTCTTTGGGGTTTGTTTGGTTGACAGAATTATAATAACAAAATAAAATAAGCAGAATAATAAAAAGTGCTTTTGACAAATATGATGAAATATGCTAGGGAAGGTGTATAAATTACTAGTAAGAACCTGAAATTATCGTCAGAGATATTTGTCTCAAAACCTTAATTCTACTAACCCTAAAATATTTTTCTTAAATTCCTTTAAACGAAAAACCTTTGATATTCTCCCTTGACCCTAATTCCTTAGCAATCAAGAAAGAACATCAAGCAATAGTTCTGACAAAGTTGTTTTTAGTCACTACGAGATATCCCCATTCCTAGGCAATATCTACCGTAATGTTATTATGCAAAATCAATGGATTAGTTTTTCAGGCCAAATCCCTAATCGTAAATCGTTCCCAATTTAACCGATCGAAAAATATAAAATAATTTGCAAAACAAAAAATTAAGGTAAAAAAACATAAATTCATCAAATAATTCAACAAAGGTTCATTACATCACAATTTAGGGACACCCCCTAGCATTGGGGGGTTTAACTTCTCATAATATTCGAAACAAAAACAATAATAGGATTAAAGAAAGACATTACAAATTGATCGGAGTAATTTGATCCTTCAATCGCTTCCGCTCATGAACAATCTCCTTCTCCAAATCTCCTTGATCGCATAAACTATCGTAAAATTGTTCGTAAAGTAAAAAAGTGTCCATTCTTCTTTCAAAAACTAGTCTAAAAAGTCACAATTCACCCAGATCGTTTGGAAATACCCAAAGTGCCCCCACAACTTAATATAGGGAGAAAATATGAAAAAATTCAGATCATCAGCGTCAAAGCTGACATGGGCCGTGTCAGCCAACACTGCCGGCCGTGTCAGCTTGCTGGATTTTATAACTGAAATTGTTTCGATCATAACTTTTGATCCGTAAGTCTGTTTTGGTCCCCGTTCGAAGCGCCGGAAAGCTAGTGAAGAGAACTACAACATAGTATAGACAAGGAACTTGGTTGCCCAATATTTTTCCATGTTTGTTGAATTTTAGGTCCAGGCATCCTCTGCTTCATTCCAAAAACTCTTCTAAATCCCCGAAACTTTCATTTTCTTCGCACGAGTCCTTTGGGATTTTCCACTCAGACCTGAAACCATTGAAAACTACCAAACCAAAGCATAAAATGCAACATAATTGAAATAAAACAACAAATTATAAAATGTGAGAATAAAATACAACAAGTAAAATTGAATTGAAAAACAATGAAAAGACAAAGTGCTACCGATTTTATGGATTGATGCCGAATAAGTGACAGAAACATAGTAGAAATGGTGACCGATCACAACCTCAAACTTATCTCATTGCTTGTCCTCAAGTAATGCTCGAGACAGCAGAAAGGTCACCCCTGAATTAATCAAAATTATCTTACCACAACACCGCTGAGATCTTTCGCGACTATCTTTCCACTTTTCTTTCAACATTTCCTTCTTACCTGAATTTTGACGGTCCGCTACACTTCCACATCAAAGTACCTCATTACCTATCAGCTTTTCACACTCTCACCAAATCTCTCGGGTTACAATGTTTACACTCAATAATCATAGCATGCAAAGTCAACTCATAAGCTTGAACAACATATATTTTCATCTCAAACGCACACAACACACACTTTTTGAGGGCTTTTATGGTTGTAACGGGGCTTAGGGACAAGGAGGGATAAACAAACAAAACGGAAAAACGATTGGTTTTTAGCTCAGACTCAGTTTCGTCATTCTAATCACTATGGTATTTACTCTGTTTCACAATCAAGGGTATCGGACACCATTTTACTAGGATTCTTTAGTTTACACTAAATTGTTTCTTTGAGCTTACTTTTTGACTTCTTCAAACTAAATACTCCTCTAGGTAAGTACTTTATTCTATTTCTCTTTTTTGTTCTTTCTTTCTTTTCTATTTTTTTTTCCTGAATTTTCTTTCTTTCTTTTTTTTTCTTTTTGCACTTACCTAGTTCTTAAAGGTATCTCAACCCCAAACTTAGAATTTTTCATAGATCAAAAATCAACAACACTTATCTGAGCAGGGTGAGGGAGTGTTTGGGCTCATGGTTTAATTATGAGGTTAATAAACAAACAAAAGGAAGAAGGCTCGAAGGGGTTAACAAAGGATAACATAAAAAGGTAGGCTAGAAAGGCTCAGGGTTAAAAACAAACAAGTGCCTCAGTGTGTATATGTGTGCATTGAAACTCCAACAGATGAGTATGCAAACAAAAACTGACAGAGACATACATGAAGAACTCTCATGATGATAATGTGTTTGGCTTTTTAAGATCCTCACCGTGTTTAGTATAGCTTATAGGTTTAAAGGTACTTTTAGTGTGATGTAGCTTCATCTCCGTCTCGGGTGCACAGTACTCCCGTATCAGTCCGGTGTCAGAAAGTCGTGTCCAATCATTCACTTCAGCAGTACCAACTTTCAGGGTTTTCCTGGAGATCAAGTATGGGTTGCGTCTTCTCATCCACTAACTACAAGCCTCATCATTCATCCGGCACAAATACCTTCAATCTGTAACACACGAAATACAAAACACACCAATCAATGGTACGAAGATGAAATAACATAAATAAAAATACTGAAAGCAATAACCCCCCCCTCCCCCACACTTGAACTAAACATTGACCTCAATGTTTTAGAACAAGCTAGAGATGGGAACTCACAGAGCCTCACTGCGGAGGGACAAAGTTACAAAAACTGAACGCCTGCCAGACATGGGCCGTGTCAGGATTCTGTTCTCAATCCACGAAAAAAGAAAGAGAAAAAAGAAAAAAAAATTCAGTAGGGCTGACACAGGTGGCCGTGTCAGCCTACTTTTATTTTTTTACTATAGTAGGGCTGACACGGGCCGTGTCAGGTGACACGGGAAGCCGTGTCAGCCTACTGAATTTTTTTTCGTGAGATCCCTCCGCCCTCCTGTGAAAGACTCTGAATGTACCTAATTAAACCTGAAACACAAGAAAAACAGAAGAAACCATTAGAAATAAAACTAGTGGGGTTGCCTCCCACGAAGCGCTTCGTTTAATGTCGCATGGCTCGATGGTTCACTCTCTGTTAAGGTGGCATATATGAAACAAAGAACACATCATCTTTTTTCTTTCTTTTGTTTGCTAGCAATCCCATGAACTTGAGGTATTGATGATGTTGCTTCCAAATCATTTTTAGTTGGATTTTCGTGAACAAGGCATAAATGAAATCCAATACTTTATCAATTTCTTGTCTTTTATCTGCCTTGTTAAAATAGTTCTTGGGGATACTTTCTTCTTGAAGATTTTCTTGTTGGATGTCTATATCTTCACAAATTGTTAAATCTGTATTTTCATCCAGCACTAGATCATCCTCAAGTTGCATTCTTTCTCCTTCCCCATCTTTCTCGTTTACCTCAAATTCTTCTATTTCTAATTCATCTTCTTCGTCTGACGTCATGCCTTGTTCTTCTTCTTTCACACATTCTTCTTCCAACCTGCACTCTCGCCAAATAAAATAATCTGGGTAATAGTTAGCTTCCTTACATTCATTCATACGGATTCTTACCTCCCTCCTATATGCTTGAAAAATTTTAGTCGCCTCTTTCAAGGTGATTCCAGAATCGGGCGACCAACATTGAGGAGATACAGGTGGCAATGTATAAATCATAGCTACATAACTCAGACATTGTATTAGTTGCACAATATAGAAGAATTCATGAAGGTATAGTAATCTGACACTTTTTTTTTATAAAATAAAAATAAAAATAATCAAAAATAAAGTTTTAGTCACAGAGTGACAAAATTCTAATTGAGTTAAAATCAACACTTATAATTTGGCAGTCCCCGGCAACGGCACCAAAAATTTGATCGGTAAATAGCAAGTGTACTATTTAAAGATGTAGTAATAATTGGGGTTATCCCCAGAGTCGGACTCTCGAGGACTGCGCGTCAATGTAAGTGCTTATGCTAATTCAATTAAACAAAAGTTTTCTTTGGGGTTTGTTTGGTTGAGAGAATTATAATAACAAAATAAAATAAGCAGAATAATAAAAAGTGCTTTTGACATATATGATGAAATATGCTAGGGAAGGTGTATAAATTGCCAGTAAGAACCCGAAATTATCGTCAGAGATATATGTCTCAAAACCTTAATTTTACTAACCCTCAAATATTTTTCTTAAATTCCTTTAAACGAAAAACCTTTGATATTCTCCCTTGACCCTAATTCCTTAGCAATCAAGAAAGAACATCAAGCAATAGTTCTGACAAAGTTGTTTTTAGTCACTATGGGATATCCCCAATCCTAGGCAATATCTACCGTAATGTTATTATGCAAAATCAACGGATTGGTTTTTCAGGCCAAATCCCTAATCGTAAATCGTTCCCAGTTTAACCGATCGAAAAATATAAAATAATTTGCACAACAAAAGATTAAGGTAAAAAAACATAAATTCATCAAATAATTCAACAAAGGTTCATTACATCACAATTTAGGGACACCCCCTAGCATTGGGGGGTTTAGCCTCTCATAATATTCAAAACAAAAACAATAATAGGATTAAAGAAAGACATTACAAATTGATCAGAGTAATTTGATCCTTCAATCGCTTCCGCTCATGAACAATCTCCTTCTCTAAATCTCCTTGATCGCATAAACTATCGTAAAGTAAAAAAATGTCCATTCTTCTTCCAAAAACTAGTCTAAAAAGTCACAATTCACCTAGATCGATTGGAAATACCCAAAGTTCCCCAACAACTTAATATAGGGAGAAAATATGGAAAAATTCATATCATCAGCGTCAAAGCTGACACGGGCCGTGTCAGCCAACACTACCGGCCTGTCAGCTTGCTGGATTTTATAACCGAAATTGTTTTGATCATAACTTTTGATCCGTAAGTCTGTTTTGGTCCCCGTTCGAAGCGCCGGAAAGCTAGTGAAGAGAACTACAACATAGTATAGACAAGGAACTTGGTTGCCCAATATTTTTCCATGTTTGTTGAATTTCAGGTCCATGCATCCTCTGCTTCATTCCAAAAACTCCTCTAAATCCCCGGAACTTCCATTTTCTTCGCACGATTCCTTTGGGCTTTTCCACTCAGACCTGAAACCATTGAAAAACACTAAACCAAAGCATAAAATGCAACGTAATTGAAATAAAACAAAAAATCATAAAATGCGAGAATAAAATACGACAAGTAAAATTGAATTGGAAAACAATGAAAAGACAAACAAAGTACTACCGATTTTATGGATTGATGCCGAATAAGTGACAGAAACATAGTAGAAATGGTGACTGATCAGTAATTCAAAACATTATCCACTCCAAATCTAAAAGTTAATTTCTTTTATATCGGTTCAAGAATTCAAATCCAAGCTATCATTCAAGCATCCATCAATCATGAAGGATCATTTTCAAGATTAATCCAAGATAAATCTTGTGATAATTTTTTTTAATCCAAGCTCATTCCAAAATACAAGATTCAAGTTCAACATATTTTCCACACTTTAATTTCAAATTCAATCAAAGATTACAAGTTGGATTCATAAGTCCAAGAATTCCATGTCATAAAACTCTCAAGGCATCCATACAAAATCCCATACTGTCATACCCCAAATTTTGACCACCAAGATTTCCCATCATTATGAAAATCATCATCACAATATGGATGTACTTCCACGCCTCATCAATATCCTCAAAGATGTTTGAGCATTCACCACAATCAAGAATTAGGGTTTCAAGCCCTCTCAGAGCACTTAGACAAAGGATCAATCAAGAAATGACATGATTTTCAACTTGTCTAGCCTCTTAAACACACATAAAGGATCAAGAGGACTCCCATATCAAGAATTAAGCACAAGGTTGCAACATTCCAAGTGGATCAAGCCTCAAGATCGCTTGTGTCACCATATTAGGGTTTTGGTGGCCTGAGACCTCTAGATGAAAATTTTCACCTGGGCATGAGCCAATGCTTCAAAGCATAACCCAAGATACTCCAAGGGACCTCATGGACCCAATCATCAAGTCAATTCAACCTCAGGGGATGCATTTACCAAAAATCAGGAATTAGGGTTTCTTGACCTAATTCACCCCTAAGTTGACTTTTGGGACAAAATATGAGCCAAGACCTCAAGATATGATTTAAGGGTCCCCAATACACTACATTGATCCATTTGCAACAATGGATTAATCCAAGAAGCTTGATCCACAAGTTTCAATTTCATCAGGACCACAATGAGGGTTTCGAGGAAAAAAGTCAACTGTACCTTTGACTTTTGACCAAGACATGCTCCCAAACCTTGGGACATGATTCAATACATCCTATAACACCTATGGAATATATCCATTAGGTTTTATTTAGGTCAAGGACTTGATTTCACAAAGGATCGAATAGTTTGGATTTCATCCAATAAAAAGTCAACTGTGCACAAAATCAAGTTTGAATTTTTGAAAATTTTCACAATTATGGTTCCTTGACCCTAAAACAATGTTAATATGTGATTTGAATCATCATTCATCAAGAAAAATCAAAGAAAGTGAGTTAACTTGTAAAAGGGGTAACCATAAAAAACTTAGAATTTTTCTAAGTTATGGAACAAAATGGCTAGGGTACCCATTTCCAAGGACCATAACTTGAGATCCAAGCAACCATTTTGGGTGATCCAAAACTGGATTTATAGGTCTTGCTACACTCTACAAAAGCTTCAACTACATCTCATTCCAATTCCTCATGGATTTTTAGTTATGGAGTGATCAAAATGGCTAAAAACATGAAAATGACATTTTTCCAACACTTAGTGAAATTTTCACTAAGTCAGAATCTGCCTTACTTTTTCCAAAATGTAGGGACATTTTTCACCTTGATCCAAGTCAAACCAGTTCTAGGGGTGAACATAAAAGTTAAAGTATGTCATAAGGGTTTTCCAACAAGTACTAGATCATCTCCAAATTCAATTTGAGCAAGGAGATACAACTCTTGAAACATGGCATCATGAACAGATTTTACAAGGTAGAATTGTGCACATTTGCTCAATTTGTCCAAATATGATAACTCCAAGCCTTGTCATTAATTTGGACACATCAGAGGATCAAATCCAAGGGGGATGATCTGATCTCCAAGCCTCACAAGTCCAAGAATCTACAAGTAGCCATGCCAAACCTAAAAGGGCTAAAAAGTGCCAAGACTCCAATTTTGTTTCCAAGCCTTTAATGAATGCATCAAGGTGGCATGAACTGAGCTTATTCCAACTGAAAGAAGATATGAGGAAACTTCACAGTGACATGCAATCTCTGGCAGCAGCTCAGATGCAACAATAAAGGACTGTGATCTCAGAGATCACATCTACGCCCATAGTGGAAAAGTATGATCCTCGGTACAACATGCCTAAAGATAGTCCCTGGGGCATGCCACTTAACTATATCCTGGAAGGCTATGTTCTTCCGATCACGGAAGATCCGGAAACTACAGCAGGAACTGCTGGGCCTGAAGGTTGCAAACTTCGGGAAAGCGAAGATGCAAGGGGCATGACGGTGACTCCTGAAGGTTACAAACTTAGGGATAGGGAAACACCGAGCGTCACAGCCTTGATGACTATACCACCACTCGTGGTACACGCTATCTTAGAAGGACAGATTCCACAACTACCTTCTGGTGGAAACGAAAGTATGTACGACAGAATGAATGAGTTCCAGGAGTAATTCCTGGAGATGCAGAAGGAACTGCATGCCATTCGCGGTAAGGATCTATTCGGGAAGGACACCACAGACCTTTGTTTGGTCCCCAATATGAAAATTCTGCAAAAATTCAAGGTTCCCGAATTTGAGAAATACAAAGGCAACTCTTGCCCTCAAAGCCATTTGGTGATGTACGCTTGGAGGATGTCAACTCAGACAGAGAACCAACAGCTACTGATCCATTACTTCCAAGATAGTTTAATTGGTGTCGCACTCAAATGGTACATGGGTTTGAACCACACTAAGATCGCCACTTTCAAAGATCTTGGCGCTGCCTTCGTTCAGCAGTATAAGTATAACCTGGACATGGCACCAGACAGAGAACAACTCAGAGCCATGTCGCAGAAGGATAAGGAAACCTTTAAGGAGTATGCTCAGAGATGGCGTGAAATTGCCGCCCAGATTTGTCCACCTCTTGTGGAAAAGGAGATGACAAAGATCGTCTTGAAAACCTTGAGCTCATTTTACTACGACCAAATGGTCGCCAGTGCGCCCAACGACTTCACTGAGATGGTGGGCATGGGAGTTCGTCTTAAGGAAGCAGTCTGAGAAGGATGTCCGGTCAAAGATGCTGGACCATCAAGTAATACCAAAAGATACGGTAGTGCTCTCCCTAAGAAAAAAGAGCAAGATATTGGTAATATCTCTCTCGGAAAGCAAAGGCGACGGTACTAACCAGTAGCAGCTGTAACTCCTACTATCAACCATGCGCCTGGTCCAACGTATCAACCTCAGGTTGCTCAGAGCCAACCGAATCAACAACAATATCAGCAAAGGACACAACAGCCTCTTCAGCAGGCTCGTCCTCAATACAACAACAATCGTACAACGCAACCACCAGGGTTCGACCCTATACCAATGTTGTACACAGAACTGTTTCCTTTACTACTAGTCAAGGGGCACGTCCAAACCAGGTATCCTCTTACAGTACCGGAAAGTCTGCCTTTTTGGTTCAAAGCGGATCAGACTTGCCCTTACCATCAAGGAGGACCAGGGCATAACATAGAAAACTGTCTCAGCTTCAAGTTTGATGTGCAGAAGCTTGTCATGAGCGGGGTCTCATCCTTCAAGGATACAAATCCAAACATTCAAACGAACCCGTTGCCTCAACACGAGAAAGCTGCGATAAATTTGATAGAGGAAGAGTCTAAGCACAACTATCAAATTCACGATGTACTCTTATTAGGAACCAACCTGGTTAAGATGCATTGCAAATAGAGCAGATACAGGCATGTACCATCTCACAGCTATCACTAGTGTGATATCTGCTCTAAAGACAATCAAGGATGTTCTGTGGTACAATCCGCTCTACAGGAACAGATGGATCTCAGATGGATCCAAGATCACCGAATTCGTGAGGTCAACATGACTTATACGAATTTCAGAAAAATGAAAAGGCTCCTGTAGTTATCTATCTGCCGGACTAGTACCGGACAAATCCGATAAGGCTATCCCTTACAAATACGGTGCAACAAGAATTAAGAATGGAAAGGAAACTCCATTACCTTCCGTCGTGAATATTGCAGACATCAGTCGAGTAACACGGAGCGGTCGAATCTTCAACCGAGGAGTTAGAGAACCTACCAACGAAAAGGAACCTTAAACAGAAGTTCTCGATCAACCAGTCGTTCAATCCAGTGATCCCAACCTTTCAAAGAACAACAATGAGATGCTAAAGCTCATCCAGAAAAGCGAGTACAACATTGTTGATCAACTGTTGCAAACTCCTTCAAGAATCTCTGTGATGTCTCTTTTACTTAGTTCCGAAGCCCACAGAGAGGCTCTACAGAAAGTCTTAGAGCAAGCCTTTGTGGAACAAGATATGACAATAAGACAATTCGACATCATCATCTCCAACATCACTTCCTGCAACAACTTGGGGTTTAGTGATGAAGAACTGCCGTAAGAGGGCCAAAACCATAACATGGCACTAAATATTACAGTCAACTGCCAGGACGATGCTTTAGCCAGCGTACTGGTAGACACCGGATCAGCTCTGAATGTTATGCCAAAATCTACTCTAATGCGAATATCCTTTAAAGGATCTCCGATGAGAGGCAGTGAGGTCATCGTTAAAGCATTTGGTGGATCCCGAAAAACAGTTATCGACGAAGTCGACCTTCCCATAACTATCGGTCCTCACACTTTCCAAGTCACTTTCCAGGTCATGGACATTCAGGCAGCATCTGTTTGTTAGGATGACCTTGGATACACGAGGTTGGGGCAGTCACTTCGACACTTTACCGGAAGCTGAAGTTCGTCAAGAATGACCAACTGGGCACAGTCTGCGGAAAGCAAGCCTTGATCGTGAGCAACTTATCGTTGTCCACTTATGTAGAACCATAACAGGTTGTTGGAACCCAATTCCAAGCACTTTCGGTGAGCAATAACAATCAATCAAAAAGAGGAACGTCGATTTCCTCGTACAAAGATGCTCTCGAAGTAATCAAAAGTAACAATGCAAAAGGACGGGGATAACTTATCATTCCTATTGATAACATGACAAGGAAAGGCCTTGGTTTTTCTTTAACCTGTACCCAGACTGCTACAAACGATGAATGTCTTCATCCCATTCAGAACTTCTTCCATAGTGGAGGTTTCCTTCACCTAGTGTCTCAAGAAGTACATACCATAAACGAGGGTGACTCCTCCGATACAGATGAAGAGTGGAATACCTATCTTAACAAAGACAGTTATATGTCTCAAGAAGAGGTGCATATGCCACTTTTTTATCCCGCACAGAGTCCGAGATATATACTGAGGTCAGATGTCAAGATGATATACGGAGATTGTGATCCGAAAGAATGTCGTGCTCCACCAAACTCGTTAGAGGAGGACACTCTGATGAAAGACAACTTTGACCACGACTATTATCGCCCAATGGATGGCTTGCCTATCTGGCAGCCGTACCCAGGAGACTTGGGGCAAAAGAGTTAGCCCAACGACGCTTATCAGCTGAACATCATTGAAAAGAATACCTGCGTCCCCACCGAATCATGGGATCATTACTCAGGGCATTCTGAATATATCCAGTACGACGATGAATTTGTAAAGATTGCAGGACAAGAGTTCCTTAACTATGCTTTTCCCGAGGTCAACGTCATCGAAAGGGATGACTCCTCTAGTTCCAAAGAAGTGTGGGACACCTTAGGACAACCGAGTGGCAAATACGACTTCATGGTCAAGTACACCGCTCCTGAAACTCTCGTATCAGGCTCGAAGACATCCAGCCCACTGGATGGGGAGATCCACCTGAGAGTGCAAACACTGTGCAAGATACAACAGAAGAGTTCGTTTACGACAACTCTGCCTGGAAAACAGATTCCAATGATCCTGCTCCACCAGAAATCAGCGTCATTTCTGAAGACAAGCCAAGAAGGAAGGTACCAGACTTTGTGATTCACCGACGAGTTCGCCCCCAATGGGTTGCTGTCAACGTTTCGAAAGTAGTTCATAAGTCTAAGTAATTGTTGTCTTTGTCTTAACCTTTCACCCTGCCCAGGTGAAACAGATGCTTTGATAGGGCTCACTTTCTGTAAATGTCTCTCTTTGCTTCGCCCAAAGCGACTGAGTTTTGTTTTATAAGGCTGTAGTTTCAAGAATTGACAAAATCATAAATAAAATGACGTCGTTCTGTAATTTCCGCATTTACTGCTGTTTTCTCTTTTCGCTTTTTCAGAAAATAGTAATCCTAAAAAAAACTCAAATAATAAAGGCAAGCATTTTTCAGAAATTACACTGCATAACACTCTTGCATTTCTCTCTATCTCTTCTAAAAAAACAATCATCATGTCATGCAGATTGCTTTTTTTAAACTCCATTAAAACATACGATCCAATGCCTTCTCCCAACTTTGAATTCTCGGTATTTAAGGCTGAAAAAGAAAATGACGAGGAAATTCCATAAGAGATCTCCCGATTACTCAGGCAAGAGGAAAGGTCCATTGAACCTCACAAAGAGCCGTTGGAAATGGTTAACTTGGGTTCAGAAGAAGAGAGAAAAGAAGTCAAGATTAGGGCACTGCTCAGTCCGACTGTCAAAGAAAGTTTGATAAAGCTTCTCAAAGAATTTCCCGATGTATTCGCTTGGTCCTATCAGGATATGCCAGGGTTGGATACCAGCATCGTGGAACATCAACTACCGTTGAGATCAGAATGTCCGCCGGTAAAACAAAGACTAAGACGGACTCACCCGGACGTGGCCATCAAAATCAAATAGGAAGTACAGAAACAGATTGACGCGGGTTTCCTCGCCACATCAGAATATCCTCAATGGTTAGCCAACATAGTACCAGTTCCAAAAAAGGACAAAAAGGTCAGAATGTGTGTAGACTACATGGATCTGAACAAATTCGGTCCAAAGGATGATTTTCCCTTACCGTACATTGACATGTTGGTAGACAGTACAGAAAAATTCAAAGTATTCTCCTTCATGGATGGATTCTCGGGTTATAATCAGATAAAAATGGCGCCGAAAGACATGGAGAAAACTTCTTTCAACACCCCATGGGGCACATTTTGTTACAAGGTAATGTCGTTCGGTTTGAAGAACGTCGGGGTAACCTATCAAAGGGCCACGACTACTCTGTTTCACGACATGATACACAAAGAAATAGAAGTATATGTCGATGATATGATTACCAAATCAAAGACAGAAGAAGAGCATGTGACCCACCTATCAAAACTATTCGAGTGTCTGAGAAAGTACAAACTCTGCTTGAATCCTCATAAGTGCACATTCGGTGTCCATTCGAGGAAACTGCTAGGATTCATCGTCAGCCAAAAAGGAATTGAGGTTGATCCTGACAAAGTCAAGGCCATTCAAGAAATTCCTTCTCCAAAGACTGAAAAACACGTCAGTGGATTCCTGGGACGTTTGAATTACATTTCCAGATTTATATTCCTCATAACCGCGACATGTGTGCCGATTTTAAAATTACTCAAAAAGGATCAGGACTATATTTGGATAGAAGAATGCCAAATCGCCTTCGATAGTATCAAGGAATACCTGTTGAATCCACATATCCTATCAGCTCCAGTGGAGGGAAGACCACTTATCATCTACCTAACAGTCTTGGAAGACTCAATGGGTTGTGTACTTGGCCAACAAGACGAAACAAAAAGAAAAGAGTCTGCCATCTACTATTTGAGCAAGAAATTTACCGACTGTGAAACTCGGTACACTATGCTTGAGAAAACTTGCTGTGCTCTAGCTTGGGCAGCCAAACGTCTTCGCCAGTATATGATTCATCACACTACTTGGTTAATCTCCAAAATGGATCCAATCAAGTATGTCTTTGAAAAACCTGCTGTCACGGGAAGGATCGCCCGTTGGCATATGTTGTTATCAGAATACGGCATTGAGTACCATGCCCAGAAAGCCGTCAAAGGAAGTGTTTTAGCCGATCATTTGGCTCATCAACCGATTGAAGATCAGGAATCAGTCAGATTTGACTTCCCAGATGAAGATGTCATGTACTTGAAAATGAAAGATTGCGATGAACCACTACCCAATGAAGGGCTAGAACCAGGTTCCCAATGGGGACTAATCTTTGACGGAGCTGTCAACCATTATGGAAACGGAATTGGGGTAATCATAATAACACCTCAGGGCACCCACATTCCTTTCACTGCCAGACTTACATTCAAGTGTACAAACAACGAGGCCGAATACGAAGCTTGTGTCATGGGTCTCGAAGAAGCAATTGACTTAAGGATTAAGAACTTGGATGTGTATGGAAACTCAACCCTGGTTATCAATCAAATCAAAGGAGATTGGAACACATACCAATCAGGACTGATTCCTTACAAAGATTATGCGAGAAGGTTGTTACCATTCTTCAACAGAATAGAGTTTCATCACATCCCTCGTGAAGAGAATCACATGGCTGATGCATTAGATACTCTCTCCTCTATGATTAGTGTAGGTTAGTGGAATGACATACCTATGATTGACATAATGCGCCTAGAAATTCTCGCTTACATCTTCGCGATTGAAGCAGTCATAGATGACAAACCTTGGTATCACGACATGAAATGCTTCCTTCAGAAACAAGAGTACCCACCTGGGGAATCGAAGAAAGACAGAAAGACCCTCAGAAGGCTAGCAGGAAGTTTTTTTCTGAGCAGTGATACACTCTATAAGAGGAACTTTGACATGGTCTTGCTCCGATGCGTAAACAAACCAGAAGCAAACATTCTGATAAAAGAAATTCATGAAGGATCCTTTGGAACTCATGCCAACGGACACACAATAGCGAGAAAAATTCTAAGAGCAGGGTACTACTGGTTAACCATGGAATTTGATTGCTACAAGTACATGAGGAGGTGTCACAAGTGTCAGATATACTCAGACAAAATCCATGTACCGCCAACACATCTCACAGTTCTTTCTTCCCCATGGCCTTTTTCCATATGGGGAATCGACATGATTGGCATGATCGAACCCAAGGCTTCAAACGGACGTCGGTTCATCCTAGTAGTCATTGACTACTCCACCAAGTGGGTCGAAGCAGCGTCATACACCAATGTAACCAGACAAGTCGTGGTCCGTTTCATCAAAAACAATCTCATATGCCGTTATGGTGTTCCAAGCCAGATCATTACTGATAATGGATCTAACTTGAACAATAAGATGATGAAAGAGTTGTGCGCTGAGTTCAAGATCGAACACCATAACTCATCTCCCTGCCGACCCAAGATGAACGGAGCAGTAGAAGCAGCTAACAAAAACATCAAGAAGATTGTTCAAAAGATGGTTGTAACCTATAAAGACTGGCACGAGATGCTACCCTTTTCTCTTCACGGTTATCGCACATCTGTCTGCACTTCAACAGGGGCAACCCCTTTCTCTCTAGTATATGGCATGGAAGCAGTTCTCCCCATAGAAGTAGAGATCCCATCAATCCGGGTATTGATGGAAGCTAAGCTAACAGAAGCTGAATGGTGCCAAAACAGACACAACGAATTAAACTTGATCGAAGAAAAGAGAATAACGGCTCTATGCCACGGGCAGTTGTATCAACAAAGAATGAAGAAAGCATTTGGCAAAAAGGCCTGACCCCGAGTCTTTAGAAAAGGAGACCTCGTGCTCAAGAAGATACAGTCATTCCTCACCGATTCCCTGGGCAAATGGACTCTGAATTATGATGGCCCCTATGTGGTCAGGAAAGCCTTCTTAGGCGGCGCTTTGAGACTTGCAACCATGGATGGAGAGGAATTTGCCTACCCCACAAATGTTGACGTAGTCAAGAAATACTTTTCCTAAATAAAATAATTAAATAAAAACATCTCGGTGGATTGAAAACCCGAAAGGGAGGTCCAGGAAAAAATTAGAGACATAATCAAAGATCGTCCCCATGGATTGGAAATCTCAAAGTACCATCCAGGAAAAAATTAGGGATTAATGGCAAGTAACTACGTCCAGCAAAGGGGCAAATCCCCCAGCAACAGTAATGCCATCCATTAGGAAAACTCCAGTCAAGGTCATCTTCGACAGAAGCTCAGGATGTCTAGAATTCAAAGTTGGTAGAAGGATAACGGTCGTTATGTTTCAATGTAGCCCTTTTCCCTTAAATTATCATTTTCTAAACTTTGTAAATGCTCCATGGAATCACGCGTTTGGCTGATTTCCATCATATCAATAAAATTTGAGCCTTAGTGCTTTTGTTTATAATTCTTATTTGTTTTAGCTTTACAGAACGACATTTTAATATGATCAAGGATTCTTGAAATAAAACAAAAATGAACTTACTTGTCAAACTTTTTCTACTTTTAAAATAAAGATGGCAATTCTTTTGACTATTTAACATCGAAGGAACATTGATCGCTACTCCAAAAGCGATTAAGCTTCAAAGTGCAGAATCAAAGTAATCCTTCTAAACCACTGCGCTTGAATAAAGGATCAGCTGTGTCAGAGACCATGTTTCATCTAACGGCCCCGACAGAGTTCTTACCTCCTAAGCCCGACCAACATTTTCCCCACAGGGATTATCTCTCCTAAGCAAGGCAGAATTGCTACTTTGGACTAAATGATACTTCCTCGTTCCCCATAGTGGCCGAGTATCCAGTAGTGTTCATCCACTAGTCTATATGTCGTGTCAGTTTTGTCAGCATAAACATACATACATCATGCATTATTGATTTGCATTCATATTCATATTGCATCATTATCACTCTAGTCAGTCTTAACTCTAAGTGGTAAAGTCTTCTTGTCAATTGAGTTATCAGTTATTTCCTCGTCAGGAAGCGAATCATCTAAGCAATCTCTCCCCAGTTTATTTCTGGGATGGAAACGGTCCTCGACCACTTTGATAACTTGAACCTCTGAAAAGCAAGAAGGCATTCAATAAACGTCACTCTTCACCATCGAAGATGATATTTTTGCTTTCCCGGATTAAGGAAAATCCCCAGAGAAAGCCTCACAACAAATGACTCTCAACAACACATTGATTTTTCTCCCCAAGAGAGTCAATGATAATGAAGTCATCAGCACCTCAAAATTGGATCACATCACATGGCATTTCTCCTAGAAGATCTCAAAGAAAAGTATGATATAATATCCCTAAGTAGGAAGCAGTCTCTCAAGAGACTCATTTTCCCAGTAGAGTCGACAAATGGCGTCTCCAGCGGAGAAGTTTGTACACCTCTACAACTCAGACGAATGGGTTCCCCAGCAATTCTGACATCAAAACTTTTCCCATCAAATGGAATTTCCCCAGAAAAATTCGGCGAGAAGTTTGATGAAGACCGCTAACGAATAGCATCCCTTATCAAGAAAGTTTATTGACAAAAGAAACTAAGACCAGCTCCTTGGCTGAAAACCAGGATCGAGGGGAAGTTTATTTCAGAAACTAAGACCAGTTCCGTGGCTAAAGACCAGGATCGAGGGGAAGTTTATATCAGAAACTGAGACCAGTTCCTTGGCTGAAGACCAGGATCGAGGGGAAGTTTTTACCTTTTTTAAGCATCATTGCTTAGCAAAAGACGATGGATGAGAAAACTGCCATTCATAACCACCATCAAAATTTTGGGTATTCCGATATTTAATCCTCTTGCACCCCGAATGCCCGAATACCTTCGCCATTCACACCTTCGGGTCCAAAAAGATTAAATAAGGGCATCTGTCATACCCCAAATTTTGACCACCAAGATTTCCCATCATTGTACAAATCATCATCACAATATGTATGTACTTCCATCCCTCATCAATATCCTCAGAGATGTTTGAGCATTCACCACAATCAAGAATTAGGGTTTCAAGCTCTCTCAGAGCACTTAGACAAAGGATCAATCAAGAAATGACATGATCTTCAACTTGTCTAGCCTGTTAAACACACATAAAGGATCAAGTGGACTCCCACATCAAGAATTAAGCACAAGGTTGCAACATTCCAAGTGGATCAAGCCTCAAGATCGCTTATGTGACCAAATTAGGGTTTTGGTTGCCTGAGACCTCTAGATGAAAATTTTCACCTGGGCATGAGCCAATGCTTCAAAGCACAACCCAAGATACTCCAAGGGACCTCATAGACCCAATCATCAAGTCAATTCAACCTCAGGGGATGCATTTACCAAAAATCAGGAATTAGGGTTTCTTGACCTAATTCACCCCTAAGTTGCCTTTTGGGAAAAAACATGAGCCAAGACCTCAAGACATAATTTAAGGGTCCCCAATACACTACATTAATCCATTTGCAACAATGGATTGATCCAAGAAGCTTGATCCACAAGTTTCAATTTCATCAGGACCACAATGAGGGTTTCGAGGAAAAAAGTCAACTGTACCTTTGACTTTTGACCAAGACATGCTCCCAAACCTTGGGACATGATTCAATACACGCTATAACACCTATGGAATATATCCATTAGGTTTGATTTAGGTCAAAGACTTGATTTCACAAAGGATCGCACAGTTTGGATTTCATCCGATAAAAAGTCAACTGTGCACAAAATCAAGTTTGACTTTTTGAAAATTTTCACAATTATGGTTCCTTGACCCTAAAACAATGTTAATATGTGATTTGAATCATCATTCATCAAGAAAAATCAAAGAAAGTGAGTTAACTTGTAAAAGGGGTAGCCATAAAAAACTTAGAATTTTTCTAAGTTATGGAACAAAATGGCTAGGGTACCCACTTCCAAGGACCATAACTTGAGATCCAAGCAAACATTTTGGGTGATCCAAAGTTGGATTTGTAGGTCTTGCTACACTCTACAAAAGCTTCAACTACATCTCTTTCCAATTTGAAATTCTGGTATCAGACGTGTGATGTTAAGGTGTGATGTCACAACAACACACTCTGCACAATGGACAGCAATAACAGTAAAATAACACCAAGAATTGTTGACCCAGTTCGGTTACAACCAACCTACTCTGGGGGCTACCAAGCCAGGGATGGAATTCACTACTTGTAGATATAATTTACAGACTCAACAACCCGTTGACAATCTCCTAAACTTATACTCTACTAATGACTTCCTACCTAAGAAACCACTTAGGTATGAGAACACCACTCAATCCCTTACAAACTCTCAAAGAAACCACTTTTAGTACCCTTGATCTTGCTTCCTAGCTTCGATCAAGCAAACACCCTCTATTGCTTCACAGCTTCTAGAGAGGACAGAAACTCAACACCTATTCAAACCCTAGAATAGTGTAAATACAAGCACTCTAAACAAACTCTAGACACTAAGCCTCCAGCTCCTGATCTTCTGAATGTTTTCTGTACCTTTTCCTTTGATCTTGTGCACTTTATATAGCTCCTAGAATTGGTCTTGGACTTGCTACAATATCTCCCAGATTTGTTATTTAAAACAGATTTTCTCCTAAAATCTTTTTAAATCTTCAACCTTTTAAATCTCCTACAAATCTGCACTAGATCTCCTATGTAGCAGCAAATATCTATCCCAAGATATTCGCATCCAATGAGACAGCTTGCTCTCCACAATTCCAGCTAATACGCAACCCTAACAATATCACAGCCTGCTGTTGTTAATTCTGCAGATCTGATGTTACAACATCACCATGTGACATCAGACATCTAACTTCAGCTATTAATTACTTAACACAGCCCAGTGTTAAGACTTCAATGTTGCAACATCAGCACCTTGACATCAACATTGAACATACTTTGTTTTACCAAAATTCCAGCCAATCCAGGAACTAACACAATTCCTCATGGATTTTTAATTATGGAGTGATCAAAATGGATAAAAACATGAAAATGACATTTTTCCAACACTTAGTGAAATTTTCACTAAGTCTGAATCTACCTTACTTTTTCCAAAATGTAGGGTCATTTTTCACCTTGATCCAAGTCAAACCAGGTCTAGGGGAGAACATCAAAGTTAAAGTATGCCATAAGGGCTTTCCAACAAGTACCAGATCATCTCCAAATTCAATTTGAGCAAGGAGATACAACCCTTGAAACATGGCATCATTAACTGATTTTACAAGGCAGAATTGTGCACATTTGCTCAATTTGTCCAAATCTGATAACTCCAAGCCTTGTCATCAATTTGGACACATCAGAGGATCAAATCTAAGGGGGGTGATCTGATCTCCAAGCCTCACAAGTCCAAGAATCTACAAGTAGCCATGCCAAACCTAAAAGGGCTAAAAAGTGCCAAGACTCCAATTTTGTTTCCAAGCCTTTAATGAATGCGTCAAAGTGGCATGAACTGAGCCTATTCCAACTAAATTCAGTCCAAACTTATCTCTGAACCAAAGCTACAAAGCCTGTGCTCTAATCTCAAGTCAATGGCTAGAGGAGACTTGAGATTCCTTTTGCATAACATTGGCCAAAGGCCTGCTGCAGCCTCCATTCACTATTGATGCCAAAACAAACTTGACACACTATAAATAGACATCAATTGTGATCAGTTTCAGTACACCAAAGCACCCAAACTGATGCTTTCCTCAAAATCTCTCTCTTTAGGCCAAAATGCCTTCTTTTGCAAGGTATTTCTGAGTTTTTGAGTTAGAGAGCAATCTCATCCTAGCTCATGATCCAAACACCTCTAATATGTTGTATCTAAGCTGTCCAAACACTAACATGTGATTTGTAACACCAAAATCTCAAAGTCCACTTCCAAAACCTCAAAATTGGACTTTTTTGCATTTTTCAAGCCATGCCTTGATTCAATCACTTCCAAAACCAGATAAAACCTCAAACACACTCCAAATATCATCCTTGAACTGTCCCAAATGGTTCCCCTCATATGGAACACCATTTGAGAGAGTTGCCATATTGGTCACTTTTGCCCCTTTTGCAAGAAAGAGCTCAAACTTGTTCCTGAGGATTCCAGATGGTTCTAACCATTCTAAAAGCTTCTAAGGGATCAATTGAGAGTGTCCAAAGTATCAAATTACTTATGGCACAAGAAACTCGGCAGATAGCACAAAAAGCTCCCAAAGAGGTAAGCATCACAACTTGAACTCTTTGAATTATGCATTGCTTTGAAGTCCATTGATCATAAACATCTCATACATGTTGTATATGTTGTGTTTGAACCAATTCATCATGTAATTATTGCTTGTAACATGAGGTAGCATAGAAAATGCAAATATAGGCCTATTTCAAAACCACTATCGGGTTTTAAAATAGGGACCTCATCTGAAAAAACCATGACCACCATTGGATTCCTTGGGAAATTCTAGGCTAGATGCATATAAATTTTATCCCAATCCATGGAGAAATGAGAAAGTTAGAGGCTCACGTAAATGGCCCAAAAGCTGGCCTTGCCTTGCCTTGCCCAGGCCTAGAACAAGGCACCCCTTATATATTTATGAGGTGGTTTTGATACACGGATGTATCACCACCCCAGTGGTTGTGCGCTCATGTGTTTGGCTTGGAGGTCTGGGGTTCGAATCCCCCTCGCCCCAGACCCTTTTTTTTACCACTTTTTCCATTTTTTTATTTTTCATATTATTTTCTTAAATGATTTGAAAAATTAATTTCTCTCTCAATTTTAGTTATTTTTTATTGGTTCTTTTCGCAAAAAATCACAAAAATATTAAAATATTTTATTCCACCAAAAAAACAAATTTATATTATTTATTTAATATAGTTGATAATTTATGTAAATAAATTCATTTTTAATGGTTTTTAAACATTTCAAAAAGGAATTATCACCTTGGAAATCAAAACCAAATGAGTTTTAATTCATCTTGTGATTAAAACATCATTTTTTCAACCTAAACCAAAAATCACAAGTTGTTTATTCAAACTTATTTGGTGTTTTTTTTATCATTTTAATTAATTTTCTTTGAATAATTACTTTAAGAAATGATGATTTCTTTTATTTCACCCTAACACATCTTTTTCAAACACTTTGGGCCTCTAATAGAGTGTAAGACCCAATCCCTTGTTGTACAAAAATAATTCTGCGCCTCAGTCATTGTATAAGTCCCTCTGCGATTCTCAAAACGACGGTGTGATCACTGTCTTTCCTTGGGCCTCCCCTCGTGTTGTAAGTCCTATCTTTCTTTTTCAAAACCTCCTTGGGCCTCTCCTTGAGTTATAAGACCCATCCCTTTGTACAGAAAACCTCTTTGGGGCTCAGTCGTTGTATAAGTCCCGATACGATATTCAAAACAACGGTGTTATCACTGTTAAACCTTGGGCCTCTCCTTGAGTATAAGCCCCAACAATCTTTTCAAAAACAACGCCCCTTTTGATTTAGATTCAAATATACATGTTGTTATCAAAACTTTCTTTAATTTATTTGAACAACTAACAATACATCATGGAAGCTTGCTCACCTGTAAGTTTTAACAACTTTCATTTACTCGCTTTCATATATATATATATATAACTGTATTGTGGGAAGCTGTGCACTGTAAGTCCTTCTTTCATATCCTTTTAAATACTTGTCATATATCAACTGTATATATACTAGTATAGTTATTTAGAGTTTTCCCCGGAAACTAGGTCTAGACCTAGGTAAAGCCAGTTGGTCACTCTTTAAATACAGTCAAAACTAGATCCCCATAGGACTTCCAGATACAGTCTTGCCTTCTCTTGGGCTTAAACAATATGGAACAAAGAGAAAGGCAGTATTCTCGGTGAACCTTTTCTCAGACTGTCACTATTAGAACTTGTCAAAGAAATTCAGTTTCCCCAGAGAGGATTAATTCCCGGTGAAACTTCTCTTGAATCTCTTCAAACCCTAGAACTGTTCACTAAAGAAAAGATTATTCCCGGTGAAACTTTTCTTGAACTCTTCTTAAGTTTGGACCCACATGCTTCCTAAAAGCATCCCCGCCTCCTCTTGGGCTTTGTACAAGGACCCGCCGGCTTCTTAGAAGTTCCCATGCCTTCTCTTGGGCTTAATTCAAGGACCCTGAAAACCTCTTAAAGGTATAAGACAGAACTTAGTCATCCTCTGCTAGAGCAGTATTTCCAGTGTCAAATCATAGACCAATTTAGGGTTGATTCTCATCCCTTAATACCCTTGTCTCCCTTGGGGGCACATACAAAAGATAAAACTCTTCCACTCCGATAGACTGGGACAGTCTAAATCCCCTTGAGTCTCAAAGACATTCTCAAGTTCCCTACAAACATAGGAGAAACCCCGGCCACTCTGGATCAATCACTAGTAGAGATAAAACCCATGGGTTCTAAAACCTAGTCTCTCTCCTAAAAAATCCCAAGCCAGGGTCAGTTTATCATCAATAAAACCTTAGAATCAGAACCTCAAGGCATCTGATATCTCAACTTTTCTGGAACCCTCAGCAAGAGTTGATTCCCCACTTAGACCTGCCTAGGGATCTCAATAATCCCCAGCAGAAAGATAGCCTCCTCTTAGGCTTTGTATAATGATCTTTCCTCAACAAAGTTAGCCTCCTCTTGGGATTTATACAATCGTTCTCCCCAGCAGAGCTAACCTTTTCAGACTCTCTTGTTGAGTCAATAACCTTTTTAGACTCTCTTGTTGAGTTAATAACCTTTTCAGACTCTCTTGTTAAGTCAATAACCTTTTCAGACTCTCTTGTTGAGCCAATAACCTTTTAGTACTCTCTTGTTGAGTCAACCCTTTTAGCCTCAATCTCGGGCTTTGTACGAGACAGATAAAAACACTCTCTTGTTGAGTCAATATTTTCCGGCCTCCTTTTAGGCTGGATATAAAGATTTCCCCTAGCAGAAGCTAGCCTCCTCTTAGGCTTTGTATAATGATTTCTCCAGCTTGTACAACCACAATCCTAGGCTTTGTACAGGACAGATAAAAGCACTCTCTTGTTGAGTCAAACCCTTTTAGCCTCAATCTTGGGCTTTGTACAAGACATAAATCTTCATAACCTTCTCTTAATCTTGGGACAAACATCTTCCCCAGCAGAGTTAATTCCTCCCAGCCTTCTTCTAGGCTTTGAGAAATGCTCTCAAACAGAGTCAAACTTTTTTAGCCTCATTCTTGGGCTTTGTACAAGACACATAAAAATATCCTCATCCGAGTCAGATAAATTTCCCATTTTAGCCTCAATCTTGGGCTTTGTACAAGACACATACAAACCTCCCTGGCTGAGTCAGAATCCTATTTAGCCTCAATCTTGGGCTTTGTACAAGATATACAGAACATTTTCCCCGGAAAAGTCAAACTTTTAGCCTCCTCTTAGGCTTCGTATAATGATATCCCCAAAGAGTCAGTCTCTTTTTTGCCTCAATCTTGGGCTTTGTACAAGACATTATAAACCCTCTCTCGTTGAGTCAGCCTTCCCAGCCTCCTCTTAGGCTTTGTATAAGGACTTCCCTAGTGGAGTCAATCAACATCTTAGCTTCAACCTTGGGCTTTGATCAAGGCACACAAAAATCAACAATCTCCTCAGAGGAAGTCCAATCCCTCTTTAGACATGACAAATTCTCTCTCAGTTAAAACCTTTTAGCTTCAATCTTGGGCTTTGAATAAGACACCAAACATCTTTTTCCTCCCTTAGAATAGGAGGAACTACGATTGCTCCGATTTCCCTGTTTCATTTAAACGGGAATACGTAGGCATAAGATTGCGAAATCTTAGCGAGCATACTAATCCAAAACTCTAGGTCCAGCACCTTCACACTAATCTAAACTCTAGGTCCAGTACCTTACCAAAAACACCCGAACATCAACAAAAACTCCCTCACTCTCTCATATTTCCCAATAAACTTTCCCAACCCATTAACGGATAAACACCATCAAGTACAAAGTGAAACCTAAAGCTAATATCCTATAGATAACCACATATAGGATGGGTAATTGACAACTCCCCATTGTATAACCTGACCCCGGACCCCCCAATATCTTAAAAACCATTTGTTCAGTTAAACAATCGCGTGCAAGGTTAGTTTTAGATAGCTTCCCTTTCCCTTCCAGCTTCATGGGATAAATAAGAAATCAGAAAGTAGCACCGCCTCCTCATTGTGGGGAGAAACCCAAAAACCAGCGATAAGGTGGTCACGTCACCGAAAAAAATCGCTCGCTACACATACCAAAATTCTACACAAAGAAATTTGCATCTTGAAAAATGAAAGTCCAAAACCTATCATACGGCCCATGATAAGTTTCATCAAGTTCTAAGGTGTGACCAAAAACGAGATACCAAGTCCAACTTGCAAATATGCAACCAAAGGAAAGTACTGGAGTTGGTTACCATTTTAGGGCATCAAATACGCCTAGAAATTCAAATGGAGGATCTGAGCTAGACGATAATGAGTCACAAGGCAAGGTTTTATATGAGAAAGAGTTCTCATGGAAGACTAGGATACAGTGACACATATGAGAAAAATCTCCTACACTGGTGGTAGCCTTGAAAGGCATTTAATTTAACACTGGTGGTAGTTCTAAAAAGTCATTCACACTACAAAAAAAAAAATACAAGCAATATCTTACAAAAGCTACAAAGTTACAAGGTCATCATGTTTTACAATAAAGAATCCTAAATCTTATGCTTCTCAAGGCCCTTTGCTTCATGCCCCATACTTCATGTCATGCTTCCTACAAAGCCAAAGTCATTTGATCATAGTTAGAAAAACAAGAGAATAAATTTTGAGCATTCAGAAAGTCAAAACCGATACAACACCATTGTTCAGTAGCGAGAGACGAAGGATTTTCTTCTCAGTAGTTTGATTTTGCCCTTGCTCCAAAACTTTGATCAATATTGGAGAGAATGTTGAGCCATGGATAAGGATAGTCTAGGATGGACTTCATGAACTATTCATTGAATATAACACTGAAATGCTTCATTTTGCCGCAACAAATGGTGGTTGGACCTTTGACCCGCGGGATCGTGACATTGTAATTGCAATAAAAATTTGGTGATTTCCAAATGGGAGTAAAATAGCCATGACCACATTTGAAAATTCTGATTTGTCGGGAAAAATCAAGAGCAGTTAGCACAAATTCAAAATCAATGCAATACTAGTTTGAAAACGACAATGCCGTGAGTTTACAAGATGAGAAGAGCAAAGCATCAAATATTCATGAAACTATCACAAGAATTGACATCTCAAAATCAAAATAGAAAATGGAACCAAAATAAGGAAACTTACCAAGTCTTGAGTGTTGATAACACTATTTTAGTGTGTTACTTTAACCCAATTTATGTGACACTTCTAGTTCATGATTTCACTTATGTAGCATGAGTTTAGGGTGTTTTAGCATGATTCAAGATTTAAGCACTTTATGTGCTTCTTTTACGTTTTCTTTGTGTTTATGTTCTAAAAGGAAGTTAGATGATGATGAGAAAAGGCATGACCCCAGTTGACAGATTCTGGAGCAGAATGAGGAGCTATTTGAAGAGAAAATAGTTGATAATTTAATCAACTATTTCACCAAGAGAGTTGGAGATTGGTGATGAGAAGCCAAGGGTGATTAGGGCTCACGTGGTAGCATTTTAAAGAACATTGGAGCAAAAGGAATGGATAAGATCAAGAAAGCTAGAGGACAAAAGGTAGTACGGTGGGGACCACACAGTAAAGAGCGCCCAGCACCAACACCACCAGTCGTCTGCTCTGCTCCACCATCCTACCACAGCCGCCTGCGAAAAGCAGATTTATCTCCCATCAACATCTGTACCAGATTGCTTGCAACGGAAGGGTTAAGGGACAGTTGGTCCACATGGGTATTTGACTTGGGCCTAACCTTAATTTTGTCAAGAGACCCATGATCCAATAAAGGAGCAACAACCACTTACACTCATCACTATATAAAGAGAGCTTGCTCATTGAAGAAAGAGACGAGAGATTTAACACACAACAATAGTTTATTTTCAGTTCTTAAGTTATTTTCATTTTAAAAGAGTTAGAGTATTATTAGAGAGTATTCTTTTCTTCTCCAGACTTGAACGTTCTGCTGAGAACTATCGTGACTGAAGAGAGCTGTTGCTGTTTATCCAACGCAAGAGATCTCCAAGTTATTATTAGGTTTCATTTCTTTACTACACTCTGTAAGATGATGTTTTCTATTAATTTCATTCTAGTAGTTTATACTCAGCTCACTATGAGCTAAACCTTTGTTTGATGAGACTAATGAAGTTAGTATAAAAGTTGTTTTTATGTAATATGATGTGTTGGCTAGTGTCTTATTTTGTTATGTGTTTTTATGCTATAAACTTGGTTCTTAGAGTGATCAACTAGGAAAAAAGTAAAAGCTTGTTGTTGAGAAAGACCCAATAAACAAGTGGATTTCATAACAAAAATGGTTAATAAAGTAGGATAGAGATATTCACTTAATTCAACTTGCTTAGAGATAAGAAGTTGAGCCCATAAATATTTTTCAGAATTAAAACTAGACGTATTTTAGGGTTACAAGTGAAACTTAGAGATTTGTTCCCTTGCCCTAGTTATACATGTTTTTGATGTTGTAGAGATACACCACTAGATCACATTCTGACCTTTTGAGGCACGAGACTTCACATCATAAAAGCATTTAAACAACAACTATACTAATGGATTTAGCTCATCAGCTACTCTCTCTGATATTTTAACTCCTCTTTAGCTTTAAGTTATTTTAGTTAATTCTGTGTGCTCTTGTTCTTTATTCTCATATTTCTGTTACCTTGCTCATACTTGTCTTAAACCAAGAAAACTAATATTAGTAGTTCAAATACTTTACACTTCCCTATGGGGTTTGACCTTTACTTTATCACTTGCTACATTACTAAGCATGTATACTTGCATGTGACACCATTGCTAAAACATTCAAAAGAAAAGCATCATATAAAGTAGAGTTAACAAGTTTTTGGCGCCGTTGTCTGGGAAGTGAAAAAGTTTGAAACACTATATTTATTTTTGTTTAAGATTGTATTTGAGCTTTTAATGTTTGCTATGATTTGGTGTCTCGACAGGCTTAAGCTATTGTATGCGCAGGTCGTTACAACCAGTTTACAGTGGATATCCTGAACCTAAAAGAATTCTCCAAGCACGAAGGAAATTTTTACGTGCTCAGCAAACATCTGGAGATTCCTCAAATTCGGCTGTGGCTGAACCTGGAGGAGTAGTGTACGAGGAGGATACGGACGAAGAAAGTTCATCGTCTTCTTCAGACCAGTCATTACAAAATGCAACCATGGCAGAGCCAGACATTATTGGCATTCCCAATGACCGAGCGCGTAGCATCAGGGACTATGCTGTATTTGATCCTAATGCTATGAATACTGGCATTGCTAGGCCAGCCATCACAGCACCACAGTTTGAGTTCAAGCCTATGATGTTCCAAATGTTACAAGTTGATGGTCAATATTCAGGCTCTCCTCATGAAGATCCTCATTTTCACTTAAAATAATTTCTGGATGTGGCTGATAACTTCAAAATCCTTGACGTGCCAGTGGATACCTTTAGGTTGAGACTGTTTCCATATTCTCTGAGGGGTAGATTCAAGAGTTGGCTTAATTCTTTGGAACCAAATTCCATTACTACATGGAACGGCTTGGCAGAAAAGTTTCTGGCCAAGTACTTTCCTCCTTCCAAAAATGCAAAAATGAGAAACAAAATCACATCATTTAGGCAAGGAGATGATGAAACGTTGTTTGACGCATGGGAAAGATTTAAGGAGCTGCTGAGACAATATCCACATCATGGAATTCCCATTTGCATACAACTTGAGACTTTCTATAATGGATTGGTTCCATCCTCAAGGAATATGTTAGATGCATCCAGTGGTGGAGCTCTATTGTCTAAATCCTATGATGATGGTTACAAGTTGATTGAGAGCATTACCGCCAACACTTATCAATGGCCAGTCACAAGGGCCACTTCAAGTTCAACTCAAAAGAAACCTGCTGCAGTTCATGAAGTCACTAAGACTACAGCTCTTGTTGCCCAAGTGGCTCAGATCCACCAAATAATGAAGAATCTGATGAACCCTGAAGTGCCAAAGCCTGACCCTGTTAAGGTGGTTACTGACGCTTCTGAGGTTGCCTGTGTTTACTGTGGAGGACCACATCTATTTGAAGAATGTTCTGCAAATCCTGTTTCAGTTAACTATGTTGGAAATTCCAACAACAACAGCAGATACAACAACCCCTACAGCAACGCTTACAACCCAGGATGGCGCAACCATCCAAATTTTTCTTGGAGTAACAATCAAAGTCAACCTAAACCGCAAGCAACTACACCACAAGTTCCACCTGGTTTTTCTAACCCTACTTATGTTGGGGTCAACCAGGGAAATAACCATTTGGAAAATGTTCTCAAGTCCATCATTCAAGAAGCAAAGAATTAATTTCAAGCACAAGGAGTAAGTATCAAGAACTTGGAGAACCAAGTGGGCTAAATTGCTATGGCTCTAAGTTCAAGAAACTAGGGAAATCTTCCCGGCTCCACTGAGGCTCCCAATACACAAGTTGGAGTGAAGAATGTTGAAACTTGCCAAGCTCTTAAGCTAAGGAGTGGAAAGGAAATTGAAGAGACCATTACAAAGAGAAAATAGTCATGTACTGATGTGTCTAAGCCCGATAGCCCTGGAGCAAAAGACAATGATGGAGAACCGTCTTCATCCAAATAGTAAAAACACAAAGATAATGTACTCACTGAAGATTACATTCCTCCAGAAAATCAAGAAGTCATCAATGAAGCCAACAAGAAGCAAAAGTTTGTGCAAGAAAGACCACCACCCCCTTTTCCACAAAGAATAAAAAAGGAGAAAGAAGAGCAACAATTTTCAAAGTTCATGGAGATCTTGAAGAAGCTTCACATCAACATACCATTGATTGAAGCCATTCAACAAATGCCAAATTATTCAAAGTTCATGAAGGATGTGCTTACCAAGCGAAAAAGTGTGGGAGAGTTTGCTACGGTTGCACTTACGTAAGAGTGTAGTCAATTAGTTCAAGGCAAACTCCTCCTAAGTTGAAGGATCCTGGAAGTTTCACTATTCCATGCACCATTGGAGACACCTTTTGTGGAAAGGCATTATGTGATTTAGGGGTTAGCATTAATCTCATGCCCCTATCCATATTCAAGAAGCTGGGGATAGGTACTGCCAGGCCTACAACCATCACCTTGCAGCTGGCAGATAGGAGTATTTGCTACCCACAAGGGAAGATTGAAGATGTTCTGGTAAGGGTTGACAAGTTTGTCTTCCCTGCTGATTTTATCATTATGGATTTTGAAGCTGATGAGGAGACACCCATATTGTTGGGAAGGCCATTCCTAGCAACAGGTAGAACCTTAATTGATGTTGAAAGAGGAGAACTCGCTATGAGGGTGAATGGGCAGCAAGTAGTGTTCAACATACTTAATGCCTTGCAATACCCAGAAGAGGAGGTGGCTGAGTGTATTATGATATCTAGCTGGGAAGGTTTAATTCATAAAAACCTTCTAAAGGTTAATGATGTGTTAAAAATTGAGTTGGGAAAATTGGAAGATAAAGGGCTAAAAATTGGAATCCTCTATGGTCCAATGCCAAAGCAAGAGGAAGAATCTGTGGAAGTAATAGAATCCACCACTGTTGCTCATAAACTGCAGCTACCTTCCATAGAAGAACCCCCTGAATTAGAGCTTAAACAACAGCTGGAACACTTGCTGTATGCATTTCTGGAGGCTGGACAGAAGCTTCCAATTATCATTGCTACAGATCTGCAAGAGGAACAAAAAGAGCAACTTATTTCATTACTGAAGAGACACAAGAAGGCAATTGCATGGCATATTTCTGACATCAAGGGAATCAGCCCACCAATTTGCATGCACAGAATTCTATTGGAAGAGAATGCTAAGAATAGCATTGAGAGTCAACGAAGGCTGAACCCTATCATCAAGGAGGTTGTAAAAAAGGAGATTATCAAGTGGCTAGACGCATGAATTATCTACCCTATCTCTAATAGTGTGTGGGTAAGTCCAATCCAGTGTGTACCAAAGAAAAGAGGTATGGCAGTGATAGTCAATGAGAAGAATGAGTTCATTCCTACTAGAACAGTTTCTAGTTGGAGAATCTGCATGGACTATAGGAAGTAACCAAGGCAACTAGGAAGGATAATTTTCCTTTGCCTTTCATTAATCAGATGCAGGATAGATTGGCTGGAAAGGAGTATTATTGCTTCTTAGATGGATATTCGGGCTACAACCAAATAGCAATAGCTCCGGAAGATCAAGAAAAAACCACATTCACGTGCCCCTATGGCACCTTTGCCTTCAGAAGGATGCCATTTGGACTTCCAACGTTGCATGATGGCTATCTTCTCAGATATCATAGAGAATTCCATGAAAGTGTTCATGGATGATTTTTCAGTTTTTGGTGAGTCATTCAATGATTGTCTAAATAATCTGGAGATGGTGCTGGCCATATGTGAAGAGAACAACTTAGTCCTTAATTGGGAAAAATGCCATTTTATGGTAAACGAAGGAATTGTTCTTAGTCATAGAATTTCAAGAGAAGGATTAGAGGTAGATCAAGCAAAGGTGGAGGTAATTGAAAAATTACCCCCACCAGTCAACATTAAGGGCATTAGGAGTTTCTTGGGGCATGCTGGATTTTATAGGAGCTTTATAAAAGATTTTTCAAAAATAACTAAACCCCTATGCTAGCTGCTGCAACATGACACGCCTTTTGTCTTCAGTGAAGAGTCCCTTGAATCTTTCAATCTTTTGAAGAAGGCTCTTATTTCTGCACCTGTAGTCAAAACTCCAGATTGGTCCAAACCATTTGAGTTAATGTGTGATGCCAGTGACTTTGCCATTGGTGTTGTGTTAGGCCAAAGGCATAGCAAGGTGTTTCACACTATTTACTATGCGAGTAAGACTTTGATAGAAGCACAAATAAACTACACAACCACGGAAAAGGAGCTACTGGCAATAGTGTTTGCTTTTGATAAGTTCAGACCTTATTTGGTAGGAACCAAAGTTATTGTGTACACGGATCATGCAGCAATCAAGTATTTGATTGCCAAAAAAGATGCAAAGCCACGGCTCATATGATGGGTGCTTCTCCTACAAGAGTTTGACCTAGAGATAAGAGACAAGAAAGGGGTAGAAAACTCAGATGCTGATCATCTTTCAAGACTACCATAAGAAGTGCAATCTCAAAGTAGTGGAGAGATTAAAGAAAGTTTTCCAGATGAAAAGCTGTTGGTGATTAATGATGGCATGACTCCCTGGTACGCTGATATTGTCAATTACTTAGTCAGCAGAGTCGTGCCACCAGAATTCAACTTCCAATAAAGAAAGAGGTTCTTTCACACTGTCAAGAACTATTTCTGGGATGAACCTTACCTGTACAAGAAGTGTGCAGATCAGTTACTAAGGAGATGTGTTGACTATGAGGAGGCACGCCCGATCTTATCAGCCTGCCACAAAGCCCCATATGGTGGACATTTTGGGGGAGTCGGAACTGCAGCAAAGGTGTTGTAATTAGGTTATTTCTGGCCTTCCATTTTTTAAGATGCTCATGAATTTACAAAAATGTGTGATAGTTGTCAAAGGGTTGGAAATGTGTCCATGAGACAAGAGATGCCACTTACTAGTATTCTTGAAGTATAAATTTTTAATGTATGGGGCATTGACTTCATGGGACCATTCCCTCCCTCTTTTGGAAGTCTTTACATTCCTGTAGTTGTGGACTACGTGTCCAAGTGGATTGAGGCAGTAGCAACGCCATCCAATGATGCTAAGGTTGTGACTAAGTTCTTGCTCAAGAACATCTTAACAAGACATGGCACACCTAGAGATATCATCAGTGATGGTGTATCCCATTTTTGCAATAAACTTTTTGAAAACCTAATGGAAAAGTATGGAATTAAGCACAAGGTTGCTACAGCCTACCATCCACAAACTAGTGGACAAGTGGAGTTGTCCAATAGAAAAATCAAGAGAATTTTGGAAAAAGTGGTTAACCCCACAAGAAAGGATTGGTCCAAACACTTGGATGAAGCACTATGGGCGTATAGGAATGCCTATAAAACCCCCTTAGACATGTCTCCATATAGACTTGTTTATGGGAAGGCTTGTCATCTACCCATTGAATTGGAGCATAAGGCATTTTGGGCTGTGAAGCAATTAAATTTTAATATTCAAAATGCTGGCCAAGCTAGAATGCTCCAATTAAATGAGTTAGATGAGCATAGGTTGTTCTCATATGAGAATGTTGAATTGTACAAAGAGAAGACCAAAAGGTGGCATGACAGGAAATGCCAAAAGAGGGAATTAGTTAAAGGCCAAAAATTTTTACTTTTTAACTCAAGGCTGAAGCTATTCCCTGGAAAATTAAAATCAAGATGGTCTGGACCCTTTATCTTAGAGGAGATTTACCCCCATGGTGCTGTGGAATTGTTGAATGAGAAAAATGGAGAGAAATTTAAGGTTATCTGCCAAAGGGTCAAAGCTTACCTTGGAGAGTCCTCAAGTAACACAAGGGATTCTCTCCATTTTATTGATTAATGGATTCTTGTGTTGGTCAGGCGATAAGACCTTAAAATAGCACTACTGGGAGGCAGCCCAGCTTTATGCATTTTTTCTTTTGTTTTATTTTGTACAGGATCATGATGTGTTCTAGTGGCGTCAGCTCATGACAAGACGTGACATGCCAGCAATAGACACAAGAACAGTGGAGTGGAATAGTGGAAAAGATTGAAGGAATCGAAAAATTTCCTAAGTCCAATGAGATTAATATTAATGCTGAGTTGGCGTTGATTATTTTTCTTTTGGAAAATCAGAAAAGAAATGAAACGTTGTGTTTAAGGAGGAAAAGAGATAAACGAAACGCATCATAGGGAGTAAACGTCTTGGGCTTTGTGTGATAGCAGAGTCATGATGGCCAGGTCTGCCACGTCAGACACTTCAGCCACCTAAACACACAAACCCACTAAAATACATCTTTTCAGCTATCAGGCCTAAGCCCATCCACTCCTTGCCCTACGAAGCACAAAAACGGAAAATTTCTCTCTCCACCTTTCAAGAAACGTTTTATTTTATTATTTTCTAAAAACTTTTCCCAAGCATCTTTCCAACTTCCCCCCACTTTTACCTACACACAAAACTTCAAACAAAAACCTCTTCATCTTTCATTTCATCACCTTCTCCGTAACCCTAAAAATTTCTCACACCCTTTTTCCTCCTTCACTAAAAAAAATGGCACGAGACCCACAAACCGGCCGCCATTACAAAGCAACTGCAAAGAAGAATGTCACCCCTACCATTGACATATCAAGTCAGGACGAAGACGAGATTTTTGTTAATGTGGAAGCACATAGGCGTTACATGGAACACTTCAGCAAGATGTGCTGAGCGTGGCTTCATAATGGATGGTACTGATGAAAACCTGGGACTACCAGGGGACATTGGCATTACAATCTCAAAGTTGAAATGGGAACATTTGTGCAAGCAGCCTGGTGTATACAATGCTAGCCTAGTCAAAGAGTTTTATGCAAATCTCACTGATCCAGGACACAAACGATTGGAGGTTATCATAAGAGGAACAAAAGTTGTGTATACTGAGTCAAATATCAACTTCTACTTCAAACTGGCAGGTGTGGAGGATGAGTACCAAAACTTGGTACTAAGTACTCAAGAAGGCGAGTATGATGCATATCTAGAATTTTTGTGCGTCCCGGGTGCCAAATGGGTGGATAAAGCAGTTAAGAGAATGGATCTCAGGCCAGAGATCAAAGTATGGTATCAGTTCTTGAAGCACTTTATCAAGACAACCGCTCACAATGAGACGGTTTCTAGGGCAAATCTGGTATTTCTACACTGTATCACTGGGTTGAGACCCATCAATGTTGGGAAGATCATAGTACAGGAAATCCATGCTTATTCCATAAAAAAAGAGGGGATGCTCTATTTCCCTTGCTTGATTAAAACTTTGTGTTGGAGACATGGTGTGTCTGAGTATGACTCAAACAACTTTGGCTCCCCACAATAGCCATTGGATAAGACACTGATTATGACCCTCATGAGGCCCAAGGGATCAAGGAAGAGAGCAGCTACAACAAGTCAAAACTCATATGGAACAGAGGAGCAAGACCCAGTAATGGAGATCTTAAGGCAGATGCAGAAAGATCAACAAGCATACTTTGCTTACCAAAAGGCCAAGGCGCAATTACTAGAAAAAATGTGGGCCATGCAAGCCCCATCTAATGCGCTGGAGGATCCAAATTTCCTATATCATATTTTAGGGACTGTTGAACCAGTTGTTGCTGCTGATGAAGGGGAGGAAAAGAAACTCACGAAAAAGGAGAAGGCTAAAAAGAAGAAGAAAGACAAGGAGTCAAAGAAGAAGGATGTTGAAGAGACCAGCAAAGGTGTGTCTGTGGAAACCAGCCAAAGCCAAGTCAAAAAGAAAAAGAAACTAAGGAAGGCATATTCGTCTCCACCTCCAGAAATGGAGGAAAGCCCAAAGAAAAAGAAGCTGAAAGCTGAATGGAGGAAGAAGGAGACGGGTGCAGTCACGACACCACCTGCCAGCCCTGTAACCAATGCCAACAAATTTGACTTGAACAAATCAGATCAAGAGGAGGAAGGATCAGAAAAAGATGAAGTCTTGGAAACGATGTTGTCAGAAGTAGACAAGGATGTTGAGGATTTGAAAATAAACAAGGAGACCGCTAATGAGGATGAAGGAAGAAGTGAAGAAAAGGAAGATATTGTGGAAGAGATGGTGAAATCTGAAAGAGGAGATGAAGACATGGAAGCAGAAAAAGAGAGGAAATATTACTCCTTCATGGAGATAGAAAAAGAAGAAGTTGCCAAAGAAGATGAGGAGGCGGATAGTGAGGAGACAGAAAAGAACAGAGCTGAGCCAGAACCCCTGCCTGTCATGAAACCTTCCGTGAATAAGGAAAACATTGTTGCGGAGGAGCAGCGTGAGAAAATGGAAGAGCAGCCTCAACAGAAGGCGAAAAGTCCAACGAAAGCTGCTAGGAAAGAGGTTACTACTGGCACAGCTGGAGAGCACGTTGAAAAGAAAGACCTGGGAGTGCAGGAGACGAAGAAGAAGAAAAAGAAGCAAATTATGCAAGCACCAAGAAAGAGCACCAGGCTTAGGGCCTAAGTGGTAAGGTGAAATAGGCGAGCACTGACTAGCCACCTCTCATCACTAAACAGTGAGGACACTGTCCTTACTTTAAGTTTGGGGGAGGGTATTAGTACTCAGCCTATTTCCACCAATTCTAACCCTCTGCAATCAACTGTTTCTGTCTATTGCTGTCGTTTCTGTCTATGACTGTTGTCCTATTTTCTACTCATGGATAATGTTTTGGATATTGTGTTTGGTTGGCCGTGTTTTGAGCCAGATGTTTTTAATTTTCTTATGGGGATGCTGTAACACTCCCAGAACATGATGACCTGCTGTTTTATGTTTGTTTTAATGATATATGTGTGGCACTTTGTGTGATAATTGTTTTGTTAAATTTGTGTTTATCATAACTTAGAATAAGGAAGAACTAGGGAACGTTGGGATTCAACTAAGTCAGGAGCTTAAATTTTTAATTTATGGGCTCAAGAATGAAAATGGGGAATGAAGCTGTTAGGTGTAAGCAAAGCAAGGTGTAGGAATTTCACCAAATGAGTTTGACAAAGGAGACTCATGCTCTCTGTCACGACAACACTAGTCTATTAAACCAGCCAGAAAATTCTTTCCAAAAGATAACCGAATTGTGAAAATCAAGGGAAAGATTAAAATCCTAGGAATCACGAAGGGAAGGATAAGAAGATTTAAATAATGGTTGAGACAATCACAGAAGGGGTACACTCCACACAAAGACACACAAAAGTGTGCAAAAACTGGCAAAGACCACCAATAAAGTTCCTGTGCCTAAAACTGGAGGAACAGCAAGCGTCTTCATCATAATATCCAGTTGAACTCATATGAGAAGATTCTGAGATGAAACGTTTTGCCAAAAGAAAGAGAAGAAAAAGAACAAAAATAATAAGTGGATAAGTGTGGTCTCAAATGTGTTAGTCAAAAATATCATTTGAGAATCAGGACATAATTCCTTAAGTGAAACCAAAAGAGAAGAGACCCCACTCGCGAGAGTACACAAAGAGGGGATCAAAAAGAGAAAATTGTGGCTTGTTTCCTAGAAGAGTAGGGTTGTGACAGGATGCGTCAGTTCCCCTTTGAGCTAACAAAACTTTGGGACAATTGCAAAGCTGAGCAACTTGCACCAATACCGTTTCGTGACCCTTCATATTCTTAAGCCTCATTACCCTGCTAAACCTAACTGAAGCTGTTGAGAACCAATTTCACTTTCCTATGTCTTTCACTGTCACATCACCTGAGGATAGGCGATCATTCAAGTTTGGGGGAGTGATAACACTATTTTAGTGTGTTACTTTAACCCAATTTATGTGACATTTCTAGTTTATGATTTCACTTATGTAGCATGAGTTTAGGGTGTTTTAGCATGATTCAAGCTTTAAGCACTTTATAAGCTTCTTTTATGTTTTCTTTGTGTTTATGTTCTAAAAGGAAGTTAGATGATGAGAGAAGAGACATGACCCCAGTTGACAGATTCTGGAGCAGAATGAGGAGCTATTTGAAGAGAAAATAGTTGATAATTTAATCAACTATTTCACCAAGAGAGTTGGAGATTGGTGATGAAAATCCAAGGATGATTAAGGCTCACGTGGCAGCATTTTAAAGAACATTGGAGAAAAAGGAATGGATAAGATCAAGAAAGCTAGAGGACAAAAGGTAGTACGATGGGGACCACGAAGCAAAGAGCGCCCAACAACAACACCACCAGTCGTCTGCTCTGCTCCACCATCCTGCCACAGCCACCTGCAAAAAGCATATTTGTCTCCCACCAACATCTGTACCAGATTGGTTGCAACGGAAGGGTTGAGGGACAGCTGGTCCACATGAGGATTTGATTTGGGCCTAACCTTAATTTTGTCAAGAGACCCGTGATCCAATAAAGGAGCAACGACCACTTCCACTCATCACTATATAAAGAGAGCTTGTGCATTGAAGAAAGAGACGAGAGATTCCACACACAACAATAGTTTATTTTCAGTTCTTAAGTTATTTTCATTTTTAAGAGTTAGAGTATTATTAGAGAGTATTCTTTTCTTCTCTAGACCTGTACATTCTGCTGAGAACTGTCGTGACTGAAGAGAGCTGTTGCTGTTTATCCAACACAAGAGATCTCCAAGTTATTATTAGGTTGCATTTCTTTACTACACTCTGTAAGATGATGTTTCCTATTAATTTCATTCCAGTAGTTTGTACTCAGCTCACTATGAGCTAAACCTTTGTTTAATGAGACTAATGAAGTTAGTATAAAAGTTATTTTTATGTAATATGATGTGTTGGCTAGTGTCTTATTTTGTTAAGTGTTTTTATGCTATAAACTTGGTTCTTAGAGTGATCAACTAGGAAAAAAGTAAAAGCTTGTTGTTGAGAGAGTTCCAATAAACAAGTGGATTTCATAACAAAAATGGTTAATAAAGTAGGATAGAGATATTCACTTAATTCAACTTGCTTAGAGATAACAAGTTGAGACCATAAAGATTTTTCAGAATTAAAACCAGACGTATTTTAGGGTTACAAGTGAGACTTAAAGATTTGTTCCCTTGCCCTAGTTATACATGTTTTTGATGTTGTAGAGATACACCACTAGATCACATTCTGACCTTTTGAGGCACAACACTTCACATCATAAAAGCATTTAAACAACAACTATACTAATGGATTTAGCTCATCAACTACTCTCTCTGATATTTTAACTCCTCTTTAGCTTTAAGTTATTTTAGTTAATTCTGTGTGCTCTTGTTCTTTATTCTCATATTTCTGTTACCTTGCTCATACTTGTCTTAAACAAAGAAGACTAATATTAGTAGTTCAAATACTTTACACTTCGCTGTGGGTTCGACCTTTACTTTATCACTTGCTACATTACCAAGTATGTATACTTACATGTGACACCATTGCTCTAAAACATTCAAAAGAAAAGCATCATATAAAGTAGAGTTAACAAGTGTTCTTGCCAAGACTTCTTCACCCTCTCCAAACAAAGCCATAAGCAAACTTGCCATGACAGTCCAGAAATCAGCACAACGCAAAGCAAAACCCTTGTCCTCATGATCCACACAAAGTTCTATCATAAAGTATATAATATGCATGAAACAAGAACAATTCAAGACCATGTGGTGTGTTTCCATAAAGATATTTGAAGCAAAATACTTACTCCAAAACCATGTCTATCATGCCTTCTGCCGTCAATGCCGAAACAGTTAGTTCTCAACACAGCTCAATTCGCACAGATCAAATTCAATCCGCATAATTGACATTACGGGAGTCAAAAAGAAAGACTTATAGGAAGTGTCGATTACGTACAAATACAGAGGAAAATAGTCAATTATCAGGAATAAAACACTTCAAAGTGACAGAAATTTTTACTCCTGAACAATAAAGCGCGATATTAGTTTTCAATTAGACCAAATTAAGAGCAGTTCATAATTTGAAATCATACGAGATCAGATTTTTAAGGAGCAGTTATCACATTCCAAAAACATGTTTCAGACAAAATTAAAATCTTTCCAAAACATACAGGAACATGTTCAATTATAAAAGGAAGATTTTCAATTCACAACCGACATAATCGGACAAGCTCGAACCAAAATAGAAACATCATCAAGCCACATATATTTCAAATTCAATTCAGTGACTCTATATAAAGGCGAAAAGTTTAGATACATAAAAGGCATACACAATACCACAACATCACACTCACTCCTCCCCTTCATACATGCCCTCAAACACACATACAATAAGAGAGAAAAGTTCATAAACACATGGTGACAGATTCATACGCATCATAAAGAAATCAAAATTTCACACAGTGGGATTCATACCAAGAAACCGCAATACAAATACACACATACATTGTAGAGATTCATACAAACATCACACATGAATTGAAGAGCAAAAGAAAATCAGAGGCATTAGGTATTGCAGAAGGAAAAATCATACGCACGATTTGCAGCGGAGTTTCGCATAGCAATATACGCAATAGATATCAACCAACAACTGACAAAGTGGAAAACAAAGAGAAAAAAGAAGAGGTGTAGCGAGTTTAAGCACTGATACCTCATTGGAGATTGCCGGAATACTCGCTCAAATTTTGCCTTCGAGGCTTGCAACATTGACCGGAGCAAGTCATGACTCCGTAGGTTGGTTCACCGCCTTCTTTTACCTTGTTTTATTGCTAGATGATCGCAATAGCATAGTCGTTCTGAGTTTGAAACGGTTTTGTTGTTAGGGTTTTGGTTTGATATTAGAGTTTAGGTTTTTTCTCATTTTTGGATGCGTCGATTCGAGTGGATGGAAAGGTTTTAGCATAAATTAGTTTAGGGTTGAGGTAGAGAGGAACGAAGCGAGCATTTTGATGTAGGTTCGGAGGCGGTTGAACCTCAGCCGCCACCGGTGACGATTCCCGGCGCGGCGTTTCCGGCGAGAGGGTTTGAGAGAGAGCGAAGAGAGAAATACGTAGAGTGAGAGGGAAAGTGACGAGAGGAGAGGTATAGGCTGAGTTGTTTTTTTTTCTTTGTTTTTGTTTATTATTTGGATCCAATGCACGTGCACCCTTTAAGCCACCTCTAGGCCTTTGATCTGAGTCTTCATATGACTCATTCTGATCGAACAACTGAGATCTAATCTGACCAGGGGTCCACGATGGACCCCTCCCCATGTGCTTGTGTTCGTTTCTTTCTCTTCAATTTAATCTAATAATAATATAACTTAACTTTTATAATAATAACATAACTTAATTTTTTTTATAATAATGTAACTTTTCTTAAAAAATAAATATAACTTTCCGTTAATAAATACGCTTTTCTTAAACAATAAAAACAAATGTAATTTTTCTTTTTATAATAAATATGACCTTCCTTTTTTTAAATAAATAAAATAAAACTTGCTTTTTAATAATAATAATAAATCTAACCCTTTTTAGAAAATAATAAAACCCTTTTCAATTTATTTGAAAAACTTTAAATTGATTTTTAGTTTCTATCTAATCCAATTTTATCAATTGCTTAATTTAGCATGTTTGCTCTACCATATATTTAAAATAGATTGGTTCTCAATTTTTGTTCATTATCTCTTTTAAATTTATAATCTGATACTTATAATTATTTAAAATTTAACCATGTATTTATATTCGATTTTGAAATCGATTTTGATCCCTTTACTTATACTTATACTTATAATTTTATCTCTTTCAAATATTTTAAATCAATTTTGATCCCTTTTACGGTTAATCGTTAATATATTATAATCTTATCATTAAAACTAAAAGAACCTTATCCGCGAGTTATATTGAGTTTTTCCGTACCCTTATATGCTTGTGCATTCTCAATTTTATATATTCTTGATATGATGCATATTTATGATATGATAAATTGGTTGAACATTCTATTGCATGCTTTACCATGACTCTATGCTTTTATATACTCTTATATGATATAATTACTTGCATCTATCCAAGGGAAGAACCTATGCATGACTATCATGTCGTGCATGTTGCATATCATCCGCATTTATCATACTCCCATCTTATTGGCTTTTATGCCCTCTTAAGATAAATATCCTTAGATAACTACTTTAAGATAGTTCCTTAGGTTAGTGCCTCCTAAGTTAATTAAACAACTTAGTTTCCTGATTCTCCCTACAAGAGAATTAGATGTGAGTCATCTCTAGAAGAGATATACATCTCCTACCCCACAATATAGTCAAGATATGGATTCCTTTTCCACTTAGGAGAGGTATGTGGCATACTCGTCGATTTTATATCCGAGTTGGAGCACTTCTCCTAAGATAAAGCAAAGGTCCATTCTCATAAAACTGTGGTGGTTTAAACACTCTTCTTAAGATGACGACTCATCTTTTCTCCTAAACCAATCCAAAATTTAATTCACCCTTCGAGGGGAACTACAGATGCTCTGATTCCATTCCCGCAGGGATACGTAGGCACGAGATGTGATATCTTGGCGAGCATACCTAGAAATAATACCTTAGGTCCTCTTATCCTTTAAACCCTTAGAAAACAGATAACAATTAACAAATAACATAGTAAAACAAGAGGTTCTTGTTGAGTACTGCAGATATTTAGGATGCTAATACCTTCCCTAGATATAACCAACCCCTGAACCTTAGATTCTCTTTTGCATTGCATTGCATACTCATGTGTTATTAGTTCTTTTTCCCTTCCCTTGGATAAATTAAAGACCGGTGGTGAATTGCGATTTGTGATTCAAGTTAATCAATAGCTTGATATCCAATTCTCACCGCGACACCATCCCTAAAGGTTGTACTATTTTGGTAAATTTTTGTACCTGTAGAACGAGTTCTTAAAGGTTCCCAAAGTCATTGACCCCTCCTAGGGATACCAACAACAAGCTGATACACTTGAGCGAGCTGTAATATCCTAGGATGAATCTCATTTGAGTGTAGTATCGCGTATCAACTATTCCTGATAGTCACCGCACTACCAAATGGTCATATGGTTAAATATCTACTAAATCCTCAGGGTCATGGGTACTGCACTAGGATAGACGATGCTTTCACGACAATCGGTCATTCAACATCGATATTTCTGCATGGGTACCTCATCTGATTCGGTGGACTACCAAGTTAGCTTGGTCAGGATCCACTCTCTATAAGCGTTTCCTAGATATGCCACCACTTGTCTTAATGTTCTCCCAAACTTTCCACATGTGTATTAATCGCATTCCCAGTTAACAAAAATTTAAACACGTGTATCAAGTAGTATAACAGTAAATGCCAAACAAAACCTAAACCTCTTAGGAACTCTAATCCTAGGACTCCCCAGCAGAGTTGCCATTTTTCTGTAGCGTGCAATTTTTGTCGGTGACGCGACCACCTTACCGCAATGGTTGGAATTGGGTGCTACTTTCTGATTTCTTATTTATCCTATGAAGCTGGAAAGGAAAGGGAAGCTATCTAAAACTAACCTTGCACGTAAATGTTTTCTTCAACAAATGCTAAGAGATTGGGGGGTCCGGGTCAGGTTATACCAAGGGAATTTATCATCTCTAAAGGGGGATATCTCACCTATTCATCACAGTTTTATAAGGATTGGTTATAAAGGGGAATTAATTTAAACTGGAATGTATGAAATCCAACAATGCCATAATTTCCTTTATAAGGGAATTGTCCTGAAGGAAGAAACTTTAACTCAGTGTATAGCAATGCCATTTTTCCTTAGGAGTCTTTCATGCTAAGATAGGGACAATGGCTTGGATGTAAATAATCCAGAGGCTTACCACTTACAACAATTAGATGAAAGAGGAAGTTTACCAGGATAAGAGAGGGACCACAACTTGGATTTTTTAATCAACAAGTGTGCCACTTACAACAGTTATCTGGAATTAGGGTTTGTTTGTTTGTTTGTTTTGATATGTGATATACAGAGAAATATCTTCCTACAGAGAGAACTCTTGATTTCCTCTGCGGGGATGTTGATTTTTGTGTGCCTTGATCAAAGCTCAAGGTTTAAGCTAAAAGGTTGTTTATGTCTTGTTTAAAGCCCAAGATTGAAGCTAAAAAATTGACTCTACTAGGGGAGTTTTATATCTGTCTTGTACAAAGCCCAAGATTGAGGTTGAAAAGAGATTGACTCTTCCAGGGAATATGTTGTTTGTCTTGTATAAAGCCGAAGATTAAGGCTAAAAGATAGTGACTCCACTAGGGAGAGGTTTTATCTGTCTTGTACAAAGCCCAAGATTGAGGCTGAATCTGCTGAGGAAAAATCATTATACAAAGCCTAAGAGGAGGCTGGCTTCTGCTGAGGATTATTGAGATCCAGAGATAGGTCCAAATTGGGGAATTAACTCTTGCTGAGAATTGATGAAGAGTTGAAATATCATATGCCCTGAGGTTTTGATTCTGTTAAGGTTTTATTGATGGTAAAGGTCTAAACCTTGAGTATGAAAACCTTTGGAGGTTTCAAACTTTGCTGGAGATTGGTGAAATGATCAGGGTTTTCCTGCTTTTAGGAAACTTGAGGGTTTCTTTGAGATCCAAGAGGAGATGAGACTTTCAAAGTCTACTGATATGAAGAGGTTGAGTCTTAACTGGAGAATGATCTTTGTATGATGTCCAAGAGGAGGCTGTGGTTTTAAGGGATGAGAATTAACCCTAGAATGGTTAGATGTTCTGGAATTCTGACTCTCTGGAGGATTGAACTAGTAGAGATGACTAAGTTATGTCCTATACCAGTAGGAGGTCTGCCCAAGAGGAGGCTGAGAACTTCTAAGAAGCTTTAGGGTCCTTGTACAAAGCCCAAGAGGAGACTAGGGATGCTTTTAGGAAGCCTGTGGGTCCAAACCTAAGAAAAGTCCAAGAAAGGTTTCACCGATAATTAATCCTTTCTTTGCAGAATAATTCTAGGGTTTGAAGAAATTCATAAGAGGTTTCACCAAGAATTAATCCTCTTTGGGGAAATGAATTTCTTGTATACATATATTTCTAAGTTAGGACAGTCTTGAGAAAAGTTTCACTGGGAATAATGCCTTTCTCTGTTCCATATTGTATAAGCCCAAGAGGAGGCAAGACTGTATCTGGAATTTCCTATGGGGAACTAGTTTTGACTGTGTTGAAAGAGTAACCACTGGTTTGATCTAAACTTAGACCTAATTGTTGGGGAAAACTCTAAGCAAATATGTACAAACATATATATACAGATGATATACATATAAACAAGCATGTTGAGAAGATAGTGGAACTTACAGTTGTGCAAGCCCAAGCATAGTAACTACATCTGCATGGTTAGTTATTCAAGAAATTGAAGAAAGTTTTGATAAAACTTTGAAATTGATTTTGGATAAAAGAAAGTTGTTTTAAAAGAAGTTTGTGACTTATACTCAAAGAGATGCCCAGATGAATTCTTTTGAAAAGGCAACGATCGCGTCGTGGTTTTGAAAACCACAAAGGGACATATACAATGACTGAGGCCCAAATTATTGTATTTACAAAAAGGATGGGTCTTGCACTATATTAGAAGCCTAAAATTTTATTTTTATACAAGAGATAGGACTTATATCTCAAGGAGAGGCCCCGATGAAAAACAGTGATCGCATCGTTATTTTGAAAATTGTATCGGGACTTATACAATGACTGAGGCCCAAATTATTTATGTACAAAGGAGGTTGGGTCTTACACTCTATTAGAGGCCCAAAAGTGTTTAAAAAGAAGAAATATGGGGCTTACAACCAAAGGGAGGCCCAAATGATTTTTGTTTTGAAAACGGCGATCGCGCCGAGATCGTATCGAACTTATACAATGACTGAGGCCCAAATTATTTATGTGACAAGGCATGAATCTTACACTCTATTAGAGGCCCAAAAGTGTTTGAAAAATTAAAATTGAGGGAAACCTTAATTTTAATTAAAATAAATATAATTTTCAAAGGAAATTAAATATAAAATATCAAATATATTTAAAAACAAGTGGTAAGTTTTGAAAAATATTTTGAAAAATCATGTTTAATCACATGGAGGCTTGAAATTCAATTGGTTTTGAAAAATCAAGGTGAGAATTTCATTTTAAAAATGTTTAAAACAAATAAAAATGAAATTCATTACAAAAATTCAAACTATATTAAATAAATAATATAAATTCAATTTTTTTTGTGGAATAAAATATTTCAACATTTTTTTGAATTTTCAAAAAAAGAATCAATAAAAAAAAATTAAAAATGAGGGAGAAATTAAATTTGAGATTAATTAAGAAAATTATGAAAAATAGCAAAATGAGAGTGAAAATAAAAAATGGTCTGGGTGGGTGTCGAACCCACGCCCTCCAACCAAACACATGCGCACTGCTACCACTGGGATGGTGATACATCTGTGTATCAAAAACACCCCATAAGCAAATTTCAGGTCAGGCCAAGGCAAAAACCAAGTTTTGGTGGATTTGCAAGAAGGATCATATCTACCTCATTTCTCCATGAAATTAGATGAAATTTAGATGGATCCTACCTAGAATTTCATGAGGAATCCAATGGTGATCTCAGAATTTTCTAAAGATACCTACATTTTAAAACCCGGTAGTGGTTTTAAAATAGGCCAAGATTGGCAAGTTCTATGTTACCACATCATACAAGCAATCATAGAATGATAAATTGGTTAAAACACAACATATATGATATCTATGACATGTTCATGATAAATGGACATCAAAGCAATACATATTTTAAAGAGTTCAAGTTGTTATGCACTTACCTCTTGAAGCTCCTTGTGCTATCTTGCAAAATGCTTGTGCCAGAAGTAATCCAATGCCTTAGACACTCTTGATTGATCCCTTAGAAGCTTTTAGGATGATCAAAACCAGCTGGAAACCTCAGGAACAAGAATTGGCTCTTTCTTGCAAAAGTGGCAAAAGTGACCAAAATGGTAACTCACTCAAATGGTGTTACAATTGAGGGAAACTTGTTGGGACAATTTGAGGATGATATTTGGAGTATGTTTGAAGTTTTGTTTGGTTTTGAAAGTGACTGAATCAAGACATGGCTTGAAAAATGCAGAAAAGTCAAAATTTGAGGTTTTGGAGGTTGACTTTCTGATTTTGGTGTTCCATATGTGTTTTGAAGTTATGGATCACTTGTATATGACATATGTGAGGTGTTAGGATGGCTTTTTAGAATGGACTTGCTCTCTATTTGAAAATTCACTTGTTGCTTGCAAAAGAAGCAAATTCTGGTTTTTTAGAGAAGTTGGAAGGAATGCATGAGATGTTATGCTTTGGTGTACTTGAATTGATCAGAAAGAAGCTTTATTTATAGTAGAGCAAGTTTGTTTTGGCAGAAATAGTGAATGGAGGTTGGTCACCCTATTATCCAATGGTTATGTAAAAGAATCTCAAGTCTCCTCTAGCCATTGACTTGAGTCAATCTTGCAGGCTATGAGTCTTCTGTTACAGGGATAAGGCTTGACTCATTTAGTGATCAAAGACTCAGTCCATGCCACCTCAATGCATCTCTTGAATGCCTTGAAACAAAATGGAAGTTTTTGGATTTGAAACCTGAATGCTACGTGCCAAAAGAGGTGATGTCTTGACTTGCAAGGCTTTGGGATCAGATTCTCCATTATTCAAGTTGATTTTGGACAGAAATGAAATGATGCAAGTGTCCAAAATTAGATCAAGAAATCATGGGAACCAAGTTACATGTTCATGCTATTTTGAAAAATCAGGTTTTTAGGCCATGTTTCAAGGTTTGTAACTCCCTACTCAAGTGGAGTTAGAGTGAGTTCTTGTACTTTTTGGAAATACCTAATTACATACTTCAACTTTGATGTCCAAGACAAATTCTGTCCAAAATTTTCACTAAGTGTTGGAAAAAGTGGCAATTTTCATGTTTTTGTGATTTTGATCAATCCATAACTCAAAATCCATGAGGATTTGGAATATTTTGTAGTTGACACTTTTGAAGTATGTCATGTGAACTTTAATTTGAGCTTTGGATGGAAGAAAAAGGCCTTAGGGTTTGGGAGTTATGACCTTGCAAAGTTGGTACCAAATCCATTTTGTTTATAATTTAGAAAAATTTAAGTTTCTTATGGTTGCCCCTTTTGCAAGTAACCTCACTTTTCTTGATTTTTCTTGATGGATGATGATCAAAACCATACATTAACGTTGTTTTTGACTTAGGGGAACCACATTTGTGAAAAGTTTCAAACAAGCCAAACTTGATTTTGGGCACAGTTGACTTTTTGTCAGATGAATTCCAAACTGTGTGATCCTTTATGCAATCAAGTTCTTGACCTAATTCAAACCTAATGGATGGATCCCATAGGTGTTTTAGGGTGTATTGAATCATGTCCCAAGGTTTGGGAACATGTCTTGGTCCAAAGTCAAAGGTACAATTGACTTTTTCTTCAAAACCCTAATTGTGGTCCAGATGAAATTGAAACTTGTGAATCAAACTTCTTGGATCAATCCATTGTTGTAAATGGATAAATATGGTGTATTTGAGGCCCTCAAATCATGTCTTGAGGTCTTGGCTCATGTCTTGCCTCAAAAGTCAACTTAGGGGTCAATTAGGTTAACAAACCCTAATTCCTGATTTTTTATGAATGCTTCCCCTGAGGCTATTTTGACTTGATGATTGGATCCATGAGGTCCCTTGGAGAATTTTGGGATCTTTTTTTGAAGTATTGGCTCATGCCCAGATGAAATTTTTCATCTGAAGGCCTTGGTCGACCAAAACCCTAATTTTGTGACACTGGCGATCTCGAGGCTTGATCCACTTGGAATGTTGCAACCTTGTGCTTGATTCTTGATATGAGAGACCTCTTGATCCTTCATGGGTGTTTGAGAGGTTAGACAAGTTGAAGATCATGTCATTTCTTGATTGATCATTTGTCTTAGTGCTCTGGGAGGGTTCAAAATCCTAATTCTTGATTGTAGTGAAAGCTCAACAATCTTTGAGGAGATTGGTGAGGTATGATGGTACATCCATATTGTGGCAATGATCCCCACAATGATGGGAAATCTTGTGGTCAAAATTTGGGGTATGACAGATGTATAGAATCCAGAGGCTTGCCACTTATAGCTATTAGATGAAAGAGGAATTTTAACCATGATAAAGGAGGGACTCCAGCTTGGATTTTGAATCAACAAGTGTGCCACTTACAACAATTTATCTGGGAAAAAGGTTTTGATTGTTTTTTTTTCATGTGATATATAGAAGGGATATCTTCCTATAGATAGGACTCATGGTCTCATTTATAGGGATGTTGATTTTTGTGTGCCTCGATTAAAGCCCAAGGTTGAAGCTAAAGGAAACTGACTCCACTAGGGAGGGTTTTATTTGAGAGTCTTGTTTGAAGCCCAAGATGATAAAGCTGAAAAATTTGAGTATAGAGAACTGGCTCAACTGGGAGTATGATGTTTATCTTGTACAAAGACCAAGATTGAGGCTGACTGGGAAAATCCTTATATAAAGCCTAAGAGGAGGCTGACTCCTGCTGAGGATTATTGAAATCCAAGAGAAAGTCTAAACTGTGTTCGAGAATCCAAAGGGAATCTAACTCTTGTTGGTGATTTGAGTAGAGTTGATTTGTCAGATGCCATGAGGCCCTGATTCCTTTGAGGATTTGTTGATGTTAATCTGACCCTGGCTGGGGATTTCTAAGATGAAAGTTAAGCCTTGTTGGGGGTCTGGAGGGATTTAAAGATGAGTTCACAAACCTTAGAGGTTTTGACTCCTCTGGGAATTGATGTATTGGTAAAAATGATCAGGATCTATCCTATGCTTTTAGGAAGCATGTGGGTCCTTGTAATAAGCCCAAGACGAGGTTATGGGGGTGAGACTTTCCAAGTCTACTTGTATGAAGCCCAAGAGGAGGCTGAGACTGTCCAAGTCTCTTGAGAAGAGATAGACTCTGGTTGGATAGAGATCTTTGTATGATGCCCAAGAGGAGGCTGAGGGTTCTAGATACGAAGATCTATTCTTGACTGATTGGATGTTCTAGAGTTTTAACTTTCCTAAGGATTGAGCTAGTAGAGATGAATGAATTCGATCATATCCTTTTAGGAAGTCGTTGCGTCCTTGTACTAAGCCAAAGAGGAGGCTGAGGGAACTTCTAAGAAGCCTGGTAGTCCTTGTACTAAGACCAAGAGGAGGCTATGGGGAACTTTTAAGAAGCCTGTTGGTCCAAGCCTACGAAAAGTTCAAGAAAGGTTTCACCGGGAATAATCCTTTCTTTGTTGAACAGTTCCAAGGTTTGAAGAAATTCAAAAGAGGTTTCACCAGGAATTAATCCTCTTTGGGGAAATGAATTTATTTTATATGTTTCTATGTTCTGACAGTCTTAAGAAAAGTTTCACCGGGAATAATGCCTTTCTTTATTCCATATTGAATAAAGCCCGAGAGGAGGCCGACTGTATTAGGGAAGTTTCCTATGAGGGAACTAGTTATTGAACTAAGTTATGAGTATCCTACTATTTGACCTAAAGGGTAAACTGAGGATGATTTAACTGATGAGGAAACTCTAGATAGGTGTGCACAAGTATATACAGATATATGTATAAACCGGTAAGTATTGATTTGAAAAGATGTTGGGTCTTATACTTTACTTAGAGGCCCAAGTGTATTGTGATTGGTTGTAATGACTACAACTGTATGATTAGGGTTTTAAGAAATTGAAGAAAGTTTTGATAACACTTTGAATTTGAATTTGATTTAAAAAGATGTTTTTGAAAAGAAAAGAATGTTTGGGGCTTATAACTCAAAGAGAGGCCCAAGTAGTCTAAGAGCAGTTTCACCGGGAATAATGCTCCTCTTAGTACCTGTTTAAAATAGATAGATGATTTTGAAAACAGAGGTATGGGGCTTACAACTCAAGGACAGACCCATGCAGGTTGTTTATTGTTAAAAACAAAGTTCATGTACAAAAGATTGGGGGTTATACTCAAGGAGAAGCCCAAATGACTTATTTTAAAAACAGTGATCGCACTACGATATCGAAAGACGTTGTGGGGCTTATACTATAGCAAAGGCCCAAAATTTGTTTATGTACATAGAGGTTGGGTCTTATACTCTATTAGAGGCCCAAAATGTTTATTGAAAGAAAGAAAAGTGGGGCTTATACTCAAGGAGAGACTCAGATGAAAAAAATAGTCAACGCACCGTTATTTTTGAAAATCCCACTGGGACTTATATTATAACAGAGGCCCAAGAAATTATTTATTTACGAAGGGGTTGGGTCTTAAACTCTATTAGAGGCCCAAAATTTTGTTGAGATGAAGTTTGAAAGATTGAATTTTAAAGGAAACCATAATTCCTAATTTTTTGTATTTTTAAAAGAAAAATCAATTAAAAATGATTAAAAAAATCAAATAAATCCAATAAACATGTTGTGAATTATGTTTAAGGTTTGAAAAATATGGTTTTATTCACATAATAATTTAAAATCAATTTGGTTTTGAAAAATCAAGAGAACGAATCTATTTAAAATGTTTGAAAACAAATTAAAAGAAAATTCTTAAAAATATTTAAAAATATGTCAAATAAAATATTTTTGTGATTTTTTGGGTGAATAAAATATATTAATGTGTGAGTGATTTTTGTGCAAAAAATTATTTTCAAATAATTAAAAATGATTAACAAAAATAATTATTTAAAATAAAATATAAAAAATGTCAAAAAAATGTGAAAATATGACCAAAAAAATGAAAAATGGCATGAGTGGGTGTTGAACCCACGCCCTCTAGCCAAACACACATGAAAAACACACGCTGCTACCACTGGGGTGGTGATGCATCAGTGTATCAAAACCACCCCATAAACATATATGGGAGGCTTATTTTTAGTCCTGGTTCTTGCCCAAGGTTGGCCAGATTTTTGACCTCTTGCAAGAAGGTCATAACTTCTTCATTTCGCCATGAAAATGGATGAAATATAGATGGATCCTACCTAGAATTTCATGAGGAATCCAATGGTGGTCTTGGAATTTTCTAAAAATGCCTACATTTTAAAACCCTATAGTGGTTTCAAAATAGGTCAAAATTTGCAAGTTCTATGCTACAACTTCATACAAGCAATAATAGCATGGTAAATTGGTTCAAACACAACACATGATATGTATGACATGTTCATGATCAATGGACATCAAAGCAATGCATATTTCACAGAGTTCAAGTTGTTATGCACTTACCTCTTGAAGCTCCACTTGCTAACTTTCAAGGTGCTTATGCTAGAAGTACTCCAATGCTTTAGACACTCTTGATAAACCCCTTAGAAGCTTTTAGGATAATAAAAATCAACTGGAAAGCTCTGGAACAGAAATTGGCTCTTTCTTGCAAAAGTGGCAAAAGTGATCAAAATGGTAACTCCCTCAATTGGTGTTACAGTTGAGGGACACTTGTTGGAACAGCTTAGGGGTGGTATTTAGAGAGTGTTTGAGGTTTTATTTGGCTTTGAAAGTGATTAGATCAAGAAATGGCTTGAAAAATGTAGAAAAATCAAATTTTGAGGTTTTGATGGTTGACTTTCTGATTTTGGTGTTATGAGTTGAAGATGAAGGTTTGAACACCTCCAAGGGATGATTTGTGAAGTGTTTGAATGGTTGCTTGAGTGATTCAAGCTCTGGTTTTGTGAATTCCAAGTTTGATCCTTGAAACTTGAAATTTAGAGCAAGAGAAAGGAAGTGAGAAAACAAGACTTTGGTATTGTTTTGGTGTGTTGAAATCATTCACAAATAACCTCTATTTATAGTAGAGGAAGTTTATTTTTGAAGGAATAATGAATGGAGGCTGGTTCACTCTATTATCCAATGTATATGCCTATGTATCATGCCTTGAATGCTAAGGTACCAAGTCTCATCTTAGCCATTGACTTGAGTTGGTCTTTGTAACTTTAGGTCTTCTGATTTTTGAACCAATCTTGACTCAAATGGACTGTCATGGAGTGATACATGCCACCTCTATACATCATTTCATTGCTCCATGACAAAATTGAAGTTTTTGGTTTTGAAACTTGAATGCCACATGCCAAAGGGATAATGTCTTGACTTGCAAGGCTCTATGGTATGATTCATCTGTAGATAACAGGTGCATTGCATCTTAGAAACTTGTCTTGCATTGTGACAAGGCTTGCCAAGTCATAAAATGACAATACCAAGTTGTGTTATGAAATTTGTCTTCTAAAACCAGGGTGAAAATTGCCATTTTACAAGGCTTATAACTTTATGCTCAAATTGAATCATGGGAAGCTCTTGTACTTTTTAAAAAAGCCCACATATCATACTTCAACTTTGATGTTTGTATCTGGTATTGGTTCATCTTGGATCATAATGAAAAATCCCTCAAAAATTGGGCAAAACTTGAGATAAATTATGCCTAAAATATTTCTAAGTGTCAAGAAAAAGTTAATTTCTTAATTTTTGTGATTTTGATCAATCCATAACTTAATATCCATGAAGATTTTGAATGTGGTGTAGTTGACAAACTTGTAGTATGTAACAAGACCTATCATTTGAGCTTTGGATGGAAGAAAATGGTTACTTGGATCACAAGTTATGGTCTTGCAAAGTTGGTAAAAATCACTTTTTCCTATAACTTAGTGAAATTTTAAGTTTCTTAAGGTTACCCCTTTTGCAAGTAACCCCACTTTTCTTGATTTTTCTTGATGGATGATGATCCAAATCATAAGTTGACATTGTTCTTGGCTTAAAGAAACCATGTTTGTCAAAAAAATCCAAAAGTCAAACTTGGTTTTGATCACATTTGACTTTTTATCAGATGAATTTCAAACTTTGTGATCCTTTATGAAATCAAGTCCTTGGGCTAAATTAAACCTAATGGATGGATTCCATAGGTGTTTTAGAGTGTCATGAATCATGTTCCAAGGTTTGAGATCATGTTTTGGTTAAAAGTCAAAGGTAGGGTTAACTTTTTATCAAAAACCCTAGTTTATGGTCCAGATGAATTTCAATCTTTATATTGCTCATGAATCAAGTTCTTTGTGTCAATTTAAACTTGTGAGGGGATCAATATAAGATACTTGAGGTTTTCAAAATATTTCTTGAGGTCTTGGCCCATGCCTTGCTCCAAAAGTCAACTTTAGGGGTGAATTAGGTCAAGAAAACCCTAATTCTTGATTTTTGATGAATGCATCCCCTGAGGCTATTTTGAACTCATGATTGGACTAATGAGGTCCCTTTTAGCTTCTTGAATCATGTTTTGAAGTATTGGACCATGCCCAGATGAAAATTTCCCTCTGGAGGCCTTGGTTGATCAAAATCCTAATTTGGTAACACTGATGATCTTGAGGCTTGATCAACTTGCAATGTTGCATTCTTATGCTTGATTCTTGATATGAGAGACCTCTTAATCCTTCATGGATGTTTGAGAGGCTTGGAAAGTTGAATATCATGTCAATTCTTGATTGATCTTTTTTCTGAATGTTCTGAGAGGGCTCAAAACCCTAATTCTTTGCTAAGGTGAATGCTCAACGATCTTTGAGAGGATTGATGAGGCATGAAGGTACATCCATATTATGGTGATGATTTGAATAATGATGTGAAATCTTGTGGTCAAAATTTAGGGTATGACACTATCATATGACATTTGTTGGCTATCATAGATAGAATTTTGATATTTGTTGTGGAAGTTACAGGTATATAGAACAGGGTTCTGCAAAGTTTTGCAAGAAATCTGGTAGGCATGATGTTCAAGTTGGTGTTAGGTAACACTTAATGTATTGCCAATATCATCAGTAGTGTGTTATTTATGCCTCACTTGCCATATACGCTGTGTTTTAATGCCTTCATTTGTTTATGTAACAGGAAGAATGCTGAGGAAGTTATTCAGGGATTGAATGGAACAATGACATCAAAGTAGATCGTGCGTCGTTTTTGGGTAGCAGTCTGGGAAATAAGCAAGGCAGTTCTATTTTCTTATACTTCAAAGTTAATTTATTCGTAATTTGGTCCAGTTTGATGTTTGTGTACTAAAACTTCTAATCTAAATTTTGTCATCGTAACCATGTACAAGCATCATCAATGAATGTTTTTATATCATCATTATTTAATGTTTTGTGATAGGTTATTTTAGTAATGTTTTATACATAAAAAAAAATCATAGGAACATCATGGTGTGGCATCTTAGGGCCCATTATTCATTAAACACACATTACCACTTCTTATGTAAATAGCATTAGGGGCCTATATTAATTTATTTAATGTTTTGATTTCCAATGTCCCATATTAAATAAGAATATAATAAAAAATGAATGAGTAACTTGACCATCATTATTCAATAACCAGCAATGGTTTTTGAATTAAAGAAATAATAATGACTTTCAACTAAAACGATTAGATTTTCAATGTAGAGAGAAGATGAAGAATCAGAGAAATTATTATAAATAAAAATTATTCCTCTTCTTACCATCACACAAGCAACATCATTGAAGAGGAATAATAAAAATGAGTTCCAACAATGCAGTCCAGGTCCAACAACGTGTAGATGTTCAAGAAGTTGTCCAAGAAGTCCAACAAACTGCGCGTGTGGTTAAAGATGCAGTATGTAACACCCGTAATTTTAGAATAAATACTCTTATAATATATTATCATGATCAGATATAAATTAAATATTATTTATATCAATAAGTTCAAGTTACGCTCAAAATAATTTAGAATTTTTATATTTGGTCCACGATAGAAATTTTCTAAAAACTCTCGTTTCAGTTTTTATGCTCGAAAAAAAAAATAGCCGTCTTAATCTTTGTAAACAATTTATTTTTTTATTTTTATGGTTACGAAATTTTATCGATAGAGTCACAAAATTATTTTTAAATAGCATTAGGGGCCTATATTAGTTTATTTAATGTTTTGATTTCCAATGTCCCATCTTAAATAAGAATATAATAAAAAATGAATGAGTAACTTGACCATCATTATTCAATAACCAGCAATGGTTTTTGAATTAAAGAAATAATAATGACTTTCAACTAAAACGATTAGATTTTCAATGTAGAGAGAAGATGAAGAATCAGAGAAATTATTATAAATAAAAATTATTCCTCTTCTTACCATCACACAAGCAACATCATTGAAGAGGAATAATAAAAATGAGTTCCAACAATGCAGTCCAGGTCCAACAACGTGTAGATGTTCAAGAAGTTGTCCAAGAAGTCCAACAAACTGCGTGTGTGGTTAAAGATGCAGTATGTAACACCCGTAATTTTAGAATAAATACTCTTATAATATATTATCATGATCAAATATAAATTAAATATTATTTATATCAATAAGTTCAAGTTACGCTCAAAATAATTTAGAATTTTTATTTTTGGTCCACGATAGAAATTTTCTAAAAACTCTCGTTTCAGTTTTTATGCTCGAAAAAAAAAATAGGCGTCTTAATCTTTGTAAACAATTTATTTTTTTATTTTTATGGTTACGAAATTTTATCGATAGAGTCACAAAATTATTTTTAATAGTATATTGAAAAGACATTAGTATAAAAAAAAATTATTTTCTCGATCGATTTTTTTTTTTAGAATAACCGGAAAAAAAAAGTTTTATTATCGGGAAAAAAAATTTATTTCGGAATTTTTACTAGTATCACATGACACCTGAAATTGCACTTATGTGACAAAAGTGGTATATGAAGTAGATATGGATAAAGGAAGAAGATACGTATCTGAATATTCTAAACAGAGAATATTCTTACTAGGGTAATTAAAGAGAATGATAGAGATGGACTGTGTTAGATGAATCCACTGTTCAATTTACCACATCGCAATTTCCTTACGCCTATAAATACTGAAGCCTGTCACTGTATTTTTCACTCACTCAGATAACGAAATTCACTTCACTCTCTCTAAAATAATTATTCCTTAGCTAAACCCCTTCGTTAAAATTTTACCACTGCAGTTATTTCAGGTAAAAACTTTTCTCCCTAAATTTTTTTTTTGTTGATAAAAATAATTATTTGATATCATCTTATTGAATGTTTTGAGAAAATTTTTCGACAATACGTCCGGATTGCCATTATAAAAAAAAACCAACCCTATTTTTTTTATGTATAAAAAAAAAAAAATTTTTTTACGTAAAAAAAAAAAAAAAAAAAGGACTTCTGGCGAGCGCCACAAGTTGGTGGCGAGAGCCACATCTGTACCAAACTTTTTCTTTTTATTTTTTTTGTTTTGTATTTTTCTTTTTTTATGGTTACTGAAGCATATATATATATATATATATATATATATATATATATATATATATATATATAAATATAATTGAAAATTATATGTAACCATAAGAAAAAAAACGTACCATATTTTTTATTATTTCTTCATTTTATTTTTGAAATATATATATACAAATATATATATATATATATATATATATATTAGTATTATATTCGGTGTATATATATAATAATAATTATTATTATTATTATTAATTTTTTTATATATTTTAGAATAATACCGATTTTGTCGGGTTAACGCTTTCGTACTTGGTATTTCAGTAAAAAAAATATAATACATTATTTTTAGAAAAATCTAGTAATAATGATTAAAAAAAAACTTAATTTATTGATTAAGTAGGAAAATAAATCGGATGACTACAGGTTTATTAGTTCGTTCTAATTTAATTCATTTTGGATAAAGGTGTACGATCGACCGACCGACAAAATATCAATCCGCACAACTGTTGTGACAGTAAGGGCATCTTTCTATTTTTATATACTTTCTCCACTAAAAGAAATATATTTTATACCTGCTCTGTTTTTTATCATGTGTTATTTTGAAGGTGCCTAATTGTGAAGGTGAATACCTGGTATATATCTGTGCGAAGATTTGATGCATGAGATGATTTATTACATATGGTGATGTTACACATATGTTAAACTGTGTATTTGGGAATTGTATGCTCATTCATTTCATGGTTACGTGGCTACCGGAGAGGAGTCACGAGGTGTACACCGGAGAGGTGGCACGGGGTGTGTGTCTGTGAGAGAACCACCTTATCCCGAAATGGATCATTGAGTCTGATTGATGGGTCTGCGATACATATCACCTTAGTGGTGCTAAATCCTGAAGCGAGACCACGACCCTTTGCGAAGGGATTGATATTCCGGAATCATAAGCATTGACATATAGACATTGCATTAGGAATGAGTCTTAATTCTGCTATATGTATTATTGTTATGAATGTGTATATACATGTGCTAGAATGAGATCTCTAGCCATGTATAATGTATCCTCTGTTTATGCTTTTTCCTCCGCTCTTGTATATTTGTTATTTTCGGATTGATGACCCTTTCAGTGGATTGTGTGGGCTATACGCCAATAGATTATGACGCTTCCGGGACCCGGGGAGATGCCACCGTCGAAGACGACGAAATTTATCTTTCCCGATTCAGGGACTGACGCATCCTGGGAATTCAACCCGACCCTGGGAAAACTGTCATACATCGGAAACGTGATGGAGACCACTGCTGTCGTGGGACAGGATCCAAAGACCACCATGTCACGCCGAGCGATAACTTTTCCGATTCCATCTTCGTTGATCATCTCCAGTTTCCTCTCAGGGGAGATTGATTGCTACGGATTAGCGATCTACCCTTACGCCCCACCTGGACCCTCGTATGCCCCAGTTGAGGGAGGATGGTCGACCTTTCATGACATACCCATGCCTCCTCTAGACTTAGGGATGTCACTAGGATTACCCCCGACCTTCACCCCTGACGTCTATTCCCTAGACGAGCTTCCTCCTATTGATCCAACATACGTGCCGCCACTCGAGGCCATCATCGGTGAGGGAGAGGAGGACGACACTGAGGAGGAGGACCCCTCCGAGTACGAGTATGAGCCCGGATACGATAGGGATGGATCCGAACACACCTTGACGAGCACTTGCGATGAATTATGAGGAGCTGGTGCGGGTGGTTACTCTGGTTGCCATTAGGGATCGATCGACCTAGTTAGGGAAGGAAATACTTAAATCGATAGAAGTAGTTAGTACTGGACGACGAATTCTCATCACACGACTACCTGGTTCGAAATCCTCTCCTTGGAGCAGCTCTCCTGCGTGAGTGTCTGCCGAGGACTTTATATATGTTTTTATGTCCTGTAACATAACCACTATCTGTATCTCGTTTAACGCTTCATTGTTTATATGTACAGTATGTTTATGTTTTAAAAATGGTATAGCTATGTATAAAAACGAATTGTAGTGTTAAAAAAAACCCTCTCTTTTCATACAAAGAAAACCATTTATCATTTTATTCGAGGAATAGTACCTTTTGAAAATACACTCGCGCTGTTAAAAATCGGGGTGTAACATTGTGGTATCAGAGCTTAGGTTTATCTTGAGGAACCGAGAGTTTAAGTTGGTCACATGTCTGGGAAAAATTTAGAGTTATATCAACATTTTTAAGATAGTTAAGATCTGACACCCACTTACGATTTGAAAATGAGATATTGGAAATTCTCTTGAAACAGGTAATGAGAATTCTAATTAGGTATTGGTTTTGTAGGAAAGCTATGCCTCCAAGACGTGACAATACTAATGGGATGAATAACCACCAGGTGGATCAAATGGCCCAGGCTATGACTGATATGGCAGCCGCTGTTACCACTCAAACTGCTGCTAAGAACCTTCGAGATTTGGAGAAGCGGGACAGAGAGATAAGAGCCAGAGAATCAAAAGGACTAATTGATTTTCGTCACCACGATCCACCTAAATTTCAAGGGGATGTTACTCCCGAGAAGGATGATTTATGGTTACAAGAGATTGAAAAGATCTTTGAAGTAATCAATTGTCCCCCAGGAGTGAAGGTGTTGTATGCCACATATCTTCTCCTAGGAGATGCAGAGTACTGGTGGAGGAGCACTAGATTGATGATGGAAAGCGCACAAGAAGAAATAAATTGGGAAGCCTTTAAAACAAAATTCTTAGACAAATACTTCCCCATAAATGCAAGGACCAAATTGGGCGACGATTTTCTGAAACTTCGACAAGGGGGTATGACTGTAGGTGAGTACACCGCCAAATTTGAAACTTTGTCCAGGTACTTCCGATTCTTCAGGGAAGGAGTAGATGAAGTTTACATGTGTCACCGTTTCCAAGAAGGACTTAAATACGAACTACAAGACTCAGTGGTACCACTAGGGATACAACGCTTTCAACCATTGGTGGAAAAATGCAGAGAAGTGGAGGACATGAAAAGCAGGAGAGCAAATCGCGGGGCGGTCCAGAACTCTAGAGGGCCAAGTCGTTCAAATTTTCAGAATCATGGACGTAGTAAACAGCAGATGAGGCCATACCAATGACCACACCAAAACAATCGAGGACCTCAACGACCAGACAACCACAACACCAGAGGTGGAGACACTCAAGCTACCCCAGGGGTACGTTGTTACGGGTGTGGAGAAAGTGGGCATTATGCGAATGAATGTCCTAATAGGGGCCCTACCTGCTACAAATGCAATAAGAAGGGGCATATCGTGGAGTTAGCTGTTAATACTGCTAGGAATGTCCGACCAACAGCCCAAGGGCGAGTATATTGCATCGGTGCAGAGGGAAGATCTCCGTCCAACAACTTAATCCAGGGGAATTGCGAAATTGAAGGTACCATTTTAAATGCACTTTTTGATTCTGGGGCAACGCATTCATTCATATCCAAGGATTGCGTTGATCGTTTAAAAATGACAGTAACCCCGCTCCCTTTTGACTTGGTAGTGTCTACCCCTGCTAAGGTTCTAACTGTGAACACTACATGCTTGCTATGTAAGGTAGTGGTTCAAGATAGAGACTTTCTAGTTAATATAATATGTTTACCCCTACAATCTCTCGAGATTATTCTCGGAATGGATTGGATGTCATTTCATTACGTTATGTTAGATTGTGCTCGAAAGTTAGTTATTTTGCCTGAACCGGGGGTTGTTAAATACCTATCAGCTAACCAACTCAAACGTTCTATAAAGAAGGGAGCCTTTGACCTTGCCATACTTGCTAATACGGGGATGATGGCTGAAGTCAAGGTTGAAGACATGTTAGTTACTCAAGACTTTCAAGATGTGTTCCCCAATGAGATTCCTGGTTTACCACTTGTAAGAGACATTGAGTTCTTCATCGACTTACACCCGGGAACTGGACCCATTTCCATTGCACCATATCGGATGGCGCCAAAAGAACTCCAAGAACTTAAAAAACAATTGGAAGACTTGATGGAGAAAGGATTCATTAGGAAGAGTGTTTCCCCATGGGGAGCTCCAGTACTTTTGGTAAAGAAGAAGGACGGGCGTTCCCGACTATGTGTGGACTACAGGCAACTTAACAAGGCGACCGTGAAGAATCGATACCCCTTACCTCGCATTGATGACTTGATGGATCAACTTACAGGAGCATCTATATTTTCTAAGATTGATCTCAAGTCCGGTTATCATCAGATCAGAGTAAGAGAAGAAGACATACCAAAGACTGCATTTAGGACTCGATATGGACATTATGAGTACCTAGTCATGCCATTTGGAGTGACTAATGCACCCGCTATTTTCATGGATTACATGAACCGAATTTTCCACCCATTTCTGGACAAATTCGTTGTTATATTCATTGACGATATCCTTGTCTACTCTCGAAGTAAAGTAGAACACGAAGAGCATCTACGTCAAGTGCTACAAATTCTGCGTGAAAAGAAATTATATGCTAATCCATCCAAATGTGAATTCTGGATAGAAAAGGTGAATTTCCTGGGACACGTCGTATCAAAGGAAGGAATTGCTGTAGATCCAGTAAAGATTGAAACCGTGCTCGCATGGAAACAACCTCAGACAGTCACGGACATAAGAAGTTTCGTAGGATTGGCTGGATGCTATCGACGATTCATTGAAGGATTCGCAAAGATAGTAGCTCCATTAACACAACTAACCAGAAAGGATCAACCTTTTGCTTGGACTGAGAAATGTGAAGCTAATTTTCAGTTGTTGAAGAAGAAACTTACGACGTCGCCTATTTTGATTCTGCCGCAACCTGAGGAGCCATACGAAGTCTACTGCGATGCATCTCATCAAGGATTAGGATGCGTATTGATGCAACACCGAAAGGCGGTAGCATATGCTTCGAGACAATTAAAGACTCACAAAAGGAATTATCCCACTCATGATTTGGAACTTGCAGTTGTAGTGTTTGCACTAAAGATTTGGTGTCATTATCTCTATGGATGTACGTTCACGATATTCAGCGACCATAAGAGCTTGAAGTATTTGTTTGATCAGAAGGAATTAAACATGAGACAGAGAAGATGGATGGAAACCTTGAAGGACTATGATTTCACATTACAATATCACCCAGGAAAAGCAAACGTGGTGGCAGATGCGCTAAGCAGAAAGGGTATCCTAGCAACAGCATCACTGATGGCCAAACAACAAGAACTATGGGAAACATTCAGAGACATGCACCTAGACGTAAAACTTGGACATGGAACTCTTCAATGTGGAATGATCAAGATCTCAAATGGACTCTTGGAAAACATTCGAAACTGTCAGAACAATCCACTCTTGGAAGAGAAAAGAGAATTGATGATACAAGGAAAAGCACCTGGTTTTAAGGTAGGACCAGATAATATCTTAAGGTGCAACGAGAGAATTTGTGTACCCAATGTTGCAAAGATAAGGAAGCTAATTTTAGAGGAGGCCCACGAGAGCAAACTCAGCATTCACCATGGAGCCACAGAAATGTATAAAGATTTGAGACAAAACTATTTGTGGCCGGGAATGAAAAAGGAGGTGGCAGACTATGTAGCATCATGTTTGACTTGCCAGAAAGCGAAGATAGAACACCAAAGGCCAGCAAGAATGTTGCAACCTTTAGACATTCCCGAATGGAAATGGGATAGCATTTCAATGGATTTTATCACCGGATTGCCTAAAACTCGGAGAATGCATGATTCAATTTGGGTAATTGTCGATCGTTTGACCAAATCTTTTCATTTCTTACCTGTAAAGACCACCTATAAAGTAGCCAAGTATACAGAAATTTACATTGCCGAGATTGTTAGACTACATGGGGTGCCATCTAGCATCGTGTCGGATCGAGACCCAAAGTTCACCTCACAATTTTGGGGCGCGTTACATGAGGCACTTGGAACAAAGCTCAGATTAAGTTCGGCATATCATCCACAAACAGATGGACAAACAGAACGAACGAATCAGACGTTAGAGGATCTACTACGGGCATGCGTATTGGATGAGATAGGGAGTTGGGATGACATACTACCTTTGATTGAATTCACCTACAACAACAGCTTTCATACTAGTATCAGAATGGCTCCGTTTGAAGCTCTATATGGACGAAAGTGTCAAACGCCGTTATGCTGGTATCAAGATGGTGAGAGTATGATGGTAGGTCCAGAATTGGTTCAACAGACTACGGAAAAGGTTAAAAACATTAGGGAAAGAATGAAAGCTTCACAAGATCGTCAGAAAAGCTATGTTGACAAAAGACGTAGGCCATTGGATTTCGGAGAAGGAGACCATGTGTTCCTCCGTGTCACACCAACCACTGGGGTGGGGCGAGCAATCAAGACGCGGAAGTTAACTCCAAAGTTTATTGGACCCTATCAAATAACTTCTAAGATTGGACCCGTGGCTTACCAAATCGCGTTACCACCTTTTTTATCTGGCATGCATGATGTATTCCATGTCTCACAACTACGAAAGTACATTCCAGACCCTTCTCACGTAATCAAACCAGACACTATTCAGCTTAAAGACAACTTATCATTTGAAGAAGTACCCGTTAGGATCGAGGATAGAAAGATGAAACTGCTAAGGAATAAGGAAATTCCATTAGTAAAAATAATTTGGAACCAAACCACTGGTGATGCAACGTGGGAACTTGAGAGCGCAATCCGAGAGAAATACCCAGACTTGTTCACAGACACTTAGTTTCGAGGACGAAACTATTTTAGGGGGGAGTATTGTAACACCCGTAATTTTAGAATAAATACTCTTATAATATATTATCATGATCAGATATAAATTAAATATTATTTATATCAATAAGTTCAAGTTACGCTCAAAATAATTTAGAATTTTTATTTTTGGTCCACGATAGAAATTTTCTAAAAACTCTCGTTTCAGTTTTTATGCTCGAAAAAAAATAGCCGTCTTAATCTTTGAAAACAATTTATTTTTTTATTTTTATGGTTACGAAATTTTATCGATAGAGTCACAAAATCATTTTTAATAGTATATTGAAAAGATATTAGTATAAAATTCTCGATCGATTTTTTTTTTAGAATAACCAGAAAAAAAAAGTTTTATTATCGAGAAAAAAAATTTTATTTCGGAATTTTTACTAGTATCACATGACACCGGAAATTGCACTTATATGACAAAAGTGGTATATGAAGTAGATATGGATAAAGGAAGAAGATACGTATCTGAATATTCTGAACAGAGAATATTCTTACCAGGGTAATTAAAGAGAATGATAGAGATGGACTGTGTTAGATGAATCCACTGTTCAATTTACCACATGGCCATTTCCTTACGCCTATAAATACTGAAGCCTGTCACTGTATTTTTCACTCACTCAGATAACGAAATTCTCTTCACTCTCTCTAAAATAATTATTCCTTAGCTAAACCCCTTCGTTAAAATTTTACCACTGCTGTTATTTCAAGTAAAAACTTTTCTCCCTAAACTTTTTTTTTGTTGATAAAAATAATTATTTGATGTCATCTTATTGAATGTTTTGAGAAATTTTTTCGACAATAGGTCCGGATTGCCATAATAAAAAAATAAAAACCAACCCTAATTTTTTTATGTATAAAAAAAAAATTTTTAGTTGGAAAAAAAAAAGAGGACTTGTGGCGAGCGCCACAAGTTGGTGGCGAGAGCCACATCTGTACCAAACTTTTTCTTTTTATTTTTTTTATTTTTTTTTGTTTTGTATTTTTCTTTTTTATGGTTACTGAAGCATATATATATATATATATATATATATATATATATATATATATATATATATATATATATATATATATATATATATATATATATTTTACTTTAGCATATATATATATATAATTGAAAATTATATGTAACCATAAGAAAAAAAACGTACCATATTTTTTATTATTTCTTCATTTTATTTTTGAAATATATATATATATATATATATATATATATATATATATATATATATATATATATATATATATATATATATATATATATTAGTATTATATTAGGTGTATATATATAATTATTATTATTATTATTAATTTTTTTTATATATTTTAGAATAATACCGATTTTGTCGGGTTAACGCTTTCGTACTTGGTATTTCAGTAAAAAAAATATAATACATTATTTTTAGAAAAATCTAGTAATAATGATTAAAAAAAAACTTAATTTATTGATTAAGTAGAAAAATAAATCGGATGACTACGAGTTTATTAGTTCGTTCTAATTTTATTCATTTTGGATAAAGGTGTACGATCGACCGACCGACAAAATATCAATCCGCACAACTGTTGCGACAGTAAGGGCATCTTTCTATTTTTATATACTTTCCCCACTAATAGAAATATATTTTATACCTGCTCTGTTTTTGATCATGTGTTATTTTGAAGGTGCCTAATTGTGAAGGTGAATACCTGGTATATATCTGTGCGAAGATTTGATGCATGAGATGATTTATTACATATGGTGATGTTACACATATGTTGAACTGTGTATTTAGGAATTGTATGCTCATTCATTTCATGGTTACGTGGCTACCGGAGAGGAGTCACGAGGTGTACACCGGAGAGGTGGCACGGGGTGTGTGTCTGTGAGAGAACCACCTTATCCCGAAGTGGATCATTGAGTCTGATTGATGGGTCTGCGATACCTATCACCTTAGTGGTGCTAAATCCTGAAGCGAGACCACGACCCTTTGCGAAGGGATTGATATTCCGGAATCATAAGCATTGACATATAGACATTGCATTAGGAATGAGTCTTAATTCTACTATATGTATTATTGTTATGAATGTGTATATACATGTGCTAGAAAGAGATCTCTAGCCATGTATAATGTATCCTCTGTTTATGCTTTTTGCTCCGCTCTTGTATATTTGTTATTTACGAATTGATGACCCTTTCAGTGGATTGTGTGGGTTATACGCCAATAGATTATGACGCTTCCGGGACCCGGGGAGATGCCACAGTCGAAGACGACGGAATTTATCTTTCCTGATTCAGGGACTGACATGTCCTGGGAATTCAACCCGACCCTGGGACAAATTTCATACATCGAGGACGTGATGGAGACCACTACTGTCGTGGGACAGGATCCAAAGACCATCATGTCACGCCGAGCGATAACTTTTCCGATTCCATCTTCGTTGATCATCTCCAGTTACCTCTCAGGGGAGATTGATTGCTACGGATTAGCGATCTACCCTTACGCCCCACCTGGACCCTCGTACGCCCCAGTTGAGGGAGGATGGTCGACCTTTCATGACATACCCATGCCTCCTCTAGACTTAGGGATGTCACTAGGATTACCCCCGACCTTCACCCCTGACGTCTATTCCCTAGACGAGCTTCCTCCTATTGATCCAACATACGTGCCGCCACTCGAGGCCATCATCGGTGAGGGAGAGGAGGACGACACTGAGGAGGAGGACCCCTCCGAGTACGAGTATGAGCCCGGATACGATAGGGATGGATCCGAACACACCTTGACGAGCACTTGCGATGGATTATGCGGAGCTGGTGCGGGTGGTTACTCTGGTTGCCATTAGGGATCGATCGACCTAGTTAGGGAAGGAAATACTTAAATAGATAGAAGTAGTTAGTACTGGACGACAAATTCTCATCACACGACTACCTGGTTCAAAATCCTCTCCTTGGAGCAGCTCTCCTGCGTGAGTGTCTGCCGAGGACTTTATATATGTTTTTATGTCCTGTAACATAACCACTATCTGTATCTCGTTTAATGCTTCGTTGTTTATATGTACAATATGTTTATGTTTTAAAAATGGTTCAGCTATGTATAAAAACGAATTGTAGTGTTAAAAAAAACCCTCTCTTTTCATACAAAGAAAACCATTTATCATTTTATTCGAGGAATATTACCTTTTGAAAATACACTCGCGCTGTTAAAAATCGGGGTGTAACACAGTAGATGTCCAAGAAGTTGTCCAGGTAGTAGATGTTGTAGATGTCCAAGAAGTTGTCCAGGTCGTAGAGGCTGCGGAGGTCCAACCAGTTATCCATCCCGAATATGTTGTACAGACCCAACAGGCGGTCGCCTTGCAAGGAATATGAACCAGGAGGAGAATAAGGAGATCAAGAAGAAAGAGAAGGAGAACAGCTACGGTCGATTCAGATGATGATGATGTAGCACCGTATAGTTGGAGTAATTTTATGTCAGCTAGGGCATTTAGATTTGATAACTAAAACTTAAAAGTGTCTTTGTTGTCTTCAATATTCAGGAGTTTAATTTATATGTATTAAATATAAAACTTGCACTTATGAAACTTTATATGAAACTTGGATTTTGTTGTCTTCGATATGGCACACAAATCTTATTAAAAGTACTTGAATGAAAACTTTATCATAAATGTGGGTTGTATTTTCTATTGTGATATAATGAACAATAATATAGGTTAAAAATGGGATTATATATAAAAACAGGATGATATTTGTTATAATATCTCGCGCGTTGTCTAGAAAAAAATAAATAACAAAACGGCGCAGCTAGGAATCGAACCTAGGTCCATTATATTTATCACAACAATTCGTTTGAAAAATCACTGTGATAGGGTGCGCTGTTTCCAGGTTATTACAACGGTTAATGGGCCATCATAGTAAGTATCATTTTACAACGACACTCTACATTACAATGCTTGTGCCCGCGTGATTATACATATTTCCCAACCGTTGTTAAATGGGTTTTCCGTAGTATTGAGGGTAGTCCCTTCATCTCCTCCCCTTCTTCAATTTTCAAAATCTTCTCTCTTTTTCAAAAGCTTCTTGTTTTCAAACTTGAACCTCTTTCATAATAAACCTTGACTTTGTCAAGTGATTTTCAAACTCTTTTTCTTGAATAAAGTTCGAATCAATATTAAGCATATCAAGACCATTTTCATAAGACATAAAAAATACTTAACTCATTCAAACTATTTTGTGCCTTTTGTGAACTTTTCACTTTAAAATTTTTCTTAAGGTTTAGACATGAGCCTTTTTTATAGTTGAGATGTAATTCTCCTATCTCCATAGTTATGTTTTAGTTTTATTTTTTTCCACTTGAGAGAGCTAGATGCATACTTGTTGATTTTAATCCAATTTGGAGCCTTTCTCAATAGTGATGCAAAAGTCCATTTTCATACACTTGTGGGTGACTAATAGAGTATTCTATTTAAAATGACAACTTGTCTTCCCATTTAAAACCAATCAAAACAAATCTCTTTTGTTATTTTTACCATGAACTACGAGGTTTTGATCCTGCATTTCACTTTGTGGGTATGTAGGCACGAAACTCAGGAAGTCTTATCAAACACAAAAACCTTAAAAAATACTTATGTTCTCATCTCCACCTTCTTTTGCAAACAACCCTTTTTAAGCCAAACATAGATTTAGAAGAGGTTCCTGTATAGTACTATAGATGTTTAGGGTGCTACACTTTCCCATTGCATAATCAGCCCCCTTACCCTTGTCTATGTTTTTATTAGTTTTGTTTTAAAACTTCTTTGGGTTTTCTTCATTCTTTTCCCCATTCCTTTAGAAAAATAAAAGTGTGGTGGCAACTCTTGCATTATGAGTTAAGTTAATCAATAACTTAATCTCAAATTTTCCCGCTACACATGCAATTCTAGAAAGCAATAGAAATGATTTAATCGTGCGATCACCTACGAAATTAAATATGTGTGTGTATGTGTGTGTGTGTGAAAAATGAGAGAGAGAGAGAGAGAGAGAGAGAGAGGTTTATAGTGGTTTGGCACGTTGTCATACCCCAAATTTTGACCACTAAGATTTCTCATCATTGTGCAAATCATCATCACAATACGGATGAACCATCAGTCTCCCCAAAGATGGGCGAGCACTCACTACAAACAATAATTAGGGTTTCAAGCCCTCTCAGAGCTCTTAGACAAAGGATCAATCAAGGAATGACATTATCTTCAACTTGTCTAGCCTCTCAAACATCCAAAATGTATCAAGATGACTCCCACAGCAAGAATCAAGCACAATGTTGCAGCATTCCAGGTGGATTAAGCCTTAAGATCGCCAGTGTCACCAAATTAGGGTTTGGTCGACCAGGGCCTCCAGATGGAAATTTTCCTCTGCGCATGAGCCAATGCTTCAAAGCATAACCTAAGATACTCCATGGAACCTCATGGACCCAATCATCAAGTCAATTTAACCTCAGGGGATGCATTCACAAAAATCAGGAATTAGGGTTTCTTGACTTAATTCACCCCTAAGTTGACTTTTGGGGAAAAGCATGAGCCAAGACCTCAAGACATGATTTTAGGGTCTCCAATAAACCACATTGATCCATTTGTAACAATGGATTGATCCAAGAAGCTTGAGCAACAAGTTTCAAGTCATCAGAACCACAATTAGGGTTTCGCGAGAAAAGTCAACTGTATCTTTGACTTTTGACCAGGACATGCTCCCAAACCCTAGGACATGATTCAATACACCCTATAACACCTATGAAATGAATCCATCAAGTTTGATTTAGGTCAAGTACTTGATTTCGTAGAGGATCGCACAGTTTGGAATTCATCTGATAAAAAGTCAACTGTGCACAAAAGTCAAACTTTGACTTTTTTAGATTTTTCACAATTATGGTTTTTAACCCTAAAATGATGTTAATGTGTGATTGGAATCATCATTCATCAAGAAAAATCAAGAAAAGTGGGATAACTTGTAAAAGGGGTAACCATAAAAACTTAGAAATTTTTCTAAGTTATGGAACAAAGTGGCTAGGGTACCAACTTTGGAGGATCATAACTCCTAAACTATAAGGCCATTTTTTCCCATCCAAAGCTGGATTTGTAGCTCTCATGGCACTCTACAAAAGCTTCAAACATAACTCATTCCAATTCCTCATGGATTTTGAGTTATGGAATGATTAAAATGGCTGAAAAGTGAAAATGTCACTTTTTTCCAACACTTAGTGAAATTTTCACTAAGTCAGAATCTGTCTTACTTTTTTCAAAATGTAGGGGCATTTTTCACTTGGATCCAAAAAGTATCAAAACCAATTATGATCAAATAGTTGTTGTATCATATGAGGGCTTTCCAAAATGGCCAAGAACTCCATCAAAGTCCACTTGAGCCATGAGATATGACAATGCCAATATGCCTTGCTGTAAACTATCATGGCAAGGCAGATTTGGGAGTTTTGCTCGATTTGCTCAAATTTTGCAAAGGGAGAGCAACGATATCCATCTGAACACCTCAAGGGGGGACCAAGGAGGAACCAACTCTGATCCCAAGCCTCCCAAGTCTTTGGAACCAAAAATAGCATGCCAAACCTAGAAATGCCTAAAAGAGGGACAAGACTCCAATTTTGGATTGGAGCACTCAATGGATGCACCAAGGTGGCATTGACTGAGCCATTTCCAACTGAATTCAGTCAAGACTTATCCAAGACCAAGGGGACCAGCAGCCTGTGCCCTAACCTCTAGTCAATGGCTAGAGGAGACTTGGATTCTCATTGCTCAACATTGGCCAAACCTCTGTTGCAGTTGCCATTCACTATTGTAGCTAAAACAAACTTGCTCTACTATAAATAGAGCTCAATTGTGTTCAGTTTGAGTACACCAAAGCACTACAACACTTGCTTTCCTCAAAATCTCTTTCTCTAGGCAAAAATACCTTCTTTAGCAAGGTAACTCTGAGTTTCTGAGTTAGAAAGCAATTCCACCACAACTTATGATCCAAACACATCCAATATATCATATCCAAGTTGTCCAAACTTTCACAAGTGACCTGTAACACCAAAATCACAAAGTCACCTCTCAAAACCTCAAAAATAGGACTTTTGTGCATTTTTCAAGCCATGTCTTGATTCAGTCACTTTCCAAATCAGATAAAACCTCAAACATACTCCAAATATCATCCTTGAACTGTCCCAAATGGTTCCCCTCATCTGGAACACCATTTGAGAGAGTTGCTATTTTGGCCACTTTTGCCCCTTTTGCAAGAAAGAGCTCAAACTTGTTCCTGAGGTTTCCATCTGATTCCAACCATCCTAAAAGCTTCTAAGAGATCATTTGAGGTTGTTCAAAGCATCAAATCATTTCTGGAACAAGTGGCTTGGCAGATTGCACAAAAGCTCCAAAAAGAGGTAAGCATCACAACTTAGATTCTTTGAACCATGCTTTCTTTTGATGTCCACTGATCATGCATCTCTTATACATGTTATATGTGTTGTGTTTGCACCAATTTATCATGTAATTCATGCTTGTACCAAGAGATGGCATAGAAAATGCAAATCATGGCCTATTTCAAAACCATTATCGGGTTTTTCAATAGGAGCATGATCTGGAAAAAAAATACCACCACCATTGGATTCCTTGTGAAATTCTAGGCAGGATAGACCTAAATTTTGTCTCAATCCATGGAGAAATGAGAAAGTTATTGCCTTCACGTTTTCAACCAAAACCTTGCCTTGCCTTGCCTTGGGCCAGGCCAAAAACAAGGCAAGCCTTGTATATTTGTGGTTGTGTTTCTATCAACGGATGTATCACCATCCCAGTGGTAAGGCGCACGCCCTATACACAAGAGGTCTGGGGTTCGAATCCCCCTCGCCCCAGATCCTCTTTTGGCTATTTTCTCCACTTTTTTATTATTTTTCTTATTATTTTTAATGATTTGAAAAATTAATAACTCCCTCAATTTTAATTATTTTTTATTGGTTCTTTTTGCAAAAAATCACAAAAATGTTGAAATATTTTATTCCACAAAAAAATTAAATTTATATTAGTTATTTAATATTATTAGTATTTTTGTGAATAAATTCCTTTTTAATTGTTTTTAAACATTTAAAAGTGAATATTTACTTTGAAAATCAAAACCAAATGAGTTTTAATTTATCTTGTGGTTAAAACCTCGTTTTTCAAACCTTCAACAAAAATCACAAGTGGTTTATTCAAACTTATTTGGTATTTTTATCATTTTATTTGATTTTCTTTAAATATTTCCTTTTAAAAGAAAACAAATTTAGGGTTTCCTTGATTTTCACTCAAACAAAACTTTTAAACACTTTAGGCCTCTAATAGAGTATAAGACCCAATCCCCTTTTAACCAAAACAATTTTGGGCCTCAGATATTGTATAAGTCCCTCTGCGTTAAAAATCTCGGCGCGATTGCCAGTTCAAAAAATCAAACCCTTTGGGCCTACCCTCGTGTTATAAGCCCCATTCTTTAAAAACCATTAGGCCTCTAGTAGAGTGTAAGACCCGATCCTTTTTTGAAACCAAAATAATTTGGGCCTCAGTGTATTGTATAAGTCCCGATACCACCAAAAAGTTCGACGCGATCGTCGCCTTTTAAAACAAAACTTCTGGGCCTCTCCTTGAGCTGTAAACCCCACCACTTGTACAAAAATAAACCTTTTGGCCTCTTGAGAGAGTGTAAGACCCATCCCTTTGTACAGAAAACCTTTTTGGGCCTCAGTCACTTGTATAAGTCCCTGTACAATTTCAAACAACAGTGCAATCACTGATAAAACCTTGGGCCTCTCCTTGAGCTGTAAGCCCCAACAATCTTTTCAAAGCACTTTCTCCTTTGATTTTGAATATAATATTGTTATCAAAGCTTTCTTTGTTGAACAAACTAACCAAACAACATGGAAGCTCTACAACCGAGTAAGTGTTTACCCACTTTCTTTACCCGCTTTCATATATATATAACTGTATTGTGGGGCTGCTCACTATAAGTCTTCTTTCACAAACTTTTATATACTTGTTAAATATCAACTGTGTAATACTAGTATAGTTATTTAGAGTTTTCCCTGGCAACTACGTCTAGAACTAGGTAAAGCCCTGTTGGTCACTCTTAAATACAAACAAAACTAGATCCCCCATAGGATTACCAGGCACAGTCTTCCCTCCTCTTGGGGTTAAACAATATGGAGATGTGAAAGGCAGCATTCTCGGTGAACCCTTTCTCAGACTGTCACCCTTAGAAATCGTCAAAGAAACTCTAATCCCCAGAGATGATCTTTTCTCCGTGAATGGCATCTCTTGAGTTTCTTCCAAATTCTCAGACTTTCCTGGCTTGATCTATTCTCAGTGAATGGCATGTCTTGAACTTCTCGGGGTTTGGGGACCCACTGGCTTCTTAAAAGCATCCCCGCCTTCTCTTGGGCGTTGTACAAGGACCCTTCGGCTTCTTAAAAGCTCTCATTCCTTCTCTTGGGCTTAGTACAAGGACCTAGAGACCTCTACAGGTATAGGAACATAACCTAGTCATCAATTTGCTAGAGCTGTCTTTCTGAGTCAAGTGTCAGACCAGTTAATGGGTTGACCTTCATCCCTTAACATACCAGCCTTCTCTTGGGCATCTTACAAAGATCATTCACTACCTGAGAATCGATTTCTCAAAACACCAGTAGGCTTGGACGGTCTCCATACCTTTTGGATTTCCCATTTCCTTAAATAACAGGAAATAACCCTAATCCTATGACCAGTGCCAAAGAACAACAATACCTTTAATCGTTCCCTTCATAAGAACTGATTTTCTCTTTTATCCAACATACTGGACCTGTCATTAAACTGAAACAGTCGCCAGCACAGTAGCCTCTCTTGGGCTTTGTATAATGATTCTCCCCAGTGGAGCTAACCTTTTCACACTCTCTTGTTGAGTATAAAAGACCCTCTTATGGAGTCAAAACCTTTTATCCTCCATCTCGGGCTTCGTACGAGATAAAAATCACTCTCTTATTGAGTATAAAAGACTCTCTTGTTGAGTCAAACATTTTCAGCCTCCATCTCGGGCTTCGCACGAGGTACAAAAACTCTCTTGTTGAGTCAAACACCTTTAGCCTCCGTCTTGGGCTTCGTACAAGACACATACAAAAGCACTCTCTTGTTGAGTCAACCCTTTTAGCCTCTCTCTCGGGCTTCGTACGAGACACATAAAAACACCATCTTGTTGGGTCAATAGCCTCCTCTTAGGCTTTGTATAAGGAAACCCCGGTTGAGTCAATCAACCTTTTAGCATCAAAATTTGTGCCTTGCTCACAGTATACAAATATCAACAACTCCTTTTCCTTCATCTAATTGCTGTAAGCGGCGAGCCTCTGGATTATTTACATCCACGCCACTGTCCCTCTTTTAGCATGAGAAATTTCTAAGGAAAGACGGCATTGCTCTAAACTGAGTTAAAGTCTTCTCCTTCAGGTTAAAAATCCCCTATAAAGGAAATTATGGCATTTCTAGATTCACATATCCCAGTTAAAGTAATTCTCCTTTATAATCAGTCACCCAACAGTTGTGACAAACAGACCAAATATCCCCTTTAGAGATGACAAATTCTCTCTAAAGTCAAAACCCTTCAGCTTCACATCTTGGGCTTCGAACAAGATACAAATAGACCCTTCAGCTTCACATCTTGGGCTTTGAACAAGATACAAACACCTTTTAGCTTCACATCTTGGGCTTTGAACAAGACACCAAAACGACCTTTTTCCTCCCATAGAATAGGACGAACTACGATCGCTCTGATTTCCCTGTTTCGTTAAACGGGAATACGTAGGGATAAGATTGAAAAATCTTAGCGAACACACTAATCAAAAACCCAAAATCCCGTACCTTCGCACATCAATCGAAAACATCAGTCCTAATATCCTCACAAATATTCCCGTCATTTCACTCTTAACAAAATAAGCAGAGAAAGGCCCACAATCTAAACCGCATCTGTAAACCAATAGTCATCTGTTTAAACTCAGTATGCAAGCAGGGTTAATTGGAGACATCTATTTCCCTTCCTTCATCAGCTTCAATAGGATAAAAAATGAATTGACCTGTAGTACCCCAGAGCGACAGTGCTTAAGAACTACGTCCAAAATTGCTCGCTACACACGTTCATCCTCGCTTTTTACTTAATCAATTCTCCAATGGTTGTCCATTGAAAATTCGTTGGTCTTCCACTATGATTTGCAACAATTTACAAGACTTCATACAACAATAGTCCAAAAAAAATTCAGAAATTAAATTTCTTCTTTTCAGGATCTTAACTCGTGCACAACTCCACGAAATAAACTTTATGCAAAACTTTACTCGAGATTGCTTCTTGAATATTCCAGCCCCAACAACATACTACTAAGTCTCCGTCTGCGGCAATTTACACACCACTCTGTCAGTATCTTTAGCTTTGATATGTCCAAAGATTGAGAAGAAATCTTACCCTATCCGTAGACTTCTACACAGCACTACCAAGGTCAACCTAGAGAAAAGACCCCCCCTTCTTTTTCACTAGAATTGTTAGAACTAGTCTCAACACCACACACATTTTCAAACCTATGAATTCTTAAACAAATCTTCAAAAAAACATTACATCCAAAATGAGTATCCTCAATCAATCACGAATCTTCTTAGATAAGATTCGGATCCATGCGAAAATGGGAAAAAAATGAGATAGAAGATGAAAGAAATCATTTGCAAGTGTTCAAAAAAGTTTCAAAACTCTTTTGAAAATGAGAGAACAAGTGGTTTTTGAGTTTTCAAATCATCAATGAAAGAATGTATTTTCTAACATTATGAAAGGTTTGAGATGTAAAACCTATTTTATAGGTGCTAGACATGAATCACAAAATATAGTGAAAAAACCATGTATGATTCGAGTCAAGAACGCTTGGTGATTTGAGTCAAGTGGAAAAGTAATGTGGAGCTAGACCTGCCCTTAAAGAGAAACACATTTTATTGTGATTCGAGTAAGGTACAAGGCATGATTCGACTTAAGCAATTTGTTATTTGAGTCATGTGTAAGTCTTGATTTGACTCAAACTTGGTAGAGGCTGAAGGAACCTTCATGATTTGACTCATGATGGAGTCATGATTCGACTCACGAGTTGCATGATTCAAATCATGTGTAAGTTATGATTTAACTCATAAGATCACACAACTTCTTATTCTTATCTGTTTAGTTTGATTCGATTCAAGGGATTTTATTATTCGAATCACACATCCAAAATCTTAATTTTTGAAGTTTTCAAAAATATTTTGAGATTTTACTTGTGACGTGACTTGAACCAATCTCAATTATGGTTCTTGTTCCAAAAACTTAATAATTAACTTAAAGCATAATATTCATACTCAAATATAAATAGTATGAATTATGTGTGCTAAATACGGATCCAAAACTTGATCCTTAAAGATGCGCAATTGAAGAGGAAACTCAAATATAAAACTAAACTCAAAGTAAAGTATAAGAGACAAACAACAAAAACACATAGAGGTATCCCCCTTAATGTATTAGAGAGATGCAACTTCATTTATTATCTTTTTCATCCAACATACTTAATACTAAGTAAATTATGTTATAAAATTTTAATAATATGAATAGCGCAAAGGTAGGATTAGGGATCTTACAATTAGTTTTAGATTCAAAAGATTTACCTTTGTTGGTATTAACTTCTCCTTTTATATGAGTAAGATACAAGAAAGTATTTATATCTCCTGTCATATAATTTGAAGAGCCAATATCAATATGAAATTTTGATTTTAAGATGTCGAGCATATCTGCATCACAATTAAACTTTTTGATCTTTAGTATCAAAATATTTTTGGGTCCTCTTGCATTAGTGGAATAAATATTATCTCTAGGTTTCTTACTAGAATTATGATTACTTAAGTAAGATGACGTAAGCATACTTATCATTTTCTTTTCATAATATTCTTTATATTAGTGAGAAGGAAAATAAACCTTTTTACATTCATGAGTTTTTCTAATAAAACAGGATAAAGCAACATCATCATTTTTATTGCAGTAGTTACATCTAAGCATCTTACATTTAGAGGTCTTATTATCATGAAAGATATTACTAAAACTCTTAGAATATTTTTTAGGCTCAACTTTGATCAACTTTATGATAGGTTTCTCTTTGATTACCTATAATGAGATTCAAGTTTCTCTCCGTTTGATAGGTAAACCTATCAAGTGTGTTATACAATCATCAATTTTATTTTCCAAAAGGATGCACTTTTTATAATTGATAGGTTTTTCAGAGTTTCCATAAGAAGGAGAAGAAATGGAATAAGAGTTTTGAATTAAAATACTTTATTTTTCTCTTAGACATTCTATTTCTTCCAGAGGGTTTTTATTTCCTTTTCCAAGAGAAGAAATTGTAGACTTAGAGACAAAAAACAATATTTTTTTAAATTTACTTGATTCACTATCCAACATTTTACAAATGTGAAACAACTCATTATAAGTAAATTTCAGAAGTTAAATTATTTACCTAATTTTCTTCGTGGATTTTCATGGAACATATGTGAGTTTCTACCTCTTTTTCAAATTCATCGGAGGATTCCTTGTCATATTTGTCCCATACAATTTAAGCTCCTTTTGTGGTCATTTGTATCTTCTTTGATTCTGCAGACACTCTGGATTTATGTGATCTTTATTCCCGCGCTAAAAGTAAGTTAGAGTGAAGGTTGATCTTTCTTTAATTTTCTTGAATTTGTGAAACATGAGATCCATGTCTTCATCCCTTTTACTTTGACATTCTTCACATTCTAACTCCATGTCTTTGACCTTTGTAATTTTAAATACAAGACTTTTTTGTCGACTTCTTCATTCTCAGCTAGCCTTTTTAGTTTTATTTAATGTTACTACAATTTTCCAAACAAGGTAACCAAATCCATAGAAACAAATTTATAACTTTCTCAAACAAGGTAGCCAAGTCTTCAGATTCATAAATCGCAACAGCATTAGGTTGCCAACTGCAGCTTAAGCATATAAGAACTTTTATAACTAAATTCTCATTTCGAATATCTTTATCCATAGTTCTCATATGATTCATAATTTAAATAATTTTTTTCCATATCCTGAATATTTTCTTTAGGTTTCATTCTAAAAAGCTCGTACTCATGGGTCAATATGTTTATCCTAGCCCTTTTTACCTTGGCTATTGCTTCATGTGTAAGTTGAAAGGTGTCCCACGTTTCTTTATCATTCTCATAGTGAGAAACACAACAGAAACATCAAAACCATGAGCACTAGTGATAATGTTTTTAGATTTGAAACTATGATGCACTTTTTCCTCATCCTCTTTGGTCCAAATTTCTCTAGATTTGTTTTTCACAACACCATCAACAAGACATGTAAGAAAAAATGGACCTGTCCAAATTTCTCTAGATTTGTTTTTCACAACATCATCAACAAGACGTGTAAGAAAAAGTAGACCTTATTTATAGCAGTTCAGATGTAATTATCTCTCTCCTTTATAAATATTCTCATCTTCTCTTTCTACAAAGCATATCCTTCTCCATTGAAGGGCATTGGCATATTTAGTGAATGGTTTGAAGTTATTCCTACCTCATGAGATGACTAGTTTTACAAAAGAAGTTATACTCTAATTCTAATTATTGAACAAGAGACTATAAACACAAGGATGGAGGTGAATTATGATATTCAGATTTCAAAAACCAGTTTATAAAAACATGTTTATTTGAAAACAATTTATGTTAGAAGAGATATTAAACAGAGATAAAGCAGTAGGATGATTGAAAAGAGAATGGACAAAAATATAAGTACTATAATAAAATAAATTAATAAACTAAAAGAGATAGCAATAGAAAGATCACACCAAATATTATCTTGGTTCGGCCTACTCGGCCCCCAAAAGTTTCATCTTGAAATTTCAACTAAAAACAAACTTGAAAATTTTGCACAAGACCACCCAATAACCTTTCACAAATAACCTTGAGCTTTTACACGCGATCAACCTAAACAACCTTAAAGAAAACACCTAGATCTTTTCTACATTTTCATCTTAAGAACCTTAAACAAAACATCTAGAGCTTTACATAATTTAAGCTCAATAATAATAAACTAGTATTTTTACATGTTTAGCGTGAAACCTTCAATTCTATTAAAAAAATTACATGAGGACTACACTCTTGAATAAACAATTATGACACACACTAGAACAAAATATAAATTTTTTGACAAGCTTTTAACCTCGAATGAACATAGGCCCAGAGTGAAACCTTTTTAAATTAGACGCTCTATATTTTATGTATTTTTAAGTTAAAAATGAATAAGATTTCCTCTAGGTTGGACACCCATTTGAGGGGAAAATAACATTGGTCATGGGTTCGATTCCTAGTGCTAATTTTTATTTTGTTTTATTTAAAATAAAAGTGACACCTTCCTTTTTTTCATAATTAAAAATACTTACATTTCTCAATCCATGCAAAAGTATCATTGGTCTTGGGTTTAATTCTCTTTAGTCATCACCAACAATTTTGTGTTTTATTTATAATAAAAATAACATGATTTTTTTTAAATTAAGAATAAATTACATTCCTCCTCGGTTGAATATCCCGTGTCCCAACCGATAGGAAAAGTTACACATTTATTTTTCGTTTTTTAAAATAAAATTTAATATGATTTCCCCTCTATTAACAACCCTAACCGAGGGGGGAAATGACTCAGTTTTACTTTTTCAAAATATAACACTCTACGTTCATTCAATTTTGCATTAATGAAATCTTTTGTGGTCTGGACGAACATCATCTTCTACCTCAAACTTCATCTTCCAATCAACTAAACTCTATTTCTCCATTAAACGAAACTTGAAAATATCATTTCTTTCATAAACAAAACTCGAAAACATCATTTCTTTCATTAACGAGTTTCAGAATTCCATCATCTCTTATGTAACTTGAACGAAGCAAGGAAATCATGAATGTAACTTAATAATGTTAGTTGTTTTTGTTGAGATTTAATATTTAACGATTACGTTGATTTTGTTTTTATTGTTGTTGTTGTGTTAGAAATATTGAGTATTCCATGTTGTGATGGAATTTATCAATAATATACGACATAGACATGTATATGAGACTGATTTAGAAATTTATTCTCATTGTTGCCATACAAGCCAAGGAAACCAAGGAAACATGTTTAATGTTGTTGAGATTTAATGTTTAACGATTATATATATATATATATATATATATATATATATATATATATATATATATATATATATATATATATATATATATATATATATATATATTGTTGTTGTTGAAATTTAATATTTAACGATTCTATTGATTTTGTTGTTGTTGTTATTGTTGTGTTAGAAATATTGAATATTTTTATGTTGGGATGAAATTTGTCAATAATATAAATTTTTACTTTGAAGATTAATCTCAATGTTCAATTTATCTAGTAGATAGTCCTCTTGAACCTTAACAATAATCTCCAAAGCAGTGTTTTTTTATTGAAATTTTAATTGTAGGTAATATATTTTATTTTGATCTAAAACACAAATGTAATTAGGAATAACTCTATGTAATTAGGAATAATTATAATTACACATAGATCTTACACACATTTGTTATTTATTATTTTAGATCTAATTAAAAAATAATAAATTAGAACTAAAATGATTTAAATCTAATTACAAAGAGTTATTTCTAATTAAATTTTATTTTTTAATTATAATTATTTGGTTAGTTAATGTATTTTTTAAATCTAAAACACATTTGTTATTTATAGGTTTTAGATTTTCATTGATCAATGTATTAAAAATCTAAAACAAATTTATTTTGAAATATAAGTATTTGTTTTTTATTAATATATTTATTTCATAAAAGTATAATCATTTGTTCAACATAGAAGAAATTTCATCATCTAAAGAATATATTGCAACCTAAAAAGAAAATGGTGAAGGTAAAAAAATTGAAAAAGAAACAACATTGTTGTTTCATTTTTAATATATATATATATATATATATTATCATTCACCATTTTCTTTTTAGGTTGTTGTATCTTTTCAAGATGATGCAATTTCTTCTTTGCTAAACATGTGGTTATGCTTTTATGAAATAAAAATTAAATTAAAAAAACAAACTCTTATGCTTCAAAAGAAATTTTCCTGATTGATTATTGATTCATTGATCAACTTTCATTTTTTAATTTAATTTAAAATAATAAATGGTGAATGTGTGTAAGAGTTTATAATTAATTGATAAAAATAAGATAAAAACTAAGACTTTATTTGAGAGTTTGGAAGGGAAAAGAGGGGGACTTAAAAAAATAAAAAGAATTTAGTGAAAAGAATATAAGGATTTTAGTTGAGAGGGTTCTGGAAAGTTTGTTTTTATTCATAACACCAAAACCCTTCTAATTTGGGAGAACTCAAATTTTGTATTGGAGGAGGATTTGGGAGAGTTTTGACAAATTGTTCAAATATAACTTTTGTTGTTATAATATTTTAAAAATTAAAAATATATTAATGATACGTATTATTTTATCATCTTAACATTTTTTTTAAATTGCTAAAGTTTTATCAATATTTAAAAAAAAATTTTGAAAGTCCTCACTTCCCCTCCCCGCAAAACTCTCAAACAAAGTTTACGTGTTGGATCAGATGAACTTTCACCACTTCACAACTTCAAGTTCACATCTTCACAACTTCAAGTTCTTTTACTTGATTAAACTTTGTTTTGAACTTAATTTAAACTTTGTCTAGAGCTTTCAAGTGGAATTTGAGATGATTTATCTTGTGTTTTCTTCTGATGAAACTTTAGATATATTCTTTCTTTTTCCCTTGTCATTATCAAAACCATTGGATGATATTGCCTGCATAAGATATAAAACCACAATTACAACTCTGTCTTTTATTTAAGGTTGTAATTCATGCTACTCATAGTTTAGATCACTATCTACTCCTCATTATTTTCTCCACTCGATTTAAATTTGAAAATTCTTGGCTTGTTGAGCCTCATTTTAATAACATTGTTAAATAAATTTGGAATTCACATAAAGAAACTTCAATTGTTCACTAACTAGATAAATAGTATGAGTTTTTAACACAATGGATTAAGAATCATTGCCATCCTATGAAAAAAGATATTTTCAAATGTTAGAAGCGCCTAAACCGTATTATGTGTCATGTTACTTACTCAAATTTTAACTATTTTATTTCTTTAAAGAATGGAGGTCAACTATTCTCAAATGTCAGAAGCGCCTAGACCACATTTTGGAGGCAATGTTGAAAAACTCATTGGCTAAAAATGGTGATCTTAATACAAATTTATTTCTTGCAATTACTATTGTTTTACGGTTTTGAAAATTAGCCACAAAAGAGATTATTGGATCGAGTTGAGGAATAGGTCACTCTATTTAATATGTTTCGCGGCACTGCCCAATGTTATGCAAAGCAGTCGAACTACCGCACTGCCTCTAGGATAAAACAACTCAGTAATATATTATACAATTACTACTTTTACGATAGATAATCGGTATAGAAATACACCATTTGATGGTACAAAGACCATTCAAATATGGTATAAATATCACTCGTAGTATCCGGTATAATGATCGGTCATAATAATTTCTCAAACCAAGAGAAATTCCAATAATTATCCAAAAGGGAATTCAATAATAGTCATTTGACCACTTAAAATGATTTCTCAAACAGAGAGAAGTTCAAATAATTCTCTAAAGAGAATCCAAAAATTATACTTATAATTTCTCAACTCAAACGAGGAAAAATTAACATAATTCTCTATAGAGAATTCAAGAAAATACTCAGAAAATTCAACGAGTTGAAAGAAAGGGGGAGGAGTTAGCTCTTCGACAATTCGAAAGACACAGAGTTATGAGAGTAAGGAAAGAAAGACTCAACAAAAGGAGTTTTTGGTGTGTATTGGAATGAAACAAAGAATTTTCTACTATAATGAAGTGAGGAAGAAAATATATCTCACCTAAGCAATGTGGGATTAACGAGTCTTTTAAACTAACACATAATGTGGGACATAACTTAAGGAACATTTTCAAATTCATCTCCCTATATTTGAATATTGACATAATATTCCAACAATTACCACGTTCAGGGGATAGGTTAAATTAACAAAGGTTAAGATCGAATGCATTCTTACTAACTCATAGAGGCTATGATCAAGTTGGGTTTTCTCATAAATAGATGTATTGGATGATGATGTATGTTGCAAGCGATACAATCTTTTTTTTATGAGTATCTTCCTCATCCAAGCCTCTCTTAGTGATGAAATTGAGAAAATGTTAAATTTCTTTTGGTGGGGACATAATTGCTCAACTAAGAAAGAAACTCATTTTCTCACATGGGATAAAATCTCAGTGAATAAAATGTAGGAAGTATGAAATTTAAAAATCGAATAAGTTTTAGTCTAGCTATGTTTGGTAAGCAAGGCTTAAAACTTGTGATATAAAATTACTCTTGTTACTTGGTTATTCAAGGCCAAATATTATCCCTAGTGTGATTATCTTGATTCTTGTTTAGGTCATAAGCCATATATATTTAGAGAAGTATTTCTAATACTAAATGTCTACTAAAAAAAAGTAATAAACTGTTAATTGGTACTGGTGAATGTATTAGTGTTTGGTAAATGAAATGGTTTCAAGATGCTACCTAATAGTTAAGAGTTGGAATGAGAGTCTTATCAAAGCAATGTTTAATTATGAAGAGCTCACACAAAATCTTAACTTACCCATCTTTTCTAATGAGTTGTTGTATCTTGAAGGCAAAAGGGATCATATGTACTATGTTAAGAATGCATACCACATACGCATAAATGAGCTTATTGATATAAGTGTTATCCATGTGTAAGGAGTGAGAGATCTCATATGGAAGACAATTTGTTGGATGAGGTGACAAACCTTTTGGACGAAACAAGGTGGTTCCAAGACTCTTTGGTTAAATAACTTCAAGGTGAAGGAAAGGTTTGTTCAATAAGTGAACAAGGAGGCTCGTTGAGTGAGATAAAGTGACAAAATACCACTTGGATGAGTTGGAAAAGATTTACTGATGAAGAAATGTAGACGTCGTTGGGCAAAATATTCTTCTCAAGACTCTATAAATAGAGGTCACAACTAGTTCATTCAACATCATTCAGGTTATTTTCATTCTATAACTTTGAGAAAAAAGATAGAATTGAGAGGGAGAAGTCCCAAGAAAGGTATTGACGAATCGAAGGTGAAGGCTTCTGTTGATTGCAGAATAGGGCAAGCAGCAAAAATATTTATTTTCGGAAAGAATTCCCTCCGGGATTTATGTCGTGTCCACAGAGATCGGTTCGAGGGAAAGAATTTCGTTCGACAATCTCTCACGTTAATGAGTTTGGATTAAAATAGTTTTAAACTTAAAAACAGAAAAGTTAACATTAAAACATAAAATAAATTCATACTTCAGCAAGACAAACTTTTCCGGCATGCACATAACCAACTCCTCACAAACTTAAACTTACCGATCAGTTATACTCCACCTGCAATACTCCTCAATATCACCCAGCATCGTTCACAACAAAGGTTATGTCTAACGCAAAGTTGACAAAACAACCGTGTTACCATTACCGATACTTTCGCACGCTAGCTCAAGGCATGGATGCATTAAGCTTCGATGCCTATTGAAGATTATTAGCTCTTAAATCTATCTCTAGAATCCAAAAACTAACAGATAATCATCCCTAATCGAAGTTTGCGAGGGTTATGTCTAACGCAACCCAAACCCCGCGCATGAAGCAAAAATCAGAGACAAACACCAATAAAGATTTGTAAAGCAAGTTTTATACAACGCCATGAGCGACAAATATACATGAGATCATAGTCAATACATATACAAAACCCAACAAAGAAAAAAACACAAAGAAGAAGAGAAATGAACCAAACATCTCGCGGTTTGTCAGAGCCGATCGACGATCAATCCACCCCGGTTCATCCATATGCAAGCTTCCATGTTGTTTTCTAAGCTAATCTACTGAAAAATGAAGTTTGATGGAGTTGGAGCAAGAATCCCCAAAACCATAACCTAAAAAATGCTGAAAAATGACTTAAATGGGCAAAATTGTGTTCCAGGCGAACCCCCGTTCGCATAGCGAACATAAACCGCCTCAGATACTACCAAAATTGTGTTTTTCACGCTTCCGGACACTTTTCATTCGCCCCAGCGAATGCGCTCACCCCCAGTTCGCCTAGCGAACATGACAGCAAACCAGAACTTGTTTTCTTCATAACTTTTGAACCGTAACTCGGATTGACGCGCGGTCGGAAGCGTTGGAAAGCGTATTCAATGCTCTTTATGAATATGGAAAAATATCATTACTTTAATACCTACAAAAATGAGATAAAATCAATTAAACTCAATGATATTTACAAGAAAACGCAATATACACACAAAAACGTAAAGTAAACGTATTTACACATAAAGGGGGATTTATTCAACCAATTTTAACACAAAGTAACGATAAGTGCAACAAAACTTATATACAAAAATAGGTACATTTTTCATAATCAGCTTCGTCCGGTCATAAAAATCGCTTTCGATGGTATTTCATCTCTTTTTTTAACATCATTGTAAAGCTACTATGAGTAAGAATAGATAAATTCTCTTTTGTTGGGATTATATCTAATTGTCCAAATAGTAATGTGTTTATATTGATCATGATATTATATATGTTCAAGTTATTCATATGATTATCTTCGTTATTAATGTTTGATATGAATTAGATACTTTTAACGTGTTATAATTGTTTGAATTGATACTGAGAAATATGTTTCTTAACTAGATAGAATATTTTCATTTGTTTGATACTAAACTATGTACACGGATTTAGGTCAAGCATTCACATATACTATCGAAACTTAATGTTATCATACTTGTTAATCGGATGAGAAATCGTTAGTTAAGTAATACGATTGATTTCATGTCATTGTTTAGACATAAACAACATACACAAAGTGATATGTGATTGTTTTAAAAAATGATGCCTTAAAACAAAGTATAATCAGTTTATTTATCGGTAAGAAACAACCAAGGGTTAGGGTTAACGAAAAAACAAGAAGAACAACAAGGATTTGTTATAACTGTTATTCTTTACTTTCTCTTTAAATCAGATTACAAGTACTCAAGAATAACAAATAACCCTCTCACCCTAATTAGGATTTTCCACACTTAAGATGAGAGACTAGTATGCTATTTATAATAAATCTAACATACTAAATTAATGGGCTCTTTAACAATTATACATTACAAGCTAAGTTAGGGTACAAGCTAACTTAAACAATTGGACATAACAAACAGGCTCAATTCGACAACTACATACTAGAACACATTTCGACTATAACATGTAGGTCTTCAACAACAGCATGTGAGCAGACTTTGACAACATGCTAAACCTTTGTCGACAATACTAGAGTTCGATCCAATATCTCACAAATCTCCGCCTTGGAACAAACTCTATAACATAAAGAAACAAACTAGCTTTCTTCATGCAGCTTTATCAACTGCATACAAAAACTTGCAATTGGGCAACGTCTTGGTGATTATATCAGCAGCATTAGGGTCTGTCAAAACCTCAGCACTTGGACTTCTCCATGCTCGATTACCCCTCTAACGAAATGCAACCTCACATCGATGTGCTTGGTTCGCTCATGATAGACTAAATTCTTTGACAGGTGTATTGCACTTTGACTATCACATTTAACAATGATAACTCGACCTTGAAGTTTCAGCTCCTTTTCAAAACCTTCAAGCCACAATGCTTCCTTCACAACTTCAGTTAGGGCGATATATTCCACTTCAGTGGTAGATAAGGCAATAACCTTCTAAAGTGTTGCTTTCCAACTGATTGTTGTCCCTATCATAGTGATCACATATCCAGAAGTAGATTTTCTGGAATCCATACAACCTGCATAATCAGAGTCGACATATCCTTCGATTGCTGCTTTACTATCTTCACCCAAGGCTCCACCATAAATTAGGACTCTGTTCAGAGACCCATTTATGTACCTTAGAATCTACTTCAATGCTTGCCAGTGAGCCTTTCTAGGATTCTCCATGTACCTGCTTACAAGACTTACTGCATATGTTATGACGGGTCTAGTACAAACCGTAGCATACATCAAAGAACCCACTATATTAGCATATGGAATGTTATTCATATAAGCTCTTTCGACATTAGTATTGGGACACTTAACTATACTCATCTTGAATTGAGGGTTTGTCGGGGTCACAATTGGCTTTGAATTCAACATACCAAACTTTTCTAGAATCTTCCGTAGGTATGCCTCTTGAGATAAGCATAATTTCAACTGCTTTCTATCTCTTCGGATGTCAATCCCAAGAATCCTGGACGCAGATCCTAGATCCTTCATGTCAAACTCCTTATTGAGTTCAGCCTTCACCCTCATTACATCTTCGACATTGTTGCTTGGTATTAGAATATCATCCGCATAAAGCAACAAAATAACAAATTAATTACCCGGTCAAAATCCGAAGTAAGCACGGTGGTCGAACTGACTTCTAATGAAACTTATGCGTGCCATGAACTTGTCGAATCTCCTATTCCACTGTCGAGGAGATTGTTTTAGTCTATATAAATATCTATTCAGCTTGCACACATAATCTTGCTTCCCCCTTTTGACATACCCTTCAGGTTGCCTCATTAGGATTGTTTCATCTAGATCACCATACAAGAATGCAGTCTTCACATCCATCTGTTCTAGTTCAAGGTCGAACTGTGCCACCGTGGGAAGTAACATTTGAATGGACTTATGCTTCACAACAGGAGAGAACTCATCATTGAAGTCAACGCCTTCTTTTTGAGTGAAACCCCTAGCGACCAATCTTGCCTTGTATCTCTTTAACTCCACTCTTATGATTCCTTCCTTAACTTTGAAAATCCATTTACAGCTGACTAAGCTGGCTCCAGCAGGTTTCTCAATCAATTCCTATGTGTTGTTATCATGAAGAGATTTCATCTCATCATTCATAGCCCTCAGTCATTCAGTCTTATTTTGACTCCTCATAAATTCCTTATAGTCTCTAGGTTCTTCGTCTAGAACCTCACTTGCAAAGATTAAAGCATAAGCTATAAGATCTGCATACCTAAGTCTCTGAAGTGGCTTGATGACTCTCCTCGACCTATCTCTTGACAATGGGTAGTCATCGACAGTTTCCTCAACTTCATCAGTATCTTCTGCTTCTTCTTCAACTTCATCTGGGATACGCAATTCAGCATCAACATGCTCCACCTCAACAGGAATCTCTCCCTGTTCCAGCTCTTCGTTAACATCATCAGTTTTCTTGAAGGTCATCTCAGCTTCATTGAAAACTAGATCTCGACTGGTGATATACCTCTTGTGACCTGGCTCTACGCACCATAGCTTATAAGCTTTGACTCATTCAGGGTATCCCATGAACATGCATTTCAGAGCTCTAGGTTTGACCTTATCTTGCCTAATATGAGCATAGGCCACGCAGCCAAATACTCTCAATTTGTCGAGATCTGGTGGATGTCCCGACCAAACTTCTCCAGGTGTCTTCATATCTAACGCAGTCGAATGACACCTGTTTATCAGATACGTAGCTGTCGAAACAGCCTCAGCCCAAAGCACCTTCTTTAACCCAGCACTAGTCAACATCCATCTAAATCTTTCCAAAATAATTCGATTAAACCTTTCTGTCAAACCATTTTGTTGTGGAGAACCTGCAGTAGTTTTGTGCCTTACAATACCTGAGGCAGTATAAAAATTGTCGAATGCCTCATTGTAAAATTCAAGGTCATTGACGGTTCTTAACCTCTTGACCTTTCTGCCAGCCTGATTTTTTACCAGAGTCTTCCAACCTTTGAAGTTCTCAAAAGTTTCATCCTTAGTCTTCTGGATGAATACCCATAACTTTTTGGAATAATCATCAACTATGGATAAAAAATACCTTGCTCCTGAATGTGATGGACACCTTGCAGGCCCCCAAAGATCAGCATGGATGTAATCAAGGGATCCATGAGTTCTTTGTTTGCCCTTGTTAAACTTCACTCTGTAAGTTTTTCCAAGTACACAGGGTTCACAAAATTTCAACTTTTCGACTTTATCTCCACCAAGCAGATTTTGTTTCCCCAATATGACCAGGCCTCTTTCACTGAAATGGCCCAATCTCATGTGCCAAATTTCTATCTTCGACAAAGGTTTCATGGATGAAACATTTGTAAAACCACTTACAACTTCAACCTCAAGGGTATGCAAGCCTTGTTTCTTTAGGCCTCTCAAGACTTCCTTCAACCCCTTCATGACTCTTAGGATACTTTTATCTCCTTGAAAATCATATCCCTTCTTGTCGAATTCACCAAGAGAAATCAGATTTCTCTTCAAATCAGGTACATACCTGACTTCAGTCAATAGCCTTATTAACTCATCATGGAGCTTGAATATCACAGATCCAATACCTACAATTTTCCAAGCTTTTTTGTTTCCCAGCAGCACTAATCTGCCATCTTGATCATATAATTGCTCAAACACGTCTTTGTTTGGAGTCAGGTGCCAAGTGTAACCTGAATCCATAATCCACTCCTTTCTTGACTCGCTACTTGAAATCACATAGACATCAGATGATTCAAAATCATCTTGAACAATGGTTGCGTTGCCATTATCCTTACCTCCACGATCTTTCAGGCGTTCAGGGCACACCTTTCTTGTGTGACCCCCCTTCTTACAGTGATAACATCGAATACCAGATGCCTCGCTACTATAAGACTTTTGCTGACTTTTACCTTTCTTCTTGTCGAACTTACCTTCCTTTCACCAGAATTTTCCCCTAAAGGCCAAACCTTCACCAACAGTCGAAAAGTTATTCTCCTTTCATTCATTTGAGTCCTTAGAATACAAGGCTGATTGAACTTCTTCAAAGCTCAGGGACTCCCTTCCATACATGAGAGTTTCTTTAAAGTGAGCATGTGTTCTGGGTAAAATGCACAACAGCAATGGTGCTTGATCTTTATCATCGATCTTCACATCAATATTTTCAAGATCAAGAATCAGCTTGTTGAACATATTCAACTGCTCAGCCAACACTTTATCTTCACTCATCTTGAATGAATACAAAGCTTGCTTCAGGTAGAGTCGATTCACCAGAGATTTGGTCATGTACAAACTTTTAAGTTTCTAACATAACCCCGATGTCGTAGTCTCCTTTGATACCTGTCGGAGAACCTTATTACCAAGGCTCAACAATATTGCATTGTGGGTTTTCTCTATCATGGCCATCTTTTCAGTCTCCATTAATGCAATATTCATGGTTGCCTCTACCTTCAACGCTTCCAAACACCCCTGCTGAACCAATAGGGCTTTCATCTTCAAGTGCCATAGACCGAAATCATTCACTCCGGTGAACTTTTCAATCTCATACTTTGTTAAAGGCGTCTTCCTCCACGCTCAGTGCACCGATTTGTTGTGAAAAATGATGTCTTAAAACAAAGTATAATCGGTTTCTTTATCAGCAAGAAACACACAAGGGTTAGGGTTAACGAAAAAAACAAGAAGAACAACAAGGATTGGTTATAACTGCTATTATTTACTTTCTCTTTAAATCAGATTTCAAGTACTCAAGAATAACAAATAACCCTCTCACCCTAATTAGGATTTGCCACACTTAAGATGAGAGAATAGTATGCTATTTATAATAAACCTAACATACTAAACTAATGGAGTTTTTAACAATTACCCATTAGAAGATAACTTAGGGTACAAGCTAACTTAATTAATTGGACATAACAAACAGGCCCAATTCGACAACTACATACTATAACACATTTTGACTACAGCATGTAGGTCTTCGACAACATCATGTGAGTAGACTTCGACGGCATGCTAAACCTCTGTCGACAATAATAGAGTTCGATCCAATATCATACTTGTTAATCAGATGAGAAATCATTAATTAAGTAATACGATTGATTTCACGTCGTTGTTTAGACATAATCAACATACACAAAGCGATATGTGATAATATTAACTGATGGCTAATAATGTATTTAACTTATCAAGAGGATGAATGATAATATGATATTGAAATCTAACACAACAATCTCAATTTCATCTGTTAAATTTTATTTTCATTCACTATTACTTTAACTTAATCATCAAACAAACTAAATTGTCCAAATACTTTGCTTAAAATTGTTGAGATTATTCAACGGTTTTTTAATATTGCATCACTCCTTGTGGAGACGATAAACACAAATATTTACTTTTGTTGCAAATACTATTTCAATAAAATGTTGTGTTGTTTTGTAATTTTACTCAAGAGAATGTTTTCCCTTGTGTAATATCTTTGTAAGGATTGTTGTTTGGTTATTGAGGTAAACTTGTGAAAAATATTTGTTTGGTTATTGAGTTTAACTGGTAAAAAATATATTTGGTTCTTGAGCTCAACATATGAAAACTCTATTTGGTTCTTGAGATAAGTTGGTTAAAATATTTGTTTTATTCACGAGTCTTTCCTGTTTAAAACTCTATTTGATTTGGATATCAGCCTGTGTAAAATCTCTCGTGTGTTGTATTAAGGTTTGTGAGCATATCTTGTAAAAAAATCAAGACATATTTTAGTGAAACTCTTAAGAGAAAACTCTTTGGGACATGAGTAAATCAAGTGGTATGACAAACATGTATAAATCTCTGGTGTAATATCTCTAACATTATCCTTTTACTTTCTATCATTTATTTTTCTTTCTTTTCTAACTCTTTTTCCTCCTTCATCTCGTCCTCATTATTTCTATTTGACTAATATAACCCGATTTTTTAATAAATAATTTTTAAAATATTTTTAAATTTTAAATATCATAATTCATCATATCTTTTGTATTTGAGTCACTTGATCAACGCCTACAATTCTATAATTTTGCCATTAGATGATATAGTTGATTCTAAACAAAGCAAAACCCTCCACCCTTTAACAGTGTACAAACTTGATTTTCCTTTGATAAACTCATGATTCCTTCATGTTAAGAGTCACACATCAGATAATATATGGTCTGAACATAAGTGAGGGCAGTCCTCACTCTACCAACCAATTTTGTAGGGTTGAGTTAGGTCCAACCACATTTTTTGACATGGTATTAAGAGCCTCGTTTAAAATTCGGTGGGCCACCTAGTATGGTTTCCGCTATCGAACCACCCACCATTTATTTCCATGTTCCAGTTGTCTAGTCCTGAGTGTGAGGGGGTGTGTTACGAGTTCCACATCAGATAATATATGACCTGAACATAAATGAGTGCAGTTCTCCCTCTACTAACCAATTTTATAGGATTGAATTAGATCCAACTACATTTCTTAACATTTCAAACTCGGACCAACATCTCAACATTCTAAAAGGTATTAAACCCCCATTATCAATCTTACATGTAAGAAATATGGCACAATCTTACCAAGCGAATCTCCTTCCAAGTAAATTTAAAGCCTTTGAATTCGTGTAGGAGATAAAGTCACTAATAACGGATCTCAAATAATTTTATATGCACATTAAAATTTACAAGATCTAATTCATATAATACAAATATTTAAAACACCTTTTATAAGAGAATACCACATTTCATATAGATCATCAACATTACAACCAACTCTAATATATATATATATATATATATATATATATATATATATATATATATATATATATATATATATATATATATATATATATATATATATATATATATATATATATATATATATATATAGGATTCCACGTGGACAAAATTTGTACTATATAAATTCATTCTCATTATTACATTATTTCTAATCCTATCATTATTTGAAGATTTGAATGTTAACTTTACATTTTAATTCTCTCTTTATCGAAGTTCAACTCCACCGCAACAAAATATTACTCCAACGTTTCACCTATGATATATAGTTACGAGTATAGTACCTGATACAAGTACTGATATTGATACAGAATATAGTATTTTTTTTAATAAGCAAAATATATTTTAAGGATACAAAGGGGTATTCTAACTCGTATGCAAAAAACAACTACCCAAAAAATCACCTTACATAAAATCACAAGATGATTTAAACCATTCGTAATAATTACACGAAAAACCTTTCCTTGGTTTTTTACCAATCCAAACCCACGAAAGAAACATTATCTTATGGACGACTAAATCTCCGTCCCAAACTCCTTCGCTAAACATGATTTTGTTCCTAGTTATCCACAAAACCCAACAAGTTGTTAACGAAATTCCAATCGCATTTTTAATGTCTACTCCTTGCAAGTGTAAAGCACCAATCCAATCTCTAAAATGATCGTACGTATTTCCATTTGGAATCACCCTCATTCCCAACCAAACAGAAATGGTATCGCACACCTTAATAGTTTTGTTGCAAAGAAAAAGCAGATGTGCAGAATTTTCCTCCTCAACAAAACAAAACGGATATACCTTGTCGTGAGGATTTGAGATAATGCCACGAGCACATGAATTATCCCGTGACGGAAGCCTGTTATGCAAGAGCCGCCACCCAAATAGAATAGTTTTCAATGGAGAAGTGGTGGACCATAACAATTTGAACGCTGCCATGTGTTCTCCCGACAAAGTATTAGCAGACGGATTGTGAAATAGGAATTTATATCTAGAGCTGACGGAATAAAACAAGGACAGGTTATGTGGCCATTGAAATACATCATTTTCCTCTTTGCATAGAGTGAACTCATCCAATATCTCATAGAGACTGCCAAGGAGCTGCTGTAACGTCGGGGAAATGTTGTTCCCTGTTATTTGCACGTTCCATACCCAGTGATCACCGTTCTAGAACCCGTTATCCATGACCCTGCTGTTCGGTCTGAGAACAGCATTTCTCAACTCTGAAAATAACAATGAGAGTTTGCCATTTCCACACCACGAATATGTCCAGAAAGAAATTAATTCACCATTGCCAACTTTAGAGGATGTGGGACCGAAAAAGGATTCTGAACCAAAGCATCGAGATATTGTAAATAAATCACGCCACCAAAGAGATGAAGGTACGTTATACTTTGGTTGTTCACCTTGTATCAAGTCAAAACCGTACTGACCGTACCGACCCTTAAGAATGCCATGCCATAAACTCTCTCTTGGACTGATAACCTTCCATAGCCATTTAGCTAACAGGGTTGCATTAAAGCACCGCAGATCCAAAATGCCAAGGCCACCGTATTCCTTAGATTTACACACCAATTCCCAATTAATCCAATCCATGCCTTTTTTAACAGAGGAACCATTCCATAGAACGTCGTTAGAATCTGAATAAATTTGCAAGACATCTTATAGAATAACATATAATGGATGGGTAGATTAGAAAGTACAGATTTAATAAGGGTAGTTCTACCTCCCATATACATAAATCTTTCCTTATAAGAAGCCAATCTCGATTGAACCTTATCGATGACCGATTTCCAAAATGATATTAATCTAAGATTACCACCAATTTGAATTCCAAGAAATTTGGAAGGACACGCCTGAATTTTACAAGCCAAAAACCTCTCTGTCGCCTTCAAAAATGACTCCTCGACACCAAAACCAAATAAACTGCTCTTGCTAAAATTAATGTCCAGCCTAGACAACAATTGAAAACCTTTTAGAATTACTTTAATTGCCCATAAGTTGTTCCAAGATCCTTCACCAACAATTACCGTATCATCGGCGTATTAAAGTACGTTAAAAGAAACATCTTAATCCATCTTAAAACCTTGATACAACTATCCTTCAACAGCCCTTTTCATCAATGCCGCCAATCCTTCCGCTGCAATAGCAAATAGATAAGGTGATAGAGGATCACCTTGTCTAAGTCCTCTTGTTACTTTGAAATCACGAGATGGGCTTCCATTAACAAGCACATACATATAGTTCTTGAATACACTACCCTCCACCCAATTCATCCATTTTTCCCCAAAGCTCATGATCTCCATCACCTTATGAATGTAAGTTCATTCAACACAATCGTAGGCCTTGGCGAAATCTACATTAAGGATCATGCCCTTTTGTTTACTTCTTTTTGCATAATATACTATTTCATTCAACACAAGAACCCCGTCTAGGAAATTCCTACCCGTGATGAATGCGGTTTGAGATAAAGAGGTGATGTTGTCCATAACCAATTTCAACCTGTTTTCCAATAACTTGGCCACCACCTTATATACACTTCCTATTAAATTTATCGGCATGTATTCGTCTAGGGTACTAGGAGCCTCACATTTAGAAATGAGTACAAGAAAGGAAGAAGATAATACTTTCGGGAACTTACCAACCTCAAAAAACTCCAGGATGCAGTTCTTGAAATCCGAGCCCACAAACTCCTAACACTTTTGGAAGAAATCCATGTTGAACCCATCCGGACCCGGACTTTTATCTCATTTGCATTGAAATACCGCGTTCTTAATTTCTGCTTCCTCAAAAGGTGCTTCAATATCCTCTCTATCAAAATCTGACAGAACCTTAAAATGGTTTCTTCCAATATACGAGAAAGGTTTGCATACCGATTTGAACCTCTTCTCAAAATGACTTGCCACCTCCTCTTTCACGCCAGCTGCATCTTCTATAACCTAATTGTTTACTACCACCGATGAAATGGTATTCATGATGTTTCGATGGTTTATGACAGCGTGATAAAATCTTGTGTTTTGGTCTCCCTCCTCAATCCACTTGGTACGAGATTTTTATTGTAATATACTTTCCTTTATCCTTAGATGCTTCCATAACTCATCTTCTGCATTAGCCCGCTTGGACATGTCTTGGGAGCACACAGCATCTGTCTCTGCAAGAAGATCTTCAACCTCATTTATTATTCCAATGTTTTCGACTATTTTAGTATCAATCCATCCGAATATAATCTTGTTCCACCACCTCGGTTTCGAGCGGAAGAGTTGAAGTTTCTTGGAAAAAATGTGCATTCGACTGCCTTGGATTGAACAAGAAGCCCACACTTGTTTAACAAACTCAAAAAACTCAGGATGTTGAAACCAACAGTTAAGATTCCTAAATGGTTTAGGACCCCAATGGATATTTCTTACCGAAATCCACACCGGTCAATGATCCGAGATATCCCGTAACCCCACTTTCTGGCAAACCATATTCCAATCATTTAGAAGCCCATTAGATATCAAAAAACGATCAAGGCTACTACATGCTTTGCCAGACGAGCTAAACCAAGTATACTTATTGTGCGACACTGGCAAATCCACGCACCCAGACAACTGTATGAAATCTCCAAATTCAGCCAACATCTTTTTGTTGTGATTTCCACTTCCCACTTTCTCCCTTTCATTTTTTACTGCATTAAAATCCCCTTCAATAACCCACTCACCCTCTTCCAATTTTGATTTTAGAAGCAATATCTGACTCCAAAGATCTCTTTTATCGACATTGTTGCATGATGAATATATGTTAAAGAAATAGCAGACTTTCTTTTTCCATATTGCCTTCATACCTAAAAAAACCTTTTTCCTCTATAACTACAAACAGGTTGAAACAAATCTTTTCTCCAAAGGTTATGATCCCTTCTTATAGCCCCTCCGAGTTTGAGGTAGACCATTGACAGTTGGTGTTACCCCAAATATTATATACAATGTCATTAGTCATATGTACACGCTTTGTTTCTTGTATAAAAACTAAATCAGCCCCACCACTCTTTAACGTATTGCGAATTTTCCTGATCTTACTCTTGCTGTCGCATCCTCTGATATTGTATGTGACAAAATTCAAAAAGGAACTGTAGCTACCACCTTCTTACCTTTGTTGAGCTTCCTATCTTCTGCTTCCATGTTGCAAATTATGGATTCAAAAGCCTCATCATCTTCTTCTGTTTCAACCCTCAACCTTTTGATAGAATCCTATACCCTAGTAGGTAAATCTGCTAGTTTTTCTTAATTCTGGAATTACTCTTGATAACCTCAACATCTCCAATAGATCCTCTGCTATCACCTTTAGAATCGTCTGAGAATCTTGAAATAGATTCATTCGTCTCACCAGCTTCCCTTGCACTTCCATAATTCTCTGGACATGCGGTTTTGGCAGGAGTCTGATGTTGTTTATCCGTTTGGAGTAGGGTTGAGTAATAAGAGGGTGCAAAATGGATTTTAAGTTTTGGTATATTTCCTCTAGTAGTTTCTTCTTTCTGTTAGGCTTGTTACTCAAAGGCGAAAAAACCTTAGGCCCAGAGTTCTTTCCATGGTCCAGCCCACACCCAACTCTCGAATCCTGCCCTTTCACCATCCCATTTGTATCTTCCTTAGATAAACTATTCTGAGTGTGTTTTTCTAGGTCATAGAGTGGCTGGGCTACCTCCTTTACCTGCAGTACGGTATCAGAAGCGACAGGATTTCTTGCCTGCTTTAAGTCTTGCAGACCTACCAAAATGTTATTACCAACTTTCAACTTTTTCCTTTTTAAGTGGGCCCGGTTTAAATCTGTAATGTCCACGTTTGACCCATGGTTATTGATTCCTGTGGTTTTGTTTGAAATGTCACCGTCACCTTTTTATACATCAGCCTTGGCACTTCTCCCATCGTTACTCAAAAGACGTTCGAAACCCACATCATCATCACAAGTACCATTTTGTATTACCTTCTGGATAATATCCTCTGGGTCACTGCTGCCCAAAACCGATTCTTCCACCTCACTCTCAGACAAATCCACCTATGAGCTTTCATCCATTGATCTAACTTTGGAATAACATGATTTCCTAGTGCAGAAGCCAATAGATTCTTCTACTATTTTGATGTGAAAAATGTCTTTGTTGACTTCAATGTTGCAGACTTCATTTAGTTTCATCGCAAACTTAGTTCTGATAAGTATGCGAGCAACGTCCAACTTCTCGAGTCTTTGCGTTTCCTCGTCCGCTTTTACAAATGAACCAATTCTGTCTGCCAGAAATTCAAAGAAACTATTTCCCCATACAGGGTAAGGTAGGCCGTAGATGTTCACCCAAGTCAACCTCTCTTTATCAACATCCGACGGTGACCAAGGATGAATATCCGAAAACCATTTTGAAATCCATTCTTCGTCTTCGACCACAATCTTCCTAATATCCCCAATACATTCTTCTTCCAATAACACCAGATTGGCACCCAAAGGGGTTGCTTTGATTTTGAAATATCCTTCAACATGTAATGCTTCTTGGACCTCATAAGACGTACCAGGTACCTTCATGACTCCCACAAAAGCTTGTTCGAATCTCTCTAAGTCTTCCTTTTTAACATTGAACATCAAATTGGCAAAATTTGGTTTGTCTCCCAAAAACACCTGATGCGATCTTTTCTTGTTCAACTCTCCTTTAGTAGCTTCTGTGTATGATTTCATACCATTCGCAAAATTCTGGTTTCGATTGTTCAACTCCCCTCCAATTTTTGAAAAATTACTCTTCTCAAATCTTGATTTCGACACACCCATATTATCTACTCTATCACCTCTCCGAAATCTAGGTGTATTTGCAAATATCTTGTTGCCATTAATGACAATGTTGTCCAGTTTAATGGCAAGAAGATGTTTATCAATCACCTTCTTGAATCGTACAAAACCAAACATTCTTCCCCTTTTATCTAACCTGGAAGGAATGAAGACTTCAAGAACCAGACCATATTCTTTAAATACATCGAACATTTTTTTTGCCTCAAATGAGTCTGGAAATTCTGTGAAAAAGAACTAAGAAGCTTCGTGTAAATCTTGATCAATCCCTTTATTTCCAATAGCTTTCCATATCGATCGCTTAGCTATCACAGAGCGCCTTACTTTCGATTTCGTGACATACTCCCATCCTCTATCTTTATGGTTAAACAGGGCCATTGCATTCACACTTGCGAAACTGATCCACAAAACGCACAGAACCAGAGCAAGAAAAAATCTTAGCGAAATCCTAGTAATCTCACCAATGAGCAGAAATCAGATGCCAAGGTCCCTATACCTAAGTATAGGAATTTAAATCGAAAACATCGAAAACCTACATTGCCAAAGTAAACTAAGAAGTCGGCTAAAGATTGCAAACAGAACTCAAATGGGAAGAAAACTCAGGTTTAAGATATTAGAGAGAAGTTAGAGTTTCTGTCTCTAATAAAAATGCCAAAGTAAACCTTCCAGAATATAATATTTTTAAAAATTAAGATATAGACATATTAATAAAAAATAAAAATTTTCTACAAAATATACAAATAAAAAATTAAACTGTTAGGTTCATAACAAAATATCATTATAAAAAATTGAAAACACCAAAAATAACCAAAATTAAATAATATTAAGAAATAATAAAAATAAAATAAAACACAGATATTATATATTAATATTTAAAAAAAAACGTTTAATGGTAGTGCACTGTCAGTGTAAGACAATTTTACACATGCAACCAATTAAAATGTTTACAATTACCATGTAATATGAGTATTTTTAAAATAAAAATATATTTTATTGTGATACATGGTTGTGATTGGTTAATATAAAATATTTTACACTGTCAGTGCATTTCTTTTTTTCTCTTAAAAAAATCACAAATTTCTTCAAAATCAAATAATAAAAAAAAGAAAGTAGCACAAATACGCTACGAATACTCGGTACAGATACGTAACTGGTACCAATACTTCGCCAATTTAGAAGTAATCGTGTTTCATAGGGTTTCACCCATCATTTCTAAACATAACAAATGTGTTTATAATTTTTATAATACAAATATCAAGCAAATAGTTAACCGAAAATAAAATAAACAAATTGCAAAAGAAAAATCTACAAGATAAAGTCAAGTTATTCACTCAAACTATTCAATAGGCCCAATAACTTTTCCTTTGGCTCCCTCTTTTCTTTTCCTTTCACTTTTTTTATCTTCTACGTTTTTCTTCTCCCCATTTTCACCTTGAATCAGTGAGCTTTTGCTTTTTAACCTAACTTTCTACGTAATTATTACTCAGCAATAATCCCTATATACTTGGTTAGGGTTAACTTTTATCACTCATAGTGTATCTTTTCCACTTAGATGATTCTAAGCACTCTTTTATGTTTTCTCATTACTTTATTAATGTTTTGGCTTTGATCAAGCTCAAAGCTAGCACACCATATCTTTCTTATTACATCTTCACTTTTTCAGAATAATGTACTCATTATTCTTTAGACATGTTTGCATCTTCTCTTTTTTTATAAAACCAAAACTTTAGTTGTTGTGGTTGCCGTTGGTTGTCATATCAATCAAGAGCTTGCTCTAAGTACTTCAAGTACAAGATAAAAAAATTAATAATTTAACAATTATTTAATGTTTCGATTTAGATAGTAGATATCCTTTCCCAAAAGCTTTCAATAATCAGAGGACAAATCATTATGATTCCAAAATTAATAATATTTATGGTGGGTGTTAAGCATCATGGATGAGAGACCAATAGTCATACACATCAAAAAAGAAAGAGAGCAGTTTTTTAAACCATCATTTTTTATAGGATAATAGTATATCATATTGCAATCTAGAGTTTGGTTGGAAGGTAACAAAAGTCTAACTAAGAATTGTTCGTTAAGATCCAAACTCAAATTCTTAATAGTGATTCTTACTTAAGTAAATATGGTTATTTTAATCAATTTCAATTAATATATATATATATATATATATATATATATATATATATATATATATATATATATATATATGCCTTAAATAATCTTTTTGTCCCTGTAAGTTGACGAGTTTTTGGTTTTCGTCCCTGAATTTTTTTTTTTTTTTAGTCCCTATATTTCACATTCGTGTTCGTTTTAGTCCTTCAAACCAAAATCCGCAGGAAAATCGGATTTTGATTTTAAGGACTAAAACGAACACGAATGTGAAATATAGGGACTAAAACCGAAAAAAAAAAGATTCATTGACGAAAACCAAAAACTCGCCAACTTACAGGGACGAAAATACTATTTAAGCCTATATATATTTATATTGTAGTTGTCAAAAAGTACATGTGTGCATGTTATCCTTGTAAGAGAAAGTTACTCAGAGACCTTAGTAGGTGTATAACAGTTTGGTTAGGTTATGGTTTGTCCACGGCGGCGAGAAGCCCTGTATGGCGGTTTTAGAGGTCTTGTTCATGTAAGGTGAAAGGCTCTGTATGAGATCGTGTAGCTTTGCGTGTTGTGTGGAAGTTATGATCTGTGTTTCTCCATGACTAGGGAGACTTTTGATTACCTATTTTCCCGGGGAGCCAAGGTATGAATCCTTCTCATATGATCGATGCTAGATAATGGTATTATACACATCATTTGTCCCAAGGGCAAGCCCCCATGCTCTGTGATGATGTCTCCCAAGCGACTTCGCTCTGAGAGGGGACCCCTAAGTCGCCCCTGTTTCGGGGTCTCCCAAATATAACATTAAACATCCCCTTAAGCACGAGGGCTTGTAAAGGGAGAAGTGTTTTTAATGCTTCTTTCGTTCGAGAGACGAGTCCCTCAGTTGAAGGCGACCTTATTAATGAAAGGCGAGTCCCTTAGCTTGTTTTCATAAGCCCTGTTAATTTAGGGATGAGTCATCTCCCATTGTCAGGTGTCTCCTGATTAGCTAAAACGTTAGCTGGGAATGTCAATCAATCTTTCAATTGGCCACACTTACTTCTATTTAATGTAAGTAATGGTGGACTTTTTTTCGAGACCTTAAATTCTAGTGTCACTTGTTAGAAGCATGCTGAGTTTTTCAAAATTATAGGGGAGCCTAAAAGGTCCGTTGTAGTTTTACCTTCCGTATAAAGTTTTATCTTCCATTTCCTTGCCCTATTTTGCTCCCACAACATCTCCAAGCTCACATGAACTGCACAATCCTTCTGCACCCTTGATTGTTCGTTCTCAACCTTTTTCCTGGTATGAATTTTCTTTTTTTCCCCTAATCTACAATGAGTAGGTTTTATGGAAAAATGTTCGAAATAGGGTTTAGGTTAGCATAGGGCTTTAGGTTTTGTGGGTTGTAATCACCCCCTTTGACGATTGCGACGATAGTGGTGATTTATTTTTGTTCTACTGTTTTCCTAAGAAAAAAAAGGAATGGCTACCACTTATGTCGTGTTCAAGGACGTAGACTACATTGGACTTTATTAAACCTCTGACGAGCAGATCTTCCAATTCCAAACATGAATGGAGGTTTCCTCCTCAAAAGATGAAGAGGCAGTTATTCTGGTGGCATATTCGCTGTCGGAGAGGGTGACGACGCCTATCTCCTCCAACCCTATCCCTCCTTAATTTTATTTCTACCTCCTTTTTGTCAAGGATATGGGGGTTTTCTTTCCTTTTTCCCCTTTTTCTATTAAGTTCATGAGGGTTCTCAACATCACTCCCACCCAATTTTTCCCTAGCAGTTAGGGTTTTATCATGGCTTTTGAGATGACCTGTGAAAACCTAGAGGTTACTCCAACAGTGTGAGTCGTTTTCTCCTTTTACACCACCAGACATGCGAAGGGTAGCTAGGTATCTTTAAGTGGTTTTCCAGAGGGGGATCTTTTTACATCTCACTCCAACCACTACAAAAATTGGAAGGACCAGTTTTCCTATGTGAGAGGACGGGGGGATTCTCTTAGAGTGTGAGGGGCTGGAGGCTCCCTTTTTTCCCCTTATCCTAGACGAACGATCTTGTGGCGATCACGGGGTATGACAAGAAGTACCTTAATCTTGATCGCATCATGGGGCAGCAAGGACCCCCTTTAGGGAATCCAGTGTTTTAATCTCCTCCTAGGGTGATAAGGATCCCACTTAGGGAGTTTAGGATTTTGATCGCCTCGTAGGGTGGCAAGGATCTCCTTTAGGGAATCCAGTGTTTTAATTGCCACGTGGGGAGACAGGGATCTCCCTTATGGAATCTAGTATTTTGATTACCTCGTATGGTGACAAGGATCCCACTTGGGGAGTCCAGTGTTTTGATTGCCTCATAGGGTGCAAGGATCCCCCTTAGGGAGTCTAGTGTTTTGATCGCCTCTGAGGGCGATATTTTCCTTAGTTTATAAATCTCCTGCAAAAAGGGAATAACCAACAAACATTAAAACAGAAGAGATATGATACTCGCCTATAAAAATGAGGGGCCACTTTAAAACCCTCACATTATGTAAAGGGCATAGGGAAAAGAAGGCACCCCATAAAATAAAATTTTCTTACAAACGGAAGAGATATGATACTCGCCTATAAAAATTACCAATAACATAACTAAACACTAATAAAGATAAAAATAAACGACAAAAATGCAAGCGGCGCCAGAGGGAATTCCTTCTGGGCCTTCAATCCTCGGTTTTCTCACTGGTCAGTGAAGAAGCCCCCTCGCCTTGGGAAGCTTCTTCTAACGGCTTTATTCCTTAACCGAATTTCCTAGCTTTTACACCTATAGTGCAAACCCTCTTTAGTTTGAGGCTCTCAACATATCATTGTCTAGCAATCTCCTGATCTCGTTGGATAACTCCCGCTCATCCATTGGGGAGGGGGTACTTCATGCACAAATACAAAGTGGACAAAATGGCACCCAGCTGGTTAAAAGTCGATCTACCTATAACCATTACAAGAAGATAGTGTGGAACCTTGTTTTGCAGGTTATAGAATATGTTTTTGGTGATGATAACTATTAAATATGAACATGTATCTGATAATGATAACAAGTCCTAGATGATAACCAAAGAGCGGATAAAGAAGAAACCAGATCATTAGGGTTCGATGGACTTGACTCTCTGATGATGGCAACCAAATGTATTATAACTCAAGCCTAATTTATAACTCAAGCAAGTGTCTACAAGGATAAAGCATCTGAAAAGTCTTAAAGTATATGAAAGTATGAAAGCCTTGTCTCGATACATCTGAGGGAATACATTGTAAAAGCATAAGGGAATTCTTGTAAAAGTGCATGGCTAAATCACATACATACACACACAAAAACTTGTTTTCAAACTTATTTTTTCTCAAGGAAACACTTTCAAAAATACCTTGAAGTTGTTCCAGATGAGATAGGAGTTGTCAAAAAAGCTCTAGGCAAAATTGTTGTCATTGTAAATTGATTGGCACCTTAACCCAATCAATTGGGTCAGTTCAAAAGTGTGCCATAAGAGATTAGGACAACATCTTAATGAGGTGTAACGACTAATTATCTTTTCTTACCATTTTGAATTTATTAATCAATTAACTCATGCCTACCAATCGATTGGAGCATGATGCCAATCGATTGACACATTATTATCGACCTTAAATGTTTTCATTTTTTGTGTCAACCTAGCCTATAAATAGAGGTCCCTTCCCACTTTTTTACGTGTTCAGAAAATGTGATTTCATTTCTCACTTCTCACTATCTATATCTAAAAGTTTAGGTGTGATTTCATTTCTCACTTCTTTTTGTTTACTTTCTCTCACTAAAAGTTTAGTTGTGGTGCTTTTCAAGAAAGTCATTTTGTGAGTGAAAAAGTTGTACATCAAAAAGGGTAATTCTATAAACTCACCATGGAATTTTTATTTTTACCTTGATTAATCATTTTATCCAATTGGGGATTGTTTGTTTGGGTTCGAAGTTAAACCCATGAAAAACTTTGGTTTGGGGATTATATGATCAAGTCTCCATTTAGGTTCTTGGTTAGCCCTTGATAAAACCAAGTTTAGGTTTAAGCTCAGGCTGTGATAAAAGCTTGTTTTTGTTCGAGATCAACTCAATGGTAAAACCTCACAGGTTCTTAGTTAGCCCGAAATAAATTCAAGTTTTGATTCGCGAGCTCAACTCGGTGTTAAAAGCTCCCAAGGTTCAAGATCAGCTTGTGATAAAATCATTGTTTGAAGCTTGAAAACTAACCGCTCCAATTTTCTTGTGAAAAGGAGACTAACCACTTTAATCCATCATTTGGAAGGAAGACTCGTCGCTTCTCTCTCGTATTTTTTGTTTGGTTGGAAGTTAGCAACAAACTTTGTTTTTCTTGTATAAGGGGGTTCAAGAGTTCAACTTACTAAAATCTCTTGAGTTTATTGGATACTCTCAAGAACAATTCTTGTGGAGAGGATCAGGACTTTTTCTCTTTGGTCGAACTTCTATAACTTCCAATGTCTTCTCTTTTCCCTTAAACTCTTTATATTTCCTTATTTTATATTCTGCTAGTTTATTCTCTGCTTCATAACTCTAGAACTTTTCTATAAAAAAATTCAAACTAAGATTTTGATTCTAAAAGTTTTTCAATCCAAGTTTTTCTAAAACACATAATTCACCCCCTCCTCTTGTGTGTGAAGTCACATGTTTAACGAGGGGCATCAGAGCGTATATCCTATTTAAGGACTAATCGTATCAGGAGGAAGATGACTTCCAATAATAGATATTTTCTAAACACACCACTACTTTTTAATAATAGTAGATTTAATATATGGCAAGCTTGGTTTATTTTTATTCAAATTATAAATCATGAATTATGGGAAACTCTAATCAATGGCCCGTTTATCCCTAATTACCAAGTAAATTGAAAAATAGTATATAAACCCGATTTGCTTTAGACCAAAGAGAAAAAGAGAAAGTTTGAGACATATTTTAAAACCAGAAGTTTTATAACAATGTCCCTAGATGATAGTAAATTTTCCTATGTTCATCATTGCAAAACCGCCAAGGAAATATGGGATACTCTTGAAATGATATATGCACTTTCTCCAAGTATCAAACAAGAAGATATGAAGACACAGGGCAAAGAAGATGAAGATGTCACCTTTAATTGCTTTTCAAAGTTTAAAAATGTTAGAAATTATATTGGAACGTTTGTTACTAACCAATGTCTAAGAGCTAAGAATTGGAAGGTTAATCTAATATTTAAATCAAAATATGGGAGCCTTCATGAATTTTAGACAAAATTAAAAAAAGAAGGAAATCATAGAGAAACTGAACGAACTAGCTCAATTTCTCAAAGATGAAGAAACAAAAAACGAAGAATAGTCAATTTCATCATACTCCAATCAAACAACTCCAGAGGTATCCTTCAAAAGAATATACTCAATAGTTGAACGATCTTTAAAAAATTCAACATCAAATGAAGGAACCTAATCTTTGAGAAACTGTGAAGAAGAAGCGTCTTCAAGTAATATCTTTAAAAGAAGAACGGAGGAGAGACATCAACCTCAGTGAGAAACATAAAAGAATAATATTCCAACGAAGAAGATGAAGTTTTCTTAAAGGAATCTTACAAGGTAGATATTGTTCAGATAACTAAACTACCTTACGAACAACTGTTTAGAATGAGTGCACAATTAGTTAAAGAAAATGATAAAATGAGAGAACTAAACTTAGTTCTTAAGGAGTATTTAATATCTCTTGAAGAAATTAATAAATCATTTAAGATAGAAATAACTAAAAATTAGAAACTCAAGAGAAACATGTGAGATTTGTGTCTCCCTGAAAAAGGAAGTCAACGATTTGCAAGAAACCTTAGGCAAGTTTACACAAGGGAAGAAAAGCTTGACTTGCTTTTATCGAGTTAAAGGTTTTTCTTAAACAAAAATGGACTAGGGTTTAAAAAAGATATAAAACCTAATAAAGGTATAGATCACAAAAAAAACATCTAGTTTATAAATGCACACACTGTAAAAGAGTTGTCCATTCAGAGCCTTTCTGTTTTGACAAATTAAAAATATCTAAAGGTAACAACCTTAGATATTCTTGAACTAATGAACCTGATCCCAAGAAGATGTGGGTACCAAATGTGAAACATTAGTGTTTTGCATGTATACTTTGCAGCTCGAAGCTTTAACTATTATCAATGGAGTTCTGCAAAGCAAGAGTATACTTCTAAATATACAATTTTTATGAAGTCTCTGATCTAAGAATGTGAGATGATGACAAATATCAATCACGATGATTAAAGAAAATGATTTTTTGAATATTTCAAGATTTATGATCCTCAATGATCAATTGAGTGGATTTGTATGTAATGGATTTGTTCATCTTGTTGTTTATATAAACTCTCACATCCAACAATGTGTAGATAATGACACACCATAATATGCTTTGTGTTTTCCTTTAAGGGAAGCTTTTATCAAAGTCTTTTAATATCAAAGGTAGTACGCTATTTTAAGATTGAAATGATCAGAAAACTCTAATTAATCCTATAAAATAGTGCTTTTAATTTTGCTCATCTCAGTAAAATATTTTCACTAAACAAAAAGATGAGTTTCTAAGTGTTTTATAGAAAGGAGGTCCAATAAGGCTGAATAGGGGTGCAGAAAATAAATTAAATCCAACATAATTCCAAAAAGCATCAAGGAGGTTGAACAACAAAATCCCAATTGAGTTGTGTAATGCCCCAGACTGCTTTCAAGATTACCAACTGACCCCACAAACCAACACAAATCTTTTCAACTCGCTTTGTCCTCACTTACACACCTCTCCCACTTAGAGTCTTCGCACCAACACTCTTCGGTTGGAACCTCTGTTTTCCCTTAGCATCTAGAACCACATAAGGCCTGTTATAATTCTGATTACCACTACTCTTGTCACTAATGCTCTTATAATGACTGGATCTGGCACGACTATCTTCATCGTAAATCCAACACTTGTTGACCAGAGTGGAAAACTGTCGAATCTCCTGGTAACCATTGAATTGCTTAATCTCTGGAAGCAATCCAATCTCGAACTTAATGCACTTAGATCCTTCAGCTTTTACCCCATTATAATGAGGACAGAACTGAGACAACTCCTCAGACTTGGCAGCATAGTCTGCAACTGTCATGTTACCCTGCTTCAGTTCGAGAAATTCGATCTCCATCTTGCTACGGATGTCAACCGAAAAATACTTCTCAAGGAATTCTCTCTTGAAAGCATCCCAAGTAATAGCAGTGCCTGAAGCCTCTAACCTCTGACGAGTATTATTCCACCAATACTCTGCCTCCTCAGACAACATGTGAGTACCAAACAAAACTTGTTGAGCATTCGAGCAAGCCATGAAGCTAAAAATCTTCTCAATCCTTTGTAGCCAACTCTGAGCACCTTCCCGGACATACCTTCCCTTAAAGGTCAGAGGATTGTTTCTTTGGAACCTGTTCAGATCATGAGATCCATCAACAGCGCCTCCAATCTGATGATTCTGGTTATTCTGATTTGCTATCGCGTTAGCCAGTGCTTGCAATGCATCAGCAATAGCGCGATCGTTCCTTTCTGCCATTTTTTTGCTACCAGAAAACAAATATTAGAAGAAACATGTATCGACAGATTTATTACACCTATCGCATACTAAGGAATATATATATAATTCACAAAAACCTGGCCGGACGGACCGACCTACTCTGATACCACTTTGTAACGCCCCAAAATGCTTTTAGGATTATCGACTGACCCCACAAACCAACACGGGTCTTTTCAGCATGCTTTGTTCTCACTCACACGCTTTCCAGGAAACTTCCCAGAAGGTCACACATCCCAGAATTACTGCAAGTTAAGCACGCTTAACTATGGAGTTCCTATGGAATGGGCTACCGAAATAAAGATGCATCTTGTTGGTATAGGTAGTACCAATTAATCCTTATAAGCATTCCTTCAACCATGCAGTCTCATATCTGCACAACCTCATGATCCCTCTCATTCCGATGTGATTTCAGTTTTTCCCTAGAAGCTGCTAGGAGTGTCTCATTGTCATGCCTCATGCACCGACAACCACTCCCTCGCCAAACTGCTAGGAGTGTCTCATCGTCATGCCTCGTGCAGCGACAACCACTCTCTCTCCCTTGGGTGTTACAAATTGCACCTCATGGAAATCGATTGGAGAGGCTTGACGCGCTTATTTTCAAATCAAGTCCAAGCCAAATGTGCACTCCAAATCAATCAAATCTCATAATTAATGAAGATCTCTCAAAATTGTAGATGATTCTATTAACTAATTGATTTGGGCATTATCCAATCGATTGATAATCCCAATTTAGAATGATCTCGCCTTGATTTTCAATCAACATAATCTCATTGATTGTTTTCCATAAATACATGATCAAATCATCATATGGCACTCTATAAATAGGTATTCATCTTTCATTCTTTTGCATTGTAGATTTTCCTTCAAACTTTGTAAGTGTGAGATTATTCTTGCAAAAATCATCATGGCTCCCAAAAGATTGAGCTTCCAACGCTTTCAACCACGCCTCGATCCGAGTTACGGTTCGCAAGTTATGAAGAAAACAAAAAACGAAAAAACTGAACTCTGTCATGGTCGCCTAGCCAGCAGCCAGCAAGGCTGGCTCGCTTTCGGTTCGCACGGCGAACCCAAGGTGAGGTAAAGACAGAAACTTTTTGCATCATGGTTACCTAGCGATCAACCAGCGAGCAGCTCACTTTCCGCTCGCCAAAACTCGCTTTATGACTGAAGCAGAAATCGGCCGCCTTCCATTCGCCTAAGCTCGCTCGGCGACCCAAGCGAAACTCAGGTTCTGCAGAACGCGAAAATGAAGTAACCATAGAAAATATCTCATACCTACATGTCCAAACCGCATCCAAATACTTAAGTAAACATGGTATAACATGGTTAAGCACGAAATTCATCATATATCAACATTCAATTCACAATTTACATGTTTTCATACAAAAATCTAAACCTCAAACATGTATTTCTTCCCCTCCCAAAGCTACATTATCTAATAGAACTCACCTTGTTGAAAAAAATGAGATAAATTGATGATAAAACCATGGCCTGGATGAAGATTGTGAACTTCCTTTTCTCCTTCCCCTTTCTCTTGCCTTCTTCCTTTCTTCTCTCTTTTCTTCTTTTCCTTTTTTCTTGCTATCTTCTTCTTTTATATATATATATATATATATATATATATATATATATATATATATATATATATATGATACAAAATACTCCAAATGATATTTTATCATCTAACACCAATTGACCAATTGTTAATGTTACCAAAATATCATCTCTTGTACTTATTAATATTGATCTGTCTCTTTTATTAATAATTGCTCTCTTTTTAGAGTTCACTAGTTACTTTATTTGTTTTAATTGATAACATTTAAAGTACTTAGGAGTTCCAATTGTTCTAACTAGCAAAATAGAGTACTTAAAAACTCAGATGATCTCAACTGACACCCAATTGAATATTTAAAGAAATATAAAATCTCAACGTCATGATGGATAATTTATCAATTTTTTTATCAAGACAATCTAAAAAAACCAAAAAATAAAGTACTAATAACATATTTTTTAACAACAATGACGTCAATCTAGCATTAACGCTAAACATAAACATCATTTCTATTAAAAAAGTTTAATAGAAAAATTTAAAAAATAATTAATAGGAAGATGAAGCATGAAGATTATTTTTTCTTAGCCTGAATATTTAGTATGGCAAAAATAGAAGTTCCCAAACTGTACCTTGGAGATAATAAGATGAATAAGAAAAAAAAATGAAGAATATGATGATGACAATGGATAAAGTTGTGAAATGGGGGAAATTGATACTAATAAAATACTATGTTACATCTTTTATATATTGATCCTCTGAGGCAGCATCAACAATTTGTACATCTAAAGTAATCAAATTGAATTATCGTCCCCATAATTAATGGAGTAAACACACATAATGGTTGGTTTGTAAGATATCAAACAAATTAAAAGGTTTATTTTACTATTCTTAAATTTCACGAGGCAACATATTAGGCCCCTTCAACTTCGAGAAATAAATTGGCTATTTACTCAAAGGAATTGTGTTTTTGGATTTGATGAGACGAATTTTAGGGTGTGGTTGGTTGTTAATAGAAAATAAGAAGAGACAAATATGTAACAATGTAATTTAAAATTAAGTTGTTAGTTTTAGTTTCATTTGAGTTTGTATTTGGTTTGTATTTGATTTTGGGTTAGTGAATATAATCCAAAATTTGTTACATTTGTAACAAAATTGAAAATTTGAGATTTAGAAATTAAGTTAGTTACATTTCTCTCTCTTTTTCTATCTTTGCAATTCTTTCATCTTCTTCATCATTTTCTTGTAGTGCAACAATAGAGTTTTGTTGTTAACTTCAAAAATTAGTATCCACAGCTCTGATTTTGATTCACGGTAAACACGAGTATACGTGAGATGTGTGATTGATTTCGTTCCTCAAATTCACACCGAATTGGATATCTAAATCGAAGAATCGAAGAGAATCACAGATCTTGATTCACAAGATTGGGAAACACGAGTATTGGTGAGAACTGGGTGATTTGCATAAGAACGAAAATGAATGGGGGAAACGGTAGCTTGAATACAAAGCTTCCAGTATTCAGCGAAAAGAATTGGAATCGGTGGTCGATTCAGATGCCACTACTATGGAAAACCCATATGACAACGGTTGAAAAAGGGATACCATCACGTAGGTCCAACCATTGTGACGTAAGGTGTGATTGTGTGTATGATGATTTCAACCACGGGCGGGTGACCGTGATTGTATCCAAGTAGCGCACTACCTACCACAACATACTTTATACTACCATTGTGGTATATTAAAATGAAAAATATTTAACAACTGTGTTCTAGACAATCGTTGTTGTATATAGCCCTGAGTTTATTATAAATTATGTGGAATGCTTATTTTGCCAATGCTCACTAAACATATAACCTTTCAATCTGCAATAGAACATTATAATATGACAAATTAAGTTATATTAGAAGAATAAGTACGCGTTCAATGCTTGACAAGAGTTATTCAACTCCTTATCCATATTTTGTTCTTTGATAGTAAGAACTTGGTTTAATGATCCTAGTTCTTCATCAGCCCCTGCCTTCAACTCTAATTCTTTTTACAAAATATTATTTACTTTGCAAACAAAATTAGAGGTGGAGAGAGGGGTGGTTGAAGATCTAGGATAACTAAATCAAGTTCTAACGGTCAAGGAACAAAATGCAGTTAACAGTGTGAAGAATTCTTGTTAAGAATTGAACGTGTACTTATTTTCTAATACAATTTTATTTATCATATCATTATTTTCTAATGCAGTTTGGGAAATTATATATTTGGTAAGGAATTGGAAAAACACTCAAACCACATAATATATAATAAACTCATCTTTTAAACAGACATTAACAACAACGTTCATAAAAAACATTCATCAACAACAAACAATAACCAACAAACACGATACAACAAACATATCAAGGCATAAAATACTTTAGAAACATATCATACATGTCAAGTCCTATAATGGCGTGTCAACAATGAAATAAGGATGAAGATAAATTTAGACTAGCAAACTTGTGTATATTTTGAATGGATGTCATTCTGGATCTTTGACACAAGTTTGACAGGCTAAATTTAGCTTCGTCCTCTTTATTACAATAAACATCCATACCTACAAGAGGAAAAAAGAAGAAAGTTCAAACATCATGAAACAAGATATTGAAATAGATTTTGAGGGGAAAAAACTACAGAGAAAACGAACCTGTAAATACCCATTGGCTAAGACTTATTGTTATGGTTTCATTTTGTGGTATCCATATGAGGGAGACGAATGACAGAGTAGTTAGGGTTTCGCTTTGAGAGACGAGTGAAAAAGTTGTTAGGGTTTTGTTTTGAGAGAGACAGCTGTTATGTACTGAAGCGTTAAATATTTTCGCTTATATATAAATAAATATCACGTTGTATCATGGTTGGAAGTAAAAACCGTGGTGATATACATGGTCAATAATATTTTTTATCACTAGAAATGGCTAACTGTTGTTGATGGGATTCAAACCATTTCACTTTGTATACTTTTCACTACGGTTGCTACTTCTGACCGTTGTGACATGCCATCTAGTAAATAAAAAAATAAGCGCCCAGGATAAATATATTACCACGGTTAACATTATGTCTGTCGTAATATTGGTGTTACGAAAGGCTTGTTTAGTAGTAGTGTGTGTCTGTTGTTTTGAGCTTAAGATGTTCTTGATCTCGTCAATAAAGGTTACACACTGGTTGCAGAAAATGAAACATAAGCGCAAAGAAATATGCAACATGAAATGATGAAGAATGATCAAAAGACATTGTTCTATATCCATCAGTGTGTGGATACGAAGATGTTTGAGAAGACTGTTAATTTGAGGATAACGAAGGCGTCGTGGGATAAACATGTCTGGTGCTATGGTGGTGATGCATCAGCAAAGAAAGTAAAGTTGCAGTCCCTACACAACCAATACGAGAATCTCATCATGAAGAACAATGAGAAGCTGCCTGATTACATCTCTAGAGTTATTGTGGTCACAAATGAGATAAAGTCTTGTGGAGAAACGCTCTCTGAACAAGTAATCATTGAAAAGGTACTAAAATCACTTACTCCTTAGTTTGATTATATAGTTGTAGCTATAAAATATTCTAAAGACACTAGCACCGTGAGAATTGAAGAGCTTCAGAGTAGTTTAGAGGCACAAAAATTGGGTTTGACTGAAAGAAACTCTAAAAGGGAAACAAAATAAGCCCTGAAAGCTTCTTTTTTCAAGAAGAACAAGAAGCAAGCATGGATAGAGAAAAATAAAAAGAATGGTGATGGTACTCAGAAGTCAGAACTCTCCAATCCATATGAGAAGAAACATTAAAATGTTCAGAAGGAAAAGGAGAAGTTTGATAAGAGAAAGGTTCAGTGCTACAATTGCAACAAGTTTGGCCATTTTGTTGTTGATTGTTAGTCAAACAAGGTTAATAAGGGTGAAGAAGCCAACATAGACAAAGGAGATTATGAGGATGACCTATGCTATTAATGACATATGAGAATGCAGGTTAAAAAATGGTAGACTGGTGGTATATGGACATTGGCTGCTCAAATCACCTAACTAGAAATAAGCAATGGCTGGTTGATTTTGACTCTGGTAGAAAGACCAAGATCAGATGTGATGATGATGAGTATCTAAATGTTGAAGCAATGGGAAATGTTAGAGTGAAATTGAAGAATGTCAAAATTGTACTGATTAAGGATGTATGGTATGTTCCTAGCTTGAATAGAAAGTTTGATGAGTGTATGTCAACTACTTGAAAAAGGTTTTTCAGTAACCATGAAGGACAATCTCTTGAAGTTGTATGACTATAATCTAAAGTTGATTATGCAGCATGTACTGGGAAGAAACATGGTGTTCATAGTGAATGATGCAATAGCAGGCACTCAATGCCTTAATACTACAAGTGATGAAGGGGAAAGTGAGTTGTGGCACAAGAGATTGGGACATCTGAACTTCATAAGCTTAGGGCATCTGAGTTCAAAGAATCTGGTACATGGAACTCCAAAGATTGTGGCAGCATAAAAATCATGTGATATATGCACGAGAGGCAAGCAACCAAGATTGTCATTCTCATCAGAAATTCCTCCAAGAGCAAGTCATGCTTTGGGTGTGGTGCATTATGAGCTACCTTCACTTGGAGGAAACAAGTACTTTGTGTCATTTGTGGATGAGTTCACAAGAATGGCATGGGAATCACTCATAAAGTTCAAACGCGAGGTGTTTATTGAGTTCAAGAAGTTCAAAGTGAAGGTTGGAAATCAAAGTGGATAAAGGTTGAAGATCCTCAGAACCGATGGTGGAGGTGAGTTTAACTCAACAAAGTTCAAGAAGTTCTGTGAGGAGCATGGAATTAAGCATGAGGTGACTGCTTCATGCACTACACAACATAATAACCTTTCTGAAAGGAGAAATAGAATTGTGCTTGATATAACAAGAAGCATGCTAAAGGAAAAATATATTACCTCACACATTGTGAGGTGAAGCAATTTCCACATCACCATATGTGCCCAACAAATGTCCAACCAAGAAGTTAAAAGAAGTAGTTCCTATTGAGAAATGGACTGGAAGAAAGCAAAGTGTGAGCCATTTCAAGATGTCCAGCTTTGTATGTTACAAACATATACCATATGCTACTAGAAGGAAATTGGATGACAGAAGAAGAGTCATGTTGCTTATAGGTTACCATTGTACAGGTGTGTATAAGCTCTATTTCCCAATCACCAACAAAGTTGAAATCAGCAGAGATATCATAGTGAAAGAATCAGAAATATGGGACTGGAACAAGTCTCAATCCAACTCTAGTGCAGTGCTAACACTAGAGTCTAATTCTTCCTATGAAGTAGATTATGCCTCTGAAGGTGAGTCTGACTATGAAGATGAGTCTGACTCTAAAGGTGACTCTGACTCTGAAGATGAGTCTGACTCTGGAGATGACTCTGACTCTGAAGGTGGCTCTGACTCTGAATATGATCCAGCCTCTGAAGATGACCCAGTCTCTGAAGGAGATCATACCTCTGAATGTGGTCCGACCTCTGAAGGTGGAGCTTTTGAAGGTGGTCCTGACTCTGAAGGTGAACTTGTGCAGTTTCTGAGTCAACAAAAATTTTGACAGATACTAAGGAGGCTTGCCGACTTCGGGTTGCTGCATGATACTGAGATTGACTCTTAAGGGGAAGTCATATAATGTGTCATGATGTTAGACTCTGAGGCTATGAAGGAAAAACTTGAGGCAATTAAAAGAAACAAGACATGGGAATTGACTGTTCTGTCAAAGAACAAGAAAAACATCAATGTGATATGGGTTTTCAAGATAAAGTTGAAGTTATATGGTTCAGTTGCCAAGCATAAAGTAAGGTTGGTAGCTAGAGGATTCCTACAAAAGTCTGGTTTATACCACTTTGAAGTTTTTTCACCTGTAGCTAGACATGAAACCATACTATTGGTTATTAATATAACTGTAAATATGAATTGGCCTCTTATACATTTAGATGTAAAATCAACTTTTCTAAACGGTCCACTGCAAGAAGAAGTTTATGTGTTATAACCTCCTAGATTTGTAACAAAGAATGGATGGTGTACAAGTTGTATAAAATCCTTGTACATGATGAAACAAACTCCAATGGCTTGGAATTTTGAAATTGATTCATTTTTCAAGCATTTGGGATTTAAAAATGTGAAATGGAGTATGGTGTGTATGTGCAGTATACCTTTGATGGCAATGTGATTCTGGTGTGTCTTTATATAGATGACATACAATTAGCAAGGAGTTGTACTTCTGAGATAAATAAGTTTAAAAAGGTACTGATAAATGCATTTGATATGATTGACCTTGGAAAGATGGTATGTTTTTTAGGGATGGAGACTTTACACTCTGATAAGGGAATCATTGTGCACCACCTGAAGTATGATCTTAAGTTGCTGAAGAGAATTGATTTGATGAATTATAAGTCAGCAATCACACCTGTTGAGACAAACCATAAGTTGGATTCTGATGCTTATGGTGAGGATGTAGATGTTACAACCTTCAAATAGTTGTTTGGTTCTCTGAGATATATGTGTAATACCAGGCCTGGCATATGTTATACAAATGGAATTGTAAGTAAGTTTATGAGTAAGCCAAAGTGATTACATTACCATGCTGCAGCCAGGATACTAAGGTATGTTAAAAGGACTCTGACGCATGGAATTTTGTTTCCATCTAGAGTGTCATATGATGCTGAGATGATCTGATATTCAGACTTAGACTAGTGCGAGAACAAAGTTGACAAAAGAAGCATTACATGATACATGTTTATGTATCTACGAGCTCTAGTTTCATGGTGCTTCAAGAAGTAAACAGTGGTTGCAGAGTACATAGTTGGTGCTTAGTTAACATGTTAGGTTATTTGGCTGATGAATTTGTTGCAGGAACTTAAGTTCAAGGAGAGCAAGCCAATCAGGTTGATGATGGACAACAAATCAGCCATAAGTCTTTCCAAAAATCCAGTGTTGCATGGAACAAGAAAGCACATTAGTACTAAGTATCATTTTTTGCGCAATCAAGTTCAAAATGGAATGCTTAAGGTTGTTCACTGTAACCCTTAGAAGAAATATGCAGTGCTGATCAATGTGATAAAAACTGAACACTTCATCAATTTGAAGGATGAAATTGGTGTTGTTGACTTTTAATCTTGAATATGAATTAAGGGATGGTGTTAAATGTAATTCAAATTCAAGTTGTTTAGTTTCAGTTTCATTTGAGTTTGCATTTGACTTGGGGTTAGTGTATATAAACTCAAAGTTAGTTACATTTACAATAGAATTGAAATTTTGATATTTAGAAATTGAGTCAGTTACGTTTTCTCTATTTCTCGTTCTCTCTCTGTAATTCTTTCATCTTCTTCATCTTCTTCTTGTAGTGCAACAATGAAGTTTTGTTGTTAACTTCAACAAGAGAGTGGGAGAAGGGAGAAAGATGTGAGAAATAAAGAAGATTTGAGGTATTGTTTGGTATAAGAGAAAGAGAAAAAAAATAGAGAAGATAGAAATATTAATTATTCATGAAAGTACAAATATATCCTTAAAAAATATTGAATTAATAGAAAATAAAAAGATAAAGGTATAATTATTAATAAAATAGTATTTCTCTTCTCCGATTGTGAAAAATGATTGATCTAAGCCTTTTTCTTCTCTCTTTCTTATTTCTCTTCTAAACCAATTTTTAAAAAAATCACTATTTCTTCCCTATTTTTCTCCTATAACTATCTCTTTCATGTTTCTCTTAAATCAGTCACGCTCTTAACTTCTTTATCTCTAAAATGAAGTTTTTGTCACCCTATATTACAATTTACAACCATTAGGATTTTTTGGTCTTACTATTTTTGTTTAATGATTTGACATCATCATTAATAATATAGAGTCGTGTCAACTAGTTATCAAATTGGATTTCACCTATATCATGTCAGAATTTCACGCTAATGGAAGGATCGTTCGAGGGGCAAACAGTTCGTTCATAGTCTTAATCCCTAAGAAGAAGAACCCAACGAAAGTGACAGATTTCAGGCCTATATCACTAATTGGATGCATCTACAAAGTCATCTATGAGGTTCTCACAAACAGGATGAAAAAGGTTATCGGCTCGGTAATGTCAGAATCACAGTCAGCTTTCATAACTGGTAGACAAATCCTTGACGGAATCCTCATAGTGAATGAAATCGCAGATGAGGCAAAAAGAAAGAATAAAGAAGTGTTGATGTTCAAAGTAGACTTTGAAAAGGCATTTGACTCCGTCGATTGGAACTTTCTTTTATTCGTTATGCAAAAGATGGGTTTCCACGCGAAATTGAAGAATTGGATCTCAGAATACTTGAATACGAACTCCACATCTGTTCTCGTGAACGGCAGACCCACGAAAGAATTCGAGATGAAAAGAGGGCTCAGCAAAGGAGATCCATTATCTCCATTTCTCTTCCTGCTGGCTGCTGAAGGATTGAACTTATTAATGAAGAAGGCAATGGACCTGGGTGATTTTTCAGGCTACAAGTTTGAAGGCGACGACGAGTGTTTCTCACACCTCCAATACGCCGACGACACAATAATCATTGGCAAAAAAGGATGGGGGAACATTCGGATCATAAAGGCTACCTTTAAGTTATTCGAGTTGATGTCAGGTCTCAAGGTGAATTTTCAAAAAAGTTCGTTGATTGGGATTAACATTTCTAAAATCTGGTTAGAAGAGGCGGCAAATATTCTGAACTGTAAAGTCGGATCCACTCCATTCAAGTACCTCGGCTTACCAATCAAGGAAAACCCGAGGAGAATCTCGACTTGGCATCCAATGATAGACACGGTAAGATCCAGACTATCAAGGTGAAAACATAACCAATTGTCCATAGGGGAAGGGTGATCATCATCAAATCGGTTCTGTCTGTTGTTCTGGTATATTATCTTTCCTTTTTCAAAGCTCTGACGGGTATCATCTCGAAACTTGATCTCTGTTTAAACAATTCCTATGGGGTGGGAGTGAGGAGGAGAGAAAAATCTGCTGGATTAACTGGAATAAGGTGTGGAGTCCTCTAGAAGAGGGAGGCTTGGGTTTAAAAAACTTGAGAGTCTTTAATGTCGCACTTTTAGGTAAATGGAATTGAAAAATTAAATCGATTAAAGAAGGTCTTTGGTATAAAGCTTTAGCCAATAGATATGGGGCGAACATTGGGTCAGTTAGTGATTGAGGAATAGACGATTCACTTTGGTGGAGAGATTTAAATGGAATAGATTTAGGAGACTGAGTTTCAACTGATGAATATTCAGTAAAAGGAACTTATAATAACATATTGGGGTCTAGTCCTAATACAGCCAATCCTGTGTGGTCGGAGATTTGGAATAAATCTATCCCGCTAAAGGTCTCATGTCTTATTTGGAGAATCCTACAAAACAAAATAGCCACCAAAGATAATCTAGTCAAGAGAGGTGGCATCAATCACGACTCTATTTTTTGCTGCAGCGGATGCGGGACTAAGGAATCGGTCTCCCATTTATTTTTTTCAATGTCCAATATTTGCAGGTATTTGGTACGACATATCTAAGTGGTTAGGCATCTCAACGGCCCTGCACAAAGAGGGGTTTGACCACCTTTAACAATTCGAAGGTCTTATTGGTGGCGGCAGAGTTCTTTCGGAGAGAGTTAGGGTCATCTGGTTCGCATGTATCTGGTGTATATGGAGAGCAAGAAATGAGAAGTTGTTCAAAAACAAGGAAATCAACGTAGTGAGTATAACGGAATCTGTGAAACACTAGTCTTGGAATTGGTTGAAATTAAAATCCAACAACATAGACTACATTTTCTCTCTTTGGTATTTGAATCCTAGAGTCACTATTGGATCTGTAGACCCAGCTTAATGTGCGGGTCATAGGAAATTCGTCTCTTCTTATAGAGGCTCATGGATCCGACTCCGTGCATAGTATGTTTAATCTCTAAGCCGTATGGTAGCAGTTTCAATTTCAAAATTCAGCTTTGGTGTCATATTCAGTGGTATATCAATGCCTGTTCTGATTTTTCTTGGTGTGTTACTGGGCCTAGACATTCATTTGGCATTTGTTCATCATTTTGAATCGGAGATTTCGATTGCTGGAGGAAGTCGGTTTCCTTATGATGGTCGCAGCAGTTCTACAGTAAAACAATTACAGACCAAATTGTAGTCCCTCAAATTCTTATTAGCTTCCTGCAACTTGATAGATACGAGCCATTGATCTGCAAGCTAATTTGGTTGGCTACTTTTGGTTTTGAAATGACACTATACCAATGAGGTTTTATTGTATTTTGCTGGATGAGATTTTCTTTTTACTTGGAATAGAATTGCTGCAGTTATGCAGGATGGGGGAGCATCCAACCTCATTTGGTCAGAGGTCTTTGGGTGATGTTGCTTTTTGTCTGCTGTACCTAAAAAATTCATCAGCGGACTTATTTCTCGTGGTTGGATCGGTTTGTTGTAAGCCAATGTAGTTGGTGTCGGGTTCTTAATCTTAGTCGCAGCTGTTTTTTTTTGGGACAGGGGTTTCGCAATTCTTTTTCTAAAAGTGTTAGTTGTTGCTTCTGGTTTGGTGGGTGTTTTCCAGTGCCGTATATCATGTGCGTAGCCTATTTGTTTCGGTTGCTTGTGGCAATGTCTTAGCCTTCAGAGTTGTTTCGCTTTCTCAGTCGAGCTAATCATTATTTTGGTCGTGGGAGGAACTAGGCAATTGAGTTTTGTCTCTCGTCTGTTTTGCTAGCAGTAGGTGCATTGTCAGTTATTAATGTGCTCGAGCATAATCTTTTCGGCCTAGTTCTCTCCTACTTTTTATTTCTACCCCGTGGGAATTTGTTTAGTTGTCTGTAGCGTGGCCTGTCGTCCCTAGTGCTGAGGTTATTCAGTTGCAGCATGGCAACAGTTTCTTGTGTCTGATTCGTTGTTGGTGTTGCTGCTGGGATTTTGAGGTGTTGATTTATTGTGCACATGGTAATGGTATCATTTCAGTTTTTCTTGGGCAGGATGGCGGAGTTTTGCTTTTTCCGTGTATGTATTATGATGTTCTTGGCATTTTTTAGTAACAGGTGGCCCTGGCTGGCCGTGAGTTTCAAGATTGCTTTCTATCAGTAAGGTTCAGGCTACCACCGGGAGATCATGTCCGTCAAGCTTTGGTATTGGTCTTTGTGTTCTAAAGGAGTCTAGTGTTTTTTAATGGTAGTATTGTGGGTGGTGTTGTGGGTGGAGTTTATTTTTTGAATTCATTGGAGTTCTTTTTAGGTGTGTTCGTGCTTGCTGCCTGTTTTTTGCAGTGGTTAATTTCCTGCTAGATTGTTGCAGTGGTTTCAGTAGTAGTGTTTTGGTGGATTAATTTTTCAATTTATTTAGTATTATTTGTTAAATGTAATTCATAGTGTCGAAGTCGAATCATTCCAGTGTTGAATAGCTTTGTGTCGAGTTGTCGAAGGTGTTTCGACAGATTCGTTTTAGATTTGATTTGATTGGATTCAGATATGATTTAGATTAGATTTGATATTTTGGGCTTTAGAGTTTTGGGCCTTTGTAAATCTAAATCTATATATAGGGAGTATCCTTGCATTGTAATTCATAACATTGTATTGTATTCACAGTTGCAGATTTAGCAGTGAAAGTGCAATATATTCAGAAATCCCACAGTTCGTGGGTAACACTTCTCCTCCAAATATTTCTCTTCTCTCTCTTTTCTTCCTTGTTGTTCTTGCTTGTTCTTCTTCTTTCATTGTCATTACATATTGTTTGTGGGTTGGTTATCAATCTTGAGATCAAGATTGAAGCGAAATCACCATAGGTTGTGGTGAATTTCCAACATCTGGTATCTAGAGCTCCGGTTGCGATTCAACGGAAGAAATTCGTGATGGCGATGAACTATCCAAATGGGAATTTTCCGACGACTCTACCAATTCTCAAGAAAGATAATTATGAGAATTGGTGCAAGCATATTAAGGTGATTTTCTGTTATCAAGATCTTTGGGATCTTGTGAAGGAAGGAGTGGCAACGCTTGCAGAAGTAGCGACGGATCAAGAAAGGGCTGCACACAAAGAGTTGAAGAAGAAAGATTATAAAACACTCTTTATAATCCACCAGTGTGTTAATCCAGATAACTTTGAAAAATTTAGCGATGTAGATTCAGCAAAGGAAGCGTGGGAGATTCTTGAAAAGTCATTTGGAGGCGCAGAGAAGGTGAAAGAGGTGAGGTTACAAACTCACAAGAGAACCTATGAGTTGCTTCAGATAGAAGACAACGAAAGTATTTCAGATTTCTTCACCAGAGTTACAAAGCTGGTGAATCAAATCAAAGTATGTGGAGAGGTGTTGATATCAAGATCAGTTGTTGCAAAGATCTTGAGATCATTGACTCCAAAATTTGACCACATGGTAGTAGCCATAGAAGAGTCGAAGAACTTGTCAGTATTGATGAAAGAAGAGCTTCAAGGGACGCTTGAGTCTCATGAACAAAGGATGGCTGAGAGAGTTGCAGGAAAGTCGAAGAGTGATATGGCTTTGCAGGCGCAATCAGAAAAGGAAAGGAAAGGTAAAGGAAGCTGGAATGGCAACAAAGGAGGAAACCAGTCGAATCAGAAGAAACCTTAGAACCAAGGCAACCAAAGAGGTGGTGCTGCAGGTAGAAGAAAAGGTGGTGATTGAAAATCTGACAAAAGTCACATTCAATGTTTCAATTGTCAGAAGTATGGCCATTATGTTAGTAACTGTCCAGAAAAGAAGAAAAATCAAGAAACTAATGCAAATCTAGCGAAGCATGAAGAAGAAGAGACGTTGCTGATGGTCACAACAAAAGATGAAGAAAGATTCCAAGATCAGTGGTACTTGGACTTAGGATGCTCATCACACATGAATGGGAGGAAAGATTGGTTTGTCAACATGAAGCCCTCGTCGAAGAACACGGTGAAGTTTGCAAATGACAACACTCTAGCAGCTGAAGGTGTTGGTGATGTTCTGATTATAAGGAAGGATGGCAAAAGGTCAACAATTTCCAATGTGTTGTACATTCCAGGTATGAAGAGTAATTTTCTCGGTATAGGGCAGCTAGTCAAAAAGAACTACAAGGTAGTTGTCGAAGACAAGATGATGAGAGTTCTCGACGCAGATGGTAGGTTGATCTTGCAGGCTCCAATGTCTCAGAATAGGACCTTCAAGATTGAACTCAAGGTGATGGAGCATAAGTGTCTAGCAACGACAGCCAGCAGAGATGAGTGGTTATGGCATTTTCGACTAGGCCATCTCAACTTCAATGACATCAGTGAACTGAAGAGAAGAAATATGGTTTCAGGATTACTAGAAATCAACATTCCAAGTGAAGTCTGTGAAGAGTGTGTTCAGTCGAAACGACACAAGAATAGCTTCAGCAAGGATCCAGGAAGGAAGTCGAAGGCAATTCTGGAAGTCATATACTCTGATGTATGTGGTCCAATCCATGTGGATTCGATTGGTGGCAACAGATATTTTGTCACGTTTATAGATGATTTCAGTCTAAAGTTGTGGACTTACCTCATCAAGAAGAAAAGTGATGTGATTGAGGTATTTTCCAGATTCAAATCCATGGTCGAAAGACAGAGTGGTAGAAAGTTGAAAATTCTGAGGATAGATGGTGGTGGAGAGTATGTGTCGAAAGAGTTCGATGCATTATGTGAAAAGGAAGGGATTGTGCATGAGGTGGTGCCACCCTATACACCACAACAAAATGGAGTTGCAGAACGAAAGAATAGAACCATCATGAACATGGTGAGAAGTATGTTGAATGGAAAGCATCTACCCAAAGAATTATGGGGAGAAGCGGTTTCGACAGCAACATATATTTTGAACAGATGTTCGATGAAGAAGCTTAAAGGAATCACACCATAAGAATGTTGGTCTGGTGTCAAGCCTAGCCTCAGTCACTTGAAAGTGTTTGGACCTATAGCACATAGACATGTGCCAGATCAGTTGAGAAGGAAGCTTGATGACAAGTCGAATCAGATGATCTTGATAGGATATCATTCGACTGGAGGTTACAAGTTATTCGACCCAGTGAATAAGCAGGTAGTGATCAGCAGGGATGTGATCATAGATGAGCTTAAAGAATGGGATTGGACTGAGAATGCCAAGAAGGATTCAGTGAGAATATCTTGTGAAGAACCAGCCACTGAAGTCGAAAGAGAAGTTCGACAGGAACCAGTTACATATGAAGTAGGTTCAAGCAGACCTCGACGAACAAGACACATGCCTGCAAGGTTGTAAGAATGTGTAATTACATCAGATGATGTGGTCGATGAAGAGGGTGAGCTGGTACACTATGCTTTCTACGCAGATGTCGAACCAGTCAATGCAGCTGAGGCATTGAAAGATTCGAAGTGGGTGAAAGTAATGAATGAAGAGTTAAAGTCCATCGAAGTCAACAACACATGGTCACTTGTCGAATTGCCTCAAGGCAAGAAGGCAATTGATGTGAAATGGGTTTACAAGGTAAAGGTGAATCCTATAGGGGAAGTAACTCGACACAAGGCAAGACTTGTGGCGAAAGGATTTCTTCAGAAGGAAGGAATCGACTTCGATGAAGTGTTCGCACCTGTTGCTAGAATTGAAACAATCAGGTTGGTTGTTGGTCTAGCAAATATGAACAATTGGCACACATGTCAGATGGACGTGAAGTGTGCATTCCTTAATGGCCCCTTAGACGAAGAAGTTTATGTCGCACAATCAGCTGGGTATGTGAAACAAGGCGAAGAAAGAAAGGTGTACAGGCTGCATAAAGCCCTGTATGGACTTAAGCAAGCTCCAAGAGCTTGGAATAAGAAAATCGACAGCTTCTTAAGGGAAAAGGAATTTGTGAAGTGTACGACAGAGCATGGAGTATATGTAAGAAGAAGCAATGGCGAATTGCTTATACTATGTCTCTATGTCGATGATTTGTTGATAACAGGGAGTTGTAGGAAGGAGATCGAAGATTTCAAACATGACCTAAGTGAGGAGTTTGAAATGTCAGACTTGGGAGATCTCTCATATTTCCTTGGCATCGAATTCTACAAGACTAGTAGAGGTTTGATGATGCACCAACGAAGATATGCAGGCAAAATACTCAAGAGATTTGAGATATAAGATTGCAACTCAACTTCGACTCCAGCTGAGACCAGACTGCAACTGTCGAAGGATTCAGACGAAGATGATGTCAACCCAACCCAATATAGAAGACTTATTGGGTCACTTAGATACCTTTGTCACACAAGGCCTGACTTAGCATACAGTGTGGGTATGGTAAGTAGATTCATGCAGAAGCCAAAGGTATCACACCTAACAACGACGAAGAGGATACTGAGGTATCTGAAGGGGACTCTCGACTATAGCATTTTGTTTCCTGCAGCTGATGAAGGGAAAGAATGCAAGTTAGTGGGATACACCGACTCTAGTTGGTGTAGTGATGTTGAGGATAGAAAATCCACAGCTGGATACGTGTTTATGTTAGGTGGTGCACCAGTTGCTTGGAGTTCGAGAAAGGAGCCAGTAGTGGCATTGTCATTATGCGAAGCAGAATATATAGCTGCTTCTCTTTGTGCATATCAAGCAACCTGGATGGTGAACTTGGTCGAAGAGATTACAGGGAAGAATCATGGAGCAATTACCATGAAGATCGACAGCATGTCAGCTATCAACTTGGCGAAGAATCCAATAGCACACAGTCGAAGCAAGCACAACGAAATAAGGTTCCATTATCTTCGAGAGCAGGTAGCAGAAGGGAAGATGAATTTGGAACACTGCAGAACTGAGAATCAGATTGCAGATATCATGACGAAGGGAGTGCAGGCCGAAGTGTTCAAGAAGCTAAGGACTATGATGAATGTAGATAATTTAGACACAATGAATTAGGTGGTGTGTTAAATGTAATTCATAGTGTCGAAGTCGAATCATTCCAGTGTTGAATAGCTTTGTGTCGAGTTGTCGAAGGTGTTTCGACAGATTCGTTTTAGATTTGATTTGATTGGATTCATATATGATTTAGATTAGATTTGATATTTTGGGCTTTAGAGTTTTGGGTCTTTGTAAATCTAAATCTATATATAGGGAGTATCCTTGCATTGTAATTAATAACATTGTATTGTATTCACAGTTGCAGATTTAGCAGTGAAAGTGCAATATATTCAGAAATTCCACAGTTCGTGGGTAACACTTCTCCTCCAAATATTTCTCTTCTCTCTCTTTTCTTCCTTGTTGTTCTTGCTTGTTCTTCTTCTTTCATTGTCATTACGTATTGTTTGTGGGTTGGTTATCAATCTTGAGATCAAGATTGAAGCGGAATCACCATAGGTTGTGGTGAATTTCCAACATTATTTTTTGGTTTAGTTGCCTTCTTTGGAGATTTGTTTTGGACTATAGTGATTCTGTTTGTATTGGCATATCTTATGCCTTAGTATCCATAAATCTTTTTGTTTTTTTTTTTTAAATAATAATAATATAGAGCCGTGTAGTACAACTCTCCAACTTCCACAACTCTATTAGGTCTATCCAACACCTCGAGCTTGATCTTCTCCTTTTGAAGAAGCTTCAAAAACTTATGACATTGAGTAAAAAAACGCTTGATTTAGTTAAAGAGATATAGTTCTACTTAGTGTAGTGTAACATCTTTAATGATGATGCAACATCATAAAAAATTATGAGTCTAAAAATATTTCAAAAGTTATTTTATAAAATAAGGAAACAAAACTTGGTTTTAAAAATAAAGAAATTAAAATGTTGATCAAAGTTAAAATATGTACAACAAAATTATATTAAAGCCTTTATAATATTTTAAAATAGAATTTATAAATTCAATATAATTTAAAAATTAATTAATTAAAAGACAATAAATAAAAACAAACAATTTAATAAAAACAAAGAATTATAAAAATAAAAAAAACTGTGGATAAATAAAAAAATGGTTAGGCCCACAAGAGTATTTGGTATTTTGAGATTATTTGAATGGAGTTTTGGACAATTTACCCCCCCACCAAAATTTATCTTTTTATCCTTACAAATCATTAAAAAAAGACAATTTTATTTTGTGTTATTTAACTTTTTAACATTTCACTTATCACCATCACTTTTAATATTTCTGGACTCTCCATCAATTCGCTACACAATTGATTTTCATCATATAAATGTTTTACAAATCACCATATTTGACCTAGGAATTTTGGAAGCATCTCACCACTGAAATAAAATATAAAAAAAAAAAAAAAAGTGTAAATGTTGCAATTTAGCTCAAATTTTTACAAAATGTCTGTATAATTAAAAAAAAAAATAGATGTTTGGATTACATAATACATTTTCCTAACATAAGCCTTTGATTTTATGATCGTTCAAAACAAGACCAAAAAAATATCAATATTGATATACTTAGATATTGATAGAGAGTGATATTAGATATTTTATTTAATAGTTTTAATATATTATTTAGTATTTTAATATTTCTAGAATGTTCTTAAGGTTTTGAGATTATGCCACATGTATGGCTATTATGCATTTAGAGTTCTATATATTAAAGTGTAATGTGTTATTTGAAAATCAATCAATGAAATCAAATGTTATCTTTAATTTTTCTTAGTTAGTTTTATTGCTTCTCTTAACTTTGTTTAATCTTGTTAGGGTTTAGCATATTGCTTCCTAACAATTGGTGCTTTCATCATGTACTCAAATCCTCCTATGGATTATCCCTATCATATACCTTCATATCATCCATGGAGTATTCCTCCTACCTATCCCACAAACCCTTCTTTTACATCTCCTACCACATCTTCATTTCCATCGTTTCCATGGGAACGTTTTACACCATACTACACTCATGTTGGTTCATCATCACCAAGTTTGTATCCAAATCATGGGTATTCACCACATACACCTAATCTTCACCTATATTCATCCTATTCATCATCTCATTATTCAAACTACTACAATAATTATCATCAACAACTATCACCAACAAAAACCTCATACACAATTAGAAGGAATTTTGAGAAGCATTTGCAAGTGTCTCATATCAATTTTAAGAAAAACACAAAAACAAAATCCTCTCCACAACATTTTCTCCTCAAACGACGTCGTTTCATCCTCCTCTTGAATGAATGGGCAACTGTGGTACCAGAGAAGAATCCGCCGTTATTTCCAATGCTCAAGTTCAGCAGCGGCATCCTGCTGCCGGAGCTAGAAACCAAACCACCACCACAACAACCACCTCCACCGTCACAGCTACAGCTACAACCTCCTCCGACCCCCAACCACCTTTCCCGATCCACTTTACCATTCTCCTCACACCCAAACAACCCCTCCAAACGCCATCTCCGTCCACTTAGAATCTCATCTTCCATCTCCAACCCTACACAACAACAAATCCCTCCCCTACCCTCAACCCAACATTTTACTTCCCGATTTGCCCACGACGAGTCCCGAAAAGGCGCCGATATCCTCGTTGAAGCTCTCGAACGTCAAGGCATCACCGATGTCTTCGCTTACCCCGACGGCGCGTCGATGGAGATCCACCAAGCACTCACGCGCTCCACTTCTATTCGTAACGTTCTCTCCCGTCACGAACAAGGTGGAATTTTTGCAGCGGAGGGTTATGCTCGATCCTCCGGCCTTCCCGGTGTCTGCATCGCTACTTCCGGTCCCGGCGTTACGGATCTCGTCAGTGGCCTCGCTGATGTTATGCTTGACAGTGTTCCTTTTGTTGCAATCACCGGAGAATGATCGGGACTGATGCGTTTCAGGAAACTCCGATTGTTGAGGTAACTAGGTCAATCACGAAGCATAATTATCTTGTTCTAGATGTAGATGATATACCTAGGATAGTGAATGAAGCATTTTTCTTAGCTAGTTCTGGAAGACCTGGACCTGTGTTGATTGATATACCGAAAGATATTCAGCAACAGGTTTCAGTTCCTGATTGGAATCAACCTAAGAGGTTAACAGGGTATATGACTAGGTTGCCGAAAGCGTCGTCTGAGGCACATTTAGAGCAGATTCTGAGGTTGATTTTGGAATCTAAGAAACCTGTTTTGTATGTTGGTGGTGGTAGTTCGAACTCTAGTGAGGAGTTGCGGCATTTTGTTCGGTTAACTGGGGTTCCAGTTGCGAGTACCTTGATGGGTTTGGGTTCGTACCCTACTTCGGATGAGAATTCGTTGCAAATGCTTGGGATGCACGGAACTATTTATGCGAATTATGTTGTTGATAAGAGTGATCTTTTGCTTGCTTTTGGGGTTCGGTTTGACGATCGGGTTACCGGGAAGCTTGAGGCTTTTGCTAGCCGGGCGAAGATTGTTCATATTGATATTGGTTCGGCTGAGATTGCTGTCAAAGTTGTTCTTGCTGTTGTTGATCTAGAGAGAAAATATGTTAACTTGGATCTAATTAAAGTAGAAGGTAAAGTTGGTGGTGTTGAGTTGGAATTGATTGCCATAGCAACAGGTGGAAGAATTGTTCCTAGGTTCCAGGAGTTAACTGCAGAAAAGTTAGGAGAGGCTGTTGGAAATCCACCATGCAGTGCCTGTGAAGAGGCACTCTTTAAAGTAATTTCCCCCTTAATGCCTAAGGTAGACCTTCATATAATTTCTTGCCGTGTTCAGGTATTTCCACCTGAGCCAAAGGATTCTTACATGAGAGCTTTAATTAATTTTGATGGAAGATTACATTTAGAAGTAGCTAAAGCTTTGGAAGAAATTGAAGGAAAGGTATTACCCGGATGTCTCTCATGGCAAAAGATAATGTGTGAACAGTTGTTTCATAGCTCCTTGATATTTCCTGCACCAGTGTATCACGTGATTGCGGAACAATTGGAAAAAATACTTGCAAACTTCAACAATTTAAAAGGTCTTGAGTGGAACCTAAACAGAACTGCTAATGGTTCCCACCGATTGAAGATAACAGCTAATGCCACCAAGACAGTAGCAGAAGTTAGGAGACCTCTGGAAGAACTGTCGAGAGGAAAAATCTTTGACCATGGAAGCCTTACTCCCACAGCTCTACAACTCATGTTGTCCAGAGAGGGCATTAGTCTTAAATACTCCATACAGCAAGAGACAAAAACATACATAGTTTTTGACAAGCACAACCTGAATTTAAGAATTTTTGGTTCGCCAGAAAAGATTGCTGTTAGCAAAATGTGTTATGTGTTGGAGGATCAATTCTCGAGAATGCAAACTGCGAATCATCTTTTGTTGATTAAGGATTATGTGAGTCTATTAGGAGTAACGCTGAGGAGATTCGGTTACCCTATTGATGCATTGCTTGATGTTTTAAGCAAACATAGAGATAAGTATCATGAATTGCTCTTGTCAGATTGTAGGCAGCAGATAGCTGAGGTTGTAGCTGGTGATAAGTTTGGGCAGGTGGTGATGAAGAAAGAGTATGAGTCTGCTTTAGAAGTCTTTTATGAAATGTTAGATGGAATGGTTCAACCAAATAGTGTAACATTTGTTAGTGTTCTATCTGCTTGTAGCCACAATGGTCAAGTTGATTTGAGAGGTCCTAATGTCAACCGTTATTTTAACTGCTTTACACAGTGGGATCCTGGAAAAGTTTCTATTATGACATTATTGTTACAACCTTGAGGACAAGGTTGATTTTGAAGGGGTAAGTAGTGATAGAGAGTGATATTAGATATTTTATTTAGTAGTTTTAATATATTATTTAGTATTTTAATATTTCTAGAATGTTCTTAAGGTTTTGAGATTATGCCACAAGTATGGCTATTATGCATTTAGAGTTCTATATATTAAAGTGTAATGTGTTATTTGAAAATCAATCAATGAAATCAAATGTTATCTTTAATTTTTCTTAGTTAGTTTTATTGCTTCTCTTAGCTTTGTTTAATCTTGTTAGGGTATATATTTTAGACAAATGCGATAAAAATATATATTTTATCAGATATTTGGACAAATACGATAAAAATATATAAAATTAAGCATTAATTTTTTAAAAATTACATAAAATTAGGTTTTGATTTTTAAAAATCCGATAAAAATGCATAAAATGCATCTATTCTAAAAAAACTATGTAGGTAACATATATTTTAGGAAAAATTTTCTATAATCCGCAGCAAATTTTGCAGGTAAAAAAGTAAACAACAAAAACATTATAAAAAATGAAATATCCAATATTTAAAAAAAATCATTTTCCAGTCTAACCATATTGATCCCCCGGCCACTCTAGAGAAGTTATGATACTTCCAACACTTTCTCAGCACACAAGAGCTACCATACATATAAGTATATGGGATTCAAACTCCAGATACATCCAATGACTTTCCGCGATTCATACCTAACACATATCAAGTTGTTATTCCTTATTCACTATATATAGAAAGGGCGCCAATTTCAGGTATTCAATTTCAAATCCAATTTCAATTTACTCTTCTCTCACACATGCTGATTTGAGCATTTGAGTGTTGACCTTGCAGGTCAGCCCCCTCTTTGCAATATCAAAAGCTCAGATTTGTCGTTATCACCAATCCTCATGCTATTTATGATTCTATTATAAAACTGTGGCGCCGTTTATGGGAATCGACTTATAATTCCCGTGTTTTCCAAGATCTCACGTTGGTTCCTCAATTCGACAATTCGAAACCTTTACAGGTCATCGAATCAAGAGCTCCTAAAATCAAACATGAAGATCTTTCACGTTCAATCTAGTAAAGTAGCACAACAACTTTGATTTTATGAATTTTGAAATCTCTGCTTCTGCACTTTTCAATAATGGTTGAATCAAAAGTTACTCGTTTCGCTGCAACACAAGAAGTCGTTGCCACCATTGCAGCTCAAGTAATGATCAATAAACCACTTCCACCTCCTCTATAAGGTGTTGTGAATCTAGCAGTAAAGATTCTATTACATGCAGATCGACTCTAGGACCCTCGGATAGATGAATTTTTCCAAGTGTCTGCGATTAGACCTTTAATTTTGCCGTCGGTTTCACAACCTGAAGCCTTACCTGGTTTCCAACTATTGTGAGCTAACCTTTGGTTCCAAGGCGCCAATTAATTGCTTAAAAATATGTACAACATCATTTGGCAGCAAAAAAAGCAGGCAATATGAGAAATGTTGCTTCGTCTCGAAGAAAGCCTGCACAACGCTCCTCCACGACGAAACACCACTCAAGAGGCTTTATCAAAGAGAACTCAAATATTCATCCTTGAGCCGATCGCAACAAGGAAAGATGAATCTCTGAATTCAAAGAATCAACGGAGGAGCAAGAAGGCCAGAGTCCTCCTTAAAGCCCTGAGGATGATCCAGGCAGCCACACCTCCCCCAGACCAAGTAAAAAATCAGCAACCGAAGAATCAGGAGAAACATCCTCCATGCGCCCACATTTTGGATAAAAAATACCAAACTCCATGAAGTAGCCTACTAAGTTGAGTGAATACAGTGGAAAGGGAGATCCAAACGAGCACGTGCAACTCGTCAACGATTGGTTGAATTACTTCAATGCTGACGAATCCTCCAAGTGCAAACTATTCGCGCTAACTTTAGTTGGGCCGACCAGACTATGGTTCAACATTCTGATATAATGGAGTATTGAATCCCAGATGGACTTTTGAAAAAGATTCATTGCTCACTTTACCACCTGAAAAAGGCAGTCAGTGACAGTAGATGCCTTGAGCAAGATCATTTAAAGGAAGAAGGGTAGTGTACGGTCTTACATTGACCAGTTTACATAAGTAGCCTTGGAGGTAGAGGAAGCCGAATAAGGCCTTAAGTGCTGGATATTCAAGAACATTATTCTTCGGGATCACCCCTTCATAATGAAGCTAGGGAGGAAAGAAGCATGAACCACACAGGAAATGTTGAGCATGACTCAATCTTACATGATCCCATAGGAAAGTTGAATACTTGGTTTGACAATCCTGCCTCGACCAACGCCAACTCTCGCCGCCCAGTGTAACACCCTAATTCCCATCGCGGATAAATAATACATAAATAAATCAGAGTAAATAAAAATTTATTCTTAGACAAAAACAAGGATTCCACATTTAAAGAAAGAAAACACAATCCCTGCTCATAAATTTGATACATAACACAAAATGGAATAAACAAAAAAAGGAAACTTCTTCCAACAAAAGGAAAGTTCAATTATGGAATAAAGCGGAAAGATCCATAACTGACTTGTTTTACAAAATAAATTATTTTATAACATCAAAATATTCATACAAAGGTAATACAAAATAGATCCAACAAATGTATACATATATAACAAAAGCGTTCCCCGACTCCTGTGTTACATATCAGAGCAGACAGACCGACAAAAGGATGGAGAATTAATCTTCACAAAAGCCTCCAAGATATTAATATGCAATTGCCTCATAGAGCAACAAACCACAGCAGAAGGGTGAGAAATAACAACTAAATCAAGATTGCATAATAATATGCAAACACATATAAATTCACATGCATAATTATTCTCACCACCAACATCACATACTAATACAGATAGCATGCCACAGATACATAACATATTTCTAATAATCCAACCACATAGCATATATTAATTATACCAACATAATAGGATATTCACACATAATGCATCCCAAAGTTATGACATATGGAAACACACCACCACATCACATATATTCATATATAGCATACCATAGATAATTAATACAATCATTGTAATGTACAACATCCCCACAAAACATAGCATATGTCTATACATAAAACATATCATCCATAACCAATGCATTTATCACAAATGCATATCAAATCACCAATGATATCACGAGCTCAACACATAATCAATCAATTCATAATTTCCCACACATAATCAATCCATTCACAATTTCCCACACATAATCAATCCATTCATGATTTATGCAAATGCACAGAGACCGACACAACGACTCTATGCAATGTGGTACCATTCCATCCATCATTCTCATCATCATTAATTCACTCAGGAATTATTGGAATCATCGCTTGTTACTTAGTGTAACTCCCCGTCGAGCAAACGATGTTCCCCGTCGCTTTAGGTCCTCTTGGTATAAGGCGCACGACGTTTATGGATCGCTTTAGGTCCTCTTTGTATAAGGCTCACGATCCGATCACTTTAGGTCCTCTTTGTATAAGGCTCACGATCATCTATAACGTCGCTTTAGGTCCTCTTTGTATAAGGCTCACGACCGTTATAGCAGATTCCCTCTGGAATCGTTTCGTCGTTCACACCCCACAAGGGCACACGACATCACAAGATGCATATCATGATGCATGGCATACCAATGACTTATGACAATCAAATGCATATACATATATAACCATGTGAACCATCTCAACATCAATAATCATGCATTGAAGTTTAACCCGAAACAATGCATTTCATCATAATCCACAAACCACAATAATTAGCATTTTAGCATATACACTCATATCAATTCACATCAAGAATTACTCACCATCAACCACAACAATCCTGCAATCATACAATAATACTCACAACACTAGGATTCATGCCACGAAGGCTACCCACAACAACATACATTAATACCATACATTTGTATTCAATTCAACAAAGTATTTTGCCATAAGGCCACAACCATTACAATAACTTATCACATGCTTCAACATCATATAAACCACATAAAAGCTCCACGTCATATAACAATAGCACAACACACTGTAAAACACCTACTACGCTCATTTAACGCGATAAAAACCCGACAACCCAACACTTTTACACAACCACGACTTAAATAAATCATCTACTGTCCTCCAAACCATTTTTATAAGAAAGAACATCTCACTAGTGTACCGAGCGATTTTGGACGTGGCTTTTAAGCACTGTCGCTCTGGGGTTACTACAGGTTGGTTCATTTTTTATCCTATTGAGCTGACTAAGGAAGGGAAATAGATGTCTCCAATTAACCCTGCTTGCATACTGAGTTTAAACAGTGGTCTGTTAGGTTACGGATGCTATATGGTAATGGGGCCTTTTTCTTCTTACTTTGTTTAGAACGAAACACCGGGAATGTTCATGGGGGAATTTTGTTAGGATGCTAGGACTGATTCTTTTCGATTGATATGTGAAGGTACGGGATTGGGGCTTTGGATTAGTGTGCTCGCTAAGATTTTTCTTTCAATCTTATGCCTACGTATTCCCGTTTACCGAAACAGGGAAATCAGAGCGATCGTATTTCATCCTATTCTATGGGAGGAAATGGTGTTTTGGTGTCTTGTTCAAAGCCCAAGACGTGAAGCTGAAAAGGTAGTTTGTATCTTGTTCAAACCCCAAGATGTGAAGCTGAAGGGTCTATTTGTATCTTGTTCGAAGCCCAAGATGTGAAGCTAAAAAGGTGGTTTATATCTTGTTCAAAGCCCAAGATGTGAAGCTGAAGGGTCTATTTGTATCTTGTTCGAAGCCCAAGATGTGAAGCTAAAAAGGTGTTGTCTTTAGAGAGAATTTGTCATCTCTAAAGGGGGTCTATTTGTCACAGCTGTTGTGTGACTGACTATAAAGGTGGATTACTTTAATCGGGATATGTGAATCCTAGCAATGCCATAATTTCCTTTATAGGGGGTTTTAACCTGAAGGAGAAGACTTTAACTCAGTGTAGAGAAATGCTATCTTTCCTTAGGAATTTCTCATGCTAAAAGAGGGACAGTGGCGTGAATGTAAATAATCCAGAGGCTTGCCGCTTACAGCAATTATATGAAAGGAGTTGTTGATGTTTGTATCCTGTGAACGAGGCACAGTTTTGATGCTAAAAGGTTGATTGACTCAACCAGGGTTTTTCTTATACAAAGCCTAAGAGGAGGCTATTGACCCAACAAGAGGATGTTTTTGTGTCTCGTACGAAGCCCGAGAGGGAGGCTAAAAGGAGTTTACTCACTAAGAGAGTGCTTTGTATATGTGTCTTGTACGAAGCCCAAGACGGAGGCTAAAGGTTGACTCAACAAGAGAGTCTTTTATACTCAACAAGAAAGTGATTTGTATCTCGTACGAAGCCCGAGATGGAAGCTAAAAGGGTTGCTGTTTCAGTTGAGTGATAGGTCCAGTAGGTTGGTTAAAAGAGAAAATCAGTTCTTATAAAGAGACTGATTAAAGGTAAGGATATGCTTTGGGATTGATCAGAGGATCAGGGTTATTTCCTGTTCTTTAAGGAAATGGGGAATCCATAGGGTATTGGAGACTGTCCGAGTCTACTGGTGTTTTTTCCTACTTGAGAATGCCTTCGAGACTCAAGGAGATTAGACTGTCCAAGTCTAGAGTTTTATCTTTTGTACTATGCTTAAAGAAACAGTAGTAGTATGTTCACGGTAGAAAGATCTAGACTCTTTGAAAGTCTGTTCTATTAAGATGACTAATTTATGTTCCTATACCTCTAGGAGGTTGTCAGGACAATTTGTACGAAGCCCAAGAGGAGGCTGGAAACTTTTAAGAAGTCGAGGGATAATTTGTACGAAGCCCAAGAGGAGGTTCTCTTCCCGAAGGAATAATCCTTATACGAAGCCTAAGAGGAGGCTGTGAATACTTCTAAGAAGTCGTAGGGTCCTTGTACAACGCCCAAGAGGAGGCGGGGATGCTTTTAGGAAGCCTGTGGGTCCCCAAACCCCGAGAAATTCAAGACAGGCTATTCACAGAGAATAGATCAAGCCAGGAAAGTCTGAGAATTTGGAAGAAACTCAAGAGATGCCATTCACGGAGAAAAGATCATCTCTGGGGAGTAGAGTTTCTTTGACAATTTCTAAGAGTGACAGTCTGAGAAAGGTTTCAAAAAGAATCTGCCTTTCACATCTCCATATTGTTTAACCCCAAGAGGAGGGAAGGCTGTATCTTGTAATCCTATGGGGATCTAGTTTTGTTTGTATTTAAGAGTAATCAACAGGGCTTAGTGCTAGACGTAGTTGTCGGGGAAACTCTAAATATCTATACTAGTATTACACAGTTGATATGAGTTTATGAAAGAAGACTTACAGTGAAACAGCCCCACAATACAGTTATATGTATATGAAAGCGGATAAAGAAAGCATATAAACACTTACTCGGTTGTAGAGCTTCCATGCTGTTTGGTTAGTTGTTCAACAAAGAAAGATTGAAGACAACAATATATTTAAAATTAAAGGATAAAGTATTTTGAAAAGATGTTGGGGCTTACAGCTCAAGGAGAGGCCCAAGGTTTATCAGTGATCGCACTATCGTTTTATACAGAGGGACTTATACAAGTGACTGAGGCCCAAGAAAGGTTTTCAGTACAAGGGGATGGGTCTTACACTCTCTCAAGAGGCCCAAGTGTTTAAAGAAAAAGAATGGGGCTTACAACACGAGGGTAGGCCCAGATGATTGGTTTTTTTATTGGCGATCGCGCCGAGGTTTTCTTTTAACGCAGTGGGACTTATACAATGTCTGAGGCCCAAAAAGTTTAGGTTAAAAGGGGATTGGGTCTTACACTCTAATAGAGGCCCAAGAATTTATTTTTATACAAGTGGTGGGGCTTACAACTCAAGGAGAGGCCCAGGGTCATTTGTTTGAAAATGGCGATCGCGCCGAGATTTTTGAAAACACGGTGGGTCTTATACAATGCATTGAGGCCCAAAATGATTTGGTTTTCAAAGGGGGTTGGGTCTTACACTCTAATAGAGGCCCAAGAATAATTTTGAATGGGTCTTATAGCTCGAGGAGAGGCCCAAGGTTTGTTTTTCAACGGACGATGATCGCGTCGAACTTTTTGAAATACAACGGGACTTATACAATAAGTGAGGCCCAAAAAGTTTTGTATTTACAAAGAATTGGGTCTTACACTCTATTAGAGGCCCAAAAGTGTTTGAAATTGTTTGATGAGGGTGAAAATCAAAGAAACCCTAATTTGTTATTCTTTAAAAGTAAATATTTAAAGAAAATCAAACCAAATACCAAATAAGTTTGAATAAACCATTTGTGATTTTTGTTTAAGGTTTGAGAAATGAGGGATTAATCACAAGGTGAATAAAAACTCACTTGGTTTTGATTTTCAAAGTAAATATTCACTTTTAAAATGTTTAAAAACATTAAAAAGGAATTTATTCACAAAAATACTAATTATATTAAATAAATAATATAAACTTAATTTTTTGGTGGAATAAAATATTTCAACATTTTTGTGATTTTTTCCAAAAAGAACCAATAAAAAATAATTAAAATTGAAGGAGTTATTAATTTTCCAATTAATTAATAAAACATGAAAATATTGGAAAAAATAGCAAAAATGTGAGAAAACACAAAATGGCATGGGTGGGGTTTGAACCCACGACCTCAAGGTTATAGGGCGCGCGCCTTACCAGTGGGGTGGTGATACATCCATTGCTTGAAGTGAAACCATAAATATACAAGGCTTGCCTTGTTTTCTAGGCCTGGCCAAGGCAAGGCAAGGCAAGTTTTGCCAAGAAACGGGAAGGTCCGTAACTTTCTCATTTCTCCATGGTTGGGGACAAAATTTATATGCATCTGGCCTAGAATTTCACAAGGAATCCAATGGTGGTGGTATTTTTTTCAGATTATACTCCCTCCTCAAAATCCGATAGTAGTTTTGAAAAAGGCCTATAATTGTATTTTCTATGCTACACTTTGATACAGGCATGAATTACATGATGAATTGGTTCAAACACAACATATATAACATGTATGAGGTGTGTATGATCAGTGGACTTCAAAGCAATGCATATTTTGGAAAGTTCAAGTCATGATGCTTACCTCTTTTTGAGCTTTTGGAGTTTTCTGTGCAATCTGCCAAACTTCTTGTTCCAGAAATGGTTTAATGCTTTGGACACTCTCAAATGATCACTTAGAAGCTTTTAGGATGGTTGGAATCAGCTGGAACCTGCAAAAACACAAACTGACCCTTTCTTGCAAAAGGGGTTAAAATGACCAAAATAACAACTCTCTCAAATGGTGTTCCAGATGGGGGGAACCATTTGGGACAATTCAAGGATGTTATTTGGAGTGTGTTTGAGGTTTTATCTGGTTTGAAAAAGTGACTGAATCAAGACATGGCTTGAAAAATGCACAAAAGGCCTATTTTGAGGTTTTGAGATGTGACTTTGTGATTTTGGTGTTACAGGTCACTTTTGATAGTTTGGATCACCTACATATGATGTTTATGAGGTGTTAGGATCATGAGTTGTGATGGAAATGCTCTCTAACTCAAAAACTCAGAGTTACCTTGCTAAAGAAGGCATTTTGGCCTAAAGAGAGGGATTTTGAGGAAAGCATCTGTTTGATGGCTTTGGTGTACTCAAACTGAGCACAAATGAGCTCTATTTATAGTAGAGCAAGTTTGTTTTGGGATTAATAGTGAATGGCAACTGCAGCAGAGGTTTGGCCAGTGGTTGCACTTTGGAATCCAAGTCTCCTCTAGCCATTGACTAGAGGTTAGGGCACAGGGCTGTGGTTCCCTAGTTGTTGGATGAATCTTGACTGAATTCAGTTGCAAATATGTCATTCCATGCCACCTTGGTGTATGTATTGAATGCTCCAATCCAAAATTGGAGTCTTGTCCCTCTTTTAGGCAATTCTAGGTTTGACATGCTACTTCTTGTTCCAAGGACTTTGGAGGCTTGGCTCAGTGTTTGTCCCCTTTAAATTTGATCCTCAGATGTGTCCAAAGTGATGACAAGGCTTGGAATTATCTGATTTTGCCAAATCGAGCAAAATGCAAAATTCTGCCTAGCCTTGGCAGTTTTCAGCAAGGCATATTGCCATTGTCATATCTCATGGCCCAAGTGGACTTTGGTGATGTTCTTGGCCATTTTGGAAAGCCCTCATATGATACAACAACTGTTTGATCATATTTGGTTTTGATACCTTTTGGATCCAAGTGAAAAATCCCCCTACAATTGGAAAAAAGTGAAGGTAGATTCTGACTTAGTGAAAATTTCATTAAGTGTTGGAAAAAAGTGACATTTTCACTTTTTGTGATTTCGATCATTCCATAACTCAAAATCCATGATGGATTTGGAAGAAGGTCAGTTTTAAGCTTTTCTAGAGGGTAATGAGAGCTACAAATATAGCTTTGGATGGAGAAAAATGGCCTTGTGGTTTAGGAGTTATGATCCTCCAAAGTTGGTACCCTTGCCACTTTGTTCATAACTTAGAAAATTTTCTAAGTTTTTATGGTTACCCCTTTTACAAGTTATCCCACTTTTCTTGATTTTTCTTGATGAATGATGATTCAAATCATACATTAACATCATTTTAGGGTTAAAAAACCATTTTTGTGAAAAATCTCAAAAAGTCAAAGTTGACTTTTGTGCACAGTTGACTTTTTGTCGGATGAATTCCAAACTATGCGATCCTCTATGAAATCAAGTCCTTGACCTAAATCAAACTTGATGGATTGATTTCATAGGTGTTATAGGGTGTATTGAATCATGTCCTAGGGTTTTGGAGCATGTCTTGGTCAAGAGTCAAAGCTACGGTTGACTTTTCTCGCGAAACCCTAATTGTGGTACTGATGAAATTGAGACTTGTTGCTCAAGCTTCCTGGATCAATCCATTGTTACAAATGTATCAATGTGGTATGTTGTATACCCTCAAATTATGTCTTGAGGTCTTGGCTCATGATTTGTCCCAAAAGTCAACTTAGGGGTGAATTAGGTCAAAAAACCCTAATTCCTGATTTTTGATGTATGCATCCCCTGAGGTCAAATTGACTTGATGCTTGGGGCCATGAGGTTCCATGGAGTATTTTAGGATATGCTTTGAAGCATTGGCTCATGCCCAGAGTAAAATTTCCATCTGGAGGCCCTGGTTGACCCAAACCCTAATTTGGTGACACTGGCGATCTTGAGGCTTGATCCACCTGGAAGAGAGCAACCTTGTGCTTAATCCTTAAAGTGGGAGTCCTCTTGATCCATTGTGGATTTTTGAGAGGCTAGACAAGTTGAAGATCATGTCATTCCTTGATTGATCCTTTGTCTAAGAGCTCTGAGAGGGCTTGAAACCCTAAGTCTGGTTGTAGTGGATGCTCACCCATCTTTGGGGAGACTAATGGTTCATCCATATTGTGATGATGATTTGCACAATGATGGGAATCTTAGTGGTCAAAATTTAGGGTATGACAGATGCCCCTATTTAATCTTCTTGGACCTGAAGGTGTGAATGGCGAAGGTATTCGGGCATTCAGGGTGCAAGAGGATTAAATATCTGAATACCCAAAATTTTGATGGTGATTATGAATGGTAGCTTACACATTCATCCTCTTTTGTTAAGCAATGATGCTTAGAAAAGGTAAAACTTCCCCTCGATCCTGGTTTTCAGCCCCGGAACTGGTCTCAGTTTTCTAAAATAAACTTCCCCTCGATCCTGGTTTCCTAAAAAGGAACTGGTCTCAGTTTCTGATGTAAACTTCCCCTCAATCCTGGTTTCCTACCAAGGAACTGGTCTAAGTTTCTGATGTAAACTTCACGTTAATCCTGGTTTCCTACCAGGGAATTGGTCTAAGTTTCTGAAGTAAACTTCCCCTCGATCCTGGTTTCCTACCAAGGAACTGGTCTCGGTTTCTTTCGTCAATAAACTTTCTTGACAAGGGACGTTAATCGTAGCGGTTTTCCTCAAACTTCTCGCCGAATTTTCCCGGGGAGATGCCATTTGATAGAAAAATTTTGATGTCAGACATGCTGGGGAACCCATTCGCCTGAGTTATTGATGTGTACAAACTTCTCTATTTGGAGACGCCATTTGCCGACTCTACTGGGGAAAACGAGTCTCTTGAGATACTGCTTTCTGCTTGGGGATATTACATCACACTTTTCTCGGGATCTTCCCGGAGAAACGCCATATGATGTGATCCAATTTTGAGGTGCTGATGACCTTTTCATCAGCGGTTTTTTTCTGGAGAAAAACTGTTGTATTGCCGAATCTCTGATTAAGAGGCTTTCTATAGGGATTTTCCTTAATCTGGAAAAGCGAAAATATCATCTTCAATGGCGAAGAGTGACACCGGTTGAAGGTTCTCTGGTCTTTCAGAGGTTCAAGTTATCAAAGTGGTCAAGGGCCAATTCTGATCCAGAAATAAACTGGAGGAGTGAGATTGTTCAGACGCAACCTTTCTTGACGAGGAAAGAACTTGACAACTCGATTGAGAAGACTGCTACCACTACGCGACAAGACCGACTAGAGTGATAGTGATGCAATATAAATGTGAATGCAAATCAATAATACATGATGTATGTATGTATATGCTGACAAAACTGATGCGACAAACAAACTAATGGATGAACACGACGGGATACTCGGCCATCGCGGGGCGAAGAAGTACCGCTGGTTCAAGATAGCAATTCCGCCTTACTTAGGAGAAACGGTCCCTGTTGGGAGCGACGCTGGTCGGGCTTAGGAGATGAGAACTCGACCGAAGAGGTCAGATGAAGCATTCGCATCTGACATAGCTGATCCTTCATTCAGGCATACTAGTTTAGAAGGAGTACTTTGAGTATGCACTTTGAGGCTCGAACACATTTGGAGAAGCGATCGATGTTCTTTCGATGTTCAACCGTCAAAAGAAATTGTCATCTTTATTTTTAAAAGCAGAAAAAGTTTTACAAGTAAATTCATTTTTGTTTTATTTCAAGAATCGTCGACCATGTTAAAAACATCATTCTATAAAGCTAAAACAAATATGAATTGCAAATAAAAGCACAAGGGCTCAAATTTTATTGATAGGATGGAAATCAGCCAAGCGCGCGATTCCATAGAGTATTTACAAAGTTAGAAAATGGTAATTTTAAGGGAAAAGGGCTACATTGAAACATAACGACCATTATCCTTCTACCAACTTTGAATTCTGGACATCCTGAGCTTCTGTCGAAGATGACCTTGACTAGAGTTTTTCTCTAATGGATGGCATTACTGCTGAGGAGTTGAACTGGTCAGACGTAGTTACTTTCCATTATCCCTCACTTTTGCCTGGATTGGACTTTGAGATTTCTAATCCACCGGGGTGATTTTTTGACTTTGTCTCTAACTTTTGCCTGGACCGCCCTTTCGGGTTTTCAATCCACCGAGACTTTTTTTTTTATTTAGGCGAAGTACTTCTTGACTACATCAACATTTGTGGGGTAGGCAAATTCTTCTCCATCCATCGTTGCAAGTCTCAAGGCGCCGCCTGAGAAAGCTTTCTTGACCGCATAGGGGCCGTCATAATTCAGAGTCCATTTGCCCCGAGAGTCGGTGAGAAAAGATTGTATCTTTTTGAGCACAAGGTCTCCTTTCCTGAAGACGCGAGGTCGGACCTTTTTGTCAAACGCCTTCTTCATTCTCTGTTGATACAACTGACCGTGGCATAGTGCCGTGATTCGCTTCTCTTCGATCAGATTCAGTTCGTCGTGTCGACTTTGACACCATTCAACTTCTGTAAGCTTAGCTTCCATCAATACCCGGATTGATGGGATCTCTACTTCTATGGGAAGCACTGCCTCCATGCCTATTACTAGAGAGAAAGGGGTTGCCCCTGTTGAAGTGCGGACAGATGTACGATAACCGTGAAGAGCAAAGGGTAGCATGTCGTGCCAATCTTTGTAGGTTACAACCATCTTCTGAACAATCCTCTTGATGTTCTTATTAGCCGCTTCTACCACTCCGTTCATCTTGGGTCGGTAGGGAGATGAGTTATGGTGTTCGATCTTGAACTCTGTACACAACTCTTTCATCATCTTATTGTTCAAGTTAGATCCATTATCATTAATGATCTGGCTCAGAACACCATAACGGAAGATGATATTGTTTTTGATAAATTGGACCACCACTTGTCGGGTTACATTGGCGTATGACGCTGCTTCGACCCACTTGGTGAAGTAATCAATGGCTACTAGAATGAACCGATGTCCGTTTGAAGCCTTAGGCTCAATCAAGCCAATCATGTCGATTCCCCATATGGAAAAAGGCCATGGGGAAGAAAGAACTTTGAGATGCGTTGGCGGTACATGAATTTTGTCGGAGTATGTCTGACACTTGTGACACTTCCTCATGTACTTGTAGCAGTCGGATTCCATTGTCAACCAATAGTACCCTACTCTTAGAAATTTTCTCGCCATTGTGTGTCCGTTGGCATGAGTGTCAAAGGATCCTTCGTGAATTTCTTTCATTAGCATGTATGTTTCTGGTCTGTCTACGCATCGGAGCAAGACCATGTCAAAGTTTCTCTTATAAAGTGTATCACCGCTCAGGAAGAAACTGCCTGTCAGCCTTCTGAGGGTTTTCCTGTCCTTCCTTAGTGCCCCAGGTGGGTACTCTTGTTTCTGAAGGAAGCATTTGATATCGTGATACCAAGGGTTGTCATCTATGAATGCTTCAATCGCAAAGACGTACGCGGGCCGTTCAAGGCGCATTATGTCGATCTTAGGTATGTTGTTCCATTGACCTACACTAATCATGGAAGAGAGGGTGGCTAAGGCATCAGCCATGTGATTCTCCTCACGAGGGATGTGATGAAACTCGATTCTGTTGAAGAAGGGTAGCAACCTTCTCGCATAGTCTTTGTAAGGAATCAATCCTGATTGGTATGTGTTTCAATCTCCTTTGATTTGATTGAATACCAGAGCTAAGTAGCCATATACGTCCATGTTTTTGATCCTCAAGTCGATCGCTTCTTCGAGACCCATGATACATGCTTCGTATTCGGCCTCGTTGTTCGTACACTTGAACGTAAGTCGGGCAGTGAAAGGAATGTGGGTACCCTGAGGTGTAACAATGATTGCCCCAATTCCATTTCCGTAATGATTGACAGCTCCGTCAAAGATAAGTCCCCATTGGGAACCTGGTTCTGGCCCTTCACTGGGTAGCGGTTCATCACAGTCTTTCATTTTTAGATACATGACATCTTCATCTGGGAAGTCAAACCCGATTGATTCTTGATCGTCAATCGGTTGATGAGCCAAATGATCGGCTAAAATACTCCCCTTAACGGCTTTTTGAGCATGGTACTCTATGTCATATTCTGATAACAACATCTACCAACGGGCAATCCTTCCCGTAAGAGCAGGCTTTTCAAAGACATACTTGATTGGATCCATCTCGGAGACCAACCAAGTAATGTGACGAATCATGTACTGGCGTAGACGTTTGGCTGCCCAAGCCAAAGCGCATCAAGTTTTTTCAAGCATAGTGTACCGAGTCTCGCAGTCGGTGAATTTCTTGCTCAAATAGTAGATGGCAGACTCTTTCCGTTTGGTTTCATCTTGTTGGCCAAGTACACATCCCATTGAGTCTTCCAAGACTATTAGGTAGATGATCAGCGGCCTTTCTTCCACTGGAGGTGATAGAATCGGTGGGTTCAACAGATATTCCTTAATACTGTCAAAGGCGGTTTGGCAGTCTTCTGTCCAAATGCAGTCCTGATTCTTTTTGAGTAATTTGAAAATCGGCGCACATGTCGCGGTCATAAGGAATATGAATCTGGAGATGTAGTTCAAACGTCCCAGGAATCCTCTGACTTGTTTTTCAGTTTTCGGAGAAGGCATTTCTAGAATGGCCTTGACCTTGTCAGGATCGACCTCAATTCCTTTCTGGCTGACGATGAACCCTAAAAGTTTTCCCGAACGGACACCGACGGTGCACTTGTTGGGATTCAAGCGGAGTTTATACTTTCTTAGCCGCTCGAATAGTTTTTACAGGTGGGTCACATGCTCCTCTTCTGTCTTAGATTTTGCAATCATATCATCGACATATACCTCGATTTCTTTGTGTATTATGTCATGAAACAGAGTAGTCATGGCCCTTTGATAGGTTGTCCCTGCATTCTTCAAACCGAATGGCATCACCTTGTAACAAAAGGTGCCCCATGGGGTAATGAACGAAGTTTTCTCCGTGTCTTTCGGCGCCATTTTGATTTGATTATAGTCCGAGAATCCATCCATGAAGAAGAAAACTTTGAACTTTGTTGTACTGTCTACCAGCATGTCAATGTGCGGCAAAGGAAAGTCGTCCTTTGGACTAGCCTTGTTTAGATCTCTGTAATCCACACACATTCTGACTTTTCCGTCCTTTTTTGGAACTGGTACGATGTTGGCTAACCATTGAGGATATTCTGACGTGGCGAGGAAACCCGCGTCAATCTGTTTCTGTACCTCCTCTTTGATTTTGATGGCCATGTCCGGGTGAGTCCGTCTCAACCTCTGTTTTACTGGCGGACATTCCGATCTCAACGGTAAATGATGTTCCACGATGCTGGTATCCAACCCTGGCATATCCTGATAGGACCAAGCGAATATATTAGGGAATTCTTTGAGAAGCTTTACCAAACCCTCTCTGGCAGTTGGACTGACCAGTGCCCCAATCCTGATTTCTTTTCTCTCTTTTTCCGAACCTAAGTTTACCGTTTCCAACGGCTCTTTATGAGGTTCAATGGACCTTTCCTCCTGTCTGAGTAATCAGGAGATCTCTTCTGGAATTTCATCGTCATTTTCTTCTTCAGCCCCAAATACCGGGAACTCAAAGTTGGGAGAAGGCATCGGATCGTATGTTTCAACGGGGTTTAAAACAAGCAATCTGCATGACGGTATGATTTGTGTTTAGAAGAGATAGAGAAAATGCAAGAGTGTGTGCAGTGTATTTCTTTGGAAAACTGCTTGTTTGAGTTGTTTTTTAGGATTACCATTTTCTGAGAAAAGCAAATAGAGAAAACAGCAATTAATGCGGAAATTACAAAACGACGTTATTTTATTAATGAACAAGTCTATTCTTAAAACTACAGCCCTATAAAACAAAGCTCTGTCGCTTTGGGCGAAGCGAAGAGGGAAATTTACAGAAAGTTAACCCTATCAAAACATCTGTTTCACCTGGGCAGGGTGAAAGGTTAAAGACGACAATTACTTTGACTTATGAACAATCTTCGGAACATCGACAGCAACCCATTAGCGGCGAACTCCTCGGTGAATCACAAAGTCTGGCACCTTCCTTGATTTGTCTTCAGAAATAACGCTAATTTCTGGTGGAGCAGGATCATTGGAATCTGTCTCCTAGGCAGAGTTGTCGTAGGAGGATTCCTCTGGTGTATTTTGCATAGTTTTTGTGCTCTCAGGCAAATCTCCCCATCCAGTTGGCTGGATATCTTCGAACCTGATACGAGAGCTTTCGGGAGCAGTGTACTTGACCATATAGTCGTATTTCCCACTTGGTTGTCCCAGGGTGTCCCACGCTTCTTTGGAACTGGATGAGTCATCCTTCTCAATGACGTTGACCTCTGGAAAAGCATAGTTGATGAATTCAAGTCCCACAAACGTTGCAAATTCATCATCGTACTGGACGTTTTCTGAATGACCTGATTATTGATCCCATGACATGGTGGGGACGCAGGTATTCTTTTCAATGATGCTCAGCTAATTTTTATTGTTCGGCTGATTTCCTTGCCCCAAGTCTCCTGGGTAAGGTTGCCACATTGGCAGGCCATCCATCGGGCCATAATAGTTGTGGTCAAAGTTGTCCTTCATCAGAGTGTCCTCTTATAATGAGTTTAGTGGAGCACGACATCCTTCCGGATCACAATCTCTGTATATCATTTCGACATCTGACCTGGGTATAAATCTCAGACTCTGTGCAGGAAAGTAAAAGGGCGTAGGCACCTCTTCCTGAGACATATAACCATCCTTGTTAAGATAGGACTCCCATTCTTCCTCCATATTAGAGGAATCATCTTTATTGATGGTATGCACTTCTTGAGGCACTGGGTGAAGGAAACCTCCACTGTGGAAGAAGTCTTGAATGGGATGAAGACTTTCATTGCGGGTAGTAGCTGTCTGGGTATAGGTTGCAGAAAAACCAAGACCCTTCTTTGCTTTATTGTCAATAGGAATGACTAGCTGTCCCCATCCTGTTGTATTGGTACTCTCGACCGCTTTGATAGCATCTTTGTATGAGGAAATGGAAGTTCCCTCTTCGGATTGATTGTCTTTGCTCACCGACAGTGCTTGGAACTGAGTTCCAATAACCTCCTCGGGTTCTACACCAGTAGATGATGATAAGTTACTTACGAGCAAGGCTTGTTCTCCATAGACCATGACGAGCTGGTTGTTCTGGACGAACTTTAACTTTTGGTGGAGGGTCGAGGTGACCGCCCCAGCCTGATGTATCCAAGGTCTTCCTAATAAATAACTGTACGTTGCCCGGATGTCCATGATCTGGAAAGCGACTTGGAAAGTGTGAGGATCAATAGTTATAGAAAGGTCGACTTCGCCGATAACCGTTTTTCTGGACCCGTCAAATGCTTTGATGACGACCTCACTGGTTCTCATCATGGGTCCTTTGAAGGATAATTGCATCAAAGTAGACTTTGGCATAATATTCAGGGTTGACCCTGTGTCTACCAGTACGTTGGCTAAAGCATCGCCCTGGCAGCTGACCGTGATATTGAGCGCCATGTTATGACGGCGACCCTCTTCAGGTAATTCCTCATCACTAAATCCCAAGTTATTGCAGGAAGTGATGTTAGAGACAATGTTATCGAACTGTCTGATTGTTACATCCTGTTCCATAAAGGCCTGCTCTAAGACTTTCTGTAGAGCCTCCCTGTGCGCTTCTGAACTGAGTAAAAGTGACAACACAAAGATCTTTGAAGGAGTTTGTAACAGTTGATCAATAATGTTATATTCACTCCTTTGGATGAGCTTCAGCATCTCATCATCGTTTTTCGAAAGGTCGGGATTACTGGATTGACCGACTGGTGGATTGGGAACTCCTGTCTGAGGTTCCTTTTCTTTGTTAAGTTCTCCAACTCCTCGGTTGAAGATTCGACCATTCCGTGTTACTCGACTGATGTCTGCAATATTCACGATGGAGGGTAATGGAATTTCCTTTCCATTCTCGACTGTTGTTGCACCGTATTTGTAAGGGATAACCTTAGTTGATTCATACGGTAATGGTCCCGGTAGATAGATGACTATGGGAGCCTTCTGATTTTTCCGACCATCGTAAACAATTTCGATCCGTTCCTGGTTGGGAACTCTCAATTCGTCAAGTAGAGGGATGATGGTACAAACATCCCTAGCCCTCTGATGATCAGAGATTACAACAACATCCTCAATTTGATCAGCGAGGTAGTCCGGCGCCCAGTTGATTGGTCTGGAACCCGGATATAGGCGAATCTCTCTACGATCCACCTGACCCTGAAGAGCTGCTCGCACAAGGTAACATCCTTGGTTACTTTTCGAACAGACTCTACAATGTTCATAGTTGTGTGGTGGCAGCTGGCCACGCCCGCTTTGAATACAATGTAACCTCACTAGGTCAGTTTCCACATATCGAACGTCCCGACTTTGATGTCGAGTAGGGTTCCCGTTGGTAATACTAATTTGCTGGGTGTCTTCATCCATATAGATTGGAAGCCACCAGTGGTTCAACAAGTGCTGAAGGGTTTCCTGGACAAGGGCACAACCTTGATCGTTTTTGCAACCCGCCCTACAGCTCTGATAATCATGTGATACCAGGAACCCAAGCCGAACCTGTTTAGCATGTAACTCCACCAGGCTGGTATTCATCAAGCGAATATCGAAGATTTAAATCATGTTGATCTGATAGGGATTCCTATCATGGTAGTCCTGGATCCATCCAAGATCCATCTGACGCTAGAGGGCCTCTTGTACAAAAGAGCATCCTTGTTTGTTTACCGAGCAAGTCAGACAAGAACTGTAATCGTGCCGCGGCAGATTATGATACTGGCTTTGCCTAGAATGCATCGCCACCAAATTGACATTCATTGCACGGATGTCGTGGTTCTGAATGATGTTAGAATTCGTGTAAACCATGTTAACTCCACGAACTCGGTGCTCTTGGATCCATCCGAGATCCATCTATTCCTGTAGAGATGATTGCACCACAGAACATCCTCGATTACTTTTAGACCAGATATCACACTGGTAATAGTTATGAGGTGGCACATGACCATATCTACTCTGTCTACAATGCATCTTGACCAGATTGGTCCTTAACAAGATTACATCATGAATTTGATAGACGTTGTTAGTCTTTCCCTCTATCAAATTGACTGTAGCTTTCTCGTGTTGAGGCAGCGGGTTTGTGAGAACTTTAGGATTCTTATCCTTGAAAGATAAGACCCCGCTCCTAACAAGCTTTTGCACGTCGAATTTGAAATTGAGACAGTTCTCTATGTTATGCCCTGGTCCTCATTGATGGTAAGGGCAAGTCTGATCCACCTTAAACCAAAAAGGCGGATTTTCTGGTACTGTAAGAGGGGACTTAGTCTGGACATGCCCCTTAGCCAGTAGTAACGGAAATAGTTCTGCGTATAATACGGGTATAGGATCAAATCCTGGTGGCCGCGTTGTACGGTTTTTATTGTATGGAGGATGAGCCTGCTGAAGAAGCTGTTGAGTCCTTTGCTGATTAGGTTGGCTATGCCCAACCTGAGGTTGATAAGTAGAAATAGGCGCAGGATTGATAGCAGGAGTCACAGCCGCTACTGGTTGATAACGTCGCCTTTTCTTTCCGAGAGAGATATTCCCAATATCCTGCTCTTTTTTCTTAGGGAGAGCACTGCCGTATTGCTTTGTACTACTTGATGATCCAGTGTCTTTGACTAGGCGTCCTTCTCGGACGGCTTCCTCAAGACGAACTCCCATACCGCCATCTCGGTGAAGTCACTGGGTGCACTGGCAACCATTCTATCGTAATAAAATGAGCTTAAGGTCTTTAAGAAGATCTTTGTCATCTCTTTTTCCTCAAGAGGTGGACAAATTTGAGCGACAATTTCACGCCATCTCTGAGTGTATTCCTTAAAGGTTTCCTTGTCCTTATGTGACATTGATCTGAGTTGATCTCTGTCGGGTGCCATGTCCAGATTGTATTTATATTGTTGGACGAAGGCAGTGCCAAGATCTCTGAAAGTGCTAATCGTAGCACGGTTTAAACCCATGTACCATTTTAGTGCGGCACCGGTTAAACTATCCTAAAAGTAGTGAATCAGTAAATCTTGATTCTCTGTCTGAGCTGGCATTCGCCGAGCGTACATCACCAAGTGACTCTGAGGGCAAGAGTTACCCTTGTACTTTTCAAAGTCGGGCACCTGGAATTTGTGCGGGACTTTCACATTGGGGACCAAGCAGAGGTCCGCGGCGTCCTTTCCAAATAAATCCTGACCGCGAAGGGCCCGTAGTTCTTTCTGCATTCCCAGGAACTATTCCTGGAACTCATTCATTCTTTCAAACATGTTGTCGTTTCCACCAGAAAGTATCTGTGGAATCTGTCCTTTCGGGACAGTGTGTACCACGGGCGGTGGTATAGTTATTATGGCCGAGACTCTCGGTGCCTCCCTAAGTTTGTAACCTTCAGGAGTTGCTGTCATGCCCCTGTCATCTTCGTTTTCCCGAAGTTTGTAACCTTCAGGCCCAGCGGTTCCTGCTGCGGTCCCCTGATCCTCATTGATCAACGGGATATATCCTTCCGGGATATAGTTAAGTGGCATGCCCCAGGGACGATCTTTCGGCATTTTGTACCTAGGATCGAACTTTTCCACTATGGGCGTTGAGGTGATCTCCGAGATCACAGTCCTTTGTAGCTGAGCTTCTGCCATGGCTTGCATGTCGTTATGAAGCTTTCTCATATCCTCTCTCAGAGTGTCGATCTCTTCTCTCAACTCTCTGTTCTCTTCCTCGAGATCATCCATCTTTTTCTGACGATTGGCCCGAGTATTGTACGAATGAGACAGTTTGACTCTAGAACCGAGACACAAACGTGAGATTCGTAGGTAAGAAGAATACGTGACGTGAGAATGATGAATGCAATGATTATATTAATTGTTTTTTTTTGTTTAATCAAAATAAACTTCGACAATTAGATTGCAAATATCAAACAGTGGGGAAACCCCATTTTATTGAATTCAAAGGATTGTGAAAATAGAAATACAGTAAATTACAAGGTGCAGAAACAGAAACCTAAGCTAAGGGGTCCCGAGTCCTCTCTGGGGAGAAACCGGGTGCTGATTCTGGTACTTTTCTTTTCTTGGACCGGGGCTCTTGGGCCGTTGTCGAGTTGTCATTCCTTTGCCAAGTGAAAGGAACGAGCAAATTCCTTTGGTCATCCTGATTGTCCACAACATGTTGCTCTAAAATCTCGATCAGAGCATCCTTATCTTTCAGCAATTGTTGTATTTTGGTACACTCCACATTGAGAATACGGTACTTGTTCTTCCAAGACCTCCTCTCCTATTAAACTTTATTGAGAGTAACCTGAAGTTTTTCCGTTTCAGTCATGAAGTACATGACAGATTCCCTCGGTGGAAGAACTCCGTGACGAGGATAAGGCATCTTTAGCTTGAGAGCTCTAGTTTGTACCCAGTGGAGATAAGGCTCCACCGAGACACAGTTCGGTTTTCCTAGAGACTCTCGTCCTTTCTTATGAAGATGTTTTCAAGCGTGCACTATTTCCATCTTTAGTGCCCTGTCATTTTCTCCTTCTTTGAAGAAAAGACCTTCCAGATGAGCATTACGCGGGACATGCCTCATCGGGTATCCAAATTGACGACGAACCAATACTGGATGGTAATTGATTCCTCCTTTAGTTCCTATGAGGGGTACGTTGGGGAAGTTTCCACAATGGTCAATGATCCTGATCCCGTCATAAATCCTATTGCACCAATCTATATCAGAGTTGGTAAAAGACATGATTTTCTGCGACCAACGCAAGGCACTCTTATGATCCCAAAACGCAGCAGATTTGGGTAAATGGGAGATAAACCATTTGTATAGCAGGGGTACACAACACGTGATCATCCCTCCGCTGTACAAATTCCCTAAGTGTACAGAATGATACGCGTCCGCGAGCAAAGTTGGCACAGGGTTTCCAATGAGAAAAACCTTAATGGCGTTGATATCGACGAAGCTATTAATGTTGGGAAATAGAAATAACCCGTAGGTGAGTAAGACAAAGATGCTTTCAAAAGCAGTCATGTTCCCTACACTAGCAAAGTACAGAGCCTTCTTTGTCAGGAACTGGGCTGGCAAACCTGGGAGCCCACCCTTGGTGGTCATGTGAGTCTTAACTTCCGACTCATCCAAATAAATTGCTCTTGCAATGATTTGATCTTTTGGAATTGCTTCCAGTCTAGAAAAAGGAGCTCGATCAGTAATGTGTAAATCGGTTAGGTGAGAATACTCTTCCAGCGTTGGTGCGAGCTGGTAATCTGGGAATGTGAAACAGTGATAGACCGGATCGTAAAATTGAATGAGTGCCTCCATGATTCCTTCAATCACATGGATTCTTAACAGAGGTAGCAGACCTCCGTACTTGGCTCTGAAAGCTCAGGGTTAGTGATCATCCTCGCTAATGAAGGTATACTTATGAGTTCTCCTTCTACCGAAGTCCATGAGCGCAATCTTTTTCTTTGACATTTGCAATCATTGTCTTAGTTTAATTTGAAAAAGAGAGACTAGAAGAGAAGTTTTTCTTTGATGTAATGTTTTTTTTAGATGAATGCATGAATGCAGCACACAAAAACATAGAAAAAACATGGGGTCAAAGGGTCGGTGTCATGAAGTCAAGGCTCTACCCCCCCCCCCCCCAAGGTTTATACTAGTGATTTTCTACTTGTCTCTCAAAATCATCAGTTCTTGTCGAGAAAACACCAGCGGGCCGGGAACCGTGCTAGGTGATGTTTTTCGAAGAACCATCAGAAGAGGGTAGTATCGCGTGACAACCATTTACAATAGTTTCCGCACAACTAAAAGAAGTTTTTCCTAGGTGTATACTCAATCTTTCCACATGCGGCATCACATGCATTCCCATTAGCAGAAAAATAAATACAGATATCAATTAGGAAAAGCAGTATATATTTGTCCTAAAGTCCTAGACTTTAAAGAGCTATGAATCCTATGTTCCTGACAAAAATGGCTCCTCGTCGAAGTCGCCATTCTGTGGTACCTTCCCAACTTTAAAGGTTTTGACCTAAGATCCTAGTGAAGTCGAAAAAAGTCATATCCTAGTGAAATCCCCAAAGAAAGAAAGAAAGAAAGAAAGGGCCCCACGGTGGACGCCACTTTTCTGTAGCGAGCGATTTTGGACGTGGTTCTTAAGCACTGTCACTCTGGGGTTACTACAGGTCAATTCATTTTTTATCCTATTGAGCTGACTAAGGAAGGGAAATAGATGTCTCCAATTAACCCTGCTTGCATATTGAGTTTAAACAGCGGTCTGTTAGGTTACTGATGTTATATGGTAATGGGGCCTTTTTCTTCTTACTTTGTTTAGAATGAAACACCAGGAATGTTCATGGGGGAATTTTGTTAGGATGCTAGGACTGATTCTTTTCAATTGATATGTGAAGGTACTGGATTAGGGCTTTGGATTAGTGTGCTCGCTAAGATTTTTCTTTTAATCTTATGCCTACGTATTCCCGTTTACCGAAACAGGAAAATCAGAGCGATCGTAGTTCCTCCTATTATATGCCTACGTATTCCCGTTTACACTCTATTAGAGGCCCAAAAGTGTTTGAAATTATTTGATGAGAGTGAAAATCAAAGAAACCCTAATTTGTTATTCTTTAAAAGTAAATATTTAAAGAAAATCAAATAAAATACCAAATAAGTTTGAATAAACCATTTGTGATTTTTGTTTAAGGTTTGAGAAATGAGGGATTAATCACAAGGTGAATAAAAACTCACTTGGTTTTGATTTTCAAAGTAAATATTCACTTTTAAAATGTTTAAAAATATTAAAAAGGAATTTATTCACAAAAATACTAATTATATTAAATAAATAATATAAACTTAATTTTTTGTGGAATAAAATATTTCAACATTTTTGTGATTTTTTGCAAAAAGAACCAATAAAAAATAATTAAAATTGAAGGAGTTATTAATTTTCCAATTAATTAATAAAACATGAAAATATTGGAAAAAATAGCAAAAATGTGAGAAAACACAAAATGGCATGGGTGGGGTTTGAACCCACGACCTCAAGGTTATAGGGCGCGCGCCTTACCACTGGGGTGGTGATACATCCATTACTTGAAGTGAAACCACAAATATACAAGGCTTGCCTTGTTTTCTAGGCCTGGCCAAGGCAAGGCAAGGCAAGTTTTGCCAAGAAACGGGAAGGTCCATAACTTTCTCATTTCTCCATGGTTGGGGACAAAATTTATATGCATTTGGCCTAGAATTTCAAAAGGAATCCAATGGTGGTGGTATTTTTTTTTCAGATTATACTCCCTCCTCAAAATCCGATAGTGGTTTTGAAAAAGCCCTATAATTGCATTTTCTATGCTACACTTTGATACATGCATGAATTACATGATGAATTGGTTCAAACACAACATATATAACATGTATGAGGTGTGTATGATCAGTGAACTTCAAAGCAATGCATATTTTGGAAAGTTCAAGTCATGATGCTTACCTCTTTTTGAGCTTTTGGAGTTTTCTGTGCAATCTGCCAAACTTCTTGTTCTAGAATTGGTTTGATGCTTTGGACACTCTCAAATGATCCCTTAGAAGCTTTTAGGATGGTTGGAATCAGCTGGAACCTGCAAAAACACAAACTGGCCCTATTTTGCAAAAGGGGTTAAAATGACCAAAATAACAACTCTCTCAAATGGTGTTCCATATGGGGGGAACCATTTGGGACAGTTCAAGGATGTTATTTAGAGTGTGTTTGAGGTTTTATCTGGTTTGGAAAGTGACTAAATCAAGACATGGCTTGAAAAATGCACAAAAGGCCTATTTTGAGGCTTTGAGAGGTGACTTTGTGATTTTGGTGTTACAGGTTACTTTTGATAGTTTGGATCACCTACATATGATGTTTATGAGGTGTTAGGATCATGAGTTGTGATGGAAATGCTCTCTAACTCAAAAACTCAGAGTTACCTTGCTAAAGAAGGCATTTTGGCCTAAAGAGAGGGATTTTGAGGAAAGCATATGTTTGATGGCTTTGGTGTACTCAAACTGAGTCCAAATGAGCTCTATTTATAGTAGAATAAGTTTATTTTGGGATCAATAGTGAATGGCAACTGCAGCAGAGGTTTGGCCAATGGTTGCACTTTGGAATCCAAGTCTCCTCTAGCCATTGACTAGAGGTTAGGGCACATGGCTGTGGTTCCCTAGTTGTTGGATGAATCTTGACTGAATTCAGTTGCAAATGTGTCAGTCCATGCCACCTTGGTGTATGTATTGAATGCTCCAATCCAAAATTGGAGTCTTGTCCCTCTTTTAGGCAATTATAGGTTTGGCATGCTACTTCTTGTTCCAAGGACTTTGGAGGCTTGGCTCAGTGTTTGTCCCCTTTAAATTTGATCCTCAGATGTGTCCAAAGTGATGACAAGGCTTGGAATTATCTGATTTTTCCAAATCGAGCGAAAATGCAAAATTCTGCCTAGCCTTGGCAGTTTTCAGCAAGGCATATTGTCATTGTCATATCTCATGGCCCAAGTGGAATTTGGTGATGTTCTTGGCCATTTTGGAAAGCCCTCATATGATACAAAAACTGTTTGATCATATTTGGTTTTGATACCTTTTGGATCCAAGTGAAAAATCCCCCTACATTTGGAAAAAAGTGAAGGCAGATTCTGACTTAGTGAAAATTTCACTAAGTATTGGAAAAAAAATGACTTTTTCACTTTTTGTGATTTTGATCATTCCATAACTCAAAATCCATGATGAATTTGGAAGGAGGTCAGTTTTAAGCTTTTGTAGAGGGTAATGAGAGCTACAAATCTAGCTTTGGATGGGGGAAAATGGCATTGTGGTTTAGGATTTATGATCCTCCAAAGTTGGTACCCTTGCCACTTTGTTCATAACTTAAAAAATTTTCTAAGTTTTTATGGTTACCCCTTTTACAAGTTATCCCACTTTTCTTGATTTTTCTTGATGAATGATGATTCAAATCATACATTAACATCATTTTAGGGTTAAAAAACCATTTTTGTGAAAAATCTCAAAAAGTCAAAGTTGACTTTTGTGCACAGTTGACTTTTTGTCAGATGAATTCCAAACTGTGCGATCCTCTATGAAATCAAGTCCTTGACCTAAATCAAACTTGACGGATTGATTTCATAGGTGTTATAGGGTGTATTGAATCATGTCCTAGGGTTTGAGAGCATGTCTTGGTCAAGAGTCAAAGCTACAGTTGACTTTTCTCGCGAAACCCTAATTGTGGTACTAATGAAATTGAGACTTGTTGCTCAAGCTTCCTGGATCAATCCATTATTACAAATGGATCAATGTAGTATGTTGTAGACCCTCAAATCATGTCTTGAGGTCTTGACTCATGATTTGTCCCAAAAGTCAACTTAGGGGTGAATTAGGTCAAGAAACCCTAATTCCTGATTTTTGATGTATGCATCCCCTGAGGTCAAATTGACTTGATTCTTGGGCCCATGAGGTTCCATGGAGTATTTTAGGATATGCTTTGAAGCATTGGCTCATGCCCAGAGGAAAATTTCCATCTGGAGGCCCTGGTCGACCAAAACCCTAATTTGGTGACACTGGCGATCTTGAGGCTTGATCCACCTAGAAGGGAGCAGCCTTGTGGTTAATCCTTAAAGTGGGAGTCCTCTTGATCCATTATGGATGTTTGAGAGGCTATAAAAGTTGAAGATTATGTCATTCCTTGATTGATCCTTTGTATAAGAGCTCTGAGAGGGCTTGAAACCCTAAGTCTGATTGTAGTGGATGCTCACCCATCTTTGGGGAGACTAATGGTTCATCCATATTGTGATGATGATTTGTACAATGATGGGAATCTTAGTGGTCAAAATTTGGGGTATGACAACTAGCTTTCCAACGCATCCGACCGTGCCTCAATCCGAGTTACGAATCAAAAGTTATGAAGGATACAAGATAGAAAAATTTGTCACGTTCGCTCCAGGGTTCGCTAGGCGAACACTTAGCGAACCAAGTCAGTGGAAAAAAGGGCATAAAGTTCGCTAAGCGAGCTTCTGGGCGAATATCCGCCTTCCGTTCGCCCCCGGGTTCGCTAGGTGAACCCTCGACCAATCATTCACTTTCGCGTTCGCCAGGTTCGCTAGGCGAACAAAACAAAATTCAGAAATTCGCAGCAGTGCGAAACCAGAAACATTTGGGTCCAAACTCCCAATTCTTCACCCAAACCTATTCCAAATCATACCATAACAACCAAAACATGTTCCAACATAATCAACAAGTATTCCCATGCATTTATATCGCATTTCAACCGTGAAAACATCGATTTCTATCTAAGTGATCACAAATTATCAATAAGAAAAAGTTGTGAAACAACCAAAACAATTACAACAAACAACACATATACATACACAAGCAATATATAATCGGAACTTCTCGCCCTTACCCGATTAATCGCGCTTGAATGGATGATTTTTTCTTCCCTAAGTTTTCCTCTCCTTCTCTTTTCCTTCCTCTTCCTTTCTTTCCTTTCTCTTTCTTTTCTCTCTTTTTCTCTCAAATCTCTATTTATAAAAATATCTAATTTTTCTAAAATATCTAACCCCTCAAAATGACCATTTTACCCCTCAGCTTAAATATCTCGCAAACGCTCTCAAAACGCGATAAAACATAATAACGATGAAAAATAATATATTGTCAAATAAAAGTCAAGAATAAAATAATATAAAAACGAAAATAATTAAATCCACTCGATTAAATAAATCGGACAAAACGAGGCGTTACACCCAGCAAGAAAGGAGTCCCACCGGTGGAAGGATGAGTTCGACCAAGGAATGTAGGGCTAATACGACAAGTACACACCACTGAATGCAAACGGGAAAAACTCTACCAAGACTATGCCAACACAGAGTTCCGGAAGGGAGGAATAAAATTTCGCTTTCCCATTTGAGAGTCATTTAGAACAGATAAGACAAAGTACTTCCACTTCCACAAGGATCATGGACACAGCACCGATGAGTGTATCCAACCGAAGGATTCTAGTGAGAGGTTAATCAAGAGAGGCGGATTATTTGAGTACATGAAGGGAGGAAAAATAGAAAGGGAAGAGTCGCCCAATGGTAAGTCTCCCTTAAAATTTGTTGGGACCAGTAGCAAAGATAAAGAGGTCAACAAGGGGAAATCTTGGTATATTGCCATCATCATTGAAGGAGTACCCCGCACAAACCTCCCTTCCAAGGGGACCATGTAGAGAAAGATTGTTGAGATGTTGGTTGTCCATAAAATTGATGGAAGTCCATCGATGAAAGCCTCTGACCGACTAATGTTAAGGTTTCAAGACTCATAAAAGTTAGGAGGAACTCCAAACAAAGTCTTTTTGTTTGTAATTACAGCTACTATTGAACAGCTCGATGAATCCTGAATTCTCATCGATGCCGGTAGCTCGTGCGATAACATGTATTCTGAACTATTTGAAAATATGGGTCTGGAAAGAGGAAGCTTGTGGCCATTTGAAGGTTTAGACCTATAGGAATTTAATGGCACGACAACCCATCTCTGGGGATACGTTAAGATGATGATATCAATAGAATAACAGAAAAATGTTTGGTCTGTCAATTTGCAGTTCCTCATGGTCCCTTGCAAGATCCTTTGTAATTGCATTCTGCGAAGACCCTTTGCAACCACCTTGGATGTCGTATCATTATCGATCAATCTTAAGCTCAAATACCATAATCTTAAATGGAAATTGATCAAAATTAATGTCGATCTCGAGGGAGAAAAGAGAATTTATCAAACACTCAAGCAGGACCAAGGAGAAGGTAAAGTGATGGAAATCAATGTGGCATCTCTAACCGCCAGCTCATAAGTATGAATGTCCAGCCACCCAAAAGTAGTTGATCTAACAAAAAACAAATAGGGAGAATAAGTGGCGGCGAGTCCAGCTAGTTATGTTTTCTTTATTATTCGCATTATACGTTATGTATGTATAATCACCTTTCTTGATGTAGGACTAATTTCCAAGCATTAATGAAAAAATGCAAGTTTTGAAATATTCATTTCTTTGTGATTGTGTAAGGTAACGGTTAATTCGGGGTACAACCAAAGGGATCGAGGCCTCGGTACAAAGACTCGGGGTGTGTTTGTAAACACCATGCGCGTGTGGCTACATCAATCAACTCCTCATAGCGTAAAAAACACACACACAAACAAAGAAAAACATGTGTGTTATTGCAAATGTTGCGTGCATGCGACTACAGAAATCAATTCCCCAGAATATAAAGCACTAGAACCACCTTTGGTCGGGAACAACCCTAGATACGTCTAATAAACTTTGAGGGAATACCTTGTAAGTTTGCATAGAGTCCAAAGCTCCACTTTCGAAATCACACACACACCTCGAACAGGTAAGAGCAAAAACATATATATTTCTCCATTGCAAATATACTTTACATAGTATGTGAAAAAATGGTAAATTTATCCCAGCATGGAAATAATCTTCCCGTATTTGAGCATCTGATACGGCTGAACCTGTTCCCCTAAAACACGCAGAGTATGGTGAAAATGCTCCACATGTTGCAACGTGTTTTTAAAACACTTTGAAATCGCCCAAAGGATGGTGGTCGTACAGTTAGTTAAACGTCGAGCTAAAGAAACATTCTCGAGGCACATAGCTTCCAATTTTCTTTGGGCCTCCGAAAGAGAATCCTGAGTAGATGTCAAAGTATCTCAAATAGAAGCTAGAGACTTGTCCTTCCTTGCTACACCCTCACTAGAAGAGCCATCTGGTCGATAAGAGAACAATGGAGACTCATAGGGCGTAAATCATCACTTTTCCTAGTAAGAGAAGTGGAAGTCGTTTGTATTTCTTGCAAGTATGTATCTCGATGAAGCATCAAACTACAAACACTCTCTTCCAGTAGATGACTTTCCTTATGTTACCGGTCGCATCAAAGAGCGTCCCAATAACCGATTCCACCAAGGGCCAAAGCAGCAGAGGTGTGCATAGTATACCATGCCAGAGTCACAATTATTCCTCCAAGGCATGTCCGGAGAGGTTGGATAAGTATACACATTCCTCCTCTGAGGTAGGAACCTAACATTCCTAAGAGGAGTGTGGGACCGACCCTACCAATGGCGTAAGGGTCGGAGGACCCGAAGCAGGCAATAACCTCTGAAGAGAATTCAAAAGAGCAACACCCCTAGAGAGCTCTGAAGTAGTTGAAGGCCATGCTATAGTTATTCTTGGCTAGATTCCCCGACTTAAAAATGAGAGTGTTTCCTCATCCTTCATTGAATCTGCACGCAATCATTACAAACATAAATACTTCATGAGTAAGCAAGTTAAAGGCGAAGAAGCCAAAAGCTTTCAAGACATACAAAAAATAATCTCCCTCTCTTCCTTAATACGGGCATCCATTAGCAAGCATCTATCGATGAGGCGTTTCAAGTGTTTCTTGTTGGTTTCATCCTGAGGAGTAACGCCCTTGCAATAACCCATATCTTTAAAAAAAATCATCAGCCGCTTCTTCATATACATATCTTCATGAGAAAGGCCTTATCATTTGTAGACGTACACTTTATTTCCCATCAGGAAGTGACTCTCGTTCTAGTACTTGGGGAACACCTCAACATATTAACCCTCCGCTCCATATCCAACAACACAACCCATTTTATGAGCCTCTAGGAAAATAGGGGATCGAAACCAGAAAGAATCTGTCTTCAAAATGCTTCAAGCTCTCATAAAAAGATCTGAAGCACCATAAGTTAGGCAATAAAGAAATTATGCCTCTACCCCGCGTATGCGTCACAGGGTCACGGTGAACTTTGAAGAGATGAAAGAAAAGAGTCTGAGATGGTTTTACCTTTAAGTATTCACATCAATACTAGAAGACTTTCACATAGGCCTAACTCACAGGATGAAGTTGCAACGGATCTAATATTATATGCTTAAGAAATTCCATCTCAAAAGCATTTAAAGGAAGCTAAAGACCCATGATCGAGAAGTTGCATTCATAAAAAGGAATGGTGCAATCGTCATACTCGTTTCATATTCTATCATTTTTACTAGGAGCTAAGACACCCTAATCCGAAGATGGACCAACATCAAGAAAGACTCCATCAAGATTACCCTATCTAGAAAATAAATAAACTGTTGAAAAGTAAATAGAGTCCACCTACGAAGATCGAGCATTCTTCTATGATTTTTGACTCATGATGTATACTATTTTTTCTAGACACGGAAAAACGAAATGTCAAAGTAAAAGAGATAACAACAAACTAGGAAAGATAACTCAGAAAATTGGGAAGTTGACTCTTCAAAAATCGTATGCCAACATGCAAAGGAGAATAGGCTCTATCAACGCTTCAAATCACTCACATGCAACTCTCAAGTGCTCCATTTCCCAAGGGTTATAATGGGGATACCTCTGTGAAGAAGTTTGAAGTACGGGGCATTAAAGGCATGAATTCCCAAGAAACTGAAACGCTTACTCTTAATCTTCTAGGATAGATGAAAAAGCGATCGACATCCGAGGCTAACACGTCAAACCCTTGCCTTGCTACGCAAAAATAAGGGCTCGAGGGGGAATTGTTTTGTGCCGATCATATTGATCACCAACCGATCACTCTAAAGAAGTTGTGGTCCTTCCAAGATCTTCTCAGCACACAAGAGCTACCCTACAATAAGTACAAAGGATCCAAACTCCAGATACATCAAACGACTAGCTATATGCGATTCACACCTAACATAAAGGGTGGTTATTCCATCTCCACTGTATATAGAAAGCACACCAGTTTCAGGTATTCAATTTTAAATTCAATTTCGATTCACTTTTCTCCCTCGCATACTGGCTTAAGCATTGGAATGCTATTCTTGTAGGTCAGCTCTCTCTTCGCCATAATGGAAGCTCAGACCCGCTGTTACCAATGATCCTCACTATATTTCTAGTTCTAATACGAAACAAACTCGATGATACATATTATTGAATATTTGAAAAATATGGTAAAAATACATATAATTAAATATCAATCTTTAAAAAATCCGATAAAAATACATAAAATATATTTATTTCAAAAAGAAAATTTTGCTAGTAGCGTATTTTCTAAAAAAAATTATTACAATCTGCAACATATTAGGTAGGTAAAAAATATAAAAAATAAAAAAAAAAATTGCAAAAATTATTTTTTTATTAAAAAGATATTTTGGTTATATTACCCTCACTGGTAACTTGTAAGGGTGCCAGATTCACCTTTGTGGGGTGTCTGATAAAAAATATATCATGATAAATTTTTCTTCCAAATTTTTTTAGCTAGGATGCTAATATTTGATATTCTCACTTATCGTCCGTTTCTTTTGGTTTTTTTTTTTAAATAATTTTTTATAGTGTAGTATAATTTTTTGTGGAAAATTTTTTTACAAATAAATATTTTATAAAAGTTTCAAATGAAAATTTGGTTTGAATAGTTATTTTAGGTATTTCATCATTTTATTGAAACTATTTTTGAATATCAAAATTTCAAAAAATAACTTAATTTTGAAACTATTTCAAATAGTTTTTTATAAAAATTATTTTTAAAATACAACTTTTTGAAAAAAATTGTAGTTTTGACTATGTTTTGATATTTAATAATGTATATTTATATTATAGAATGTCAAAATTATTCTTTTAATTTATAAAAAACATATTTAAAAAAAACTTATAATATTTTGAAAATCGTTTTTGTAGAATCTATTTTCAAAAATACAAAGAAAAAATATATTTTTTTTAAAGCTAAAACAAATTGACCCTATATCTTATTATATTATATGTTGTTCAACATTCACTTTTTTATTTAAATTTTTGCCTACATTTGATATATCAATCTCCAATCATAATCATTCCATCATTTAAAAAAATATTAATTTGTTTTATTAACAATAGTTAATTTTACTAGTTTGAAAGTATATTTTTTGTATTAAAAAATCATTATTTTTTTCTTTACGAAAACTTTATGAACAATAGTTAACTTGTTTGATAAAGATTGTTTTATTGAATGTGATAGAGAGTTTATAATATTTCAACCTATAAAATATTAATAAAATACATTTTTTAGTATTTTACCATATTAGTTAACGTTAGTTTTAATATATTTAAAAAATAATAATTCTTTGTGATTGTGTTATTTGAATGGTTAATATGTGTTTAGAATTGTATTTAAATGTAGTATTCCTTTGGATTACAAAAGAAATAAATCAAATAAAAAAATTAAATTTTATTAGCTAATTTTTTATCATTTTCTTCATAGGTTAGAATATTAGAGTTTTCATTAATATTGCTAATATTCGTCTTTTAGAAAAGAGAATAAAAAACTAACTAATAAAATTGAAGATTTTTTATTTGTTTTCATTCATTTTTATTGAAAGAAATACTTCACTTAAATACTCCTCTACAATCTTATATACGAGCAAATATATAAAATGTTATGCATCAACCGAAATATAATACTCCTATTTTGAAATGTTGTATATGCTTCCAATTTTGGCACTGCTATATCACATGATGGCAATGATACTGCTCAAGAAGAACAAGACCCACCTTGTAATTTGTCATCATTGTCATTATATATTTTTTCATAGTTTTATACTTTTGATGTTTTTCATAATTTATTTTACTCTTACACCTTCATATATTTTCTTCATTCATTGATGGCTATACACATAAAACAACTAAAAATCTGCATAGGATTCTAAGCCAAATGTCATCAACAATGATTGAATATGTGTCTTTACGAGTGTAGCCAAATTAACCTTTTCCTATGTTTCTTGTTTCCTATTTAACATTATGTGTCAATTAATTAGACCCTTAGCCTTTTTCTTAGGTAAATTGTTTATAACTTTTGTTTCCACAATGTCATTATCTATTAAATTGTTTATAATTTATGGAAGACATAAATGTGGACTTTGAGACTTCTAAAAAAAAATTAAAACCTTGAATCAATTTGATAAACTATAGTGTTAAATATTTCTTTGTATAGGTTTTCTTAGAGCTTGAATCTTGCTCTTTTTTCTTTAAAGTGGATCTGGGCTTTTATAGTGGGTTTGCTTGGACTTTATATTTATTGTCTTTTTGGCTGAATTTTTGTTAATCATTTATGAGGTTTCTTCCTGCCATGCCCAAATTTTTACTTGACACCCCACACTCACTATGTTTTTACCATGATATCCTTTATGATTTTTCATTGTTTTTGAAAATTGGTGTGTTCTTTGTATTTTTGAAATTCTTTTAATTTATACCAGATTTTTTAATAATTTCACTAACTTTTACAGTTGGGTATCTATTAATTTTTACCAGATTTTTCAAATATACTATCAGATTTTTTAAAATCATATTAATTTATATTGGAATTTTTAAATATACTATCAGATTTTTTAAAATCCTATTAATTTATATTGGATTTTTCAAATACACTACGGATTTTTCAAAAAAAAAATGAATTTTGATCGAATTTTTCAAAATATCTAAGAGATTGAATCATGAACCAATCCTTGATATTTATTTAACTCTATTACATATGAGTTGAGATATGTCACGCTTAAGTGATATATTGCATAAATAATCGATATTATAAGAATGAATTAGAAAATGAATAAAGTTTAATCAACTATTTATAAAAAAAACGACCATGTTTATCTTATAAGTAGATTTTGTGAAAATAAATCTATAAAATATACGTTAAAAAAACTCAAATCTTAGTTAAAATTATATGGATAAAATCATTAAAAAAATATAAAATAAATAAAGAATCTTAGTTAAAATTAAATAGATAAAATTATTTAAAAAAATCTAAAATAAATAAAGTTGATATTGTAATATTTAATAATGTCCCTGCAAAATTGAATTCTACTATAATGATAAGGTGAAGTATAGTATGTCGTTAAGTGGGGGGCATGACCTAACAATAAGGCAGTGAGTTACCCCTACACGCAACCTTTCCTTTCTCTCTGAATCATTATAGCTTCTGACTTTATTTTAGTTTTTTGTTGCTATACCTAAGACAACAAATGGAAATTTGACTAAACAACAACTAGTTCATCTTCACTTTAGGTTGTTTCATGAAATAGTTAATAAAATCACTCTATAATAAAATAATCTAACTCATGTAAATGTGGGTCATGAGATCTTATATTGGATAAGAGTTGATTGAGCGAGAACCGTACAGGTAAAATGATCCATATACTCGAAGACAATCTTGTTTCAAGGGTGGATCCTTTTTTTGTCTTAATCTTTTGTTTTCCTATGGAAGAGATTTCTAATAATTCATGGATCGGTGTGGTGTTAAATAGGATTTGAATTCGTATATTGTGAGATATTAAATTAAAATATAAATATTGAATGTTATATAGGCTGGTATATTTAATATTTTAGGGTTTTAACATTTTAGTTAAAATGTGATGTCTAACTTTTTTATGTGATGAATTCAAACGAATTCAAACTCCATCTTTATTCAACATTGATTGATATTAGAGGTTGACTCAACCAATTTCTTGAATCAAAAGTCTTTTTGGTCAAAATTTGCATGTCACGAAAACTATCTTTGAGAGTGTATAAGATGAGTTATTGTACAATATTTAAAATTTGACGATTTATTTTGTATTAAATTAGGCCTCATAAAATATTTGTTATAATTTAACAATGGTAAACTATAACTTCTATTTAGTTTGTCACATTTGAACCATGACTAACAAAAACAAAGTCTCTAAAAACTTAAAACTGCATCAGCATGCAACGTGTTTCATTGGTGAAGTGTAACGTCGATTCAAGTATATGTGAATGGAAAAAACTTTATATTACGGGAGAGTCAAATTGACAATGAACTGAACTAATCTAAAAATAATTTGAGATTGAATTCGATAATTAATTCGTTGGATTTTGTTCATAAATCAACAAATGGATCGAATTTATCGTGGTTAATTATGTTTGCTTTAAGAATATACTCGAGAGTATATCATATACTCGGCCGGATATATCAATTTTAGTTAGACATACTACTTTAAAAATATATCTGGAGGTATATAATATGCCTGGGCGAGTATATTAGTTTTATATATTGGTTTTTAGAAAATTTGATTTTTAAATTTGATTTGGGTTTCTCGGTTATATCATATACCTGGGCAGGTATATTAGTTTTAGGTACATCAGACGGTCCAGGCAACATAGGTCTCTCACATGAGAGACCTTTTTTTTTTCAAATCAATATGGACCATTAGATGAAGATCAAGCACACCATATTAACATATGCCTCACACACATAATAAATATCAACTTTAATGATTTTTTTTTTTAATTTGAAATTCATTGGTTTTATTTCACAAATTATATTTGACATTAATTTTTTTAATTTGACATTAATTTTTTTAATTTGACTTTAATTGAATATATTTGACAAATTATATATTTGACATTATATTATATATTTGACATTAAATAGTATATTTTGATTTAAATTAATTTCATTAAATTTATTTTTGCTGTAGCTTAATAAAATTGTTTTTTAAATATTGACGTTTTTTATTTTATTAAATTATATTGACGTTTTTTATTTTTTTTTAAATTATATATTTTAAAATTATTTTTTAACATTAATTGGAACAAAATTTCTAAATATTATTTTTAAATTTATATATTTTTAATTTGAAATTAATTGGTTTTATTTCACAAATTATATTTGACATTAATTTTTTAATTTGACATTATTTTTTTAATTTGACATTAATTGGATATGTTTGACAAATTATATATTTGACATTAAGTTATATATTTTGATTTAAATTAATTTCATTAAATTATATATTTTGATTTGAATTAATTTCATTAAATTTATTTTTACTGTAGCTTCATAAAATTATTTTTTAAATTATGTTGACGTTTTTTATTTTTTAAATTATATTGACGTTTTTTATTTCATTAAATTATATTGACGTTTTTAATTTTTTTTTAATTATATATATTTTAAACTTATTTTTTAACATTAATTGGAACAAAATTTCTAAATATTCTTTTTAAATTTATATATTTTTAATTTTAAATTAATTGGTTTTATTTCACAAATTAAATTTGACATTAATTTTTTTAACTTGACATTAATTTTTTAAATTTGACTTTAATTGGATATATTTGACAAATTATATATTTGACATTAAGTTATATATTTTGATTTAAATTAATTTCATTAAATTATATATTTTGATTTAAATTTATTTTATTAAATTTATTTTTACTGTAGCTTAATAAAATTATTTTTTAAATTATGTTGACATTTTTTATTTTTTAAATTATATTGACGTTTTTTATTTCATTAAATTATATTGACGTTTTTAAAATTTTTTTTTAAATTATATATTTTAAAATTTTTTTTAAACATTAATTGGAACAAATTTTCTAAATATTATTTTTAAATTTTAATTTTATTCATATAACGTATTTTAAAATGTAACTTAATAAAATTATTTTTTAAAATATATTTTTACATTAAATTATATAATTTAATTTCATATTTTTACTATAACGTTTTTTAAAATGTAACTTAATAAAATTATTGTTTTAAATATATTTTGACATTTAATTATTTATTTTAATTTCATATTTTTACTGTAACGTTTTTTAAAATGTAACTTAATAAAATTATTTTTTAAAATATATTTTACAAATAAGTATGTCAGAGATGCATAGAGGATGGTCAACCATGTGTGAACCATGGAAGATAGTCAAGAGATGATGGTGAACTATGTCAGAGATGCGTAGAGGATGATCAACCATGTGTGAACCATGGAAGATAGTCAAGAGATGATGTGTGAACTATGTCAGAGATGCGTAGAGGATGGTCAACCATGTGTGAACCATGGAAGATAGTCAAGAGGTGATGTGTGAACTATGTCAGAGATGCGTAGAGGATGGCCATCCATGTGTGAACCATGGAAGATAGTCAAGAGATGATGTGTGAACTAGGTCAGAGATGCGTAGAGGATGGTCAACCATGTGTGAACCATGGAAGATAGTCAAGAGGTGATGTGTGAAATATGTCAGAGATGCGTAAAGGATGGTCAACCATGTGTGAACCATGGAAGATAGTCAAGAGGTGATGTGTGAACTATGTTAGAGATGCGTAGAGGATGGTCAACCATGTGTGAACCATGGAAGATAGTCAAGAGGTGATGTGTGAACCATGTCACAGATGCGTAAAGGATGGTCAATCATGTGTGAACCATGGAAGATAGTCAAGAGGTGATGTGTGAACTATGTCAGAGATGCTTAGAGGATGGTGAACCATGTGTGAACCATGGAAGATAGTCAAGAGGTGATGTGTGAGCTATGTTAGAGATGCGTAGAGGATGGTCAACCATGTGTGAACCAAGGAAGATAGTCAAGAGGTGATGTGTGAACCATGTCAGAGATGCATAGATGATGGTCAACTATGTGTGAACCATGGAAGATAATCAACAAATGATGGTGAACTATGTGTGAGATGCATAAATGGTGGTAAACTATGTGTGAACCATGGAAGATAGTCAAGAGATGATGGTGAACTATGTCATAAATGCATAGATGATGATCAACTATGTGTGAACCATGGAAGATAGTCAACAGATGATTGTGAACTATGTGTGAGATGCATACATGATGGTCAACTATGTGTGAGATGCATATATGATGGTCAACTATGTGAGAACCACGGAAGATAGTCAACATATGATGGTGAACTTTGTGTGAGATGCATAGATGATGGTCAACTATATGTGAACCATGGAAGATAGACAAGAGATGATGATGAACTATGTCAGAGATGCATAGATGATGGTCAACTATGTGTGAACCATGGAAGATAGTCAACAGATGACGGTGAACTATGTCAGAGATGCATAGATGATGGTCAACTATGTGTGAACCATGGAAGATAGTCAACAGATAATGGTGAACTATGTGTGATATGCATAGATGATGGTCAACTATGTGTGAACCATGAAAGATAGTCAAGAGATAATGTGTAAACTATGTCAGAGATGCATAGAGGATGGTCAACTATGTGTGAACCATGGAAGATAGTCAACAGGTGATGGTGAACTATGTGTGAGATGTATAGATGATGGTCAACTATGTGTGAACCATGTGTGAGATGGACAGACGATGATCAATCAAGTGTGAACTATGGAAGATAATCAAGAGATGATGTGTGAACCATGTCAGAGATGCACAGACGATGGTCAGTCATGTGTGAACCATGGAAGATAGTCAAGAGATGATGTGTGAACCATGTCAGAGATGCATAGATGATGGTCAACTATGTGAGAACTATGAAAGATAGTCAACAGGTGATGGTGAACTATGTGTGAGATGCATAGACGATGGTCAATCATGTGTGAACCATGGAAGATAATCAAGAGATGATGTGTGAACCATGTCAGAGATGCATAGATGATGGTTAACTATGTGTGAACCATGGACGATAGTCAACACGTGATGGTGAACTATGTGTGAAATACATAGATGATGGTCAACTATGTGTGAACCATGGAAGATAGTCAACAGATGATGGTGAAAATATGTGTGAAATGCATAGATGATGGTCAACTATGTGTGAACCATGGAAGATCGTCAACAGATGATTGTGAATTATGTGTGAGATGTATAGATGATGGTCAACTATGTGTGAATCATAGAAGATAGTCAACAGATGATGGTGAACTATGTGTGAGATGCATAGATGGTGGTCAACTATGTGTGAACCATGGAAGATAGCCAAGATATGATGGTGAACTATGTCAGAGATCCATAGATGATGGTCAACTATGTGTGAACCATGGAAGATAGTCAATAGATGATTGTGAACTATGTGTGAAATGCATAGATGATGGTCAACTATGTGAGAACCATGGAAGATAGTCAATAGATGATGGTGAACTTTGTGTGAGATGCATAGATGATAGTCAACTATGTGTGAACCATGGAAGATAGTCAACAGATGATGGTGAACTATGTGTGAAATGCATAGATGATGATCAACTATGAGTGAACCATGGAAGATAGTCAACAGATGATGGTGAACTATGTGTGAGAAGCATAGATGATGGTCAACTATGTGTGAACCATAGAAGATAGTCAATATATGATGATGAACTATGTGTGAAATGCTTAGATGATGATCAACTATGTGTGGACCATGGAAGATAGTCAACAGATTATGGTGAACGATGTGTGAGATGCATAGATGATGGTCAACTATGTGTGAGATGCATAGATGATGGTCAACTATGTGAGAACCATGGAAGATAGTCAATAGATGATGGTGAACTTCATGTGAGATGCATAGATGATGGTCAATCATGTGTGAACCATGGAAGATAATCATAAGATGATGTATGAACCATGTCAGAGATGTATAGATGATGGTCAACTATGTGTGAACCATGGACGATAGTCAACAGGTGATGGTGAACTATGTGTGAAATGCATAGATGATGGTCAACTATGTGTGAACCATGAAAGATAGTCAACAGATGGTGGTGAACTATGTGTGAGATGCATAGATGATGGCCAACTATGTGTGAACCATGAAAGATAGTCAACAAATGATGGTGAACTATGTGTGAGATGCATAGATGCATGGACGATGGTTTAGATAGTCAAGAGATGGTTGTTTTTTTTTTTATTTTAGGTTTAATTTGTATCTTTTGTAGAATTAATTTCACACAATATATATGTTCAACATTTATTTGAGTTTTAATTTATTTCACACATTTAATTTTTTTTTAAGTTTTAAAATTTCACTTTCTCTAGTTTATTTTACAATTTTTATACTAAATAAATTAAAGAATATATATAATTTTTGAATTAATTTATTATTTTTAAATATATTTTTAAATTAAACTAAGTAATGAAAAATGCATTTTCAAACTCATTAAATTCAAAAGTACCCTAAAATGTATGTGTGAAGTAATGAAAAATATATTTTCATATTCATGGCTTTGGCTACAAACCCTAAAATGTTTTAGAACGCTCCAACATTTCCCTCCATTGAAAGCCCCAAATTTTCATCTTTCCCTCTTTAATTTCACTAAACCCTATCCAAATACAAAATTTAAAATACACCTATTACTAATTTCACAGAAAACCCTATATCAATTTCAATTTTTTATTCACCTCTCGCTTTCACCAAATTTTACTACCAATTCCGCACCGTCCTCGCATTTCGTTGTTTTTTGTTATGATTTTTTGAAAATGCAGAGATCTAGAAAATCATCGGTGTTAGAGAGCATCGTCGGCCGTGATTTTCTTCCCCGTGGATCAGGTACATTACCGTCACCGATTTAACCATTCATTTCATCTTTAGTATACATATTCTGTTTTGTTGTTGATAATTGAGAAAACTGTGGAAATTGAAAGACTGTTAGGTTTTTTTTTTTGGAATTGTAGGGAGAAAAATGAATATTGATGAATGTTTTGAATAATGAAAGAAAATAAACGGTTGGCTTTGTTTTCTCTGACTTACATTTTGAAGTAATGTTTAGGGATTGTGACGCGAAGGCCTTTAGTGTTGCAGCTGCACAGAATAGAGGAAGGGTTACAAGAGTATGCAGAGTTTCTGCACTTGCCAAATAAACGGTTTACTGATACAGATACAGATGAGCAATGTATGCTTTAGAAAACTATTTTCAACATGTTTAACTTTTTATTATCTTTTGTAGCTATGGTTCAAAAAGAAATTGAAGATGAAACTAACAGGATGAGTGGGAAATCAAATCAGATATCTCCTGTTCCTATTCATCTAAGTATCTACTCACCACATGGTAAAGAGTTTATACTTTACATTTCATTTAAGTGCCATGCATCCCTTGGTTTTATGTTTTTTTTCCCTTTCTATTTTCTGGGATTGATTTCCTAATGGCACTTGTTGTCAGACATGATTTGAGTCACCAAATTGCAGTAGATATTTGTTGGAAATAATATGTAATCAGTCCTTTCCATTTCTACAATCCATTTAAACTTGATAGTGTTAACCTCTTAACTATTTGTGTTATTTTATTGCTTTATTTGATGTTTTTCATTTCTATTTTTCCAATGTGAGATGCATAGACAATGGCCAACAGATGAGAAATATGTGATCTATTCTCTGCCCGTGGGAGTGTCTACAGTCTTATGTGGATTATGGATTTTCCATTTTGTTTGCCTATTGAAAGCATTTGTTTCCTTAAATGCAGGTTTAAAGCGCCACTGATACAGAACCGAAGCAATCACAGATTTCGGTCAACATAATATGGTGACTATATGATTTAGATGTTTTTTTCTTTGTATTGAATACTCTTAGTCATGGTTGTGGATCTTTTGTTGTTTTAATATATTAATTTATACGGGGTTATTTATATGCAGGCTATCTACAAAACTGTTAAGGTTAAAAGGGATTGATACTATGATGATTTATGTTTTCTGTTTAAACCATGTGTTGTTCAGGGAGAGTCTTTTTTTCCAACTTTACATTTATGCTAAAGCTATACAAGTGATGTTGCTAATTATCTATTATCTGAATGTTGGTTGTTATAAGGTTTGCATTTGTGAATTGATTTTTTCCCTGAAACTATGTGTTTGATTGATGACATTTTTATCATTTCTTACTAAGGTTAGTCAGTTTATTTGAATTTTGTTTTTATCATAATATTTCTTGCACTTGCAGTAACAGAGATTTTACTATTAATATGCATAAGAGGAAGAACTTCATGACAATAACATGTCAATGATGCAGTCACAACATTTTTGAGTTTGATACTAAACAATTGAGATATATTTTCTACGTTCTTATCCTTGTTTCTGATATTAGTCTTACGAAATATGCTCTTAGTTTTTTATATATTTCTACAAATGGGCAGGGGGCAATCTGTCAATTTTGACTTGGGACATATCATATTCAAAAGCAACAGAAGCACACTCCTTCTATTAGTAACAGTGGCGTCTCTTTTTCATCTGTGAACAATCAAGATCTTCATCTACATGGGTCAAATGTTTGTCTCTAAAGTCTATGTATCATTTGCAGGTACACAAATTTCCTATTGTAAATGCGGAGCTTACTTTGTGTGAAAGTGCATCTCTTATTGTAGCACCCCAAAATTTGCCTTACCTATTCCTAACTTTTTTCTGGCTTTCGCTTCCCATTCATCTGCATATTCATTAAGTCATAACTCATTCATTCATTTGCATTGGGCTCCTGAGGCGTGGGATCAAGGTATCATGTGCTGGCTCAAAATTCTCTCTTGTTGTGAGACTCTCATCTTCATTCAGGGTTGAATTCTCATCAAGTTCATCTTCTTCAAGTTTCTCGAGAGTGTCAGTGATGATCAGGGTTTCACGGTGGAGATATTTTAGGTTTATGTGAATTTGAAAATGGAACTGGAGGTCCATCAAGAAGGTGAATTTGATTTAAATTTGAAGTTTGGTTTGAGGACATTCAAAAGGATCAACATTCTTAAGGAGCACGTTAGGATTGTTCATGTGGATTACCTGGAATTCAAGATACAAGCCCATTCTTTCTAACCAATTAACCATTTTTTCTCATAACCATTTTGGTACCCATTTTTAGTCTTTATCATTTCAAATCCAATTCCTTTCCAAACTAAATTCAACAAACCATTTTTCTATAACCACTTATTGAAATTCAAATTTTAAACCAACTTTTTCACACTTTGAATCCATTTTTAACCATTGTTCAAGTTCTTTTTTTCCCATGAAGTCCATTTAAATCATAATTGGCCAATGGTCATGAGGGCATTGCTAAGCGGATTCGCTCTGGTCCTTACTCTGACTTTACTTCACCTGCTCAAATAAATGATTCTGGGCGAGATCTTAGCTCCATTAATGGAGTGTCGCTTAATGTCACTGTTCTAGAAAGCGAACTAATTGTCGTGGGGAAAATGATTGCCGTTATTGGTGCTTTGATTGCTGAAGGAGCAAGAGGCGCTAAATCTCTTAAAATAATTCTTTCACATAGTCATCCCAATCTGTTGGCTGATATGAAGCACTTGCCTAAGACACCCCCAACATTAGCAAGGTTTGAGAATCCATCAATAACTTGACAAGTAGGTTCCCAAGTCAGTCAATCGCAGGTTATAACAGCATCTGCTTCAACAAATTTTGTCCAATCCTTGGCTGTTTCTGCCGAAACACAATGCCATCATTGACAGAAAAGATAGGCGATATTTAAAGAGATTCAAGTGTGAAGTTCTCATGGGTTGTGGAAAATACACATGTAATCTCAATTTTGCAGCTCGGTCCAGTCCATGCAAAATACATAACACCAAGCACATAGCAAGAAAAAGTATACGACAATGAGAGTTTATAGCAACATACAAAACAAGAAGGTATATGGCATCACGCTATCTCATTACAGTAGAAAAATAGTAACAGAAATGCATTTCCAATTCAACATCATCACACACCAGAAAAGAAAAGAGATAACAGAATTAACCAGATTCTAACAAAAAATTTCTAACATTTTCCTCTAACCAAATTCTCTCCAATCCCTAACACAACCTCTAACAATTCCATTCTAACAAAAAACCACCTAACCGAAATCCTGACTGATTCCAGAACCAACTTAACTGAAAAAACCACAAGAGGATTTCGTTGCTATTAATCTCTAACATTCCCTAACAAATCGTTCTCAATTTCTTTGAATTCATTCCTCACTCTTTCTCTCCATCAATATTCACATCACTGTAGCACCCCAAAATTTGCTCTCCTACCTTTAATACTAACTGGCTTATGTTTCATTTTATTTTTGCATTATCATGCGTGCATATCATTGGTTCTTAGCATGGGGTCAAGGTGCCTGAGGCAAGTTCAAGGGGAGAAGATGTTCTTCAAAGGGTCAAGCAAGAGAGTTCAAGTGGATCACTTTCTCCTAACCAGTGCAGAAACTAGGGTTTTGAGATCTTGGTTTTATTGCTCCAATGGGCAAGTTTCTTGGGTTTTTATCATCATCAAATGGCATATCCTGTCTTTGTTGGAGAGGATACACATCATATTCAGAGGAATTTGGATTTGGGGACTGTGTTATTTCCTCCTAGACTAAGGGTACCTAAATTAGGGTTTGCTATAAAGTCAGTTTATTTCTGATTTCTTGGGCAAGACTTGATTCCATGGTATTCCTTGGGTCCTTGAGTATCTAGGAATGGAAGATTGTCCATCAGTTTGGTTCAGGAGAAGTTCAATTGGCCAATGGATTGGGAATCAGGTGAATTGGGTAAAAGTCAACAGTGAGAGGGGAAGTCAACTGTGGAATTTTGAGGTTCTCTCCAAGGTTTTCAAGGTCTCACATCCTCATATGGTCTTCAAGAGTCAAATTTCATACTATTCATCAAGAATCAAGGGTTGGTACAAAAGTTGCTAAATATGGAAATGACCTATAATTTGAAAGTTTCCTTTTTGGGCAAGTCCTTACACTACATTCAACTTGACTTTTCACCATCAAGAAAGCTTCAAATGAATTTTCCTCAAACATGAAAGTTAAATATCTTTTTCTCCCCTTTCCAACAAGTACTAGTGTGTCTCCATATCATTTGTGAAACTCAAGTTATGACCAAAAGAAGGCAAAGTGGTTTTTAGGGTTCCATTTTCACAACTTTTGCATTTTGGGACATGGTGACCTATAATTAATTCCATTGCTTCAAGGCACATTCCAACATCAAAGAACAATCCCTAAGGAGCATTTTTGGCTTTTAAATCAAGTGGTTTCATGGTTTATTCATTACTTATTTCACATGGTGCAAAATTGCCAAATTATTGAAAACTCATAAATCAAAATGTTCCAAGGCCCAATTTCAATTTAGGTGTGATTAGCAATTGATCAATAAGTGATCCATCATAGAATGTTTGGATATCTATGCATGGAGGAGGGTGTATTTCACATTATTCAATTTTCTAAAATCATCCAAAACTCATTAAACAAAGAATTACCAAGGCCCAAGTGATCATCAGTGTTTTAACCTAGCCTATTTAAACTTACTCATGCTAGGGTTAGGGTTTTTTTACACGTGATTTCAAGGAGAACCAAAGTTTGAACCCTAAAAGATCATTCCTTCCTATCTCTCAAGCAAGAAGAGCGTTTCCAAAAATTCTTCCACAATCTTCTTTCTGGGGATCCACAGAGCACAAACCAACCATCCTTTGAAGCTAACAGTGAGGATACGTGGTGCATAGTCTCAGGTTAGTGATATTTTTGATGATCACAAAACTCTCTTTTTAAATACGCATAATGTTGTGTGGCATCCATGGATCATTCTGATATAATTTGTTTTGATTTTAGACGTGTATTATGTGCATATGGTGAAATTTAAGTTTTGGACCCACACTTTGTTTTGTTCGAATCTCTTTGTGTGTTGATCATTTGCAAATTTTGATGTGACATTTGAAATCCTCACATTTTTCTGATCAAAATAGTGTACTCGCATGTGTTTTATGGGAAAATTATGGGTGGGGGTCGCCGGAGAAGACGACCGGAGCTACGGCTCCGGCGTCTGGTTCTCCCTCCGGCCAGATTAGGGTTTTACGAAGAAGACATAATCCCAGCTGTTGATCTGCCTGATCGTGTGGTCCTTGCTTCGCCACGTTTTTGTTTTTTTTTTGTTTTTTATTTATTGATTTCATGTTTGCCATCCCATGGGTGTTATCATGTACCTTCAGATCTTAAGCTCTTATCATGCTTACTTTGTAATTGGTTGACCCATTGCCATGCGTGTGATTGATCTTATGGATATTAATTTGACAGCACATTAAAATAGTCACGTGCCTATCACATGGAATTCTATGGTATGCTGAGTGCTTTGGTATATGCTTGCGTATGTTAGTTACAGTGTGCGCATTAATCTGGGCCATAGATCATAAATACTTGTTTGATGTGTTGATTTAATGATAAGTGCAGGATTCATCCAAGGGCAGGTATGCAGTCAACTGGGTTGACTGAGGTCCACGCGTGTCTCTTTTTTTATTTTATTTTTCTGATGGGTTCTAATGTTGGGCTTGCTAATTACACCCCCTCTTTTCCAGCCCATTATCATTTTAACGTGCATTGCTTACTAAACACACCCCCTTTGCACATTTCATATTTTCATTTTATTTAATTTGCATTTTCATTTTCATTTTTTAAAAATAGTTTATTGCATTAAAAAATTCCAAGAAAATTCATGCATCATTTTTATAATTTTATAAAATTTTCCAAATTTTATTTTTTTATTTTTATTTTACTTTTAGTGGCTGAATTAATTATTTGTTTATTTTCTTTTTGCATTTATTTCATACATGCATACTATGTCTTGTCTATTTTATTTCTCATCACCCATAAATTATTTAGAACTCATTCTTTTTGCATTTTTTCACCAACATATTGAATTGCATTAAAATATTTTTCTCTCATTTTTAAAATCATTTCATATTGCATTTTAGTCCGCCTTTTTTGCATATTGATCCATGTTTCTTGTCTGAACTTTGCGTGATTGTTTGAGTGACTTATATTTTGAATTTTGGCATGAGTTTTGGACAGGTTGTTTGCCTCTGGTTTAGGTATGTTGATAATTAATTTGGTGATTTTAGAAGATATTTTGCTAATTGTTTGATTGCTTTTATTTGAGGTCTTCTTGTATGCATATTTCTGATCATGTCTGGTTACCTTGTTTGAAAAGGCACTTGTGCCATCATTTGGGTTTTCTCCTTTGACTTCATAATCCATGTTTAGGTCATCCTCATTCTGTCTTGGTTGAATTTCATTTGGTTTATAATCATTTCTCTTTGGTTTCTGTCTTGGTTGAGTTTCATTTGTTTCATTGTCACTTACATCTGTTTGTACTAACCTTTTATGCAGGGGCTGAGGTAAGTTATTTGAGGGTGTGGATAGTTATCCATGTCCACTCTCACTCTTTCTGTCTCTCATCTTTTCTTTTCTTTAGGCTTAGGTTGTCGTCGAACCTCACTAACCGTAGGTCATCCATGCATGATAACATTAGGACTCTTAGTTTCCCTTTAGAGTTTCCTTTGTGTCTTCTCTCTTCTCATCTCAAAACTTCTTGAGAACACTTAATAAGGATAAAGTGTATTGCGCACGAGCCTGAAGCATGGGGAATGAGAAATGAGGGGCTTCCTCTCATCTTTCTAGAGTGCTTAGCGAGCGTCCTGTCTTGGGACGATTCGTTAAGTATTCGTCCTTGTGCCCTAGACTTTGGTGCAATGCAAGTTATGAACTAACCCAAGTCACTTCTGTCTTAAAAAATACAAACAAACTTCAAACCTTTTTGTCCTTCGGGATTGTCAAACTAAAGGCTATTTTCAAAAAGGGCACGTTACTTTCCGTCTGAGTCGCAAACAGGCATCGACCCTAACTGCCGGACGCGAACTTAACGTCGCTCATAAAAAACACAAAAAGAACTTGGTCCGAACTACGTTGACTCTGAATTCCCCATTGCACAAAGGGGGTATGTAGGCCTAGGACGTCAACGTCCTACCGAGTCTGTCTTTGTCTTCCCCTTCCCCGTTTTAGTACAACCATAGATGATAAGATAACTCACCCTTAGAATAGACAACAAGTGTGGATCCCATCGAGTACGATGGACGCGTGGGGTGCTAGCACCTTCCCCTCGCGTAACTGACTCCCGAACCCAGGCTATGGTTGCGATGACCATTCCTTTCCCTCTTCCTCAGGTTTATGCAGTGTTCCCTTTCCCTCTCTTGGGATAAATTTACACGGCTGGCGACTCTGTTTTCCGCGCCACTCTCGCGTTTGTACCTGGATGAAAATCCTGGGGAGCGACAGCTGGTGACTCTGGTGGGGATATTGTTGACCTATGCTGGTCCATCCCTAAGCGAATCAATCCTAGCGCTTGCTTGTCTTTGTTCTCTTTGGGTGTTTTGTTTTTTGTTTTGCTTTATTTGTTGTATTTTATTTTTACAGCTTTTACTGCATTGCATTTCATTTTTATTACTGTCATACTGGATACTGCTGTGTTGTGCTGGCTGTTTCTGTTTTGCAGGTTGGGTTGTTCTGAGAGATAAGCCCAATACCCAGACTTGAGTACACCCTAGGACTAGAGTGGAGAGTAGTAGGACCTACGTGCCCGCTTGGTACGTTTGTGTGTTCATGAAATTTACAACCAGACGAGGCTATCTTGGGACGCATTCTAACGTGTGTGTCTTGCGCATGTTAGGATGTCGATCTAGAGAGTTGTCGACTCTGGTGACCGATCATCGAGGACCTTAGTGGAAACATCCCTCTTTAGTGGCGACAGTGGCAGACCACATCCTGTGGCAAACCCATTCGCACCCGAGGGCCCACTTTGGATCTCGCATAGGATGGCCCCTATCTTTTGAAGAGAATTAGTGGAGGCACTCCTCGATTGACGATAGTACTGTACCCCGAGGGATGAATGTACTATTATTTATCGACCTCAGTGCCAGAAGCTGAGGACCTTCCGTTTTGGAGAATCAGTTGAGGCCTCCTCGATTGATGATGATGCCAAACCAGAAATGGTGAACGTATCATCATTTCTCGACCTGAGAGCCCGGGATACTGAACATCCTAGTACCCACACGTGAGAGGGGATGGGTGTTTACAGGTTTGCAGGTAACGAAACCTTCAACCTACCCGGTTTTTCTGGATTTCTCATCAATGTTTGATTATCTGGGTTCCTGGTTATCTCAGTGGTTCGGTATTTTGGAATTCTGGTTTTCTGGGTTGTGGTTCTCGTTCAGTTAACAGCACAACACATCTAGCAATGTTGCCTTGATCCCATGTTTGCATGAGCATATCATTTTTCTTGCATTCTGACATGTTTGACATTTTTCAGGGCTTGCATCTTACTCTTGATTCTGGTTTTCTGAGGTTACCTTGACATGGATGTCCAGAGAAAGAAGACTGTTGCCTATTCGTTCCCAGATCCGACCTTGACGTTGATTCACAAGCTGATTAGTATGGCTGGTCCCGGAGTTCGTACAAAGTTCAGTGGAGGGTATGGGAGACTTCTGAAGTTTGTCTACAATATCTCCAAGTATGAGAAGGATGCCATTCATACACTTCTTCAGTTTTACGATCCGTCTTTGCGTTGCTTCACTTTCCCAGACTACATCTTGGCCCCAACGTTGGAGGAGTTCTCATTTATTTTGGGAATCCCCATCAGGCATGACATAGTATTCTTTTCTGAAGAACACCCCGGGATAAAAGAAATGGCTATTGCTCTTCATATTGGTGAATTCGTTCTGAGCAGTAATATTGAGGAAAAACAAGGAGCTAAGGGTTTCTTATTGAAGTTCTTGTTTGATCAAGCTTGCATACATGTTAAAGAGAAGAATTGGACTGCTTTCCAAGCTATTCTGGCTGTGTACATCTATGGGATTGTCCTGTTTCCCAATGTTCCTGATCTGGTGGATATGCATGCTTTCAGAATTTTTATTTCAAAGAATCCTATACCTACCTTGCTAGGTGATGTGTATCACTCAGTCCACTACAAGAATGAAAATAGGCGTGGAAGAACTGTGAGTTGCTGTGCACCACTCTTATCTACTTGGTTTCTGAGTCATCTCCCCGAAGCTGGCGCCTTCGTTGATACGAAAGATTCTCTGAAGTGGTCAAAGAGGTTAATGGGCTTGACTGTTGACAACATTGTCAGGTTCAACCGTGACTTGCTAGGAATAGAGATTATTTGCAAATGCGGAGAATTCCCTAATGTACCCTTGATAGGGAGAAGAGGTGGAATTAACTATAATCCTTCCCTTGTTATCAGGAAGTTTGGTTATCCTTTGAAAGGTCCACCTGAAGAGCGAGATGTCAGAGAGTCCTTATTCTTCAATGGTACTGAGGATCAAGAGATGATAAGGAAGATTGTGAATGCTTGGAAGCAGGTGACCAAGAAGGGAAAAACTTCATTCGGGAAATGTAACAACCGGGCTTTCCCTTCCTATAAAGAATGGATTAAGAAGAGAGCAGAAGAGGAGCTTCTTCCCTTCCCGGTAGAACCACCATCTTACCCCTTACTGATTGAGCCTCCTACCACAGTTGAGATAGAGAAGTTTAACAAGTTGTGGGCTGAAAAGGAAAAGCTGCGAGAAGAAAACAGTGAGCTAAAAAGAGAGATTTATCAGTTGAAACATGAGCGGGGTGAAGTTGTTCATACAGCCAAGTTAAAGACAGAGCTTCTTGCTAAGGCAGAAAAAGAGCTAGCTGACATGGTCACATCCAGACAAAGGATGAAACAAGCTTTGGATGGTATCAGTAAGGTTCTCGAGTCTAAGAAGGAGGAATTAGACAAGGCTTTGTTAAAAATTCACAGGTTCAATGCTCACCGAGAAACTGCAATGGCTGAGAATAAGCAAAAAGAAGACGGTTATCTAGCTTAGATTGATCAATTGAAGTCGCAACTCAAGAAAAAAGACGTTGAGATCCTGTCAGGGGTATTCAAGAGACAAGCAGTTGAGGGTCGACTCAATGAAGCCATAGCCATCATAGAGGAACTGAAGATCCAAGCTGAAGTGAAAAGATCTAGACATGAGGGACCTAGCATGGATGGTGTTTCTGGAGAAGACGCTTGGGAGTTGCATTGCCGATACTTGGAAGGGATCATGCATAGGAGAGACGTTCTTATTCAAGAGCTAATTCAGAGACCGAAGCACCCCGACACTAAAAAGCTATTCAAGGAAATTAAAGACTGGAGCAGAAAGCATAATGGATGGGGGGATTGACACTTGTGGACTTTGATGATATGTCATAGTTTTCTATTTTCTTTCATTATTTGGACCACTGCCAGACTTGTTGGTTGGGATCTATGATTATTGTGTTCAGACTTGTTATCTTGGATTTGTGATTGTTGACATTTGGTTTTCCTCTGGTTTTCTTAATATATGAGCAGAAGTTCCGATCTATATTGTTGTTAAACTGGAATCAAGGGGTGGATCGCCCTGCGAATATTCAAACATGTTCATTTGCATTTGCATATTCATAACCATTTTGCATAATCATTGCGCATAACAGGTGTTCAAGGCTGGTTATTCTTATTTTGATATGGTTTTCTTCAAAATTGCAGACTTAACTCCTCAGGCCATTCAAGAGTTGATCATGGAGCAAGTTCAAGCTGAGTTGAGGGAAATACGAGGCCGGATGGGGCAGCTTATGGGGAATATGCAAACTCTCATGCAAGACCAGAAGATGCTGAGGGAAGAGGTCAATCAGATAAAGACTCAGATGGGTTTGGCCATGGAAATTTTGAATAGGGTGTTGAAGAAGGAAGATAGTCTTGTGCCCACTTCCACAACAGAGATCCTTACTCCTCCCATCTCTTTGGAATTTGATTTAAATCGTGGATTACCTCGTGAATCTCTTCCACAAGCGGAAGTTCCAGAACTTTCCCAACAGCAGCTAGGTCTTGGCTCCCAAGAGAAGCCCAAGGGCAAAAAGTGTACACAGGGACAGAAGAAGTCTGAAAGAGTTTTTAATCTGCTCCCTATGCCATATTCTCAACTATTGCAGCATCTCCTTCAGTTGCAACTGGTACAGAAAAGGACTTTGGCTCCTCTCACTGGTAATCCTCCACCAGGCTATGATGCAAGAGCCCATTGTGATTTCCATTCTGGGGCACCAGGGCATACTGTGGAGAAATGTAGGGCCTTTCAGCACCAAGTCCAGGGTTTGATTGATGCAGGGGCAATTGAGTTCACGTCGGGCGGCGTGAATATACAAGGTGATTTTACCCCAATTGTTGCAAAAGAAGTGGAGAATCCTCCCCTCTTTGCAGGATCCTCCTCATGTCATGGACTTTCTCCATAACCTTTTGCTGCAGAAGCTCTACGTCATCAACCTTTGTTCGTGCCTCAGCCAAACGTGGAAAGGAAAGTGCAAGCATAGGTGAGGCGCCCAAATCAGCACCGACAGTAGAATTATCAGCAACAGGGGCAACCGAGACCAAGAAGGCCCAAGAGGATATTTGATCCTATTCCTATCCCTTATAGTCAGTTGTTTGCTCGTCTGCTTAAGAACTCTCTAATTCAAACGAGGAGTACCACGCCGGTACCGTACCCTATTCCTCCGGATTATGACATGACTGCTAGGTGTGAGTTCCACTCGGGAACGTTTGGGCATACGATTGATAAGTGTAATGTATTCCAGCACAAGGTGCAAGACCTGGTAGACTCAGAGATCATTGTATTCACTGAAGATGATATGTACATCAATGGAGGCCTCCTTTCTCAAATGAACACTCAGTCTGCAAGTACGTCCAGACAAAATTAAACTTCCTCAGCAATGGCAATCTTCAGCTTCTTTACCGTATTTTCATTTGTAGTTTTTCATTTCTTGTTAAAGCATCGTATGCATGTAAGACTTGTTTGTTTTTTTATGATGATATTAATGCAATGAGTATGTTTTTCTTGAAGTAATCCATTCGTGTTCACTCTTAAATGTTTATATGCACTGCAATACCAATTTTCTTGTTTAGAACTCTTGAGGGAGGATGATGAGACAAAAACGCAAAATCTCTGGTTGTATGTTCAAGGATAGAACCCTGTTGAGGATGTACATGCATTGCTTCAAACCCCTAAACACTTGAGAGATAAGGAGATAAACCTTCGTTAACCCCTTTGAGCCTTGGAGTAGGAGCTTCTTTCGTACGAAAAAACCCTCATACTTAACCCAGGGGCAGGGTAGGCGTCAGTTAGTTTGACCGAGCGTTCAAATTTCAAGGAGAGTGTGCATCTGAGGATCTGTTACCTTCTATCCCACCATCAAGAGGTCAAGAGATGTGAAACCACAAGGGTTATCCTTCAACAATCAAGGAGTGAGGCAGTCACAACCCTTTCAAGCAAGTAAGACGACCAGTGTCACATGCTTTGTTCAAAGAGGGGAATAAAAAAGGAAAGCCCGCTAAGTCGAAACTTGTAAACAAGTGACTTAGGCAAAAGTCAGGGCATCCCGCTGGACTTCAAAATCGAAAAACTCAAAAGAGTCAGTCCAGGCAAAAATTAGGGATCAAAAGAGGCAAAAGAAAGAAAAAGCGAAAAATGAAAAGGATTACAAAAGAAAATCCTCGATAAGAACAAATTCGTGTGATTACATGCACAAAAGATAAAAAGGGGTGACTGTCACTCCAAAACTTCCTTAGGTGGCAAACCATTAGTGGCATGGGATTCTTAAAGATCATAAACCTTTTTAGAGATGAGCATTTGTGTCAGATTAACTGAACATAGGACTGGAGAACATCACAAAGAGTGGGTGGGCACCGATAAATTTTGAGCCATAAATCCTTTTTCTGAAACCGTGAACCAAACCACGTTACAACCCTTAAAAGTCCTAATTGAAACAGGGTTTATTCCGAAAGCATACTTCAACAGGATAGCGTTCCTGACTCCTATGAGTTATGCTAATAAGATTTGTTGGTACTGCTTGTGCGCATTGTTTTGCCATTCAAAAATCAAGGTCGCATCCCGGCCAGTGATTCGTTCACAAAGCTTGGCGACGCATTTTAAATAAAAACTTCAAGGTTAACATGAGTGTTGCATTAGAATTGTCATTCTCATAATAAACATTTTTTGTTTGCATATATGTGCCTAAGCATCAATCCAGCTTACACAGTGAAAGTCAGTCAAGAAGCTTGATCCTGCCAAGTCGGGATGCTTGGAAATTCTGAAGGGAAATCATATCAAAGGGCAGGCTGCCAAGAGACTCAGTGTAGAGTGGGCTCTCCCCAGTTAGTCGTGTTAAGATGTAGCCAATCTAGGGCAGTCACGTCGAGAAATCTCTCCGAAATTCATTTATCCTGGGGCATTCATTCTAAGATCAGGGGCAAAGTCACTTCAAAGCTCATATTGGGGCAGGCCATCTCTAGAGCATGGGAGATTGTCCACTCCTGAAAACGGTTAATTGAAAACACCTTCTCAAGGTTCAAGGTACTAAAGAAGAGTATTTTCAAATCATTACAATCCCTTTCGAGGTAATGTACTTCATGGATTATGAAGACTGGGGCAGTTATGTCGAGATATGATAAATCTCTCCAAGAGTTTGAAGACCCTGGGGCAGTGCGAACGCCCGATATCCTGTAAAATCCTCTTGAGATGATTTCTTCCATTAGACCTGGTGGTCTGGGGCAAGTGGAAAGTTCGAAGGGCCATTTATGTCAGGTTGTGGCATATTCTTTTGTTGTTATTTGACTTGTAGGGAAACAGGATTGTACATCCCCAGCAGTTAGCTCTCCCCAGCATTGAGATTGCACCTTTCCTCAACAGAGCAGACCTTCCCCAGCAGGAGACTTGGGAAGTATTTTCTCTGGATCAAGACGTTATTTCCCCACAGAATCACGGTGTTTACTTCTCCCCATCCAGTCAAGAAGCGTGCTTTCACCGACGATGTCATATTATAGTCCCCAGCAAGGTGGGAGTAAAGTCATTCTCCCCATCAGCAGGCCAAGTTCAGCAGTATCCCCAAGCAGGATGGTGTTATGGACTGTTTTCCTCAAGCAGGATGGTATTATGGGCTGGCATCCCCAGCAAGCTCTAAGCCCATTGGTTATTAGCAATCCTCATCAACAGACTTCCGGCTCCGTTATTGGCATTCACTCTCAACTCCTCAGCAGAGGAGAAATCTCAGGTTTTAGATGTTACCTTCATTAGAGGACATGTGTAATCCCCGGTGGTATGGATGTTCTTTTGGGATTTCATCCCCAGCAGAAGTTGTTGATCCGAAGAGTCGATCAGTATGACCCTTCTCAACAGAGTTCTTGGATTCAGAGGACAATTTATTTTTGTCATCCCCAGCTGAATTGGTCTTTTCTCTCCATGCATTTATTTTTCTGGAGGGACCCCTTTTGCATATCATAAGCATTTGCATTGCATCCTCAAACGCGTAGCATTTCCACTTCGTGTGGAGCATTACGGCAAAATTCAAACATTTGCATTCGAAGCATAAGCCGGGTTTGATACTTTCCTTGCCAGTTCTCTTTCTCAGCAGAGGGCATAACTCAGGAGATTTTGGAGGGATGCGTTCCTCATACTGGTGCTCCCCGGCAGAGTCTTTTATTTAGACTTCTCCTTTCCCCGACGAAGTCATCTTATCTGTTGATCGTGAGTCCGTTAGAAGTTTGCCTTTATTTGGCCTTTCTCTTTTGGGAAATCCAGTTCTCGTCTGGTAGCCAGTTCTCGTCTGACTTATTCTATAAATCCAGTTCTCGCCTGGTAGTCAGTTCTCGCCTGACATCTCTTTTGTAAACCCATTTCTCGCCTGGTAGTCAGTTATCGTCTGACCTATTGTTGTGGTAGTCAGTTCTCGTCTGACTTATTTCGTGAAACCCAGTTCTCTTTATCAGCAGAGATAGCAATCTTTTGAAGATTTCCTTTGTCAGTTCCCTTTATCAGCAGGGATGGCATATTTCGAGATTCCCTTGTCAGTTCTCTTTATCAGCAGAGATGACATAACCCAGAATTTTTGTTTCACGACGAAGTCCAATTTATTTTGGTTATCCTTTGCAGGTACAATTGAGGTTGTATTCATTTTGTGGGTGCGATTGAGGTCGTATTCATGTTTTCTTTATGTCGGTTATCCTTTGCAGATACAATTAAGGTTGTATTCGTTTTGTGGGTGCGATTGAGGTCGTATCCATATTTTCTTTGTGGGTAGAGTGATTGAGGTCAGTCTTCCTTTGTGGGTACAATTGAGGATGTATTCGTTTTGTGGGTGCGATTGAGGTCGTATTCGTGTTTTCTTTGTGGGTAGAGTGATTGAGGTCAGTCTTCCTTTGTGGGTACAATTGAGGTTGTATTCACTTTGTGGGTGTGATTGAGGTCGTATTCGTCCTTTTCTTTGCGGGTAGAGTGATTGAGGTCAGTCTTTCTTTGAGGGTACAATTGAGGTTGTATTTGTTTTATGGGTGCAATTGAGGTCGTATCCATATTTTCTTTGTGGGTAGAGTGATTGAGGTCAGTCTTCCTTTGAGGGTGCAATTGAGGCTGTATTCGTTTTGTGGGTGCGATTGAGGTCGTATTCGTATTTTCTTTGTGGGTAGAGTGATTGAGGTCAGTCTTCCTTTGAGGGTACAATTGAGGTTGTATTCGTTTTGTGGGTGCGATTGAGGTCGTATTCGTATTTTCTTTGTGGGTAGAGTGATTGAGGTCAGTCTTCCTTTGAGGGTACAATTGAGGTTGTATTCGTTTTGTGGGTGCGATTGAGGTCGTATTCGTATTTTCTTTGTGGGTAGGTCAGTCTTCCTTTGTGGGTACAATTGAGGTTGTATTCGTTTCGTGGGTATGGTTGAGGTCATACTCCTTATTTTTCAGCACGCTCCATTTCGTTATTCTCACCGTTAGCAAATTTCTGGGGCTCTTTTGGTATTCAATCCCCATGTATCCTGGGATGTCTGAGAGCCATCGCTATCATACCTTCAGGACCAAGTTGATTGAATAGGGCTAGTTGTAGCACCCCAAAATTTGCTCTCCTACCTTTAGTACTAACTTGCTTATGTTTCATTTCATTTTTGCATTATCATGTGTGCATATCATTGGTTCTTAGCATGGGGTCAAGGTGTCTGAGGCAAGTTCAAGAGGAGAAGATGTTCTTCAAAGGGTCAAGCAAGAGAGTTCAAGTGGATCACTTTCTCCTAACCAGTGCAGAAACTAGGGTTTTGAGATTCTTGGGTTTATTGCTCCAATGGGCAAGTTTCTTGGGTTTTTATCATCATCAAATGGCATATCCTGTCTTTGTTGGAGAGGATACACATTATATTCAGAGGAATTTGGATTTGGGGACTGTGCTATTTCCTCCTAGACTGAGGGTGCCTAAATTAGGGTTTGCTATAAAGTCAGTTTATTTCTGATTTCTTGGGCAAGACTTGATTCCATGGTATTCCTTGGGTCCCTGAGTATCTAGGAATGGAAGATTGTCCATCAGTTTGGTTCAGGAGAAGTTCAATTGGCCAATGGATTGGGAATCAGGTGAATTGGGTAAAAGTCAATAGTGAGAGGGGAAGTCAACTGTGGAATTTTGAGGTTCTCTCCAAGGTTTTCAAGGTCTCACATCCTCATATGGTCTTCAAGAGTCAAATTTCATACTATTCATCAAGAATCAAGGGTTGGTACAAAAGTTGCTAAATATGGAAATGACCTATAATTTGAAAGTTTCCTTTTTGGGCAAGTCCTTACACTACATTCAACTTGACTTTTCACCACCAATAAAGCTTCAAATGAATTTTCCTCAAACATGAAAGTTGAAGATCTTTTCCTCCCGTTTCCAACAAGTACTGGTGGGTCTCCATATCATTTGTGAAACTCAAGTTATGACTAAAAGAAGGCAAAGTGGTTTTTAGGGTTCCATTTTCACAACTTTTGCATTTTGGGACATGGTGACCTATAATTAATTCCATTGCTTCAAGGCGCATTCCAACATCAAAGAAAAATCCCTAAGGATCATTTTTGGCCTTTAAATCAAGTGGTTTCATGGTTTATTCATTACTTATTTCACATGGTGCAAAATTGCCAAATTATTGAAAACTCATAAATCAAAATGTTCCAAGGCCCAATTTCAATTTAGGTGTGATTAGCAATTGATTAATAAGTGATCCATCATAGAATGTTTGGATATCCATGCATGGAGGAGGGTGTATTTCACATTATTTAATTTTCTAAAATCATCCAAAACTCATTAAACAAAGAATTACCAAAGCCCAAGTGATCATCAGTGTTTTAACCTAGCCTATTTAAACTTACTCATGCTAGGGTTAGGGTTTTTTTACACGTGATTTCAAGGAGAACCAAAGTTTGAACCCTAAAAGATCATTCCTTCGTATCTCTCAAGCAAGAAGAGCGTTTCCAAAAATTCTTCCACAATATTCTTTCTGGGGATCCACAGAGCACAAACCAACCATCCTTTGAAGCTAACAGTGAGGATACGTGGTGCATAGTCTCAGGCAGAGAAACAAATCGCGGCCGCTCCCGCCGCTATCCCGGGCGACCGGACCGGGGCGGCCCTCCGCTGCACACAAACATGGGTGCGAGGAGCGGGTTGCAGGTCGCGGGCGCAAAAGGCGCGATCGCGGGTCGCGTGGAGCGTTTGACTGGTTTTTTCGTTTTCCTTCCTTCGAGTTTTGTTCTCAGCACTTGCCTTTTTTTCGTTTTTCACCTTCCTCCGGCCACCACAACCCTCTGGTGCTCCTCTCTGTTAAATACATATGAGAAAAAAGAAGTCGTCGTTGGGAAGAAGATGAAGTCGTGGGTAGGGAAGATGAGATGAGAAAGAAGATGAAGTTGTTGGTAGGGAAGAAGATGAAGTTGTAGGTAGTGAAGAAGAAGATGCGCCGCCACTTCTTTTTGGGTTTTAAAAAGAAACCCTAATTTTTAAAGTTGATAGGATCAGGATATGGATGCATTACAAATTTTATTTTAAATATTTTTAAATCAGAATTTGTAGAGATAAGTTGCTAAATATTATCTTTTATAATAATTAATTAAAACTCTCTCATTATCTATCATTATTATTATTATTTTATCTAATCAATCATTATTATTATTTTTTTTTAATAACCAATTCTTTTTTCCTCTTTACTTGACAGCCTCATACATTAAAAGAGAAATATTTTAATTATTTTTCAATTATAGTAGTATTAGCATGATTTAATTTCTTATTCTCTATAACAATAATAATTATTATTATAATTATTATTAATTATAGTAATAATACTAATAATTATTATTATTATTATTTTATGCATATAAAATTATGCAAATGTATATAATTTTTTAATTCATATAATTAATTTAAAAAATTATCCCGCTATCCGCTATCCTGGTATCCCATTTTTTGGGTCGGCCACTCCGCGCCGCAATCTGCTATTAATATCTCTGGTCTCAGGTTAGTGATATTTTTGATGATCACAAAATTCTCTTTTTAAATACACATAATGTTGTGTGGCATCCATGGATCATTCTGATATAATTTGTTTTGATTTTAGACGTGTATTATGTGCATATGGTGAAATTTAAGTTTTGGACCCACACTTTGTTTTGTTCGAATCTCTTTGTGTGTTGATCATTTGCAAATTTTGATGTGACATTTGAAATCCTCACATTTTTCTGATCAAAATAGTGTACTCGCATGTGTTTTCTGGGAAAATTATGGGTGGGGGTCGCCGGAGAAGACGACCGGAGCTAGGGGTCCGGCGTCTGGTTCTCTCTCCTGCCAGATTAGGGTTTTACGAAGAAGACATAATCCCAGCCGTTGATCTACCTGATCGTGTGGTCCTTGCTTCGCCACGTTTTTGTTTTTTATTTATTGATTTCATGTTTGCCATCCCATGGGTGTTATCATGTACCTTCAGATCTTAAGCTCTTATCATGCTTACTTTGTAATTGGTTGACCCATTGCCATGCGTGTGATTGATCTTGTGGATATTAATTTGACAGCACATTAAAATAGTCACGTGCCTATCACATGGAATTCTATGGTATGTTGAGTGCTTTGGTATATGCTTGCGTATGTTAGTTACAGTGTGCGCATTAATCTGGGCCATAGATCATAAATACTTGTTTGATGTGTTGACTTAATGATAAGCGCAGGATTCATCCAAGGGCAGGTATGCAGTCAACTGGGTTGACTGAGGTCCACGCGTGTCTCTTTTTTTATTTTATTTTTCTGATGGGTTCTAATGTTGGGCTCGCTAATTACACCCCCTCTTTTCCAGCCCATTATCATTTTAACGTGGATTGCTTACTAAACACACCCCCTTTGCACATTTCATATTTTCATTTTATTTAATTTGCATTTTCATTTTCATTTTTTAAAAATAGTTTATTGCATTAAAAAATTCCAAGAAAATTCATGCATCATTTTTATAATTTTATAAAATTTTACAAATTTTATTTTTTTATTTTTATTTTACTTTTAGTGGCTGAATTAATTATTTGTTTATTTTCTTTTTGCATTTATTTCATACATGCATACTATGTCTTGTCTATTTTATTTCTCATCACCCATAAATTATTTAGAACTCATTCTTTTTGTATTTTTTCACCAACATATTGAATTGCATTAAAATATTTTTCTCTCATTTTTAAAATCATTTCATATTGCATTTTAGTCCTCCTTTTTTGCATATTGATCCATGTTTCTTGTCTGAACTTTGCATGATTGTTTGAGTGGCTTATATTTTGAATTTTGGAATGAGTTTTGGACAGGTTGTTTGCCTATGGTTTAGGTATGTTGATAATTAATTTGGTGATTTTAGAAGATATTTTGCTAATTGTTTGATTGCTTTTATTTGAGGTCTTCTTGTATGCATATTTCTGATCATGTCTGGTTACCTTGTTTGAAAAGGCACTTGTGCCATCATTTGGGTTTGCTCCTTTGACTTCATAATCCATGTTTAGGTCATCCTCATTCTGTCTTGGTTGAATTTCATTTGGTTTATAATCATTTCTCTTTGGTTTCTGTCTTGGTTGAGTTTCATTTGTTTCATTGTCACTTACATCTGTTTGTACTAACCTTTTATACAGGGGCTGAGGTAAGTTATTTGAGGGTGTGGATAGTTATCCATGTCCACTCTCACTCTTTCTGTCTCTCATCTTTTCTTTTCTTTAGGCTTAGGTTGTCGTCGAACCTCACTAACCGTAGGTCATCCATGCATGATAACATTAGGACTCTTAGTTTCCCTTTAGAGTTTCCTTTGTGTCTTCTCTCTTCTCATCTCAAAACTTCTTGAGAACACTTAATAAGGATAAAGTGTATTGCGCACGAGCCTTAAGCATGGGGAATGAGAAATGAGGGGCTTTCTCTCATCTTTCTAGAGTGCTTAGCGAGCGTCCTGTCTTGGGACGATTCGTTAAGTATTCGTCCCTGTGCCCTAGACTTTGGTGCAATGCAAGTTATGAACTAACCCAAGTCACTTCTGTCTTAAAAAATACAAACAAACTTCAAACCTTTTTGTCCTTCGGAATTGTCAAACTAAAGGCTATTTTCAAAAAGGGCACGTTACTTTCCGTCTGAGTCGCAAACAGGCATCGACCCTAACTGCCGGATGCGAACTTAACGTCGCTCATAAAAAACACAAAAAGAACTTGGTCTGAACTACGTTGACTCTGAATTCCCCATTGCACAAAGGGGGTACGTAGGCCTAGGACGTCGACGTCCTACCGAGTCTGTCTTTGTCTTCCCCTTCCCCATTTTAGTACAACCATAGATGATAGGATAACTCACCCTTAGAATAAACAACAAGCGTGGATCCCATCGAGTACGATGGACGCGTGGGGTACTAGCACCTTCCCCTCGCGTAACCGACTCCCGAACCCAGGCTATGGTTACGATGACCATTCCCTTTCCTCTTCCTCAGGTTTATGCAGTGTTCCCTTTCCCTCTCTTGGGATAAATTTACACGGCTGGCGACTCTGTTTTCCGCGCCACTCTCGCGTTTGTACCTGGATGAAAATCCTGGGGAGCGACAATCACCATTCAACATCTTCACCAATCTTCAACTCTTCTTGCTCCTCCAATTCCATCTCAACCTTCAATTCCCTGCACCAATCTCCAATCTCCTCAAGTGAATCAGTTCTTGATCAATCGGAAACCGCCATTAACTCAGCCTAAAAAAAACCATTCCAACCTCATCACCATCTTCAGTTAACCTTCGTCTGCGCGAATCATCATTTTCTCGCAATTGCTGAATACTTCAATGATCGTTACCATCTTCGTTCTTAATCCACAACCTGCAAAATTCAAGAATGCAGTCAATTCACAACTTTGCAATGCAACTCAACATGCAACATCAATGGCAATTCACGACACAATTCGCACCAGAAACGAACGAAGAATCAAGAGCAAACAAGAAGAATTCAGAGGTAGAGGGAGAATTTGCAAACGGAATTAAGGAGAGAAACTGAGTTTACCGAGCTTACTGTTGGCGTCATTTTCGCGAAGGTACGAACATCTCCTTTCCACCTGGTAGTTGTGGCCTTGGACTAGTGTCCATTGTGGTTTAGCATCCTGGTTATGAACAATCTTGGTTCTTGATTCTGATGTTTCGATCCCTCCATTTGGTTTAGATTCGAAAGAAATCGTTACCGAATTCGTAACGAGAAAAAGATTTGAGGGGGGGTTCGTGTTAGAAGGTTGGGAATTTGAGGCGATTCCACCGGATATGATGGCGGTCGCCGCCATGGAGATCATCTTCTCTAGCGTGTTTAAGGTTTCGGTGTGAGCAGATTTGTAGAGAGAGACGTTCGTTGAGGGAGAGAAAGATGATATGAGAAAAGAAGGAGTGGCTTCTTATTTCCCTCACCTTCTAAGTTTAATAAGAAGAGATAAGGTTTGGTGGTGGTGGTCTACTCCGGCGGTGACACTTGTCACCATCCGGTAGGACCACCTGATTAATCTAACGGGCAACCATCCTCATGGTAATTATCATGCACCCTTTCTATTTTAGCCTTTGGTTTGTTTTAAGATGAGATCCACGGCTTTGATTTGATCCCCAAGTCAATGGTGTTGACTGAGTTCCACCGTACGCTCCATCAGGCTCATGTGCATCTTGGGCCCGGCTATTTCCTATTTGCACCTCCCTGTGCGGCCCATAGGTTAATTTTGAACTAGAGAACTTACTGACTGCACCCCCTGCTTCTTTGGTAATTGCTTTTATTATTTTTTGATAATAGTTTCGAAACCGATTTTCTAAAAATAGTTCTGTGCCTCATAAAACTCCAATAAAATTCATGTATATTCTTGGAGGTGTTAATTAATATTTGGATATTTTTAATTCCCTTTTGGGGGCTGTTTGATATTTTTCTTGGATATTGGAAAGGAATGTGTTCATTTTGGTATGTCTTTCGATGTAGGTCATAGAATGTGATCCTCCCTTGACAATTTGGACTTAAATTTTGGTGTACATTTATGCATTTGAGTGTTTAACATCATGATGATTGATTGGTGCATTTTACTTGAGTTTTGGGATACTTTTGAAGTTAATCTTTTGAGCCTTAATTCGTATGATCATCATTGACGTTTGTGCTATGTTTGCAATTATTTGAGGGATTTTGGTGCTTGATGTGAACCCTATCTTTTGTATGTGATTACCTACTAGACTTGGAATGACTTGGTTGATTACCCATAATTTTCAAAGGCCTTTTTCTATTCTTCACAAATTTTCCAATGTGAACATATTATGTGTAAGCATGCATAGAGATATGTTATGTTTAGGACTTGTATGAGGGCACTTTGAGAGAACTTTGAATATGATTTTTAGCACATTATTAAGTGTATTTTGATGCACAATTGAGACATGCTTGAATATTGCATTTGATCGTTTCATATGCCTTAAATGATGCTTACTTTGTGTGTACGAAACTCGGACGATGCTTCCACTTTGCTTACGTCTTTGACACCAATTAAATGTATAATGGCATGATTGTTTTTAGGATTCAGTTAGGACATTTTATAGGTCATTTGAATCTGGTGTGTGAGCATTAACATTGCCTTACCATGTCATTTCATTTGCCTTACTTGAGTGGCAATTTTACATACTTGTATGAGAAGTTTAAATGTGATTTTGCTCATGGAATGAATTGAATTTGGAGAGAGAGTTTAATGAAAACCTTTGTGACACTTTGAGATTGGTTTTAAGCATGCGTATAAGGTGTTTCACTTCTGACCTTGGTCCATTTTCACGTTTTAATTCAATTCATCTAACTTATAATGGCTTTCCTTTGTAGTTTACAATTGACTTTGAAGTAAATTTTAGTTTTTGCTATAGTTTGTAATTGTTTGATTTCTTTTGGCCCATTAACATGGATAGGATTTAACCAAAGGTGTTTACCAACTAAGGCTTTGTTCCTTCGGTTGTTTCATTGTTGTTTTTTTCCTTGTGATTTCTAACTCATTTGTTGATTTGTGCAAGGTGCTTCAAGGAAATCTCCAGGAATGACGTAGTTTGCTTACTTTGTAAATGCTTATTTCTAACTTGTTTGTTCATTAACATTAGCAGGTGCTTAAGTTGTTTTTGCTTGTGTCGCTTTGCTACAGATCTATATCCGTTCGGTATTACTTCTCTTCTTTTTTACTAATTCCGTATTTTTTCATTTCGATGCCATGAGAAGTAGGATTGGGAGTCCGTGCCACTTGGCCGGTAATTCTGGAAGTCCTCAAAGGAGGCTCTGTTTGTGATTGTTTAATATTGTGCCTAAGACCTCCAAAGAGGCATCCCATTCCCGTATCCCCTTGTAAGACCTCAAAGAAGGCATCAGGCGGAATGAGAGTCCGCAATCGACTCCCGCCATTTCTAGTCCCAGGTCATTCTTAGCTCGCATTTCATGTTGATGCTTTGAACATAACTCACTCTTGTTATCGAGTCGGTCAAGTGGAAAAGGGTTTTGCAATCAAACCCCCACACCTTGTCTATAGCTCGCATTGACCAATGCTGATGCTTATGTGATCTGATTCACATCTTCCCCTTTCTTACTCTGCTATCCATGGTTTTCGATACCATTGGGCGAGTACCCCTATTTCCCACAGCTAGCTTGTTTGCCTCGGTTGATATGACCCCTTGGCTAAAGCTCCCCCTTTTCTCACTTTAATTGTGTGACATTATTGTTGACTGACACTGTTTACTCTTTCGTTGCTTTTAGTTCATTTTGTGATTGATTTATCCTGTGTTTACTTGTCTGATGACATGATCTCGTAGGATTCCTCGCTCCACTTAATTTTTGATTAAGTTGGAGGTAGGAGAGACATTAGGATAACAATCCGTGCATGACAACATTAGTTAGACTCCCTCCCTGATCCTGACCTTAGGACCATCATTACATGCTAACTTATAGGACCTAGTTTCATGTAGACTTTCCGTGAGTCTCACATTTCTCTCGTACGCATGCGATCGAGACCGTTTCCCGTTCACCCGTAGTAGCGTGAACTACGGATGCTCTGATTCCTCTTTCTTTTCAGATTGAGGATACGTAGGCACGAGATGCGATATCTCGGCGAGCACACTAATAACTAACTCCCCTTTTCTCTCGCACCCGTGCGATCGAGATTAATCACCTAACACACTAACAACTAACTTCCCTTTTCTCTCGCACTCGTGCGATTGAGACGAATCACCTAGCACACTAACAACTAACTTCCATTTTCCCTTACACCTTTGAGTCATCTCCTCTCATCTCCCTTAATCCACTCATAAAAGATGTGTCATTTTCGTTCTACCGCAAACAGGTAAACACGCAAGACTCCATGCAACGAGCGGCAACACTTAAACTGTTAGAACGTGAACATTGACGTATTCCACTAAAAAACACAATCAAACCCGACCCGTAGTGTTGTACCCCTAATTTTTTCCTTAGATTCATTGATTCGTCTGCATATCATCTTAGGTCAATCATTCGTGCATAGCTAACCTCTTTATCTAGTTTTGGCTTGTTTGTATCATTTGTGAACGCAGGTACTGTTGTAGAAGATTCAAAGTCTTGAGGTGGTGTTGTGTGTGTGTTTGTGGAGGTCCTCTGGTCTCTGCAAGTTTGTGTGAGATTCCTGTATGATTGTACCCTCATCTTGTAGACACCTAAACCACTACCAGAACCTTCTCGCCCTCAGATTTCTCAGAAGACTCCACAGATACTTTAGTTTTTATACCCACTGATTTGAAAATGGCCCCTCATTCAATACAGGTTCTTTCCTTAAGTTTCCTCAATTTCTCCCAAGGTTGGTTACAGTTTTCTATCCTTTGGTCTGAGCACGGCTATTTGAGAGTTTTGAATCTCGTGCTAAATTACACTACATGTGGTATCCTCACTCTCAAGGATTCCTCGTGACGTAGTTTGATCTTGTCCTCAAAGTTGAATCTTGAAGTTCTAAATGGAAGAATTTGGATTTTGGTTACACAACAAGGATTTCTTTAATGAAGGATTGAAATTAAGGTGCAATTGGAAATTTGTTATAAATTCATTGGATTTCTTATTTAAGGTTAAAACATGTCAATGGTTCTTTAAGTCGCCAAGGTGCAAGGTCAATGTCAAATTAATTGTCCAATAATTGGCACGCTATCACCATCCATAAAAATCTCATGAGTTCACTCTAAAGGACCTTGGTTCTCAAAACATGGCCAATGTTCTTATCACTTGCAACCCTATGAGTGCGTACCAACAGGCTGTGGGTGATATTACTAACCGTGAATCTAATGAGGCCTTGTTGGAAAGATCTTTTTTTGCAAAATATAGTATTTGGTGAGCAAACATGAAGGCTCTAAATTAATGCAAAAAAAGAAACTCAAGACAAAACCAAAGATAGTGAATATACGAACAATCAGATTGGAAGGCATGCTACAAATGCTGCTCGCGAAAACATGTTAATCTAAAGGTCTCTCTTTACAAGCATTTTTTACAACTCATCATTACAAGGTTGACGGCAGTAGATCAATACAGACGACACTCGTCTGCTGCGTACTCTAGAATTTCTACGTACATGCGCCAAGAACATTAGAGGCCACAAACCAAAGCATTCCAAACATTGCTATGCAACATGTCGTCATCATGTCGTCTTGCCAAAACATTGATAGCAGTATGATAAGCCTTGCTCTTCTTTCCAAGCAATCCAAACCTGTTGAAATCCAAGGCAAATCAAATAAGAATCTCAATCATTTAGAACCAACATTGAAAACCAAAGCCTCAATTTTCCATGTACATGGTTGCTACCTTAACTATTCCCGTAATGGAGCATGTGATCGCCGTAACCACTGCGTAGCAAGACATAAGCACCATCAATATGCAGTAAATGTATCAAAGAAAATTCAAGTTCAATTTGAAAGAAATCAATCCAAAGTGCATTACATTTACCTGTTGATAAGAACTAAAGAAGCCACCTAGAAGTCATCTAACGGCCCTTGAAGACAACTCTGCAAACTCACAGGACAAACTGGTACCTGCAAAAAGGACATTTGTGTAAACCACACAGAAACTTCATCACTGTCATGTTGAAAAAGCCTTCATAATGAATAGAAGGAAATATATACCTGGCATCGATGATTTCGAGCAATTTGCTTTGATATCTGTCACCTAGTACCTGATCAACAATTCAGTAACTGTTTAATTTTTCTTAACTGGTTTAATGATTATATGGAACTGTTGAGAATAATCATAGAAACTCACATGGATTTTGGAAGTGGTTTTGGGATCAAGGAAGGATTTAACAGTACTCCACACCATCTTAAATCCGGAGCCAACATTGATGGTGAATGTAACGACCCAGTTTTCGTGTGCGTTTTATTTAATCGAGTCGTTTGATTATTTTATTTTATTTTCGACTTTTATTTGAAAATATGTTATTTTTCAATGTTGTGATATTTTATCGGGTTTGGGGATCGTTTGCGAGATATTTGAGTGTGGGGGGTATTTTGGTCATTTTAGGATATTTTTCATTAAGTAAGAAAATAGAAAATAGAAAGAGAGAAAAATAGAAAGAAGGAAAGGGGAAAGAAAGAAAAAGAGGAGAAAAGAGAAGAAGAAGAGAAATAGTGAGAAAAGCTTGGGAAATCAAGAAAAATCAACTTCTAGAATCGATTTAATCGGGTAAGGGTGCGAAACTCAATTATTGTATGATTGTGTATGATTATGTATGTGTATTTGTGATGTTTGTTGGATTGAAATGAAGAAATTTAGTAAAACCCATTTTTGGAAAAATTGATTAGAAATTGATTAAATGTGTTAGAAATCATGTTTTAAGTATCCATAATTGTTGGTACATGATAGATACTTGTTATTGGACATTGTATTGTCAATTTTCTGGTGTGTAGGTGGAATTTGGGGTGTTTTGGATTGGAACCCGTAAGAAAATTATGCAGAAGAAATTTTTCTGGTTTTTCCAGGTCATACGCGTATGGGGCATATTCATACGTGTATGGACCTTGGCAATACGCGTATGGAGGGCGAGTCATGGGCCAATACGCGTATGGAATGTTATTTTGCTCGGCCATCTGCCCATTTGCGTATGATACACATAGCATTTTAGGGTAATACGCGTACGAGGTTGGGCACTACGCGTACGGACTTTTACACGTGAACTTTGGGAAAAATGAGTCTCTGCTCATACGCGTATGGCTCAGGGCAATACGCGTATGGACAGGACAATTGCAAAATGGAACTTTTTGAAATATCGTTTTTCGTTTTCTTTCGTAACTTGAGTTCCGTTTGTCCGATTTTTTACATTCTTGGTATCGTTGCGTAGCTATTGAGCTGTACTTTCTTGTTAGGATGATTTAGAAATTGTTAGCCGATTTAATTATGTCGGAAAAATCAGGAATAGTGTCGGTCGTCGACTTTCGTCGTTGTAGTGATGCGTAATTGATATGTATTAAGTAAGGTGTTGTTGTATGATGTAAATATATGTGTTTAGATGGGATTGAGATGATTTGTGGCCGTATGGCAATTAAATGCATTGTTTTGGGCATAAATGCAAAGTGTGATTTTGTTGGTGTAGATGAATGTATTTATCTGTGCATACTAAATGTCATGAGTCATTGTATGCCAAGCATCATGATATGCATTGTTGAGACGTCCTGAGTGACGGTTTGGATTCCAGAGGGAATTCGCTATAACTTCGTGTGCCCATGTGGGGTGTGAGCGATGATTATAGACGATTGTGTGCCCATGTGGGGTGTGAGCGATCGGGTCGTGTGCCCGTGTGGGATGTGAGCGATCCATAAACACCGTGTGCCCGTGTGGGGTGTGAGCGGTGGGGAACATCGTAGGCCCGACGGGGAGTTACAGTGATGTAACGAGCGATGATTCCAGCAGAGTTCCTGAGTGAACTAGTGATGAGAAACAATAGAAGTCGGTACCGCATGTGCATATGCATGGAGTCGTTGTGTCGGTCTCTTGCATTGCATAACTCATTATGATTGTTTAATGTGTGGAATTGTGGATAGGATTGATATATGGATATGGGTTGGTGATGGACATATGAATTATTCCTTGTAATGCCTTGTGTTTACATTATGGTGTGAGTTGTGGTGAGAACCATATATATGTGTATTTTTTGTGTTATATATAGTTATATGCAACTGTATTATGATTGTTTTTCTCACCATTCTGCTGTTTTATAATGCTCTATGAGGCATTGCAGATTAGAGTTGCTGGAGGTATTTTTGTGAAGCTTTGCGTCTTAATTTGTTTGTCGGTCGGCTCTGATATGTGACATCGGGTAGTTAGGGAGGCCGTTAGTGATTCTTGTGTATTCTGTATATATATCTTTTGGCTTGTGCATGTACAACTCGATGTATGACAAACTTATCATGTGATATATATGTATGTTATTCAGTTTTAGATTTTCCGCTTTTATTCTAAATTCTGAAATGTGGGTGTAAGGAACTAAGTTCCTCTGTTGATAGCTACCCCACTGTTGCATATCTTTATGAGCAGGTGTTGTATGAATTGTTTCAATTTGATGTGACCCCTCGGTCTATGCCATGATAATTTAAATATACTCTAACGAAATTATGAATTTTCTTTTACTGTTTAATTAATTGGGGGTATAGATTGGGGGTGTTACATTAAGTGGTATCTGAGCTAGTTTGTGTCAGTTTGTGCCAGTCCGTGTCAGTTGTGTCAGTCCTTGTTGGTCGTTGTGGTTGGATGAGTTGTTTGTTTAACCATAGTTTCTATTATTGGAAATGAACAGAATATGGCTGATAGGAACGATGCTGCTTTGGCTGCTGCTATGCAAGCTATGGCTCATGCTGTGCAGAGTGCACCTCATGCTGCGGGTAATGATGAGTTCAGGAAGAACAAACCGCCTGTCTTCAAAGGGAGATATGATCCGGATGGTGAACAGATTTGGCTGAAAGAGATTGAAAGGATTTTTCGAGTGATGGATTGTGATGAAGATCAGAAGGTGAGACTGGGTACTCACATGTTATTGGAAGAAGCTGATGACTGGTGGGTTAGTACTCGTCGTGTGTTAGAAGCTGCAGAGGAGGAGATTACTTGGGCTGTGTTTAGTATGGAGTTTCTGAGGAGGTATTTTCCTGAAGATGTGAGAGGAAAGAAGGAAATTGAGTTTCTGGAACTAAAGCTAGGTAATATGTCTGTTGTCGATTATACTGCTAAGTTTGTGGAACTTGTGCAGTTTTATCCTCATTATGCTGAAGCGACTGCTGAATTCTCTAAGTGTGTTAAGTATGAGAATGGCTTGCGTCCTGAGATAAAGTAGGCGATTGGATATCAGAGGATTCAGAGGTTTTCTGATTTGGTATATTGTTGTAGGATTTATGAAGAAGACAGTAAGGCTTGTTCTACACATTACAAGAGTATGAGCGAGAGGAAAGGGAAGCAACAGTTTCGTGGTGGTCCGTATATGACACCAGCTGATAAGGGTAAACAAAGAGGGAATTTTGAGAAAAGGTCAAGTGGAGGAGGAATGTCTGGTCCTATGAGGTGTTATAAATGTGGTGAGTTGGGGCATCGTCAGTTTGAGTGCAGGAAAGATTTGAGGAAGTGTACTAATTGTGGAGGTGTAGGACATGTTGTAGCTGATTGTGCCAGGAAGAGTGTGGTGAAATGTTACAACTGTGGTGAACCTGGGCATATTAGTACGAAGTGTCTGAAACCGAAACAAGCTCCAGCTGGTGGGAAAGTGTTTGCATTATCGGGGACTCAGACTTCGAGTGCAGATCGTCTGATCAGAGGTACTTGTTTTATTAATAGTACTCCTTTGATTGCCATTATTGATACTGGAGCGACTCATTCGTTTATTTCGTATGAGTGCGCGAAGCGTTTAAATCTTGTGTTGTCTGTGATGGGTGGTGAAATGGTTATTGATACTCCAGCAATGGGGTCAGTAACTACTTCCTTGGTTTGTCTAAGATGTCCTTTGACCATTTATGGTAAAGACTTTGAGATGGATTTGGTGTGTTTACCGTTGGAGGGATTAGATGTGGTCCTGGGTATGAATTGGTTGCAATTCAATCGAGTTCACATTGATTGTTATCATAAGCTAGTAAGGTTTCCTTCTCTTGAGGAAGACGAAGACTCGAGTTTCTTATCTACCAAAGAGTTGAAGAAACTTTTGGCGGAGGAAGCTCAGTTGTTTGGATTGTTTGCATCTTTAACTGTGGATAGTCAAGTTTCACTTGAGGTGTTTCCTGTTGTGTGTGAATTTTCGCAAGTTTTTCCTGAGGATATTTCAGACTTGCCGCCAGAGAGAGAGGTGGAGTTTTATATAGATCTAGTTCCTGGTACTAGACCTATATCTATGGCACCTTATCGTATGTCGGCATCGGAGTTAGTTGAGTTAAAGAGACAGTTGAATGAGTTGTTGGAGAAGAGGTTCGTGAGACCAAGTGTGTCGCCTTGGGGTGCTCCAGTGTTATTAGTGAAAAAGAAGGATGGGAGTATGCGATTATGTATTGATTATCGCCAATTGAATAAGGTGACGATCAAGAATAAATATCCTCTTCCAAGAATTGATGATCTGATGGATCAGTTGGTTGGTGCGTGTGTGTTTAGTAAGATTGACTTGAGGTCAAGGTATCATCAGATAAGGGTGAAGGAGGAAGACATTCAGAAGACGGCTTTTAGAACACGATATGGTCATTATGAATATTCTGTGATGCCGTTCGGGGTTTCTAATGCGCCAGGTGTGTTTATGGAATACATGAATCGTATTTTTCACAAACATCTAGATCGATTTGTCGTGGTGTTTATTGATGACATTTTGATTTATTCTAAGTCTCGGGAGGATCACGCGGAACATTTACGTATTGTTCTGCAGGTTTTAAAGGAGAGGAAGCTTTTTGCCAAATTATCCAAGTGTGAATTCTGGTTGTCGGAGGTGAGTTTTCTGGGACACGTAATTTCAAGTAATGGTATTGTTGTGGATCCATCTAAAGTAGAAGCAGTTCTACAATGGGAGGCTCCGAGATCTGTTATGGAAATTCGAAGCTTTTTGGGGTTGGCTGGTTATTATCGCAGATTCATTGAAGGTTTTTCTAAACTAGCACTTCCTTTGACCCAGTTGACTTGTAAAGGGCAAGCGTTCATTTAGGATATTCGGTGTGAGGAAAGTTTTAATGAGCTGAAGAGAAGATTGACGACAGCTCCGATTTTGATTTTGCCGAATCCTAATGAACCATTTGTGGTTTATTGTGATGCTTCTTTGATTGGTCTAGGTGGTGTTCTGATGCAAGAAGGTAAGGTGGTGGCTTATGCTTCGAGGCATTTAATAGTTCATGAGAAAAATTATCCTACTCATGATCTTGAGTTAGCGGCGGTGGTTTTTGTGTTGAAGATCTGGAGGCATTATCTCTACGGTGCAAGGTTTGAAGTCTTTAGTGATCATAAAAGTTTGAAATATTTGTTTGATCAGAAAGAGCTAAATATGAGGCAACGTAGATGGTTGGAATTCTTGAAGGACTACGACTTTGGCTTGAATTACCATCCTGGTAAAGCTAATGTGGTAGCCGATGCCTTGAGCCGGAAATCGTTACATATGTCCGCTTTAATGGTTAAGGAGTGGGAACTTTTGGAATCGTTTAGAGATTTGAGTTTGGTTTGTGAAGTGACGTCGGATAGCGTTAGGCTTGGTATGCTAACGATTACTAATGATTTTCTGATGACTGTTTGTGAGAAGCAAAAGTTGGATGTGAAACTTGTGGATTTGATGTTGGTTGGAGGAAAATATACGAATACTAATTTTCAAGTGGATGTTAATGGTGTTTTGAGATTTCGAGGTAGGATTTGTATTCCAGATGATGCGGAGTTGAAAAAGATGATTTTGGAGGAAGGACACCGGAGTAATTTGGGTATACATCCGGGAGCGAATAAGATGTACCAAGATTTGAAGAAGATTTTCTGGTGGTCTGGATTGAAAAGAGATGTGGCTCAGTTTGTTTATGCATGTTTGACTTGTCAGAAATCGAAGGTGGAACATCTGAGGCCTAGTGGTTTGTTGCAACCGTTGGATATTCCTGAATGGAAATGGGATAGTATTTCCATGGATTTTGTAACAGGGTTACCGAATACTCAGCGAGGGCATAATGCTATTTGGGTGGATGTTGATAGGCTGACTAAATCGGCTCATTTTATTCCGATTGATATCAGTTTTACTTTGGAGCGGTTAGCTGAGATTTACATCAGTGTGATTGTGAAATTACATGGGGTTCCATTGAGTATTATTTTGGATCGAGATCCTAGATTTACCTCGAGATTTTGGGAAAGTTTACAGAAGGCTTTGGGTTCTAAATTGAGATTGAGTTTGGCTTATCATCCGCAGACGGATGGTCAGACGGAGAGGACGATTCAGTCTTTGGAGGATTTGTTGAGAGCGTGTGTTTTGGAACAAGGTGGTGCGTGGGATAGTTATCTTGCATTGCTTGAGTTTACGTATAATAACAGTTTTCATTCTAGTATTGGAATGGCACTATTTGAAGCACTGTATGGATGAAGGTGTCAGACATCGTTGTGTTGGCACGAATCTGGTGAGAGAACGGTAGTTGGACCGGAGTTGGTGCAACAGACGATGGAGAAAGTGAAGTTTATTCGTGAGAAGATGAAAGCTTCTCAGAGTAGACAAAAGAGTTATCATGATCGGAGAAGGAAGGATCTTGAGTTTCAAGAGGGCGATCATGTATTTTTTAGGGTTACGCCGGTAACGGGATTAGGTCGTGCATTGAAATCGAAGAAACTTACTTCTCGGTTTATTGGTCCTTACCAGATATCCGCGAGAGTGGGTGCTGTGGCTTATAGGGTGGCATTGCCGCCGAATCTGTCGAATTTGTACGATGTGTTTCATGTTTCACAGCTTCGGAAGTATGTTCCAGATCTGTCGCATGTGATTTCGATGGATGAGGTTGAAGTAAGGGAGAACCTTACGGTCGAGGCAATACTAGTTAGGGTTTTGGATCGCGAAGTGAAGCGGTTGCGGGGCAAGGACATTGCACTTGTGAAGGTGGCGTGGGGAGGCGCTGCTGAGGGCAATTTGACTTGGGAGTTGGAAAGTCGGATGCGGGAGTTGTATCCTGATTTGTTCATCTCAGGTAATATTTTCGAGGACGAAAATTTCTAAGTGGGGGAGAGTTGTAACGACCCAGTTTTCGTGTGCGTTTTATTTAATTGAGTCGTTTGATTATTTTATTTTATTTTCGACTTTTATTTGAAAATATGTTATTTTTCAATGTTGTGATATTTTATCGGGTTTGGGGATCGTTTGCGAGATATTTGAGTGTGGGGGTATTTTGGTCATTTTAGGATATTTTTCATTAAGTAAGAAAATAGAAAATAGAAAGAGAGAAAAATAGAAAGAAGGAAAGGGGAAAGAAAGAAAAAGAGGAGAAAAGAGAAGAAGAAGAGAAATAGTGAGAAAAGCTTGGGAAATCAAGAAAAATCAACTTCTAGAATCGATTTAATCGGGTAAGGGTGCGAAACTCAATTATTGTATGATTATGTATGTGTATTTGTGATGTTTGTTGGATTGAAATGAAGAAATTTAGTAAAACCCATTTTTGGAAAAATTGATTAGAAATTGATTAAATGTGTTAGAAATCATGTTTTAAGTATCCATAATTGTTGGTACATGATAGATACTTGTTATTGGACATTGTATTAGTAATTTTCTGGTGTGTAGGTGGAATTTGGGGTGTTTTGGATTGGAACCCGTAAGAAAATTATGCAGAAGAAATTTTTCTGGTTTTTCCAGGTCATACGCGTATGGGGCATGTTCATACGCGTATGGACCTTGGCAATACGTGTATGGAGGGCGAGTCATGGGCCAATACGCGTATGGAATGTTATTTTGCTCGGTCATCTGCCCATTTGCATATGATACGCGTAGCATTTCAGGGCAATACGCGTACGAGGTTGGGCACTACGCGTACGGACTTTTACACGTGAACTTTAGGAAAAATGAGTCTCTGCTCATACGCGTATGGCTCAGGGCAATACGTGTATGGACAGGACATTTGCAAAATGAAACTTTTCAAAATATCGTTTTTCGTTTTCTTTCGTAACTTGAGTTCCGTTTGTCCGATTTTTTACATTCTTGGTATCGTTGCGTAGCTATTGAGCTGTACTTTCTTGTTAGGATGATTTAGAAATGGTTAGCCGATTTAATTATGTCGGAAAAATCAAGAATAGTGTCGGTCGTCGACTTTCGTCGTTGTAGTGATGCGTAATTGATATGTATTAAGCAAGGTGCTGTTGTATGATGTAAATATATGTGTTTAGATGGGATTGAGATGATTTGTGGCCGTATGGCAATTAAATGCATTGTTTTGGGCATAAATGCAAAGTGTGATTTTGTTGGTGTAGATGAATGTATTTATGTGTGCATACTAAATGTCATGAGTCATTGTATGCCAAGCATCATGATATGCATTGTTGAGACGTCCTGAGTGACGGTTTGGATTCCAGAGGGAATTCGCTATAACTTCGTGTGCCCATGTGGGGTGTGAGCGATGATTATAGACGATCGTGTGCCCATGTGGGGTGTGAGCGATCAGGTCGTGTGCCCGTGTGGGGTGTGAGCGATCCATAAACACCGTGTGCCTGTGTGGGGTGTGAGCGGTGGGGAACATCGTAGGCCCGACGGGGAGTTACAGTGATGTAACGAGCGATGATTCCAGCAGAGTTCCTGAGTGAACTAGTGATGAGAAATAATGGAAGTCGGTACCGCATGTGCATATGCATGGAGTCGTTGTGTCGGTCTCTTGCATTGCATAACTCATTATGATTGTTTAATGTGTGGAATTGTGGATAGGATTGATATATGGATATGGGTTGGTGATGGACATATGAATTATTCCTTGTAATGCCTTGTGTTTGCATTATGGTGTGAGTTGTGGTGAGAACCGTATATATGTGTATTTTTTGTGTTATATATAATTATATGCAACTGTATTATGATTGTTTTTCTCACCCTTCTGCTGTTTTATAATACTCTATGAGGCATTGCAGATTAGAGTTGCTGGAGGTATTTTTGTGAAGCTTTGCGTCTTCATTCTTTTGTCGGTCGGCTCTGATATGTGACATCAGGTAGTTAGGGAGACCGTTAGTGATTCTTGTGTATTCTGTATATATATCTTTTGGCTTGTGCATGTACAAATCGATGTATGACAAACTTATCATGTGATATATATGTATGTTATTTAGTTTTAGATTTTCTGCTTTTACTATTTTAATTAATTGGGGGTATAGATTGGGGGTGTTACAGTGAACATACGACTCAAAGACTATATAAGGATAAAATATTGATAAGATTCAATTAAATTCTCAAATGCAAAAGTAAATTACAAGCACAAAGGAGACGAAGATATAGATTTACCAGTCTTCTCATGATACAAAGAAAAAAGAGGGAATGTTGCTGCATGTAATAAACACTAAGGAATCCTTCGCAAGTTTCATCAGTGAACTACATAGAACTCTACATGGCTTTATGGTATTTTGAAGTAGGATGGAGCAAGGTTCTCAGTACCAACTACTTTATTAAGCTCCAGACTGATACATCACCAGCTATATAGGAACTTGATGGCCATCTCACTATCCAAGACTCCCTTGATCTTCAAGTCGCCTCCGTTGTCGTTCTAGCCATTACCAGTAATTCACTTTGTGCATAATTTGCTTCAAAGGCACACCTAAAACAGAGCACAGTTTTAACACAATATACAAATGAAACATGTGCAAAGAGTGTCATTATGAGATAATGTGTTTTACTATCACCATTAGAATCAATAGTCATTAAACTTAAGGATGAGCATGAGACTTACGATTTCCGTATGAGGTTCGAGAAACAGGTTGGAATGTTGGATTGGGTAGCGCATTTCACCCCATAGAAAGTGGCATTCACTCGTTACTCCATACTTACCATAAGCTGCTGCCCAAACAAATTTAAGTTAAAAGTTAACAAGAGGTGCCAAGGAATACTCGACAGTGTGAATGAATGGAACTCCATAGTTTCACAAAAATGTTTGACAAATTAGAAGAGAAGAATTCAACGTGTTTTATTAGTAGAATAAAATACTTCAATGCGAAATGAGAGAGGAAATTCATTATATGCCATCATCATTTTTCAAGAATTCAATTACATGTTCAAGAGAAAAGAAACCTAATCCAATAACTACCCATGGGCAATATCAAAGGATATCGCCAACACCAACCCTTTCCCAAGATATCGTACAAAAAATCACATCAAATCGTATCAGAAAATTTCAGGATAACACGGTTCCAAACTTTCCATATTTGAAACGCAATCAAATCATCATAAATCATACAAAATCAAATCAAACCATGAGTGAGATTTGTTTTCAAAGCAGCAGCAAAACTTCCCAAATTAGAGAATCAAATCATATCAGCCCAGCCAAACTTTCCCAAACCATTCACTAAAGACACGTTGGAAAACAGTCAGCAACAGGGCATCAGAAAATTCAAATCACAATCATTCGTATCAACCGTCCAAAACATATTCAAAAATTTTCTGAATCAAGCAAACCAAATCAAATCGGTAAGAATTGGGAATATTGACAATAAACACACATTTAAAACCTTCCAAATCATCATCATCGGCCTTGGCTATAAAAGGGACTCATTCCATCAGAAAAGGACGACGGAAAAAAATCAGAGAGAAAAACCACGCGAGAAAACCATAAAGAAAAAAGAAGAAAAAATCACAAATCAACAGTCACACGCGAAATCACCAAAACCATTTCCAAACCCACAAACACAGGCTCAGAACACCGGAAGTGATCATCATCGCCTCAACATTCAAAGCAGAAGAAGAAGCAAAGCAACAACACAAACCAAGCTCGTGAAAGAAAAGGTAAAAAGAGAGGAAGAAGTTCTTCCCTGACGGAGATTCGCGGAGACCTCACCATCATCGCCGACCTTTTTTTCCTTTTCGTTCTCGTTTTGCTTTAATTTCCAACATATTGTAACATGTAATCGCACAATCAATAGTGAAAATCGGGGACGAGAACCATGGGGAAAGGGTTATTTTTGTTTGATCGTGTGAGATCGTGAGAGATCGAGAGAGAAGAGTGAGTTGAGATCGTGAGAATCCCTCCGTTTTGATCCTTTACACCTTTCACCTTTTTTTCTTTTTTTACTTATTAATCAAAAAAAAAATTTATAATTAAAACACCATTAAAATTACTTTTTTATAAAATTTAACTTAACTTTCTTTTAATTTATAACTAATATCGAAAACCTTTTTAGTTAAAACTATTTCATTAAAACACTAAAATAATTTTTCCTTAATTAAAAAAACTCTTAATCACTTTTCTTTTAATAAACCTTAATACTAAATTAATCTTTTAAATTAATTAAGAAGATCTTTAACTTGTCAATTTAAAATAATCCTCAAATAAAATAAACCTTTTTCCTAAGTGAAAGTAATTCTTAATAATTCTCACAATAATAAATACCAAATCAAAACCATTTTCTTAATAAACCGTACCCTTATATTCATTTTCCATTAGATCCCTCGAGTGTGAGTGCGCGTTTATATTATTTGTATGCTTATCTATATCTATATGTGTTATTACTGCTTAAACATTTTCAAAAATAAAAAACTCTCGATCCAACGTCGAGCCGCTTTTCTACCTATATAAGTCGAGCGCCTTCGAGCCTCGCATTCGACCTTCGGTCACTATACACTAAGCTAGCTCACATTTTGCTAGTATGCACAAATAATCTAAGTTAGTTGGTCCCCTCGACATTCCAATGGAAAGGTTATTAATATTGGCTCAACGTCATAAGACTAACTTTAGAACCCTTGGCCTTAGGATTCGGAGTCGCCATACTCCACGTCTCGCCGTAGACACTTAGAATCTTAGCCTTAGGATCGGAGTCGCCGTACTCCAAGTAAATGCTCCGCCGCGAACATTTACAATCCTACCCCTCTTAAACCAACCTACAACTTTAGAGTCGCCGCACTCTATGTAAGGTCTTGCCCAAGACTTTACTTCCCCTTGGAACCTTGACCCCGTCAAGAAGTTCCTCATTTCAGAACTACGCATACTCTGATTCTACTCCCGAGGATACGTAGGCGTGAGGTACGATACCTTATCGAGTATACTTAGATACTAACCCCTAGGGTTTTTCAGCCTTTAGCATAGCACCCTTAGCAAGCGAGTGAGAGATAACATGAATATTAACAAGAGGTCCCCGTAGAGTACTACGGACGTTTAGGATGCTAATACCTTCCCTAGGCGTAACCAACCCCCAAACCTTAGATCTTTAGTTTTTTTTCGCTTTTGAAACTTTCATTTGGATAAATCAAAGTCAGTGGTGAACATTTAAAGAAATGTGATCCTAGTTCATTAATAACTATGGTATCCAATTCTCACCGCAACAGAAATGGCGACTTCACTGGGGAATGTCGAGGGTTTCCCCTATCTTGTTTTTTTTACTAATGTTATCTTTCTTTATTTTGCTTGCTTATTATCTATGTTGGTTTTCTGGGTACTATTTGTGTGGTGAGACAAAGTCCTACACCCGGACTAGAGTGAAAATTAAGATAGGAACGGTGAGAATTCAAGGATACTTTGAGGGAGTCGATTCCTGAAGAAGTTGAATTGAGACTTCACCACTCAGTCTAGGCCCTCTCGAATTTAATTTTGTCCAACGAGTCTATTCGTGAAGACGCTATTATTTCGAACTAAAGGCCATCGAGACTGGGGACCGTAGTTACCTTTAACCCAACTTGGCCTAGTAGGATGTAGTGCGGGGACTATGCAGGAATTTATTTCTGCAAAAGTCGCTACGCGATACTACACTCGGACGAGATTCTCTTGAGAATATTATTGACTACCAAGTGATTTGGAAAATCGATAATATCCGAAAGATGGATCGTAGACTCTGGGAACTTTGTAGAACCCGTTCGGCAGGTACATTTGAAACCATAGTGCATACCTTATGGGAGGGTAGACCTTGGCTCCATGCTGTGACCTGTCAAACCTAGGGCCTTTTGCTCGTGTGTACTTTGTGTTGTGTGCCTTGTATGTTGCATACATTCATAAGCATCATTTCATAAAGATTCATGGAACTTGACTATATTTATAAACATTGTAGGGATACTATGGATACCGAAAGAAGGAACACAAAGAAGTACACTTTTCAGATTCCTAACTTGGATGATCTAAGGAGGTTAGAAGTGTTGGTAACAAATGAGGAGAGTTTCAATAGGAATTATGGAAGACTTTTTTATGTGATGAATACAAAGGTTGATGAAGGACTGCTTTCTACCCTACTCCAGTTCTATGATCCGCTGTATCACTGCTTCACCTTTCCAGATTACCAGCTTGTACCTACACTTGAAGAGTACTCTCAGATAATTGGGTTACCTATTCGAGACAATTATCCCTTTCTTGTCTTCGCAAACAAGCCTGATGAAAAAGAAATTACTAAACATACCCACCTGGATTTAGCTGACATTCAAGCCAATATGATTTCAAAAGGAGGAACTTCCGGTTTTACTACAGATTTTCTGGTTGCCAAAACCCGACATTATGCCACTCAACAGAATAAGGATGCTTTCGAAGCGGTTTTCGCCTTACTCATCTATGGCGTTCTTTTATTCCCAAGTTTCAAAAAATTTGTGGACCTCAATGCCATTAAAATTTTCCTGAAGAAGAATCCAGTACCAACCTTGTTGGCTGAAGCTTATTATTCTGTTCACTCAAGGAGTGCTCGTGGAAAGGGAATGATTACTTGTTGCATCCCTCTGTTGTACAAGTGGTTTATTTCACACTTGCCCAAAGCACATGACTTTTGGGATCTCAAGAAGGGGTGGTGGTCACAGAAGATAATGTCTCTCACTCATTCCGACATCGACTGGTACAACCGTGTTTATGATAAGGTGGTCATCATAGACAGTTGTGGAAATTTCGGTAATGTACCTCTCCTTAGCATTAATGGATTAATCAGCTACAATCCAGTCTTAGCCCGCAGACAACTAGGATTCCCTCTGAAAGACAAACCTGTCAGTGCTCACGTGGAAAGCATTCATTTTGAAGGAGAGAAATTAAGCAAGGAGTTAAGAGAACAGGTCTTGGACGCTTGGGGGTAAAAGATCAAGAAGGATAAGAGTAGCTTAGGGAAACCTAATTGTGTCTCTTTAGAACCCTATCTCCAATGGGTCCGGAAAAGAGCCATTGAGTTGAAGATGCCTTATAAACGCCAGGAGCCAATGGTCCTAAAAGAAAAGTCGGTCTTCTACTTCTCGTCTGATGCAGATAAATTGAAAATTACTTTGGATAAGTCTCAACAGATGGAGGAGTCTTGGAAGAATAAGTACCAGATAGTTGTGGAGGAGAATGCAGAGCTTCAACAACAACTCAAAGCAAAAGACGAAGAAATCGCTTCTTACAAGAAGAGGAAAGCCCGAGAAGAGTTACCTTCTTCTAGATCTCAGTCAACACATCAGAATTCGGTCGTCAACAGGCTCATCTTGGAGAATAGCCAGAAGGAAGAGGAAATCAGGAAGCTCAAGACAAGGCTTTTTGGAGAATCTCCTTAGATATTTCTTCATTATCTTTTATTTAGCTTTTCCGTTACGATTCTTGAAAAGTGTGTTGTCGCTTTATAAAATTTTGTTTTAATTAACAGTTTCATCTTTCGGTATCCCAGACATTAATTTTTTGTAACCGACTTTTATGATTAATAAAATGCGTCTTTCAATATCCCACGATGATTATAAATAGTCAAGTTTCCATGAATCTTGTTGCATAGCATTTGCATTTTGCATTTCTCTCTATCAAGGAACTTGAAATATTGTATCGCAGACATTGTGCGATGGATTACGAAAAAAAGGGAGTTGTGCCGTACACCTTTAAAGTTTCGGATGTTGAACAACTAAAGGAACTAGGAGGTCAGATCCAAGATCCTGAGGCGTTTGCTGAGAAGTATGGAAATATCCTCCCGTTGTTGCAGACTCGAGTAGCCGATGGTCTTTTGGAAACGTTGGTTCAACTTTACAGTTTAATCTATCACTGTTTCATCTTCCAAGATTTCCAGCTGATGCCTACACTAGAAGAATACTCCGCTCTATTGGGGATTCCTGTCGAAGATTCACCTTCGTTCTCCGGTGGAGAAGGAAGGCCCAGCCAGGAAGACATCGCAAGAGAAACCCGCATAAAGCTGTTGGAGATCCAAACTCACATGACGTTTAGAGGAGGAATTGATGGTTTGCCTTCCCAATTCTTGTTCGAGAAAGCTCGACATTTTGCTAGTGTAGGGAACACTGGAGCATTCGAGCACATCTTCGCGCTGCTGGCCTACGGTTTGTTCTTATTTCCCAACATTGAATATTTTTTTGACGTCCATGCCATAAGGATTTTCATGCTCAAGAATCCAGTTCCGACGTTGTTAGCCGATGCCTACCACGCTATCCATTCAAAGGCTTTGAAGGGAGAAGGTCGGATTACTTGTTGCACCGCTCTCCTCTATAGGTGGTTTATTTCGCACCTACCGAGGTCTACTGATTTCTGGGATGTGAATGATGGTTCAGAATGGCCTATGAAGCTCATGACTCTTACTCACTCGGATGTTGTTTGGTATGACCCAACATACGGAGGTATCCCCATGATTCACAGCTGTGGAGATTTTCCCAATGCACCTCTTCTTGGTACAAAGGGATGTATCAGCTATGATCCTGTGCTCGCCCGTCGTCAACTGGGGCACCCAATGGAAGAAGTACCCGATCCAGAAAACCTGATCAGAATTTTCCTCTATCAAGGAGAGGATCTTGGGTTAAAGACCAGAATTGTGTTTGCTTGGCGTCGCATCAATTGACAAGGAATAACGGCGACAACAAATCCTGATTGCTCAATTACTGGAGAATGTCTAGCATGGGTGCGTGAAAGGGCTCTGACCTTGAGGATGCCTTATCCCCGTCCCAAGCCTCTCGTGGTCCAATCGGATGAAATTTCGAAGTTGAAGGCTGAAATAGAGAAGCTTACTCTGGACAAAGAAAGGATGCAACACCAGATCGACAGGCTGATGGAAGAACTCAGTGGAAGACAAGGGGCATCATCCAGCAGTTAGACTCCTAGTTCCTTTTGTGTTATGTGGCTTACGTAATAAAACCTTGGAGGTGTATCGGCCTTTTGGAAAATTTTAATAAAATGTATTATTTCCAATATTTACAATGAATGTGATACGATTTTTAGTTCCTTGATAGTTGCATCGCATCCGCATTTCATATCATCTGCATGTGCACGTTTCGTCCCTTTTTCTTATGTCCGTTGTTTCCTCTTCAGTTTTGTCACCCTGAATCCTCTACACCGATACAATACTAGAGCTCAAGCTCGAAGAAGGATGATGGAACATAATCAGGAACTTGATCGTGTCAGTAACGAGTTGGAGGACCTACGCGGGAATGTAGGACAGATTATGGAAGTACTGAATGTTATACGCGCAAAGATGGATACCCAAACCACAGTTGTTTCTGAGATTACCAACACTGTTGTAGATACTCAACCTACTGTTGTCACTACTGCAAACGTACCCCCGTATGGCTTGCCATTTGGATTCGTACCCCCGCCTACCGCAGGTCCTGTTGTTCAACAAGTGCATCAAGCCGTTCCTCTAATCACTGAAGCTCCTCAAGTAACCCCTACATTTGCTCCAGCTGCTGTGCACACTCGTGTACAACCTTATTTCAATGAGAATCAGCAAGTTTATGATGTCCCCGACATGTCTGAAGATGGGGACGAGAACCATGAGAAACTCAGAGAGAATATGGATACTCTTGACAAGAGATTAAGGGCAGTAGAAGGTGATCAAGTATTTGGCACTGTTGCTAGAGAAGTATGTCTGGTATCTGGTTTGGTCATTCCTCCGAAATTCAAGACTCCGAATTTTGACCAATATGATGGAACCACATGCCCTAAAAGCCACTTAATCATGTATTATCGGAAGATGGCTGCTCATGTCAAAAACGATAAGCTAATGATCCATTGTTTCCAAGATAGTCTGAAGGGTGTTTCGTCAAAGTGGTATCTGAGTTTAGATCAGTCTCGCGTGAAGTGCTTTCAGGATGTGTCAGACGCTTTTGTCAAGCATTACAAGTATAATATGGATTTAGCACCCGATCGCAGACAACTTCTAAGCATGTCACAGAAGAACACTGAATCATTTAAGGAATATGCCTAGAGGTGGAGGAAGATCGCTTCACAGGTAGAACCTCCCTTGTCTGAGAAAGAGTTAGCCGAGTGGTTTGTTGATACAGTTCGCCCAGAATTCTTTGAAAGGATGGTTGGAAGTGTAACCGCCAATTTCTCTGACATCGTTGCTGTGGGTGTAAGAATAGAAGCTGGTTTGAAAAGTGGAAAGATGCCTAGTCCTGCTAGTAGTCCAAGTGCCAATAAAGACCAAGTAAGAAATCTTTCAGTAGTCCTCACAAAAAGAAAGATGGTGAGACTAATGTTGTAATGACCGGCAGAAGGAGAAGTCAACTCTGGAATCGCCAACCAAACTTTAATCAACAACAAGGTTACCCTGTTCAGTTTGCTCAACAACCTTATGTAGCTGATGTCACACCCACCTATCAGGCAGTCCAACCGGCTCCTATTTATCAACCGTTTGTTAATCAACCGCCTCCTGCGTATCAACCGACTCCTGCCTATCAGCCAGCCCAAGCTCAACCAAGCTATCAACGAGCGCCCAACGCTCCCAATCATCAACAACAGAGGGCTCTTGTACCTCGTCCAAATGCTCCTAACAGAAGACCATATAGACCGCCATTTCCTCCTATTCCCATGAGTTATACTAAGTTGTACCCATCATTGGTGAAACAAGGTTTGATAACTACTCGAGCTTTGGGTCCACCTCCCAATCCACTTCCACCCAATTATAATCCCAATGCTCATTGTTTGTTCCATGAAGGGGCACCTGGCCACGATCTGGAAAGTTGTTATGCTCTCAAGAATGTCGTGAGAGAGTTAATGGAAAAGAAAATCCTGTCTTTTGGTGACAATCAGCCGAATGTTAAGACGAATCCCTTGCCTACTTACGGGAACGTTAATGCTATTGATAAAGTGCATGAAGAGAGTTTAATTCTTGATGTGTCAGAGATCAAAACTCCTCTCTGGGTCGTTCATTCGAAGTTATTTGAAGCCGGTCTTGTAAAGGTTTGCCATAAAGACTGTAAAGATTGTGATGTCAGCACCAGGGGATGTAGTTTGGTTCAAAAGGACGTTCAGAAGATGATTAACGACGGTATTCTACTGGTAAGTAATGGGTTGAAGAAGGATGAGATTGTTGTGATTGAACCTATACTCAGCTCACCAGAACCAATGGATTTTACTCCTGATAAGAAGAAGCCATCTTATGTGCTTCATGGATATAATGCTACCATACCAGAAGGTGGCAAGAAAATTCATGATGATATTGCTCCCGCCACTCAGGCAGCGCTGAATTATCAACCACAGCCTTGTCAGGTAACACATCAGAGCCATGCTCCAAAAGAGTTTGATGCAATCCCAATGACCTACAGTCGATTATGGAATTATTTCGCCCGAAACTCGGTAATGGCACCTATAAAAGCTAAACCCACAAAATCCCTCCCTCCTAGGGACAGTTTAAATGTCATTTGTGATTTTCATGACGGAACAGTGAGACATTCGACAGAAGAGTGCAGGGCCTTCCAGGAGAAAGTTCAAGAGATGATTGACAAAGAAGTGCTGATCTTCAAGGGAGGAAGTCCAGTTGTCAACGGAATTCCTTTGCGCTGATTGGGCATAGAGAACGATAGAAATTATTCCCGAGATCATTTAAGTTGTATTTTGCTTGCATTTGTTCTTTCTTTGATTATTAAAGCATGTTTTCATGTAAGGACTTGGTATTTTGAATGTTTAATGCAATATAATGTTTGTTTCGAAGAAATCCATTCGCTTCGCTCATTTAAAAAAAAAATTGTTTACTATTTTTATAACGCCAATACTGAATGGAGAATGATGAAATAAAACATAACATCTTTCGTGTATGCTTTTGAACGAAAACCCTGCTAAGGATATAAGGCATTGTTTTAAAGTCCCAAACACCGGAGATAAACCTTCGTTAACCCCTTTGAGCCTTGGAGTAGTAGTTTTCTTCTCTAAAAAATTCAAAGAACCCTCATGTTGTACCAGGGGCAGGGTAATTTGCTAAAAAATGGAGTAAAATATCACGAAGATTGGGTGGGTATAAACAAACTTTGAGCCTTATATCCTTTGTTTCTTAAACCGTGAAACAAACCACGATACAACCCTTAAAAGACCTTATTGAAGCAGGGTTTATTTCGAAAGCATACTCGGTGAGATAATGTTTCCTGACTCCTATGAATTACGCTCAAAATTCGTATTGGCATTATAAAATCGGTAATTCAATCACAAAAATATTTTTAATAAACTTCAAAACAAACATGATGTCGTATTAGCAATTTCGGAATTTACATTTTCTGCATGTAAATACTGCTTGATGTCATAGAAGTTCCCAAACGGCTATGAGAAGTTCAACCTCTGAGATATGGAACTCTATTGAGGATAGTCATTTCAAAATATCAGCCCGGGGCATACTGCCTGAAGATCATGATGAACTGGGGCAAGTTGTTCCTCAGTTGTCGCAAATAGAATAACCCTGAGGGGGCACGACCGAAGACTCAATACACCGAATACCGGCAATCTGAGCCAGTTACGTCGAGATTCTACCAATCTCTCAAGAGTTAGAAGGCATTGGAACAGTTGGGACGCCAAGTCTCCTGTAAAATCCTTTTGAGATGATTTATTTCGTAGACCATGCAGTATGGGGGCATTCGAGAATCGAAGATTTTTCCAACAGTTGATATTTGAAAATGGCGACTACCATCAAGTTTTCACTCTAGGAAGTCATGACGATTCCCCAATGAATCAATTTTTCAAGCAATTATGACAAGATATATACAAAATTTCAGCATCAGGTTGACCTAAGGATCCCCAGTGAATCTCATTGGTGCATTCTCAACAGTGGATGTTTATTTCATCCCCATTGAAGACTAGACCTTGACGTCTACGACTATAATACTAATACAAGATTCCCCAACGAAGCGGTGGATATTTATTTTATCCCCGTGACGCCTCATCCATGGCATCTACCATCACTTCAGCTTGCTTCAGTTACAGTGGATATATATTTTATCCTCATCAAAGTCTCTATGAATACAAGTTTAATCCGTGCCCAGTGGATCTTTCTCATCCGAATAATCAGATTCATCTTGACAATCACTAAGTGAAGTCATGATATTATATCCCCAAACGGATTGTTATTTCCCCAGAGAAGTTTGGACGTTGAAGTTCAACTATTGAGTTCCATCTTTGGATTTCTATAGAGCTTGACAGATGTATCTCTCGTGCAGAGGATGGGCGGGCTTCCTCATCATTTTCTTTCACCTCTTGTTTTTCTTTGTCTGTTTTGTCAGCATGAGCATAAGCATGGCATGACATCATTTGCATTCGCCTCCGTGCGTGTTCGCTTTATGTTTGTTTCTTGTCGCTTTATCTTGATCGTTGGTTGTGTTTGCGCCAAGTTTGGGTTCGTCTGATCTCTCCAAATAGAGTCGTCAGCCTTAGGAAGAAAATGCTAATCTTTTATAAGTCCCCCACAGAGTTCAACCCTCGTGGATGATGGTTATTTCAGTTATCTTTTTCCATGTCTGGATAAGATAAATTCCCATTCGAGTTCTTTTCGCATTGGCGGGTCTTGTTTGACCGTTTCCTTCTAGCTTGATCCTAGATTGAACTTCAGTTTTTGGCATTTTACTGTCGACTTCTAGGTCGCCGACCCTGGTTTGAGCGTGCACTTCTGTTACACTTATGACTTGCAAGAAGTATGTTTACAATTATTCATTTATCTTATCTGTAGCCTCTCCGGAGTCTACCTTCATTTTAAGTTATCTGCATTCTCTCCGGAGTTTACCTATTTATTTATTCCAAGATTATCTACAGACTCTCTGGAGTCCAATCATTCATTTTACAGCCTCTCCGGAGTCCACCACTTATTTATCAAGATTTATCTACAGTCTCTCCGGAGGTCACTTATCTTTTATTTATGTACCGGTCTTTACGGTCTTTCCGGAGACCATTTGCTTTTATTTTAGTTATCTACGGTCTTTCCGGAGACCATCCGCTTTTATTTCAGTTCTGCGGCCTTTCCGGAGACCATCTGCTTTTATTTCAGCCTTTGCAGTCTTTCCGGAGATGATTCATTTCAGTTATCCACGGTCTCTCTAGAGACCCTCTACTTATTTGTTTTAGCTATCTACAATCTTTCCGGAGACCCCTTTATCGTTTATTCATTTGCAGTCTCTCCGAAGACCCTTTATCATTTACCTCAGTTGCTTACAATCTCTCTGGAGAACATTTATCATTTTTTGCTTACAATCTCTTATCAGGACATTTTCCCCATGAAGCCCAATTATGTTGGCATACAGGAGAGTTTTAATAACCTTGTACCTTTCCCTGATGGTTCCTGAAGATCCCGTTTGATCTCTTCATTTGAAGGAATTTCCAGGCGTTGGATGTTATTTCTTATTGAAAACTCCATCTATTTTTGTTTGCACGATCCTACCGCCGTGTGGATCCTGCTTTGTCTTCTTGCTTGCTTATATATCAACTGGTCACACGTGAACCTGCTGGGTCGTCACCTTCGGGGTCCCCAGTGTTGTTTTCTTTTCCCCAGTGGGCCTAGTCGTCCCCAGTGAGTTGTGTTGCTCATTGTGTTCGTCTTTAGCTCTGTGTTTGCTTTCGTTTTGTCTGCATTTTGCATTTTATCATTCCATCATGCTAGAGTTCATGGCATGTCAGCATTAGGTTTAGTTTTGTCCATAGCATTGCATGTCATTGCATCTAAGGGCAAAATTTTCGGTTATCTATATTTAAATATCTCTCACCATGACCTAATGACGATCTTCATCGCCCTATCATCCGGTGAAGATATTTAAATAGGGGCAACTGTTGTACCCCAAATTTTTCCCTTAGATTCATTAATTCGTCTGCATATTATCTTAGGTCAATCATTCGTGCATAGCTAACCTCTTTATCTAGTTTTAGCTTGTTTGTATCATTTGTGAACGCAGGTACTGCTGCAGAAGATTCAAAGTCTTGAGGTGGTGTTGTGTGTGTGTTTGTGGAGGTCCTCTGGTCTCTGCAAGTTTGTGTGAGATTCCTGTATGATTGTACCCTCATCTTGTAGACACCTAAACCACTACCAGAACCTTCTCGCCCTCAAATTTCTCAGAAGACTCCACAGATACTTTAGTTTTTATACCCACTGATTTGAAAATGGCCCTTCATTCAATACAGGTTTTTTCCTCAAGTTTCCTCAATTTCTCCCAAGGTTGGTTACAGTTTTCTATCCTTTGGTCTGAGCACGACTATTTGAGAGTTTTGAATCTCGTGCTAAATTACACTACATGTGGTATCCTCACTCTCAAGGATTCCTCGTGACGTAGTTTGATCTTGTCCTCAAAGTTGAATCTTGAAGTTCTAAATGGAAGAATTTGGATTTTGGTTACACGACAAGGATTTCTTTAATGAAGGATTGAAATTAAGGTGCAATTGGAAATTTGTTATAAATTCATTGGATTTCTTATTTAAGGTTAAAACATGTCAATGGTTCTTTAAGTCGCCAAGGTGCAAGGTCAATGTCAAATTAATTCTCCAATAATTGGCACGCTATCACCATCCATAAAAATCTCATGAGTTCACTCTAAAGGACCTTGGTTCTCAAAACATGGCCAATGTTCTTATCACTTGCAACCCTATGAGTGCGTACCAACAGGCTGTGGGTGATATTACTAACCGTGAATCTAATGAGGCCTTGTTGGAAAGATCTTTTTTTGCAAAATATAGTATTTGGTGAGCAAACATGAAGGCTCTAAATTAATGCAAAAAAAGAAACTCAAGACAAAACCAAAGATAGTGAATATACGAACAATCAGATTGGAAGGCATGCTACAAATGCTGCTCGCGAAAACATGTTAATCTAAAGGTCTCTCTTTACAAGCATTTTTTTACAACTCATCATTACAAGGTTGACGGTAGTAGATCAATACAGACGACACTCGTCTGCTGCGTACTCTAGAATTTCTACGTACATGCGCCAAGAACATTAGAGGCCACGAACCAAAGCATTCCAAACATTGCTATGCAACATGTCATCATCATGCCGTCTTGCCAAAACATTGATAGCAGTATGATAAGCCTTGCTCTTCTTTCCAAGCAATCAAAACCTATTGAAATCCAAGGCAAATCAAATAAGAATCTCAATCATTTAGAACCAACATTGAAAACCAAAGCCTCAATTTTCCATGTACATGGTTGCTACCTTAACTATTCCCGTAATGGAGCATGTGATCGCCGTAACCACTGCGTAGCAAGACATGAGCACCATCAATATGCAGTAAATATATTAAAGAAAATTCAAGTTCAATTTGAAAGAAATCAATCCAAAGTGCATTACATTTACCTGTTGATAAGAACTAAAGAAGCCACCTAGAAGTCGTCTAACGGCCCTTGAAGACAACTCTGCAAACTCACAGGACAAGCTGGTACCTGCGAAAAGGACATTTGTGTAAACCACACAGAAACTTCATTACTGTCATGTTGAAAAAGCCTTCATAATTAATAGAAGGAAATATGTACCTGGCATCGATGATTTCGAGCAATTTGCTTTGATATCTGTCACCTAGTACCTGATCAACAATTCAGTAACTGTTTAATATTTCTTAACTGGTTTAATGATTATATGGAACTGTTGAGAATAATCATAGAAACTCACATGGATTTTGGAAGTGGTTTTGGGATCAAGGAAGGATTTAACAGTACTCCACACCATCTTAAATCCGGAGCCAGCATTGATGGTGAGCATACGACTCAAAGACTATATAAGGATAAAATATTGATAAGATTCAATTAAATTCTCAAATGCAAAAGTAAATTACAAGCACAAAGGAGACGAAGATATAGATTTACCAGTCTTCTCATGATACAAAGAAAAAAGAGGGAATGTTGCTGCATGTAATAAACACTAAGGAATCCTTCGCAAGTTTCATCAGTGAACTACATAGAACTCTACATGGCTTTATGGTATTTTGAAGTAGCAGGGAGCAAGGTTCTCAGTACCAACTACTTTATTAAGCTCCATACTGATACATCACCAGCTATATAGGAACTTGATGGCCGTCTCACTATCCAAGACTCCCTTGATCTTCAAGTCGCCTCCGTTGTCGTTCTAGCCATTACCAGTAATTCACTTTGTGCAAAATTTGCTTCAAAGGCACACCTAAAATAGAGCACAGTTTTAGCACAATATACAAATGAAACATGTGCAAAGAGTGTCATTATGAGATAATGTGTTTTACTATCACCATTAGAATCAATAGTCATTAAACTTAAGGATGAGCATGAGACTTACGATTTCCGTATGAGGTTCGAGAAACAGGTTGGAATGTTGGATTGGGTAGCGCATTTCACCCCATAGAAAGTGGCATTCACTCGTTACTCCATACTTACCATAAGCTGCTGCCCAAACAAATTTAAGTTAAAATTTAACAAGAGGTGCCAAGGAATACTCGACAGTGTGAATGAATGGAACTCCATAGTTTCACAAAAATGTTTGACAAATTAGAAGAGAAGAATTCAATGTGTTTTATCAGTAGAATAAAATACTTCAATGCGAAATGAGAGAGGAAATTCATTATATGCCATCATCATTTTTCAAGAATTCAATTACATGTTCAAGAGAAAAGAAACCTAATACAATAACTACCCATGGGCAATATCAAAGGATATCGCCAACACCAACCCTTTCCCAAGATATCGTATAAAAAATCACATCAAATCGTATCAGAAAATTTCAGGATAATACGGTTCCAAACTTTCCATATTTGAAACGCAATCAAATCATCATAAATCATACAAAATCAAATCAAACCATGAGTGAGATTTATTTTCAAAGCAGCAGCAAAACTTCCCAAATTAGAGAATCAAATCATATCAGCCCAGCCAAACTTTCCCAAACCATTCACTAAAGCCACGTTGGAAAACAGTCAGCAACAGGGCATCAGAAAATTCAAATCACAATCATTCATATCAACCGTCCAAAACATATTCAAAAATTTTCCGAATCAAGCAAACCAAATCAAATCGGTAAGAATTGGGAATATTGACAATAAACACACATTTAAAACCTTCCAAATCATCATCATCGGCCTTGGCTATAAAAGGGACTCATTCCATCAGAAAAGGACGACGGAAAAAAATCAGAGAGAAAAACCACGCGAGAAAACCATAAAGAAAAAAGGAGAAAAAATCACAAATCAACAGTCACACGCGAAATCACCAAAACCATTTCCAAACCCACAAACACAAGCTCAGAACACCGGAAGTGATCATCATCGCCTCAACATTCAAAGCAGAAGAAGAAGCAAAGCAACAACACAAACCAAGCTCGTGAAAGAAAAGGTAAAAAGAGAGGAAGAAGTTCTTCCCTGACGGAGCATCGCGGAGACCTCACCATCATCGCCGACCTTTTTTTCCTTTTCGTTCTCGTTTTGCTTTAGTTTCCAACATATTGTAACATGTAATCGCACAATCAATAGTGAAAATCGGGGACGGGAACCATGGGGAAAGGGTTATTTTTGTTTCATCGTGTGAGATCGTGAGAGATCGAGAGAGAAAAGTGAGTTGAGATCGTGAGAATCCCTCCGTTTTGATCCTTTCAACCTTTCACCTTTTTTTCTTTTTTTACTTATTAATCAAAAAAAAATTTATAATTAAAAAACCATTAAAATTACTTTTTTTATAAAATTTAACTTAACTTTCTTTTAATTTATAACTAATATCGAAAACCTTTTTAGTTAAAACTATTTCATTAAAACACTAAAATAATTTTTCCTTAATTAAAAAAACTCTTAATCACTTTTCTTTTAATAAACCTTAACACTAAATTAATCTTTTAAATTAATTAAGAAGATCTTTAACTTGTCAATTTAAAATAATCCTCAAATAAAATAAACCTTTTTCCTAAGTGAAAGTAATTCTTAATAATTCTCACAATAATAAATACCAAATCAAAACCATTTTCTTAATAAACCGTACCCTTATATTCATTTCCCATTAGATCCCTCGACTGTGAGTGCGCGTTTATATTATTTGTATGCTTATCTATATCTATATGTGTTATTACTGCTTAAACATTTTCAAAAATAAAAAACTCTCGATCCAACGTCGAGCCACTTTTCTACCTATATAAGTCGAGCGCCTTCGGGCCTCGCATTCGACCTTTGGTCACTATACACTAAGCTAGCTCACATTTTGCTAGTATGCACAAATAATCTAAGTTAGTTGGTCCCCTCGACATTCCAAAGGAAAGGTTATTAATATTGACTCAACGTCATAAGACTAACTTTAGAACCCTTGGCCTTAGGATTCGGAGTCGCCGTACTCCACGTCTCGCCGTAGACACTTAGAATCTTAGCCTTAGGATCGGAGTCGCCGCACTCCAAGTAAATGCTCTGCCGCGAACATTTACAATTCTACCCCTCTTAAACCAACCTACAACTTTAGAGTCGCCACACTCTATGTAAGGTCTTACCCAAGACTTTACTTCCCCTTGGAACCTTGACCCCGTCAAGAAGTTCCTCATTTCAGAACTACGCATACTCTGATTCTACTCTCGAGGTGACGTAGGCGTGAGGTGCAATACCTTATCGAGTATACTTAGATACTAACCCCTAGGGTTTTTCAGCCTTTAGCATAGCACCCTTAGCAAGCGAGTGAGACATAACATGAATATTAACGAGAGGTCCCCGTAGATTACTACAGACGTTTAGGATTCTAATACCTTCCCTAGGCGTAACCAACCCCCGAACCTTAGATCTTTAGTTTTTTTTCGCTTTTGAACCTTTCCTTTGGATAAATCAAAGTCGGTGGTGAACATTTAAAGAAATGTGATCCTAGTTCATTAATAACTATGGTATCCAATTCTCACCGCAACACGTAGGTCGAACTACGACTGTTCTGACTTCCTCCTTCCGGTAAGATTGAGGATACGTAGGCACGAGACAGCGATGTCTTGGCGAGCAAACTTCCCCCACAAATCCCCGTAGTCCTCCGAACTACATTGACTCTGACTTTCCCTCTCCCGAGGGAATACGTAGGCCTAGGACGGCGATGTCCTATCGAGTCACTTTTCTTTTCTTTTCGTTTCTCCGTTTCCGGTTCCTTTTCCTTTTAGTTAGCAGTTAGAGTTTCAGATACTTACACCCTTTGATCGATAATAACAAGCGTGGATCCCATCGAGTACGATGGACGCGAGGGGGTGCTAATACCTTCCTCTCGCGTAACCGACTCCCTAACCCAGGCGATGGTTGCGATGACCATTCCTTTCCCTTTGTTGAGGTTTTCTTCGATCGTTTCCTTTCCCTGCATCGGGATAAATAACGTTCGGTGGCGACTCTTCTGTTCCTTTTTGCCGGTTGATTTTCGCAGATGCGACAGCTGGCGACTCTGCTGGGGACCGATTGACCTCTTGCTTGTCCATCCCCTATGCGAGTCAATCCTAGCGCTTGGTTGTTTGTTTTAATTGGGTGTTTACTGTTGTGCTTTATTTTACTGTATTAATGTATTACTTTTTTACTATTTTACTGTATTTACCGCATTTATGGCATTGCATTTCATTATTATACTGGACTGTGTTGTGCTGTGCTAGATTTTTCTGTTTGGTGGGCAGGGTGATCTGAGAGATAAGCCCACTACCCAGGCTTGAGCATACACATAGGTATTAGAGTGGATAGTCGTGACGCTTGCGTGGTGGTGACCACGTATTGTTGTTCACAATACCTACAACCAGACGAGGTTCTGTCGGGAGCTATCTGCTAATGTATGTTGATACATGCCAGTGGATATTCTCTTGAGGAACTTTCGACTCTGGCGACCATTTCCTGAGGACTCAGTTGAGGCACTCCTCCCAAGGGGCGATAATGGCAGACCAAAAATGGCAAACCCATTATGCTTCTTGATCCGAGGACCCGAAGCTGAGAACTTGCCATATGATGACCTTCTTTTAGGAGAATCAGCTAAGGCCTCCTCGATTGATGATGATGCCAAACCAGAAATGGTGAACGTATCATCATTTCTCGACCTGAGAGCCCAGGAAGCTGAGGATCCTTGGTTTTTCTAGAACCCACACGTGAAAGGGGTTGGGTGTTTACAGGTTTGCAGGTAACCGTAACCTTCAACCGACCCAGTATTCTGGTTTCCTATCAGTGTGGACTCATCAGCCTGGTATTATGGTATTCTGACATTCTGACTATCCCGGTATTCTAATTAGGTCGGTACTCTGATTATGCCGATATTCTGGCATTCTGGCATTCTGATTATTCGGATATTCTGGTATTCCGGTATTCCCTTCAGAGCATACCTATGAGCTTATTTAGCCATCAGCACATCACTAATTCAGAATATATGGAAGCTTTGATCCCATGTCTTATTGCATTCATATTATTGCATTGCATTTGCATCTTGCATCATTTTGCATATATTTCTCCAGTCTGAACAGTGAGTTCATCCATCCTTTGTCTGAACTGCAGTTGGTTTCCCGATTTTCGTATTGGACTTGAATCAGCTTCTGGAAAGATCATGAACTCAGGAGAGTAGAATCAGTTTGTGACTAGGGCCAATGTCGATGTGATGAAGCATCAGTTGGACCAACTTATGGAAGCTATGGCCGCCATGACAAGGGGAGAGGCCAATGTTCAAAGAAATGAGAATGTTATTCCACCTCCGGTGAACAATGTTGCTCAAGCTCAGCCTGTGGGAGTCCCTGTTGGGGATCCTGTTATGCAAGAGCGTCCCATTGTCCGAGGTGGACATCCATCTTCTCTTGATGCCGCAGATTATCACAGTTTTGCATTCTCTGTGCCAGATGTCCAAGGGGTAGTTCCAAAGATGAAGCCTAAGGATCCACGATCTGTTGATGACAAAATATACCGTGTGTTGGAGGAAAAGCTTAAAGCCCTAGAGAGGCGTGATACTCTTGATTTGAATGCTTCGAGCATGTGTCTGGTACCTGGCCTTGTAATGCCTCCAAAGTTTAAGATGCCAAAGTTTGAGTAATACAAAGGGGATAGCTGCCCAAAACTACATTTGGTGATGTTTTGCCGAAGAATGACTTCACATGCCCACAATGACAAGCTCATGATCCATTGTTTCCAAGACAGTCTGAGTGGGGCATCTTTGTATTGGTATATGCAGTTGCAGAGTGGTAGCATCCAATCATGGTCAGATCTAGCCAACGCCTTTGTGAAGTAATACAACTATAATCTTGACATGGCTCTCAGCCGAATGCATTTACAAGACTTGTCTCAGGCAGATAACGAATCATTCCAAGAGTATTCTCAGAGATGGAGAGAGCTAGCCGCTCGTGTTCAACCGCTACTTTCGGATAGAGAATTTGTTGGTTTGTTCATGGATACCTTGCAAGGACCGTACTTGGAAAAGATGATTGTCAATGGGGCAGCAAAATTTTCTGACCTGGTGATGGTGGGAGAACGTATCGAGAGCCTGCTCAAGTGTGGAAAGCTCCAAGTCGTCTCAAACTTCCAAGCTAGTGAAAATGAATCAGTTGTCAGTTCTCAAGAAGAATTCTAGGAAGAAAATAGTTCCGTTCAGGAACCTTCATCGCCTTATTCTCAGCGTTCAAGCATATCAACTGTTCAAAGTCAGCAATCTTCTGAGTCTCTGTATCAAGGACAGTATCTTACTCCGAGTCAGGGACATCCTCAGAATCAACGGTCATATCGCCGTCAGCCGCGTCAGCACGCCCGACAAAGGCCAAGGAAGCCGGAAAGGCATTTCGCTTAGTTTCCAATGTCGTACAGTCAGATGTTTCCAGATTTAATCAGAGGTAGACTTATAGTGCCGAAGGAATTGAGGCCAGTGCCTTTTCTATACCCACCAGGTGTTGATGTCAACGCCCGTTATGACTACCATGCTGGGGCACAGGGGCATTCAACTGAAGACTGTAAGGTGCTCAGGAGCAAGATCCAGACGCTGCTTGACTCCAACATGTTCTCATTCATGCCTCAGGGAATTCAGATCAACAATTCTCCTTCATCCAGTCAAGTGGGTTCATCAATCGAGGTTATGGAAGAAATCACCAAGAGCAGTTGTGCAAATGATTATCAGATTGACTTCGACGAGCAGTAGTGAAGATGGCTAGCTCATTAGCAAATCAAGCTTGGAAAGCCCGGTTCCTCGAAGCTGGCGACCATTTAGATCATGTCATTTCTTTGTATTTGTAGTTTCTTTTCTGTTAAAATGTACAAACTCATTTGTAAAACTTGTTGTTTTCGATTGATAATGATAATGAAATAAATATGCATGTTTTGATTAAATCCAGTCGTGTTTGTAACGCCCGATATTTAATTAAATATTTTCGAAATATTTTCAAAATATTTGTTGGAATTGTTGGAGTTGTGATATGTCGAGAAATGTTGTGATAAGTTGATATTTTATTAATTGGTGATTAAGTTGGAGAATAGTATTAGAATAATACTATTAATTATTTAGTTAGGCTTATTATTTGGTTGTAATGAAGTTATAAGGGGGGTGTATGAATAGTAGACCCAATAAGAGAAAAGAGTATTATTTTGTGTGGTTGAATTAAAAAGAAAAGAAGAAGTGGAAGTAAGTGGAAATTAAGAGAAAGAGGGAAGTAGCAGTTATAACACAGAGGTTACAAAAGAGAGGAGCAAGGATTTGGAATCGGAACACGGAGAGGCTGCGAGAACGGGAACCCAATCGGAGATTTAGAGCGACCTTCAATCCAAGGTAAGGGTGGGGTTCTGCCTCTATAATTGGTTAGTTGATAAATGATATGTGGGATTGGGTTGTAGAATTACTCTGTTTGTGTTTTTTATTTTTGTAATTGATACTGAAATTGGTTGTTGTGATTAAATTAGTCGTATAAAAATAAATCTATGTTGATTGAGTATGAATTATGTATGTTGTTGTTGTACTGTGATGGTTGGACCTTTTTCTGTGATTGAAACGGAGGAGCAGAATATGGAATTAAGGAGAACTGGAATGAAATGCACTGAGACGAAGGAAACTGGGAATTGAGGGTGTGACGACCATGATGGAGAGCGTGACGAGCGTCACGCAGGTGTGTGCGAGTGACGACCGTCACTCATGTGTTACGACCGTCACGCATTGTGACGAGGGCCAGGAAGTTGTGACGAGCGTCACACGGGCCTGCTGTGTAATTTGTTTCTGCTTCCGTTTATGTTCATTTCTGTCTGCTGTGGCTTCACTTGGTCTGTTCCATTTTAAGTTTAGTTGAGAAGGTTGGTATATATATCAGTAGTAGAGATAATAATTGTTACCGAGGTTAATCCAATTTAATTAGTTACAGTATATATATATATATATGCATAGTAGAAGCTAGTAGCAGTATAATTCAGGAGCAAGGTTAATAATTATCAGAATGAGTATTAAAGTAGCAGAGCTATTCGTAAAATAGCAGAGTTGATGTTTTAGCAGAATTATACTGGGTAGGAGCAGGTTTAGAGATTGATATAATAACAGTGCTAGTAGTTTTTGACAAAACCAATGTAGTGGAATAATTTAGCTGGAGTGAATTGTTAGTTACAGAGTTAGTATATGATAATAATTAGCAGAGTTGTTAAAATAGCAGAATTAATTTTGTAGCAGGAAAACATAAAGTATTTGAAACTAGTAGCAATGAGATATAGTTGTTGGAAACAATGACAGAAGGCTATTAGCAGAAAAACCATAGTAGCTGATTTATATAATTAGTAGATATATTTTAGTAGCATGAAAAATAGTAGATTTAATTAATTGGTCTAATTAAATTACAGACCATATATGTAGTAGTATTTCAGTGGCAGCAGTAGTAATAATTTAATGGGAGAATAATTCAGTAGCTAATATCAAGGATGAAGTAATTCACGAATAGTATTATCGGTGACAGTGTGGATTTGATAGTAGTAGTACGGAGTAGAAAATGTTGGTAATTTAGAGGAAGATTAATTAACTGGAAATAGTTGAGTTGTCCGAATAATTATGCGGAAACGTTTGTAATATAATTTAGTTGATACGGTGTGTTGTATACTTTATTGTAATAGGTAAATTTGCAGGTGGTGTTGAATTTGTTAGGCTGACGGCCAGTGTTGATTTGTTGGTTAAGTTGCTATTGATTTGTTGTTATTGATATGTTGTTGATACCAAGTTGTAGGCCTATGGCCAGTGTTGAATTTGCTGCGAAGTCGTTGTGGAATTGATATCAAGTTGTAGGCCTATGGCCAGTGTTGTTGTTGTTGTGTTGTTGTTGAATAAGTTGATGCTGTAGTTGTTGTCGCATGCATATCATAGCATACCAAGTTGGCCTGGATTGGCAAAACTATTAAGTTGGCCTGGATTGGTAAAACTATTAAGTTGGCCTGGATTGGCAAAAAGTTGAAGGTTGAAGGCTTATGCCTTGTTTAATGCCTCTATTACTTTGCAATTCCTAAGTTGGGAGTTCTACTCCATTTTTAAGTTGGGAGTTCTGCTCCAATGGTACCACATGCATGTGCATTGTATGAGTCGCATTCCGTGTTGCATATTTGAGTTGTTGTGATGATATATTCGTTGTTATTATGTTGTTGACTTGTTGTGACTGGTACTGTCTGAAAGCTGTGAGAATGTTGTTATAACCTGTTGAGGGTTTTGTTGTTATATTTGTGGTTTGATAGTTGTTATATTAAGTTGGTTAAATTGTCGTGATATTAAGTTGATGACTTTGTTGTGATATTATGCTGATGACTGGTTGTGCTAATTGTTGTTATAAGCTGTAAAGTGGTGATTTTATATGATCTAAATTCTAATATATTATTTATCATACATCTTATTATATTATTAGATATCTCACCCCTTCTGCTGATATTTCCCCTACCATGGGAAATGGACAGGTACTCAGGAATAGCAGTGGCAGTTCGGAATAGTTTTTGGAGTCCTTATGTTGCTTTATTGCAAGTCAAGAGGGTCTTGCTCTGATACGTAACACTCGGGGGGATGAACGATCGTTGTTTTATAGTTGTTATATTTCAGTTGTTGAATTATAAGTTGATGTCATTGAATACTTGTTATGTTACAGTTGTTTTCAGGTGAACAAAAAATGTTATGTCATTTGAGTTGAAAAGTATGATTCCGCTATTTAGTTAATAAAAGTTGTTTTATTTTAAAGCCTAATTTTGTTGTTATCGGTTCATCCGAGTTAAAGTGTTATGTATCTGATTAACATGTGATAATATGAAGTCGTTTTTAAGTTGAAAGTGTAGCATCTCATTTGTATGTTGAAATTTTGAAATTCTGATTTTATAATTATCTGCCGAGTAGAAATGGGGTGTTACATTAGTGGTATCAGAGCAGGTCGGTTTGTCCGGCCAAGTTAACTAATATTGTTTATCCCTTAGTACGCGACAAGTGTGTGGAACACTGTCAGTACTTGTTTGTTTTCCTAATCGATGGTATGCAAGAGGAGGTTTGAAGATAAGTGGGAAAGAAGATTTGCTTCTCGGATGTGTTTCGGTTGTAAGATGTTGGCTCGGTATGCTGCTGATGGCGACAATGTAAGTATTGTTGAAGTATGTTGTTTCCCGAATCCGGAGGAGACATGGATTCAAGATTTTGTTGTTAATCAAGTTGGAGCGCCTTGAGAAAAGATTATTAGACGTTGTTGATGTTTACCTCTCGAAGGATGAGGAGCAATGTAACGGTTGTTGATATACGAGTAGAGAGAAAATCCCTGATGTTTCTGAGGGTGATTGTTAAGTAACAAGGATAATTTTTAGAAGATGGAATTTAGAAAGTTGCGATGTTTCAGCGTTGCTGGTGGACTGTGAAGTTGTCGGTTTGAGTAGCCCTTGCGTAGGAAGTCGACGTTTGAACGATGATGGCGCGACAGATTGCTGTAGACCGTGTCGTGGGATCCTTGTGAGTGATTGTAAAAATTGTTGAAGTTGTTGGAATGTTTTGGATCGCGAGACAGAGTCGGAATTGCGAGGAGATGAGTACGATTTCAAGAATGATAAGTGTTGGTACTGGTACGAAGAAATTATGTTCCGATGTTATCGTAAGGCGTGTGTAAGTATGTCGTTGCATGACGTCGGTGTTCGCATTTTCGAATAACTTTGGAAATTCATATCTTGTGTTCCGAGTATCGGATTGATGTTCCATTTGAACCTATGAGGAGATAAAAATATCTTATATCCTATGAAAGTGTTTTCAAATACGGTAGATGCATTCCTATATGGAGGGACTCTAAAGTCGGTTACGGAACTAGAGGCTTTTGGGCATAAATGGTTGTTATCGCAGTTGTTTGAGACAAGGTCAAGCGTAATATGTTGTTGGCAAATAAGTGGAGAAATGAGATGTTCGACATTAAAAAGGATGTGAAAGTATTGGCGAAGCACATATAGATGCAGCTTATGATGATTAACAATGATTAGAATGAAGATGTCCTTTTTAAGGAAGATGCTTTTAAGAGGAATTAGAGTCGTGTTTATGATGCCAAGGTAGTGGCATGTGTAAAAGAAGAATTGGAGAGGTTCAATCACCAAAGCGGTGTGGAACGACATTGTTGAGATTTCAATTGGAATGAGACGACGTGTAATGTACTGGTATAGTAGTAATTCTTGAGTCAGAGAATACTTAACCTTCGTGTAAGGCTAAGTGAGTGTAATGTGTGGGCGTTGGTGTCTCATCGACAAGATCGAATGAGAGGGAAATTGTGGGTGTATTTGTAAACCTCATTGGAAATTATTGGATTATGGTGCTTTAGGTGACTTGTGTACAAGTTCTAAAGGAACACTATTATAGTTTAGTAACGAGGGTTTATACTCCATTATGGTTGTCGGCTATCTATTGACAAATTGAGGCACTGATCACCCTTAATCTCTTGTTGATAGTAGACGAGATCGTGTTGGATGGTATAGACTTGTCTTGCTATCTTAATAGTGTGTAAATTGATTGATGTTATATCGTGAGGATAGTCGCTCACCAGTTGGCGTGGATTAATAGAGGAGTGGCTAGGAAAGAGTTGAGACGTATTGAACAATTTAGAGTAGCAGGTTTATATGTGAGCTAACGTCGCAAGGTGAAAGATTGAGAATATCAAGTGAACGACGATTTTATGGTGGATGTTAAAGAAAGTCTGAAACTAGATTGAAACTTGTAAACCATATAGTTGACGGAAATTTTAATAAGGACGGTGACTTAAGATGGATGATCAGAGTTGCGCAGCTAAAGTGTGATGTGGCGCATTTGTCATGCGTGTATGACTCGTTAAAAGTGAAGGACTAAATATCAGAAGCCTAAGGGAATGATAAGTCTTGATCTACATGTTTGACTGGGTGGATTGTTGATATAAGGGTGAGTAATACTGCATGGTATGACGAAGTTGATTATGTTGGCTAGATTGATGTCACTATAAGAGTGATACGACGATATGAATAAGTTGTTGACATTTTGTTGATGAGTGACATACGCATATATGAGAATGAGATTGCGGATGTGTTGTAGTGTTGAGAATGTTGATAAGATGGTAATGTGACTATGTATATTCAGGTATAAGTGTGTATGGATGTGGCTACTTAGATGTTGATATGTCAAGATATTATCGAGTGGTTGATAAGTTATTGACGACTATGTCGCGAAGATGTTGAATGATTAGCACGTGTGTATTAGATTGAAATCATGTTGAGTTGTTGTTATGTCGGAAAAGTAGGGATCGAAGTGTTGTCAAACGCGACTTGAGGATCAGAGAGTTGGATGCGGAATTTGCGTTAAAAGTGGTAGTATCGAATAGATTTTCGAGGACGAAAATATTCTAAGTGGGGGAGAGTTGTAACGCCCGATATTTAATTAATTATTTAATTAAATATTTTCGAAATATTTTCGAATTATTTGTTGGAATTGTTGGAGTTGTGATATGTCGAGAAATGTTGTGATAAGTTGATATTTAATTAATTGGTGATTAAGTTGGAGAATAGTGTTAGAATAATACTATTAATTATTTAGTTGGGCTTATTATTTGGTTGTAATGAAGTTATAAGGGGGGTGTATGAATAGTAGACCCAATAAGAGAAAAGAGTATTATTTTGTGTGGTTGAATTAAAAAGAAAAGGAGAAGTGGCAGTAAGTGGAAATTAAGAGAAAGAGGGAAGTAGCAGTTACAACACAGAGGTTACAAAAGAGAGGAGCAAGGGTTTGGAATCGGAACACGGAGAGGCTACGAGAACGGGAACCCAATCGGAGATTTAGAGCGACCTTCAATCCAAGGTAAGGGTGGGGTTCTGCCTCTATAATTGGGTAGTTGATAAATGATATGTGGGATTGGGTTATAGAATTACTCTGTTTGTGTTTTTTATTTTTGTAATTGATACAGAAATTGGTTGTTGTGATTGAATTAGTCGTATAAAAATGAATCTATGTTGATTGAGTATGAATTATGTATGTTGTTGTTGTACTGTGATGGTTTGACCTTTTTTTGTGATTGAAATGGAGGAGCAGAATATGGAATTAAGGAGAACTGGAATGAAATGCACTGAGACGAAGGAAACTGGGAATTGGGGGTGTGACGACCGTGATGGAGAGCGTGACGAGCGTCACGCAGGTCGTGTGCGAGTGACAACCGTCACTCATGTGTTACGACCGTCACACATTGTGACGAGGGCCAGGAAGTTGTGACGAGCGTCACACGGGCCTGCTGTGTAATTTGTTTCTGCTTCCGTTTCTGTTCATTTTTGTCTGCTATGGCTTCACTTGGTCTGTTCCATTTTAATTTTAGTTGAGAGGGTTGGTATATATATCAGTAGCAGAGATAATAATTGTTACCGAGGTTAATCCAATTTAATTAGTTACAGTATATATATATATATGCATAGTAGAAGCTAGTAGCAGTATAATTTAGGAGCAAGGTTAATAATTATCAGAATGAGCATTAAAGTAGAAGAGCTATTAGTAAAATAGCAGAGTTGATGTTTTAGCAGAATTATACTGGGTAGTAGTAGGTTTAGAGATTGATATAATAACAGTGCTAGTAGTTTTTGACAAAACCAATGTAGTGGAATAATTTAGCTGGAGTGAATTGTTAGTTACAGAGTTAGTATATGATAATAATTAGCAGAGTTGTTAAAATAGCAGAATTAATTTTGTAGCAGGAAAACATAAAGTATTTGAAACTAGTAGCAATGAGATATTGTTGTTGAAAACAATGACATGAGGCTATTAGCAGAAAAACCATAGTAGCTGATTTATATAATTAGTAGATATATTTTAGTAGCATGAAAAATAGTAGATTTAATTAATTGGTCTAATTAAATTACAGACCATATATGTAGTAGTATTTCAGTGGCAGCAGTAGTAATAATTTAATGGGAGAATAATTCAGTAGCTAGTATCAAGGATGAAGTAATTCACGAGTAGTATTATCGGTGACAGTGTGGATTTGATAGTAGCAGTACGGAGTAGAAAATGTTGGTAATTTAGCGAAAGATTAATTAATCGGAAATAGTTGAGTTGTCCAAATAATTATGCAGAAACGTTTGTAATATAATTTAGTTGATACGGTGTGTTGTATACTTTATTGTAATAAGTAAATTTGCAGGTGGTGTTGAATTTGTTAGGCTGACGGCCAGTGTTAATTTGTTGGTTAAGTTGCTGTTGATTTATTGTTATTGATATGTTGTTGATACCAAGTTGTAGGCCTATGGCCAGTGTTGAATTTGCTGCGAAGTCGTTGTGGAATTGATATCAAGTTGTAGGCCTATGGCCAGTGTTGTTGTTGTTGTGTTGTTGTTGAATAAGTTGATGTTGTAGTTGTTGTCGCATGCATATCATAGCATACCAAGTTGGCCTGGATTGGCAAAACTATTAAGTTGGTCTGGATTGGCAAAAAGTTGAAGGTTGAAGGCTTATGCCTTGTTTGATGCCTCTATTACTTGGCAATTACTAAGTTGGGAGTTCTGCTCCATTTTTAAGTTGGGAGTTCTGCTCCAATGGTACCACATGCATGTGCATTGTATGAGTCGCATTCCGTGTTGCATATTTGAGTTGTTGTGATGATATATTTGTTGTTATTATGTTGTTGACTTGTTGTGACAGGTATTGTCTGAAAGCTGTGAGAATGTTGTTATAACCTGTTGAGGGTTTTGTTGTTATATTTGTGGTTTGAAAGTTGTTATATTAAGTTGGTTAAATTGTCGTGATATTAAGTTGATGACTTTGTTGTGATATTATGCTGATGACTGTTTGTGCTAATTGTTGTTATAAGCTGTAAAGTGGTGATTTTATATGATCTAAATTCTAATATATTATTTATCATACATCTTATTATATTGTTAGATATCTCACCCCTTCTGCTGATATTTCCCCTACCATAGGAAATGGGCAGGTACTCAAGAATAGTAGTGGCAGTTCGAAATAGTTTTTGGAGTCCTTATGTTGCTTTATTGCAAGTCAAGAGGGTCTTGCTCTGATACGTAACACTCGGGGGGATGAACGATCGTTGTTTTATAGTTGTTATATTTCAGTTGTTGAATTATAAGTTGATGTCATTGAATACTTGTTATGTTGCAATTGTTTTCAGATGAGCAAAAGATGTTATGTCATTTGAGTTAAAAAGTATGATTCCGCTATTTAGTTAATAAAAGTTGTTTTATTTTAAAGCCTAATTTTGTTGTTATCGGATCATCCGAGTTAAAGTGTTATGTATCTGATTAACATGCAATAATATGAAGTCGTTTTTAAGTTGAAAGTGTAGCATCTCATTTGTATGTTGAAATTTTGATACTCTGATTTTATAATTATCCACCGGGTAGAAATGGGGTGTTACAGTGTTCACTCATACTTTTTATCGATATCATATGCTTGTTTAAGCAGGATCCTAGGGAGGATGACGAAATTGAAAGGCGCAAAACTTTCGATTGTATGCTTTTAAACAAAAACCATGTTGATGACGTACAAGCATTGTTTCAAATTCCTAAACACCGGAGACATAAGGAAGATAACCCCTTGCAAACCCCGTTGAGCCTAGTAGTAAGAGTTTCTTTCTAAAAATGAAAAAACCTCAATCTTAACCTGTGGTAGGGTAGGTGTTAGTTAATTTGACCGAGCGTTCAAATTTCAAAGGGAATGTGCATTCGAGGATCAATTACATCCACGGTTATCCCTCACCAACCGAAGAGTGAGACAGTCACAACCCTTCCAAGACAAACTAGTGTCACACGATTTGTTCTAAAAAAAAGAGAGAAAAAAAAGGGAATCAAAAGAAAAAGAAAAGAAAGCCCGCTAAGTCAAGACTTGAAAACAAGTGACTTAGGCAAAAGTTAGGGCATCCCGCTGGACTTCAAAATCGAAAAATTCAAAAGAATTAGTCCAGGCAAAAATCAGGGAAATCAAAAAACAAAAGAACGAAAAGCGAAAAGGATTACAAAAGAAAAATCCTCAAATAAAGAACAAATCGTGTGAATACAGACACCAAGGACAAAAGGGGTGACTGTCACTCCGAAAATCGTGCGGGTTCCTTCCATCCTCATATCGTTCATAACCTTTTTGAAAGGTGAGCGCTTGTGTCGAATTAGCTGAATGTAGGACTGGAGAACATCAAGGAGAATGGGTGGGTTAAAATAAAACTTTGAGCCTTATATCCTTTCTTTCTTAAAATGCAAACCAGACCACTTTACAACCTTCGAAAGACCTTATTGAAGCAGGGTTGTTTCGAAAGCATACTTCGGTTAAAATCGCGTCAGTTCTGACTCCCAAAAGGACTTTCTTACCATTCATGTTGGTATCGATGTGACATTCTAATAAGTGATTCGTTCACTACACGTCATAACATTTTTCCAGTGAACAAACTTGGATTTCAAAACTGTCATATGCATTGCATCAAAATTATCTTTTCAAAACGAATTATTTTACTTGCGAGTCAGTACTTGACATCAGGAAAGTTTCTACAATGGAAAGATTGATTAATCTAAGGTGCAAAGTGCCTGAGTACTCCGTTGAGCCGGGGCAAGTCATATCAAATGGGCGATCCATTCCAAGATTCAGTTAATCTGGGGCAATCAATTCGAGATTCAACAAATCTCTCAAAGGTTAGTTGAAGGTACTCCTTCACAGATCAGCCAGATAGGGGCACAAATCATTTCAAGGCTGGGGCAGGCCACCCCAAAAGCATAAAAGGTTATTCTCTTTGGAGGACGGTTAATCAAAAGCCATGGGGCAATATATGTCGGATCTTCACGAGACATCCTGAAGACATGTTCATTTATAGGTTATGCTGCATCGGGGCACCTCTTTTGGTCATATCACATCTGCAGGGTTCACGTTGATAGTTAACACGTGACGTCCCCAGTAGAGTTTCTCTCCTCGGCAGAGATGGCTGAAGTTTTATCACTCAGCAGAGCATTATGAAGATTTTGAATCATTCTCCCTAGCAAGAATTCAGGGGTTCGCTCTCCCCTAGCCAGCTTGGCGAAGTTTACTGCTCTTCAGCAAGAGTTCATATTCATGTACAGAGTGTTGGGTTTATGCTTCCCTAGTTTACGGTAAAGTTGTTTCCGTCTCCCCAACAGATTAAGGGTAAGAGGTAGGTCTCCAACAGAGGAGTAAGTCCGATGTTGTCCCCTAGCAGAGTTGATGTCATCAACCATTGTCCCCAAGCATATTTTTGGGTGGTGGTTAGCTTTCCCCAGCAATTCAAAGACTTGTCATTGGCACTTTTCTCCAACAGATTCTTGGGATGTTTCTCCAGCAGAAATTTGTTGTTCATACTTTTCTACCGAATGGAGGTTTAGTTGGGATCTCGAGCAGTTTATGACCCTGAAGACGGTTCAGTTTGTTATCCCCAACAAAGTTGGCCTCGTCTCTTCAGAATTTATTTTGCTGGAATGGTCCTGTTGCATATCACATCATAGCATAATCATTACCACATATATCATTAGCATAGCATTGCATGAAGCCTTATAAAACCGAACAGAAAATCTATAGCCCAACCTTGCTCGGCATCCTTCCACAACTCACTTTGCTGGCATCTTTCAAAAACCTGAAGCCCTATCCCTATTGGCGTCCCCTTTAAAGAAAAGTCCTATCCCTATTGGCGTCCCTTTAAAGAAAAGTCCAATCCCTATTGGCACTTCATTCAAAATCCAATCCCCATTGGTACCCCAGAAAGATTTCGCCTTCGAAAAAAGCAATCACCCTCAGGTTTCACATATCCTTGCCAGTAAAGTCCAATTGTACTTGGCCCATCCTTCTTTTCCCGGTAGCCCGAGCATACAATGACTTTTAGCATATAGTAATCATTGCATCCTCAAAATGCGTAGCATTTCCATTTGATATGGAGCATTACGCCATAGAAAGAAAATTCAAACATACGCATGCGGAGCATAAGCCAGATTTGGTACCTTGCGCGAAAGCCTGAATCAACTCCCAATCAAGATGGTGACATATCCCCAGCAGACATGACAATCAACCCCTCTGCTTACCTTTCTTTTGGGTCGTAGATCATACGTAGATCTTACCCTCGACCAGTCATTGTCCATCAACCCCTTGATGACGACATTTCGGTCAGGTTTTCTTTCCGTCAAACTCCATTGACGATGTGCTCCCTAAGTCAGGTTTTCTTTCCGTCAAACCCCTTTGACAATGTGCTCCCTAAGTCAGGTTTTCTTTCCGTCTAACCCCTTTGACGATGTGCTTCTGTTGGTCGAGTCTTCTTTCCGTCAAACCCCTTTGACGACGTGTTTCCTTCAGTCAAGTCTTCTTTCCGTCAAACCCCTTTGACGATGTGCGTCTATTGGTTGAGTCTTCTTTCCATCAAACCCCTTTGACGACGTGTTTCCTTCGGCCGAGTCTTCTTTCCGTCAAACCCCTTTGACGATGTGCTTTGTTTGGTCGAGTCTTCTTTTCATCAAACCCCTTTGACGATGTGCTTCGTTTGGTCGAGTATTCTTTCCGTCAAACCCCTTTAACGATGTGCACCCTAAGTCAGGTCTTCTTTCTGTCAAACCCCTTTGACGACGTGTTTACTTCGGTTGTTTCTTCTTTCCGTCAAACCCCTTTGACGACATGTTTCCTTCGGTCAGGTTTTCTTTCCGTCAAATCCCTTTGACGATGTGTCCACTCGGTACGAGTATTCTTTGGGTTCCATCTTCTTTCCGTCAAACCCTTTTGACGATGTGGTTCTCTGGGTAGTTTTCTTTCCGTAAAATTCCTTTGACGAGGTATGTCTGGGTTCCAATAATATTTTCTCTCCTCGCGGTTTGCAAATTTTGCGGTTCTTTTTGTATGCAATCACCTTCTACCTTGAATGTCTGAAAGCAGAGTTATCATCCTTTCAGGTCCAAGTTGATTGAATAGGGGTAGCTGTAGCACCCCAAAATTTGCCTTACCTGTTCCTAACTTTTTTTTGGATTTCGCTTCGCATTCATCTGCATATTCATTAGGTCATAACTCATTCATTCATTTGCATTGGGCTCCTGAGGCATGGGATCAAGGTATCATGTGCAGGCTCAGAATTCTCTCTTATTGTGAGACTCTCATCTTCATTCAGGGTTGAATTCTCATCAAGTTCATCTTCTTCAAGTTTCTTGAGAGTGTCGGTGATGATCAGGGTTTCACGGTGGAGACATTTTAGGTTTATGTGAATTTGAAAATGGAACTAGAGGTCCATCAAGAAGGTGAATTTGATTTAAATTTGAAGTTTGGTTTGAGGACATTCAAAAGGATCAACATTTTTAAGGAGCACGTTAGGATTGTTCATGTGGATTACCTGGAATTCAAGATACAAGCCCATTCTTTCTAGCCAATTAACCATTTGTTTCTCATAACCATTTTGGTACCCATTTTTAGTCTTTATCATTTCAAATCCAATTCATTTCCAAACTAAATTCAACAAACCATTTTTCTATAACCACTTATTGAAATTCAAATTTTAAACCAACTTTTTCACACTTTGACCACTGTTCAAGTTCTTTTTTAACCATTTCTATAAGTCAGAGCGAATCCATTTTTAACCATTGTTCAAGTTCTTTTTTTTTTCATGAAGTCCATTTAAATCATAATTGGCCAATGGTCATGAGGGCATTGCTAAGCGGATTCGCTCTGGTCCTTACTCTGACTTTACTTCACCTACTCAATAAACGATTCTGGGCGAGATCTTAGCTCCATTAATGGAGTGTTGCCTAATGTCAATGTTCTAGAAAGCGAACTAATTGTCGTGGGGCAAATGATTGCCGTTATTGGTGCTTTGATTGCTGAAGGAGCAAGAGGCGCTAAATCTCTTGAAATAATTATTTCACAGATTCATCCCGATCTGTTGGCTGATGTGAAGCACTTGCCTAAGACACCCCCAACATTAGCAAGGTTTGATAATCCATCAATAACTCGACAAGTTGGTTCCCGAGTCAGTCAATCACAGGTTATAACAGCATCTGCTTCAACGAATTCTGTCCAATCCTTGGCTGTTTCTGCCGAAACACAATGCCATCATTAAGAGAAAAGATAGACGATATTTAAAGAGATTCAAGAATGAAGTTCTCATAGGTTGTGGAAAATACACATGTAATCTCAATTTTGAAGCTCGGTTCAGTCAATACAAAATACACAACACCAAGCACATAGCAGGAAAAAGTATACGGCAGTGAGAGTTTATATCAACATACAAAACAAGAAGGTATATAGCAGCATGCTATCTCATTACAGCAGAAAAATAGTAACAGAAATGCATTTCCAATTCAACATCATCACACACCAGAAAAGAAAAGAGATAACAGAATTAACCAGATTTTAACAGAAAATTTCTAGCATTTTCCTCTAACCAAATTCTCTCCAATCCCTAACACAACCTCTAACAGTTCCATTCTAACAAAAAAACTACCTAACCGAAATCCTAACTAATTCCAGAACCAACTTAACTGAAAAAACCACAAGAGGATTTCGCTGCTATCAATCTCTAACATTCCCTAACAAATCATTCTCAATTTCTTCAGATTCATTCCTCACTATTTCTCTCCATCAATATTCACATCACCATTCAACATCTTCACCAATCTTCAATTCTTCTTGCTCCTCCAATTCCATCTCAACCTTCAATTCCCTGCACTAATCTCCAATCTCCTCAAGTGAATCAGTTCTTGATCAATCGGAAACCGCCATTAACTCAGCCTAAAAAAACATTCCAACCTCATCACCATCTTCAGTTAACCTTCGTCTGCGAGAATCATCATTTTCTCGCAATCGCTGAATACTTCAATGATCGTCACCATCTTCGTTCTTAATCCACAACCTGCAAAATTCAAGAACGCAGTCAATTCCCAACTTTGCAACGCAACTCAACACGCAACATCAGTGGCAATTCACGATGCAATTCACACCAGAAACGAACAAAGAATCAAGAGCGAACAAGAAGAATTTAAAGGTAGAGGGAGAATTTGCGAACGGAATTAAGAAGAGAGAAACCGAGTTTATCGAGCTTACTGTTGGCGTCATTTTCGCGAAGGTACGAACATCTCCTTTCCACCTGGTAGTTGTGGCCTTGGACTAGTGTCCATTGTGGTTTAGCTTCCTGGTTGTGAACAACCTTGGTTCTTGAATCTGATGTTTCGATCCCGCCATTTGGTTTAGATTCGAAAGAAATCGTTACCGAATTCGTAACGAGAATAAGATTTGAGAGAGGGGGGGGTTCATGTTAGAAGGTTGGGAATTTGAGGCGATTCCACTGGATACAATGGCGGCCGCCACCATGGAGATCATCTTCTCTGGCGTGTTGAGGGTTTCGGTGTGAGCAGATTTGTAGAGAGAGAGAGAGACGTTCGTTGAGGGAGAGAAAGATGATATGAGAAAAGAAGGAGTGGCTTCTTATTTCCCTCACCGTCTAAGTTTAATAAGAAGAGATAAGGTTTGGTGGTGGTGGTCTACTCCGGCGGTGACACTTGTCATCGTCCGGTAGGGCCACCTGATTAATCTAACGCGCAACCATTCTCATGGTAATTATCATGCACCCTTTCTATTTTAGCCTTTGGTTTGTTTTAAGATGAGATCCACGGCTTTGATTTGATCCCCAAGTCAATGGTGTTGACTGAGTTCCACCGTATGCACCATCAGGCTCATGCGCCTCTTGGGCCCGGCTATTTCCTATTTGCACCTCCCTGGGCGGCTCATAGCTAAATTTTGAACTAGAGAACTTACTGACTGCACCCCCTGCTTCTTTGGTAATTGCTTTTATTATTTTTTTATAATAGTTTCGAAACCGATTTTCTAAAAATAGTTCTGTGTCTCATAAAATTCCAATAAAATTCATGTATATTCTTGGAGGTGTTAATTAATATTTGGATATTTTTAATTCCCTTTTGGGGGCTGTTTGATATTTTTCTTGGATTTTGGAATGGAATGTGTTCATTTTGGTATGTTTTGTGATGTAGGTCATAGAATGTGATCCTCCCTTGACAATTTGGACTTGAATTTAGGTGTACATTTAGGCATTTGAGTGTTTAACATCATGATGATTGATTGGTGCATTGTACTTGAGTTTTGGGATACTTTTGAAGTTAATCTTTTGAGCCTTAATTCGTATGATCATCATTGACGTTTGTGCTACGTTTGCAATTATTTGAGGGATTTTGGTGCATGACGTGAACCCTATCTTTTGCATGTGATTATCTACTGAACTTGGAATGACTTGGTTGATTACCCATAATTTTCAAAGGCCTTTTACTATTCTTCACAAATTTTCCAATGTAAACATATTATGTGTAACCATGCATAGAGATAGGTTATGTTTAGGACTTGTATGAGGGCACTTTGAGCCAACTTTGAATATGAGTTTTAGCATATTATTAAGTGTATTTTGATGCACAATTGAGACATGCTTGAATATTGCATTTGATTGTTTCATATGCCTTAAATGATGCTTACTTTGTGTGTACGAAACTCGGACGATGCTTCCACTTTGCTTACGTCTTTGACACCAATTAAATGTATAATGGCATGATTGTTTTTGGGATTCAATTAGGACATTTTATAGGTCATTTGACTCTGGTGTGTGAGCTTTAACATTGCCTTACCATGTCATTTCATTTGCCTTACTTGAGTGACAATTTTACATACTTGTATGAGAAGTTTAAATGTGATTTTGCTCATGGAATGAATTGACTTTGGAGAGAGAGTTTAATGCAAACCTTTGTGACACTTTGAGTTTGGTTTTCAACATGCGTATAAGGTGTTTCACTTCTGAACTTGGTCCATTTTCACGTTTTAATTCAATTCATCTAACTTATAATGACTTTCCTTTGTAGTTTACAATTGACTTTGAAGTAGATTTTAGCTTTTGCTATAGTTTGTAATTGTTTGATTTCTTTTGGTCCATTAACATGGATAGGATTTAACCAAAGGTGTTTACCAACTAAGGGCTTGTTCCTTAGGTTGTTTCATTGTTGTTTTTTTCCTTGTGATTTCTAACTCATTTGTTGATTTGTGCAAGGTGCTTCAAGGAAATCTCCAGGAATGACGTAGTTTGCTTACTTTGTAAATGCTCATTTCTAACTTGTTTGTTCATTAACATTAACAGGTGCTTACGTTGTTTTTTCTTACGTCACTTTGCTACGGATCTATATCCGTTCGGTATTACTTCTCTTCTCTTTTACTAATTCCGCATTTTTTCATTTCGATGCCATGAGAAGTAGGATTGGGAGTCCTTGCCACTTGGCCGGCAATTCTGGAAGTCCTCAAAGGAGGCTCTGTTTGTGATTATTTAATATTGTGCCTAAGACCTCCAAAGAGGCATCCCATTCCCGTATCCCCTTGTAAGACCTCAAAGAAGGCATCAGGCGGAATGAGAGTCCGCAATCGACTCCCGCCATTTCTAGTCCCAGGTCATTCTTAGCTCGCATTTCATGTTGATGCTTTGAACATAACTCACTCTTGTTATCGAGTCGGTCAAGTGGAAAAGGGTTTTGCAATCAAACCCCCACACCTTGTCTATAGCTCGCATTGACCAATGCTGATGCTTATGTGATCTAATTTACATCTTCCCCTTTCTTACTCTGCTCTCCATGGTACTCGATACCATTAGGCGAGTACCCCTATTTCCCACAGCTAGCTTGTTTGCCTCGGTTGATATGACCCCTTGGTTAAAGCTCCCCCTTTTCTCACTTTGATTGTGTGACATTATTGTTGACTGACACTATTTACTCTTTCATTGCTTTTAGTTCATTTCGTGATTGATTTATCCTGTGTTTACTTATATGATGACATGATCCCGTAGGATTCCTCGCTCCACTTAATTTTTTATTAAGTCGGAGGTAGGAGATACATTAGGATAGAAATCCATGCATGACAACATTAGTTAGACTCCCTCCCTGATCCTGACCTTAGGACCATCATTACATGCTGATTTATATGACCTAGTTTCAGTAGACTTTTCGTGAGTCTCATATTTCTCTCGCACGTATGCGATCGAGACCGTTTCTCGTTCACCCATAGTAGCGTGAACTACAGATGCTTTGATTCCTCTTTCTTTTCAGATTAAGGATACGTAGGCACGAGATGTGATATCTCGGCGAGCACACTAACAACTAACTCCCTTTTTCTCTCGCACCCGTGCGATCGAGATTAATCACCTAACACACTAACAACTAACTTCCCTTTTCTCTCGCACCCGTGCGATTGAGACGAATCACCTAGCACACTAACAACTAACTTCCATTTTACCTTACACCTTTGAGTCATCTCCTCTCATCTCCCTTAATCCACTCATAAAGGATGCGTCATTTCTGTTCTACCGCAAATAAGTAAACGCGTAAGACTCCATGCAACGAGCGACAACACTTAAACTGCTAAAACGTGAACATTGACGTATTTCACTAAAAAACACAAACAAAACTGACCCGTAGGTCGAACTACGACTGCTCTGACTTCCTCCTTCTGGTAAGATTGAGGATACGTACGCACGAGACGGCAATGTCTTGGCGAGCAAACTTCCCCCACAAATCCCCGTAGTCCTCCGAACTACGTTGACTCTGACTTTCCCGCTCCCGAGGGAATACGTAGGCCTAGGACGGCGATGTCCTATCGAGTCACTTTTCTTTTCTTTTCGTTACTCCGTTTCCCGCTCCTTTTCCTTTTAGTTAGCAGTTAGAGTTTCAGATACTTACACCCTTTGATCGATAACAATAATCGTGGATCCCATCGAGTACGATGGACGCGAGGGGGTGCTAATATCTTCCTCTCGCGTAACCGACTCCCGAACCCAGGAGATGGTTGCGATGACCATTCCTTTCCCTTTGTTGAGGTTTTCTTCGATCGTTTCCTTTCCATGCGTCGGGATAAATAACGTTCGGTGGCGACTCTTCTGTTCCTTTCTGCCGGTTGATTTTCGCAGATGCGACACTTATTGATAATCTTGACCATCATCACTAATTATTATTTTGCCTCCCAATGTTCCAATATTACAGTTTCAAGATAATTAATGCATTTGCATTTTCAAAGTCGGGGGGAAGCTTAAGAGTCACAAGCTTAATTATATAAACCTGCCTCCTATTCTCAACAACACAAACCAAACTTCAGAAACCAGGAACTATTTCGATGGCGGCCAACAACGTTCTCCAGGTTGCACAACCTTCTGAGGTGTAAACGGCGGCTGAGATACAACCATCTGCGAAATTGCAACAACCTCACGTTGTCCATCAGCCTGTCGACGTCCAACAACCTCAAGAGGTTCGGCACCTACATTACCTACTTAATTTTTCTATCACTACAAACATCTCTCCATTATTCTTTCTTCATGTTTTAATAAAAAAAAAATTATTTACATCAACAGACGTAACAAAATGTCAAACCCGTTGTCCGGGTACAACCAGCTGCAGACATCTAACCACGTCCAGAGCTTCAACCACCTACAGACTTCCACCACCCTCTACCGCACCAACAACCTTTCCACGTTCAACAACCTCAGCAGGTCCAGTCGGTACGATTTGGTTTTTCCTGGTTCTTTTTTGCCTTTCTTAAATTGCATCACCTTATTGGCCTTTCTTAATGCCAATACACTTTAGCCTTAGCGTGGCTTCTACATCAGGGATACCCCATAGTCTGTTCATGCCATGGTCTATTTGTTTTTCTGTTCATGTGAAATGACATAGTCTGTTCATGTGCATCAAGTGGGTTATACAATATATCCCAATATACATCATGCCATCTGTAGTGGCAGCAAACTTGGCATCTGTAGTGGCAACAGACTTGCCTGTTCATGTTCTTGACAATACTCATTTACTCATTTGTTCAACATGTCCCTCAAGCTCCTACTGTGCGACAAAGACGAAAGAGGAAAAGAATAAGGAGATCAGGAACAATGGGGAGAAGGGTACAAAAATTTGATTCAAATGATGGTGAAGAACCAGACTATCGAATCTTTGATTCTGATGATGACAATCAAGAAGACTATACCTGAGACAACTTTTTGTCGGCTAGGAGTTTTAGATTTAGTTATTAAGTTTGCAAAACTTCTTTCGAATTCTTGTCGGCTCATTTACTATGTATTTTGTCTTTCTAATGTTTCTTCAAATCAACAATTTGTCTTCTTCAACTTACTTTAAGTAATTACATTTAGTTCTAAATTCAATATATTTGATTTATGTTTTCCACGTTTTAGTATACCTAATTGCGAACATTGTATTTATTAAAATAGAATTAATTTGTTAATTTTTTATTTATTATTATTATTTTAAACTTCATTTCTTTTTTAAATTTTGTATTTATTTAATTATTTATTATTTTTTATAATTAATTTAATTAAAAAAATAAATATAACAAAAAGAAAATGACATGTAAAATAGATGTGATATTTGGCAGTGGACACATCATACAAATTGTGCCACCTATTTAAAAAAAATGACACATCAATCTTTTTTTATCAAAATCAGAGGATCTAAACTGTTTAAAATTAAAATAGGGGGATTGATTTCGTGAATGAACTAAAATAGGTGGACTAAAACTGTAATTTAGTCTTATTTTAAAATATATTTTAAAAAATAATGAAATTAAAATATATTATTAAAAAATAATGTTAAAATGACATAATTATTTTTAAAATATATTTAAAAAAATAATTGTATTAATTTACATTTTAAAAAACGTTGTAGTAAAAATATAAAAATTTTAAAACAATATTTAGAAATATTGTTCCAATTAATGTTAAAATGACATAATTTTGTTTAAAATATATTTAAAAAAATAATTTTATCAAGTTACAGTAAAAAAATATAATTTAAAACGACCATATAATTTAAAAATTAAGTTAAAAAATAATTTTATTAAGCTACAGTAAAAATAAATTTAATTAAATTAATTTAAATCACAATGTATAAAATACATAATTATTTTCAAAATATATTTTAAAAAATACTTTTATCAAGTTACAGTAAAAATAAATTTAAATTTAAAGAAATTAATTTAAAATAATTTTATTACGCTAAAATAATTTTAAAATAATAATATTTAGAAAAAAATTAATTTAATGAAATGTATTTAATTTAAAATAAATTTATTATGCTACAGTAAAAATAATTATCATAATTAGTGTAATAACTTTCAAATTACATGCCTAATTAATTTTATTATGCTAAATTAATTTCATTAAATAATTATCATAATTAATTTTAGTGTAGGCATGTAACTTTAATTATGTAGGCATGTAATAAAATAACTTTAGTCAGCATAATAACATTTTAAATTGAAAAATTAAACAAGTTCCCTTTTAACAAAACAACTAATGATGAAAAAGCTTTCTCTCTGATGACGAAACGGGGACGAGGGAGGCCGAGATCTATGGCGCCTCCGTTGCCGGTGAACCATCCTCTACCGGAGACACAACCGCTGGAGGAGAACATGCTTGCAGTCGAAGACGATCGAATTAGCATACATACGAATGAGAGTGAAAGTGAAAAGGAGAACACCACAATCGGAACGGAAACCCTAGCGGATAACATGAAATCAGAAGCAGATGGTAGGAAACTTTGGGTTGACGTTCTTAGTGACAATCGCAACCCTGCTAAGGGTTTAGCCATGGAGTATGTAGCCCCTAAACTGGTGAATGGTGTGGTGGAGGTTGAAATTGCACAAGAGGACATTGAATCAGAGCTTCGATTCTGGGATGGTGCATTAATCTTGTATGTGTTGGGTGAATATTTGAGCATGAATGTTGTGAAGAATTTTATGATAAAGACGTGGAATTACGTGCAACTACCGGACCTCTACTATCATGATGAGGGGTATTTTCTCCTTAGATTCAAATCGGATGCGGATAGAGATGCGGTTATGATGAAGGGACCTTACTCAATTAGGAACATGCCTGTTATTCTGAAGGAATGGAGACCTGCTTTTAATCTGAAGAAGGATCTACTCAGCACGCTGCCTATTTGGGTAAAACTGCCACAATTGCCTTTGGATCTACGGGGAGTGAAAAGCTTAAACAAGATTGGTAGTGTTATTGGAAAACCTTTGGTAACGGATGAATGTACTGCTAACAAGCTTCGAGTTTCCTATGCCAGAATTTTAGTGGAGGTTGATATTACACAAGAGTTGATCAAAGAGATTCAAATAAGGAATTGTTATGGTGAAATGATCAAGCAACAAGTGGAATACGAGTGGAAGCCAAAGTTCTGCCAAAAGTGTCAAAAGATAGGCCATCAATGTGAAGAACTAAAGAAGATACAGAAATGGCAAGTCAAACAAAAACCACCCGATGAAGGCCTTCAGGAAAAGGAAAAGGAGATAGAATGAAATGAAAGAAAGGAACAAGAGGATAGCCTGTGGAATAGTGTGAAATCACCTATCAGGATCAAAGGAAAAGGTATAGCTCTTGAATCTAACAGTGCTCTTAATTGTAATAATGGTTTTGAGGTTCTTGAGGTTTTGAATGACCAAATTGGGACCTCGAGTGAACCATGTTAGTTTCTTGGAACATCAGGGAGCTAAATAAAACTGGCAAAGTTAGAGAGGTTAGCTCCTACCTCTTAGAGCTTAGGCCAGATATTGCAGTTATTCTTGAAACTAGAGTTAAAGAGAAGAATGCAGAGAAGATTCGTGTCAAACTTAACTTTAATACTTCTTATGTAGATAACTACTCGGATCATGAGAATGGGAGAATTTGGGTAGGGTGGGATAACAACAGGAGTGATGTGAGGAAAGTGCAGAGTTCTAGTCAATACATCCATTATGGAGTGTTTGACAAGGCGGGTACTTTTTCTTACTGGTTAACTGCTGTGTATGCTCATAATCAATTGGATAAGAGGAGAATTATGTGGAAGGAATTGGAGCATTTGTATGGTAATCTCCAAGGTCCTTGGTGTGTGATAGGAGACTTTAACAATGTCCTTAAAGCCCAAGATCGTGTGGGTGGGAACAAGGTGACTGAGAAAGAGTTTGAAGATTTACATAACATGATGGCAACTACTGGTCTTAGTGAAATGGATAGTACAGGTGATTACTATACTTGGTCTAATAAACATGTGCTAGGGATAATTTATTCTAGGATTGATAGGGTGTTGGGGAATGTGGATTGGTTCCAAGCTAGCATGGAGGTGACCTTGAGAATTTTACCTCCTAATGTGTCTGACCATGCTGTGTTGTATCTGGAGAATAAGACTAAGAAGCATGGTATTAAAAGTTACTTTAAATTCACAAACTGTCTAACTGAGCTCCCTGGCTTTTATGATGTGGTGAGAAAAAGCTGGGATCAACCCATTAGTGGTAATCCTATGATGGTTTTGTGGAAGAAACTTGTGAGACTGAAGAAGGAATTGAGACATTTTAGTAAACCTCTTTCGAATATGAAGCAACAAATTAGGGAGGCTAGGGATAAGTTGAAGACAACCCAAAATGATTTGATTGAAAATAGAATGGATAGTACCAAGATTGAGTGTGTGAAGAATCTCACTGAGGAGGTTATCCATCTTAATGAGATTGAGGAAAAATTTTTGATGCAGAGAGCCAAGTTGGAGTGGTTAAAAAAGGGAGATGGCAATAACTCCTTTTTCTATGCTACCATTAAAGCTAGGCATAATAATCAAAATATGAGCCAACTCTGTAGAGAGGATGGAACTATTATTACTGAACAAAAAGACATTGAAGTGGAAGTTTTGGAGTATTATGGTCAGCTGATGGGAAAAAGAATGAATATTTGTACTCATATTGATATTGAAGCTATGAGATTTGGTCCCCAATTGAGTTTGGAAAATCGTGAAGATCTGGTGATTAATGTGACTGATAAGGAAGTTTGGCATGCTCTAACAGGGATAAGTGACTTAAAAAGTCCAGGCCTTTATGGTTATGGAGCAGGTTTCTTCAAGGCTTGTTGGTCCATAATTAAAGATGATGTGACAAGGGTTGTAAAAGAATACTTTATTAAAGGGTGTATCTATAAACCTTTTAATAGTACTTTAGTTACTTTGATTCCTAAAGGTAACTGTGCCAAGAGTGTAAAAGACTTTAGACCCATTGCTGGTTATACCACATTCTACAAGATTATATCTAGAATTTTAACTGATAGGCTGAGCAAAGTTTTACCTACCATTATAAGTCACAATCAAGCTGCTTTTGTGAAAGGGCAAGTTATTCAAAATCATATCCTTCTGGCTACAGAGTTACTTAGGGGTTATGATAGAAAGGGTGGAACTCCTAGGGCTATGATTCAAATTGATCTTCAGAAGGCATATGACATGGTCAATTGGCAAGCTCTTGAAGGCATTTTGAAGGAAATTGGCATCCCATCTCAGTTTATCTCTTGGATTATGGCAGGTGTATCTACTGTGACTTACAAATTTAATATCAATGGTATTCATTCAGATTTTCTTCAAGCTAAAAGAGGTATTCGATAGGGTGACCCTATATCACCTTTGCTTTTTGTCATTGTGATGGAGTATATGCATAGATCCCTTATGAAGATGCAAAGGAATGCTAACTTTAATTTTCATTCTAAATGTGAAAAGATGAAGCTGACTAACTTGGCTTTTGCAGATGACGTGGTGTTGTTTTGTCGTGGGGATAACATATCTGTGAGAATGTTGGTGCAGCCTTTCAATGATTTTACTGACTCAACAGGTTTGGTCATTAATCACAGAAAAAGCAAGATGTTTATTGCTGGTTTGGAGAGTAGAGACAGGTATGAGCTGCTGAATGAGACATGTTTCCAAGAAGGTAAATTACCTATTATGTATCTTGGAGTCCCATTGTCTAGTAAAAAACTGAATATATGTCACTACTTGCCTCTCATTGATAAATTGGTCAGTAGAGTGCACCACTGGTCTTCAAATATGTTGAGCTATGCAGGCAGGGTTCAGTTGGTTCAAAGTATTTTGACTGCTATAACTCAGTATTGGATGCAGAGTTTTCTCCTCCCTCAAGGAGTGATTCATAGAATTGAGAATATTTGCAGAAGTTTTATTTGGAGTGGTGGTAAAGATGTTAAGAGAAAGAGTTAGGTGGCTTGGAAAACCCTTTGTAGACCAAAAGCTCAAGGTGGTTTATATGTCCTTAATCTCTCTATTTGGAACAAAGTCCTGTTAATGAAATGTCTTTGGAATCTCTATAAAAGGACTGACAATCTTTGGGTTATCTGGATACATACATACTATTTCAAAGGAAACAATGTCATGGAGTTTGAGGTGAAGAATCAACACTCTTGGCTAATGAAGGGTATTATGGAACAAAGGGACATAATTGGTCAGGTTCAACAGCAATGGGATAATATGATTGGTATACATAAATTTAATTCTTCTGTTATATACGCGGCATTGATTGATGATGGTTATAGGGTCACTTGGAGAAACTTGATTGATCATAATATGGCAAGACCCCGTGCTATATTATGCCTATGGCTAGCTTGCCATGGTAAATTGCCAACGAAAGATAGATTGAATCGATTTAATATGCTGCAAGAAATCGAATGTGGTCTTTGCAAATCTGAGGAGGAAACATTGAATCATATTTTCTTTTGTTGTTCTAAAACTAAAGAAGTGTGGAAGGAAGTCTTAAATTGGATGGATATTAAGCATACTCCTCTTAAATGGGAGGAGGAGCTGATTTGGATCATTAGAAAGGCAAAGGGTAAGGGTTGGAGAGCTTCCCTCTTGCGTGCGGCCTTGGCTGAGACGGTTTATAGCGTTTGGAGGTACAGGAATGCAATTGTTTTTGGAAAGAAGGATGACTATACTAGTATAGGAAGAACCATAATTGATAATGTGGTTTATAGAAGCTGGAAAAATAGAAAGATAAGGCATAAGATAGCTCACTTGTTGATGTAAGTAGTTCTTTTTGAGGTTGGACCCAAGGGTCACTTTGTGTACAGTTTGTTTTTTAAATTAATATATTTCCTTGATTCAAAAAAAAAAATAACGTTTTAAATTAAAATCATACTTGAAATTATTTTAAAGTAAAAATCATAATTTTATTACGCTAAATTATTTTAAAGTTATAATTAAAATTAATTTCATAATTTTAAGTACGCTACAGTATATGGATATATCATAATTAATTTCATTGAATAATTATCACAATTTTATATTAACTAGCGTAATAACTATCAAGTTACATGCCTACACTAAAAATAAATTTAAAATACTTTTATTACGCTACAGTATAAATAAATTTAATGAAATTAATTTAAATCAAAATATATAATTTAATGTCAAATATATAATTTGTCAAATATATAATTTGTCAAATATATCCAATTAATGTCAAATTAAAAAAATTAATATCAAATATAATTTGTGAAATAAAACCAATTAATATCAATTTAAAAAATTATTCAATTTATGGTGGCATATATTATGTGTGTGAGGTTTATTATGATATGGTGTACTATCATGATCCAATGGTTCTTATTGATTAAAAAAAAAAGGTCTCTCACATGAGAGACCTATACAGGTTGCTCACAGGAGACGGCACCATATCAGACTGGTTTTTAGACAGATTGATTTAAATTTGATTTGCGTGGTTAATATGTTTATAAATATTACCCCTTATTATAATTGAAATACACAACATTAATAAACTATTTTCTCTCAAACACTCTTTAATTTTCTCTTAATTTATCATCATTTGTCAAGTAACTTGTTACAGGTTACCCAACAAAAGAATTTGAGTTCAAAATTAAGTTTGTAAATTAAATGAGTTATATATATATATATATATATATATATATATATATATATATATATATATATATATATATATATATATATATATATATATATATTTGTTTTAGTGGTCTTGCCATTTCCTTTAAGTGTGTGTTTGTATTGTAGGATTTTTATTGTTGTGGTTGCACACGCGAGATGTTTGCGATAGTACCCCTGAGTCATTTTGTTGAGCTTCGATTCTTCTAGTCGTACTTCAAACACGTTGTCACCTTACATAGCCATAAAGAAAATAGATAGTTCGTAATTTACAATTTCTTCATTAATAGTTGAAAGTTCATTGTATAATTGTGATATAGATAATTATCTTAATGATAACATCAATTGTTCATTCGAAGGCATAACTACATAGATTCTCTAACAAACCGCATAAAATGTAAATTTTGGAAAATGTAACTAGAGGAATTAGTTGTCGTTTATTCTTGCAGTCCTCTACCCTGCCAGATCAGACGCTACTGGGAAGCCGGATGTTGATGCTCTTGAGCTAGTCGGTTAGGTATGCTATGTTGAATTTCTTGGTCTTACTCTCTCAATTTTTCTGCTAGAGTGCGCTATATATCCTTTTAACTCCTTCAAGATCAATACTGACTATGATCGGCTCACCGTGAAGGTTATGGAATTTAAGCTTGAGGTGGACCAGTGAGGCCATGGCATTCAGGGCAGCTGCGAAGGGTCTGTCGGGAATATAATTGTAAACACTTTTGCAACAGACCACCAAGAACTGTGAGCTTACGGTTTGGACGTCCCTCTTTTCTCCTACATATACCATCAACTCAACATTCTCTCACATGCGGGTCATCGTGTCATTAAATTCCTATAAATTCAACCCCTCGTACATCCATAAACTCCCTTCTTGAGGCCCATATTTTTTAAAAGTTCATAGTACATTATGTCGCATGTGCTACCATCATCGATTAGAATTTGGGATACGGTGAAATGCTCAATCGTAGATGTTATCACTAAAGGGATGATTTCATTGGGGGTTCCCTCAACTTTATCAAAATCTCAGAACTTGAGGAATGGTGGGTTAGGGATTTAGGCTCACGGGCTTTCATATTTTTTGTGGACGGCTAACATTTTAGAAATTATCCTATTCGTCATCCCTTTGGATAGTGGCGATGTATTATCATTTTCCTTTGCTAGCTCCCTTGTAATCCCTTTTAGCAATGGTGTATGGCTTACCTGAAGTGAAAGAACCAAGTCAGGTATGTGAGGAATGTTGCAAAACAAAGCAGGCTAGGAAGGCATTCAAACGTGACTTGTTCATGAAGTCAAGAGAAAAACTGGAGTTTGTTCACTCTGACGTGTGTAGATCTTTTAATGAAAGGTCTAATGGAGGTAACTACTATTTCCTAACCTTCACAGATGAATTCACTAGATATATGTGGATTTACCTCATCGAAAGGAAAAGTGAGGTATTCACACATTTCAAGAAGTCTAAATTGCATGTCGAGAAGCAAAGCGGATGCAAGTTAAAGAAAGTAAACACTAATGGTAGTGGTGAATACACCTCTAGAAAGTTTGCAAGATTTTTCATGGATGAATGTATAGAGCATAAGGTCATTACACCCTATGCACCTCAGCATAATGGTATAGCTAAGAAAAGAAATAGAAGTATATTGAACTTGACTAGGAGCATGTTGAAAGCTAAATAAGTGTCATAGAGATTTTGGGGGTGAAACAGCTTCGACAATATTATACATTCTAAACAGATGTCCAATGAAGAAGATAGTCTAGAAGACACCTTATGAGGCTTAGATAGTATAGAAGCCAAATGTTAGTCATCTTAGAGTCTTTGGATCAATGTGTTTTAGGCATGTACCTGAACAATTGAGAAAGAAACTAGTTGATCGAAGTTAGGCTATGGTACTCATAGGTTATCATTCGACTGATTCATATAAACTGTATTCACCAAATAATGATAAACTAGTGATCAGCCAAGACATTCTAGTGGATGAAATCAAAGGGTAGGCTTGGAGTTAAGGGTCAAATCGACAAGAACAAGAAATAGTCACAATTATGCTTGATGAAGACCAACAGATTGAAATCACAACAAATCGAATGAAGAATCACTTGAGCATAATGTTAGGAGATCGACTAGTGCAAGAACTGTGTCAATAAGGCTAGCTGGGTATGAGAGATTTTCACATCAAGCAGACGATGCAAATGGTGATTTAATAGAAGAAGTAATGATGATGGCTGAATCAGAACTAATCAATTTGGATTAAGCCATGAATGATTCAAATTGGTTACATGCATGCAAGAAGAACTCAGGGAAATCGAGAAGAACAAGACTTAGAGACTTGTCAAAAAAGCAATCAAGAAGCCAATTTGATGTGAAGTGGGTCTACAAGTTGAACTAAGGTTAAATAGTGAGATTGCTAACCACAAAGTGAGACTGGTGGCAAGAGATTTTCTGCAAAAAACAGGTATTAATTTTGATAAAGTTTATGCACATGTGGGAAGGCTGGAAACCATAAGAATTATTGTGTTGAATGCAACATATAAAGGATGGAAGATACATCAACTAAATGTAAAATCAACATTTCTGAATGGACCTTTGGAAGAAGAAGTCTATGTCAGTCAACCACCAAAATTTGAAATCAAAGGGCAGGAGTCAAAGGTGTACGGATTGAGGAATGCTCTATATGGTTTGAAGCAAGCCCCAAGAGCTTGGAACAAGAAAATAGATAACTTCCTAATCAATGCAATTTTTTCAAAATGTGTCTCAGAACATGAAGTGTATGTCAACAATGCAAGCAGGCTTAGTCGAGTCATCATATGCTTGTATATGGATAACCTGCTGATTACAGGTACAGATGAGGCAGAAATCAAAGGTGTCTAGTTGAAGCTAATGAAGGAATTTGAAATGTCTGACCTAGGAAAATTTTCATATTTACTAGTGATGGAATATAAAGACACAAGTGAAGGAGTGTTTCTACACCAGACAAAGTATGCCCAAGACATCTTGAAGAGATTCAAGATGAGTAATTGTAATGCAACTATTACACCATTGGAGAATGGAGAAAAGTTGAGAAAGGAAATAAATGATGAGTTTGTAAGTGCAATATTATATAAGCAAATCATTGCAACACCAGACCAAGACATTTGTCAAAGTGTCGGATTGTTAAGCAGGTTCATAGATGTCGCTCCCGAAAGATTCGCATCCAACGGTACAAACGCGAGAGTGGCGCGGAAAACAGAGTCGCCAGCAAAGTGTATTTATCCCAAGAGAGGGAAAGGAAACACTGCGTAAACCTGAGGAGAAAGGATAGAGCATGGTCTCGCGACCAAGAGAAATGGGTAAGGGAGTCGGTTACGCGAAGGGAAGGTGTTAGCACCCAACACGTCCATCGTACTCGATGGGATCCACGCTTGTTGTCTGCATCAAAGGGTGTCTTCGTCTGGAATTCAGCTGCTACTGGAAAGGAAAAAAGAATGAGAACGGAAAGAAACGAAGAAACAAATGTAGGGAAAATAAAAGAAGTGCTCGCATGGGCCCTACCCCACTGCCTACGTATCTCATCGGGAGCATGAGAATCAGAGCGACGTAGTTCCCCTCACTAGGGGTGGATTATGTTTTTTAGGGAACGACTTACGTTCTAGCTCAGGTGTTGCAGGCTCGCTGAATCGAGTGCATTACCGTCTTGCAAGAGAACGAGTAGGAGCACGTTCGTACGTTGAGAGTGAGTGAGATGAGAAAAGAATTCCCTAAGGAAAGACGTTATTGTTTGTTTTTGTGTTTTTTAGACAGAAGTGTTTTTTTAAGTTAGTACATAACTTGCATTGCACCAAAGTCATAAACGTAGGAACGAATACTTCGCGCATCGTCCCCAACAGGACGTACACTAGGTATCCTAGAAGAATGAGAGGAAGCCCCTCGTTCCCCACTTCCCACATATAAGGCTCAAGCGCAATACTCGTTAACATTTATTAAGTGTTTTGAAGAAGTTATGAGATGAGAAGAGAGAAGACACAAAGGAAACTCTAAAGGGAAACTAAGAGTCCTAATGTTATCATGCATGGATGTCCTATGGTTAGTGAGGTTTAGGAGAGAAACAACTACCTAAGACCTAATGCTAATCCTACTCCAAGCTTAATCAAAAATTAAGTTGGACTAGGTAGCTCTAAGGGGGAAGGAATCCAAGACTTAATCAAGTCTTGAGATTCATGGGGTGAGAAAGAGTGAAAGAGAAGAAGAAGAAAGAGAAGGAGAAGATAAGATACAAGATGGGGCAGCAAGCACATCATATCATAAATGTCCAACTCAAGTCAACCAACATGTTTCAAAGATTAATGCAAATCACTTCAAGTAATCATGCAAAGATAAACACGTAAGGATGCAAGTACACTTGAATTAAATGCACAATTAAACACACATGGATCTCATACCAAAGTGAAATGAAAGAGACAAGATGAAAATGAAACAAGACCAGAACTCACATCATATCATCATCAACAATTCACATATGCAAAAGAGGTTCACATTATGCACTATGATGCACCAAAGAAGTTACAAAACAAAAGGGATGATATGCATCACATAATTCAAACCAATTGCATCCAACAATGCTCAAGTAACATGAAAAAAATCAAGTATAGAACTCAAGAGGGAAGTAGCATATGCATCAACAACATATCAAGATCAAACTCAAGTCACACAAGATGAATCATTAAGCAACACATTCCAAACATGCATCAAAATTAAACAAAACATCCACTCATCATTCATGCAAACAAACAAAGAAACATGTGAAGCAAAGAGTGAGAACATGTCACATAAAGCAACTTAAACCAAGGGGGTCAGAACCTCTAGCATGTCATGCAATTCAAACAAAATGCCTCATGCATTTGTTGGATCACACAAAGAAGCAATCACAAGATTAGGTTGAGCATACCACAAAGTTCAAGCCCAAAACAACATCAACTTGTAAAATCAAGAACAAATTGAAAAATGAACAAATGAGGATTAATCTAAAGCCATAAACAAGATCAAACAGAATAGGATCACACCATATAATCATTTCAAACATCAATCAATCATAAGTAAACAAATGCACTCAAACTAGGTCAAGTGTCTAAGCATGCCTCAACCAAATTCAAACCACAAGTGAAAATCAACCAAAAATAGAAAAGTAGTCCAATAAATTCCCAAAAAATAATCAAAGGCAAGTTTAAATATCCGATTAACATGTGCAAAAAGATTGGAGTATAACTAACTCAATAGCATGTTCAAAAGAGCTTCACAAGACAAGGTACGCAAGTGATTGTGTATGAATCGAGGAGCATCAAAAATCACAAGAAAAACAATCAAAGGTGATCACCAAGGCAGCAAGATAACATTCAAACATTCCTAATTTAAGTGTCAAGACATGGAAAAAAAATCAGCTCAAGAAGGCATGGCAAAGTCATCAAACATAAGCAATAATCACAATGGTAAACATGGAAGACACTTTGGAAAAGACAATCAGAATTAATTATTAAAACAAATGTAAAATGAAAATAAAATTCATCGAAAATTAAATAAGACATTAAAATACGTTCATGAATTTTTTTGAAATTTTTTAATAAAAGGAATTATTTTTAATAAATAAAAAAGGGTAACGAAAATAAATAACAAAAAAGAAAATAAAGAGTGATTTAAAAGAGGGGTGTATTAGCAAGAGAAACAACATGGCCACGACTGGGCCTGAGCGGTGGGGTGTGAACAGAATTCTCGCTGGGCCCAAGAAGATGAAATCACAAGTTCAGAATTTTTAAAAAAAATAAAAGAAAGTAAAGGATTTAAATGTAACAAAGTCATATGTGGAACATGCATCAATTGGTCCATTGGAATTTAAGTTACTAAAAGACAAAATAAAATAATAACCACTCATGCGCTGCCACCTCATCACCATCTAGCTTCAGCCATGCAAATATTCAGCCACGTGAACAGTAACCCGTGCCGGGAATAGTGCAGCAGCTCGCCGGCCACCGCGCCGGTCCGTCCGGCCATCGCCGGCGGCGGATGGTCCGGCCGTAAACGGAGAAACAAAGACACCCCCCCCTCAGTTTTTCGCGTAGATTTCAAAAATGGCCTTGGTTTTCTCTAAAAATTCCTCTAAACCCATGAAAAATCAGTTTAAAGAAATGAAACACATGACACCACATCACCAAATCAAGACAACCGATATACCAACTTGTAGTACACTTCATGGAGGTTTCAAATATGCCATTAGATTACAAAAATACTCAATAAAAATCATGGAATCCAAGCATTAAAGTAAGCACACAAAAATGAAACTTCAAGTATCACACACAAACAAGCTCTAAACCAATGCCTACATAGTGTAGGACTTCAGATGCAAATGAATGATCCTAAACATGGCCTAAAATGGAAGAAACGAGTTCATGAAAAATACCTAACGGAGTGGCTCCGTTGGCTCTTGAAAGCTTGCAAAGAATGGAAGAAAGAAGCTCCTGCACTCTTTAAGGCACCACACAATGAAGATGCAACCCAGAAACGGCTAGAAAATGTGAAGAAAACCCAAATCCGAAAAATGGAAGTTTGAGAGAGAATGAGAATTTTTTTTATCTGAACCTACCCACTGCAGCCTTGTCTACACGTTTTAGGGTTTGCTGAGTTTATATATGGTGGATTGGGATTAGTTTTGGGCCTGAAAATGGGATGGAGAGTTTGTTTGAGAATTTTGCCAAAAAAAAGAAAAAGGAAAATGAGAGTGTAGTACGGTTTGTATCACATGGAGGTGGTTTTTTTTTTGTGTGATTTTTAGTGTAAAATGGATCATGAAATGAGGGGTGGTGTACATAGCATGTGAAAGGAAAGAATGGTCAGAGGATACTTTTATTTCTATCTTCTCATTTATGTTACAAACACATGAAATGGTGCATGAGTATGTAGTGTATGTTTGGTCATATAAGGCAATGTTGTGGTGAGGTAATTGGTGAGAGATTCGTGACCCTAACATGTACATAACCATGCTGCTATATAACTTCAAAATATACCATGGCATGCCTTGAAAAAAAGATTGGAAACCATGCACTTTAAATGAACATTACTTGATGAATATGGCTCCATTTGAGACAACCTTGAGGTCAATTGAAAATAAGAAGATGATAGAACAAAATTCATGTTGAAATTTGGTTGAAACAAGGCCTTGAACCATGTGAAAATTTGTCATGAACATGTATTTTCAAATCTACCAAAAAGGGACTTAGAAAAATTCTAAGTTTTTAAACTTGGCAAGATGAAAATAACTAACTTTGGAACACCATAACTCATCCAAGAACAAGTCAAATGCCAAGATCCTTGTGCCCATTTTGAAGGGAAAACTTCAGTCTACAACTTTCATGTGGAGAAGATTTTGAAATAAGCCCTTGATCATGGTGTAAAATGGTCTTTAAAGTGTTTAAAAACTTACTAAAAATAGTAAGTTTCTAAAACCCTATGTTTCCATTTTTGGCAACCTTTCCTTATTCTTGATTTTTGATGATTCTTCTTACATTACTTGACCAAATCTTGTTCATGGACCATGTTTGACTTGAAAATCAACATGTTGACCTCAAAAAGTCAGGAGTTGACTTTTTCACTGCACAGTTGACTTTATTCCCCATTCTCCTGATATTCAAACCTCTGATCAATTGAAACTCTTCTAAACCAAATTGATGGACAATCCTCCACTCCTAGACACTTAGGGACATGAGGAATACCAAGGAATCAAGTCTTGCCTAAAATATCAGAAATAAACTGATTTTACGGCAGACCCCAGTTTTGATGCCTTCAGTCTAGGAGGAATCAGCACATTCTCCAAATCCAAATTCCTCTGAGTATGATGTGTATCATGTAGACAATGATGAGATGTGCCATTTGATGATGATAAAAACTCAAAGAACATGCCCATTGTGGTGTTAAACTCAAGAATCTCAAAAACCCTCATTTGAACCATCATGTTAGGAGAGTGTGACTCCCTTGGGATTTCCTGTCAAGCTTGATCATATGATGAGGTGAAGGACCAATTGGGATGCTCTGGGGCTCAAGGCTCCTTTGTGACCCAAGTAAAGATGATGTCAAGGACCATCTCTCCTCTTAGCCCCTTGGACAATACACAAGAACCTGTTGTTTGAAACCCTGAGAACATCCTCTTCTGGTGAATGAGGTTAGATACCTTGATCCCATGCTAAGAACCAAAGATATGCAAATATGCTAATGCAAGAATGAAATGAAACATAAGTCAGTTAGGGTTAGAGAGGTAGGGCAAATTTTGGGGTGCTACAGCTGCCCCTATTCAATCGACTTGGACCTGAAAGGATGATAGCCACGGCTTTCAGACATTCAAGGTAGAAGGTGATTGAATACAAAAAGAACCCAGAAATTTGCAAACTGTGCCAAGGAGAGACGACTCCACTGGGGGACAAGTAATAAATATTGCACCATCACAACACGTACGAGTGTTGGAAACCAATACAGACGATGTATTGAAATGTCTTGAAATAAACACGGACGAGTGTTAGCTATGCTGGGGATAAAGTGAAACAAACTCTCCCAGGTTATGTCATCTCTGCTGATAAAGAGAACTAGCAAAATAAATGCCATCCCTGCTGATAAAGGGGACTGGCGAAGAAATCTTCAAAAGATTGTTATCTCTGCTGATAAAGAGAACTAGCAAAATAAATGACATCCCTGCTGATAAAGGGAACTGACAAAGAAAACTTCAAAAGATTGCTATCTCTGCTGATAAAGAGAACTAGCAAAATAAATGCCATCCCTGCTGATAAAGGGAACTGACGAAGAAATCTTCAAAAGATTGCTATCTCTGCTGATAAAGAGAACTAGCAAAATAAATGCCATCCCTGCTGATAAAGGGAACTGGCGAAGAAATCTTCAAAAGATTGCTATCTCTGCTGATAAAGAGAACTAGCAAAATAAATGCCATCCCTGCTGATAAAGGGAACTGGCGAAGAAATCTTCAAAAGATTGCTATCTCTGCTGATAAAGAGAACTAGCAAAATAAATGCCATCCCTGCTGATAAAGGGAACTGGCGAAGAAATCTTCAAAAGATTGCTATCTCTGCTGATAAAGAGAACTAGCAAAATAAATGCCATCCCTGCTGATAAAGGGAACTGGCGAAGAAATCTTCAAAAGATTGCTATCTCTACTGATAAAGACAAGCAAAATAAATGCCATCCCTGCTGATAAAGGGAACTGGCGAAGAAATCTTCAAAAGATTGCTATCTCTACTGATAAAGAGAACTAGCAAAATAAATGCCATCCCTGCTGATAAAGGGAACTGGCGAAGAAATCTTCAAAAGATTGCTATCTCTGCTGATAAAGAGAACTAGCAAAATAAATGTCATCCCTGCTGATAAAGGGAACTGGCGAAGAAATCTTCAAAAGATTGTTATCTCTACTGATAAAGAGAACTAGCAAAATAAATGCCATCCCTGCTGATAAAGGGAACTGGCGAAGAAATCTTCAAAAGATTGTTATCTCTGCTGATAAAGAGAACTAGCAAAATAAATGCCATCCCTACTGATAAAGGGAACTGGCGAAGAAATCATCAAAAGATTGCTATCTCTGCTGATAAAGAGAACTAGCAAAATAAATGTCATCCCTGCTGATAAAGGGAACTGGCGAAGAAATCTTCAAAAGATTGCTATCTCTACTGATAAAGAGAACTAGCAAAATAAATGCCATCCCTGCTGATAAAGGGAACTGGCGAAGAATTCTTCAAAAGATTGCTATCTCTACTGATAAAGAGAACTAGCAAAATAAATGCTATCCTTGCTGATAAAGGGAACTGGTGAAGAATTCTTCAAAAGATTGCTATCTCTGCTGATAAAGAGAACTAGCAAAATAAATGCCATCCCTGCTGATAAGGGGAACTGACAAAGAAAATATCAAACCTGGCTTATGCTTCGAATGCATATGTTTGAATTTTGCCGTAATGCTCCACACGAAGTGGAAATGCTACGCATTTGGGAGGATCCCATGCAAAGAAAATGCTTATGCAATGCAAAAGGAACGCCTCAGCAAAATAAATGCTGAAGACAAAGGCAAAACCACCGGGGACGACAAACTAAGTTGTCCTCTGAAATAAGAGACCCTGCTGAGGAAGATTTCGCTCTGCTGGGAAAGGAACTGACCACCAACTCTGCTAGAGATGAAAGTTCCGAGAGAAAGCCCACTCTGTTGGGGATGGCTATGAACATATACTGGAGATGGAACCCAAAGAGAGATTCTCTCCGCTGAGAAGTACCAACCGACTTCTACCGGGATCTGAAAGGATTCCAATAACATTGGACTTAAGACCTGCTGGGGATATCAACTACTGTTGAACAAACCACTGAGAGGATTACCACCAAACTCTGCTTGGGGAGACAAGTCAATAACTTTGAACCTGCTCGGGAGATGCTCTTACCCTTACCCTGCTGGGGAATATCAGCCAATATCAGCAAATCTGTTTGGGGAAAGGTGATTGACAACATCAACTCTGTTAGGGGATACCACCAAGCTTACTCATCTGCTGGGGATCAGACTAAACCATTGTTGGTGAGAAAACATTTCCGACTAGCTGAGGAAAGGGAATGTCAAGACTTTGTGGGGAGACCAACTTCTTTGTCCAAAGAAGATATTCCATAAGTCTACTGCTGGGGATGCATCAGCATCAGTTTCTGATTGTTTGCTAAGAAAGTGATGGATCAACCACAACTTTAGCTGGGGAATTAATCTTCTGCACTCTGCTGAGGAAGATAATTCTTGACACTCTGGCTGGGAAAACAACAACCTGCTGAGGAGAATGAAGTTTCAATGTTGAGGGGCGTAGCTCTACTGGGGAGAACCCCTGCTACCCTGCCTGGCCTGTCTCTACGGTCATGAGCGCCTCTTTGAACTCTCCACTTGCCCCAGACCGCCAGGTCTAAAGGAAGAAACCATCTCAAGAGGATTTTATAGAAGACCGAGCGCTCAACATGCCCCGGGTCTTCAAACTCTTAGAGATGTATCACATCTGGACATAACTGTCCCAGAATTCATGATCCATGAAGTAACTTACCTTGAAAGGAAATGTAATGACTTGAAAATACTCTGCCCCAGTATTCTGAACCTTAAGGAGGTACTTTCAATTAACCGTCTTCAGGAGTGGACAACTTCTCACGCTCTAGAGGTGGCCTACCCCAAGTCTTGAAGAAACTTTGCCCCTGACTGATCTTACAGAGATTTGTCAAATCGACCTGATTGCCTCTGTTTGGCTGCTTCTTATCACCATTTATCGGAAACCTCTAGGATGCGCACAGTCTCTTGGCCACATACCCCTTGACGTGACTGTCCTTCGGAGTCTCCACCAACTCAACTTGGCGTGATCGAGCTTCTCGACTGATGTTCATTGTGTAAGCTTCCTTAATGCTTAGGCACATGTATGCAAGCAGAACAAGTTTATTATGAGAATGATAATTCTAATGCAACAATCGTGTTAATCTCGAAGTTTTTATTGAAAATGAGCCTCCAAGCCTCGTGAACGAATCACTAGCCAGGATGCGACATTGTTTTTTGAATGGAAAACAATACGCACATGCAATACCAACAAAAATCTTATTAGCGTAACTCATAGGAGTCAGGAACGCTATCTCATTGAAGTACGCTCTCGGAGTAAACCCTGTTTCAATTAGGACTTTTAAGGGTTGTAGCGTGGCCTGATTCATGGTTTTGAGAAAAAAGGATTTAAGGCTCAAAGTTTATTGGTGCCCACCCATTCTCCATGATGTTCTCCAGTCCTACGTTCAGCTAATCTGGCACAAGCACTCGTCTCTCAAAAGGTTTTATGAGCTTTAAAGAACCCATGCAATTGATGGTTTGAGACTTGACGAGGTTTTGGAGCAACAGTCACCCCTTTTGTCTTCAGTGTTTAGGGATTTGAAACAATGCCTGTACATCCTTAACAGGGTTTTATCTAAAAGCGTACCATTAGAAATCTGCGTTCTTATCTCGTCATCCTCCCTCCAAGAGTCTAGGCAAGAAAGATAGTATTGCAATGCATATAAACAAGATATAATTGCATAAAAGTAAATTACTTCAAGAACAACACATCATTGCATTAAAATCAACATTTAAACACAAATAAGTTTTTTACATGCAGACAGTGTTTAAACAAACAAATGAAAGCTACATATGAAAATGCAGTAAAGAATCCGAGGATTGCTATTGTTGAGGAGACTTGACTCCGTCTGGACTTATTGCTTCTGATAACATCCTTGCAGTCCCAAGTGCCCACTTGGGAGGCTTCAGTTGAAATGCATACCATCAGCAGTGAAGGTAATGACCCATGCATCAATCAGCTTTTGCCCTTCGTGTGAGAGCTCCTTACAATCCTCGGTTGAATTCCCCTGTGCCCCAGACTGGTACTCACATCGAACATTGGCATTAAAACCTGGTGGATATGGAGGAATGATCGGATCAGGTTTCCTTGGTACCATCAACTCTGGCAATATCTGACCATACAGCTTTGGTAGTACAACAAACTGCTTGCTTCTTGGCTTCCGTCGACACGCTCGAGAACTATTCTGCTGTTGATTCTGATTTGCGTATTCCTCTGGCTCAGGCGCTTTCCCCCTCAGACTTAATCGAGGAGTAGGCAGCAGTTGCGGACGCGGGGATTCCAAGTTCAAAGATTGCAAGAAATGCCCCTGACTTGAATCAGCCTCAGGAGAGGTAACAGAGATATCCACTTCTTTTTCAACAGCTAGAGTAGGGCCACCTTGTATAATTACACCGCCCGGAGTGAATTCAATTTCCCTCGAATTGACCAGATCCTGTACGGCATGCTGAAAGGCCTTACATTTTTCCACATTATGCCCCGGCGCACCAGAGTGGAATTCACAATGAACTCTTGCATCATAACCCGGTGGGGGAGTACCAGAGAGAGGAGCCAGAGTCTGAAGTTCAACCAATTGAAGTTGGAGGAGATGCCTCAACAGCTGAGCATAAGGCATAGGAAGTGGATCAAAGATCCTCGCAGGCTTCTTCGGCCTCGGTGGGTACTTCTTAACCTTGGGATTGTCTTGGAAAGCCGGAGATAGCTGTTGGCTAGAAAGTTCTGGACCTTCAGGTTGTGAAGACGATCCCTGAGGTAAATCACATTTTGGGATTGATCCCCCAAGCAATGGTGGAACGACAATTTCTGCTGCAGCCTCGAGCATGGGATTATCATTCTTTCTCAACACGTTTCTTAGGACTTCCATAATCAAGCCCATCCGAGCCTTCATTTGGTTGACCTCTTCCTTCAGCATTTTCTGGTCTTGCATCAAAGTTTGCATGTTCCCCATGAACTGCCCCATCTGAACCTTCATTTCGATCATTTCTGCCCGGAGTTGTTCCATGGCTATCCTCTGATTATCACTGGCTGAGTAATGGTGGTAAGTCAAACTGTCAACTCTCAAATTAATACCAAGTCAGACTGAGAAATCCAATCCTGAGCACCTGCTATGCACATGAATATGCTAATGCAATGCAAATGCCATGCATAAATATTTCCAAGGAATCATTCTGTTTTAATTCAAGACTTTTCAGAAGAAGCACAAGGAATAAATAGAAATGCTCAATAGTGAGCCTCAACAATGATATCCTTGGAAATACAAGAACATGTATGCAAGAATGATGATGCATATGCAGCGGACATGGGATCAAGGTATCCATAAGTTCTGAACAACTGCTGTGCTGATGACTTGATAAGAACCACAACCAAGAAAACCAGAATTCTGGAACATCAGACCACTAAGATAACCAGAAAACTCAGATAATAAAACATTGACGAGAAATCCAGAAAACCGGGTAGGTTGAAGGTTTCGGTTACCTGCAGACCTGCAAACACCCATCCCCTCTCACATGTGGGTACTAAGATCCTCAGTATCCCAGGCTCTCAGGTCGAGAAATGATGATACGTTCACCATTTCTGGTTTGGCATCATCACCAATTAAGGAGGCCTCAACTGATTCACAAAAACGAAAGATCCTCAGCTTCAGAGGTTTGAGAAGCAATAGCACATTCAGCCCGAAGGATACAATGCTACCGCCAATCAAAGAGGTCGTCCGCTGATTCACCTAAAAAGGAAAACCTATAGCAAGTTCCCAGCATTGGGTCCTCGGATCGAGAATATGCAATGGGTTTGCCACGGAATGTGGTCTGCCACTGTCACATCTCGGGAGGAGTGCCGCAACTGAGTCCTTGGGAATGGTCATCAGAGTCGACAATTCCTCAAGAGAATAACTACTGGCCTGTATCAACATACAGTAGCAGAAAGCTCCTGATAGAACCTCGTCTAATTGTAGGGATCGTGATCACCCGCACGTGGCCAACACCACGGGAGCGTCACGCCTGCTCACGCTAAAACCTAGGTGTATGCTCGAGCCTGGGTATTGGGCTCATCGCTCAGAAAATCCCAACCCACCAAACAGAAAAATAGCCAGCACAGCACAGTAATATCCAGTATGACAGTAATAAAATGCAATGTAATGCAATAAAAGCTGTAAATATAGTAAACAAATAAAACAGCAAATACAGTAATTTACAACAAGACAAAGCACCACAAAAACACCCAATGAAATAAAACAGACAAGCGCTAGGATTGACTCGCTAAAGGGGATGAACCAGCAAGAGGTCAACCAGAAGTCCCCAGCAGAGTCGCCAGCTGTCGCTCCCGAAAGATTCGCATCCAACGGTATAAACGCGAGAGTGGCGCGGAAAACAGAGTCGCCAGCAAAGTGTATTTATCCCAAGAGAGGGAAAGGAAACACTGCGTAAACCTGAGGAGAAAGGATAGAGCATGGTCTCGCGACCAAGAGAAATGGGTAAGGGAGTCGGTTACGCGAAGGGAAGGTGTTAGCACCCAACACGTCCATCGTACTCGATGGGATCCACGCTTGTTGTCTGCATCAAAGGGTGTCGTCGTCTGGAATTCAGCTACTACTGGAAAGGAAAAAAGAACGAGAACGGAAAGAAACGAAGAAACAAATGTAGGGAAAATAAAAGAAGTGCTCGCATGGGCCCTACCCCACTGCCTACGTATCTCATCGGGAGCATGAGAATCAGAGCGACGTAGTTCCCCTCACTAGGGGTGGATTGTGTTTTTTAGGGAACGACTTACGTTCTAGCTCAGGTGTTGCAGGCTCGCTGAATCGAGTGCGTTACCGTCTTGCAAGAGAACGAGTAGGAGCACGTTCGTACGTTGAGAGTGAGTGAGATGAGAAAAGAATTCCCGAAGGAAAGACGTTATTGTTTGTTTTTGTGTTTTTTAGACAGAAGTGTTTTTTTTAAGTTAGTCCATAACTTGCATTGCACCAAAGTCTTAAACGTAGGAACGAATACTTCGCGCATCGTCCCCAACAGGACGTACACTAGGTATCCTAGAAGAATGAGAGGAAGCCCCTCGTTCCCCACTTCCCACATATAAGGCTCAAGCGCAATACACGTTAACATTTATTAAGTGTTTTGAAGAAGTTATGAGATGAGAAGAGAGAAGACACAAAGGAAACTCTAAAGGGAAACTAAGAGTCCTAATGTTATCATGCATAGATGTCCTATGGTTAGTGAGGTTTAGGAGAGAAACAACTACCTAAGACCTAATGCTAATCCTACTCCAAGCTTAATCAAAAATTAAGTTGGACTAGGTAGCTCTAAGGGGGAAGGAATCCAAGACTTAATCAAGTCTTGAGATTCATGGGGTGAGAAAGAGTGAAAGAGAAGAAGAAGAAAGAGAAGGAGAAGATAAGATACAAGATGGGGCAGCAAACACATCATATCATAAATGTCCAACTCAAGTCAACCAACATGTTTCAAAGATTAATGCAAATCACTTCAAGTAATCATGCAAAGATAAACACGTAAGGATGCAAGCACACTTGAATTAAATGCACAATTAAACACACATGGATCTCATACCAAAGTGAAATGAAAGAGACAAGATGAAAATGAAACAAGACCAGAACTCACATCATATCATCATCAACAATTCACATATGCAAAAGAGGTTCACATTATGCACTATGATGCACCAAAGAAGTTACAAAACAAAAGGGATGATATGCATCACATAATTCAAACCAATTGCATCCAACAATGCTCAAGTAACATGAAAAAAATCAAGTATAGAACTCAAGAGGGAAGTAGCATATGCATCAACAACATATCAAGATCAAACTCAAGTCACACAAGATGAATCATTAAGCAACACATTCCAAACATGCATCAAAATTAAACAAAACATCCACTCATCATTCATGCAAACAAACAAAGAAACATGTGAAGAAAAGAGTGAGAACATGTCACATAAAGCAACTTAAACCAAGGGGGTCAGAACCTCTAGCATGTCATGCAATTCAAACAAAATGCCTCATGCATTTGTTGGATCACACAAAGAAGCAATCACAAGATTAGGTTGAGCATACCACAAAGTTCAAGCCCAAAACAACATCAACTTGTAAAATCAAGAACAAATTGAAAAATGATCAAATGAGGATGAATCTAAAGCCATAAACAAGATCAAACAGAATAGGATCACACCATATAATCATTTCAAACATCAATCAATCACAAGTAAACAAATGCACTCAAACTAGGTCAAGTGTCTAAGCATGCCTCAACCAAATTCAAACCACAAGTGAAAATCAACCAAAAATAGAAAAGTAGTCCAATAAATTCCCAAAAAATAATCAAAGGTAAGTTTAAATATCCGATTAACATGTGCAAAAATATTGGAGCATAACTAACTCAATAGCATGTTCAAAAGAGCTTCACAAGACAAGGTACGCAAGTGATTATGTATGAATCGAGGAGCATCAAAAATCACAAGAAAAACAATCAAAGGTGATCACCAAGGCAGCAAGATAACATTCAAACATTCCTAATTTAAGTGTCAAGACATGGAAAAAAAATCAGCTCAAGAAGGCATGGCAAAGTCATCAAACATAAGCAATAATCACAATGGTAAACATGGAAGACACTTTGGAAAAGACAATCAGAATTAATTATTAAAACAAATTGAAAATGAAAATAAAATTCATCGAAAATTAAATAAGACATTAAAATACGTTCATGAATGTTTTTGAAATTTTTTAATAAAAGGAATTATTTTTAATAAATAAAAAAGGGTAACGAAAATAAATAACAAAAAAGAAAATAAAGAGTGATTTAAAAGAGGGGTGTATTAGCAAGAGAAACAACATGGCCACGACTGGGCCTGAGCGGTGGGGTGTGAACAGAATTCTCGCTGGGCCCAAGAAGATGAAATCACAAGTTCAGAATTTTTAAAAAAAATAAAAGAAAGTAAAGGATTTAAATGTAACAAAGTCATATGTGGAACATGCATCAATTGGTCCATTGGAATTTAAGTTACTAAGAGACAAAATAAAATAATAACCACTCATGCGCTGCCACCTCATCACCATCTAGCTTCAGCCATGCAAATATTCAGCCACATGAACAGTAACCCGTGCCGGGAATAGTGCAGCAGCTCGCCGGCCACCGCGCCGGTCCGTCCGGCCATCGCCGGCGGCGAATGGTCCGGCCGGAAACGGAGAAACAAAGACACCCCCCCCCCCCCTCAGTTTTTCGCGTAGATTTCTAAAATGGCCTTGGTTTTCTCTAAAAATTCCTCTAAACCCATGAAAAATCAGTTTAAAGAAATGAAACACATGACACCACATCACCAAATCAAGACAACCGATACACCAACTTGTAGTACACTTCATGGAGGTTTCAAATATGCCATTATATTACAAAAATACTCAATAAAAATCATGGAATCCAAGCATTAAAGTAAGCACACAAAAATGAAACTTCAAGTATCACACACAAACAAGCTCTAAACCAATGCCTACATAGTGTAGGACTTCAGATGCAAATGAATGATCCTAAACATGGCCTAAAATGGAAGAAACGAGTTCATGAAAAATACCTAACGGAGTGGCTCCGTTGGCTCTTGAAAGCTTGCAAAGAATGGAAGAAAGAAGCTCCTGCACTCTTTAAGGCACCACACAATGAAGATGCAACCCAGATACGGCTAGAAAATGTGAAGAAAACCCAAATCCGAAAAATGGAAGTTTGAGAGAGAATGAGAATTTTTTTTATCTGAACCTACCCACTGCAGCCTTGTCTACACGTTTTAGGGTTTGCTGAGTTTATATATGGTGGATTGGGATTAGTTTTGGGCCTGAAAATGGGATGGAGAGTTTGTTTGGGAATTTTGCCAAAAAAAAGAAAAAGGAAAATGAGAGTGTAGTACGGTTTGTATCACATGGAGGTGGTTTTTTTTTGTGTGATTTTTAGTGTAAAATGGATCATGAAATGAGGGGTGGTGTACATAGCATGTGAAAGGAAAGAATGGTCAGAGGATACTTTTATTTCTATCTTCTCATTTATGTTACAAACACATGAAATGGTGCATGAGTATGTAGTGTATGTTTGGTCATATAAGGCAATGTTGTGGTGAGGTAATTGGTGAGAGATTCGTGACCCTAACATGTACATAACCATGCTGCCATATAACTTCAAAATATACCATGGCATGCCTTGAAAAAAAGATTGGAAACCATGCACTTTAAATGAACATTACTTGATGAATATGGCTCCATTTGAGACAACCTTGAGGTCAATTGAAAATAAGAAGATGATAGAACAAAATTCATGTTGAAATTTGGTTGAAACAAGGCCTTGAACCATGTGAAAATTTGTCATGAACATGTATCTTCAAATCTACCAAAAAGGGACTTAGAAAAATTCTAAGTTTTTAAACTTGGCAAGATGAAAATAACTAACTTTGGAACACCATAACTCATCCAAGAACAAGTCAAATGCCAAGATCCTTGTGCCCATTTTGAAGGGAAAACTTCAGTCTACAACTTTCATGTGGAGAAGATTTTGAAATAAGCCCTTGATCATGGTGTAAAATGGTCTTTAAAGTGTTTAAAAACTTACTAAAAATAGTAAGTTTCTAAAACCCTAAGTTTCCATTTTTGGCAACCTTTCCTCATTCTTGATTTTTGATGATTCTTCTTACATTACTTGACCAAATCTTGTTCATGGACCATGTTTGACTTGAAAATCAACATGTTGACCTCAAAAAGTCAGGAGTTGACTTTTTCACTGCACAGTTGACTTTATTCCTCATTCTCCTGATTTTCAAACCTCTGATCAATTGAAACTCTTCTAAACCAAATTGATGGACAATCCTCCACTCCTAGACACTTAGGGACATGAGGAATACCAAGGAATCAAGTCTTGCCTAAAATATCAGAAATAAACTGATTTTACGGCAGACCCCAGTTTTGATGCCTTCAGTCTAGGAGGAATCCGCACATTCTCCAAATCCAAATTCCTCTGAGTATGATGTGTATCATGTAGACAATGATGAGATGTGCCATTTGATGATGATAAAAACTCAAAGAACATGCCCATTGTGGTGTTAAACTCAAGAATCTCAAAAACCCTCATTTGAACCATCATGTTAGGAGAGTGTGACTCCCTTGGGATTTCCTGTCAAGCTTGATCATATGATGAGGTGAAGGACTAATTGGGATGCTCTGGGGCTCAAGGCTCCTTTGTGACCCAAGTAATGATCATGTCAAGGACCATCTCTCCTCTTAGCCCCTTGGACAATACACAAGAACCTGTTGTTTGAAACCCTGAGAACATCTTCTTCTGGTGAATGAGGTTAGATACCTTGATCCCATGCTAAGAACCAAAGATATGCAAATATGCTAATGCAAGAATGAAATGAAACATAAGTCAGTTAGGGTTAGAGAGGTAGGGCAAATTTTGGGGTGCTACAATAGAGAAGCCTCAAGAATGTTATCTAACAACAGTCAAGAGAGTACTGAGATACATCAAAGGTACGATTGATCATGGTGTGCTAATGCCAAGGAAAAAGAATATCATTACAGATGCAAAGGTATATGGCTACACTTATTTAGATTTCATTAGAGATCGAGACGTGAAGAAGAGTATCGCAAGCTAAATATTCATGATTGGAGTTGCCCTAATCTCATGGAGTTCAAGAAAGCAAGGCATTGTGGCTTTGTTATCTTGTGAAGTTGAGTACGTGGTTGCATCATATGCAACATGGATAGAGATATTGCTCAAAGAGTTCAAGATAATGGAACCTTAGAAAATAAAGTTATTTGTCTACAACAAGTCAATTATTGATTTGGCGAATCATCATATGTGTCATGGTCAAAGTAAATACATACAGAGGAGATATCATTTTCTGAGGGATCAAATTAGCAAGGGAAAGCTTGAACTTGAGCATTGCAAGACATAATGACAACTAACTGACATACTCACAAAACCCCTGAAGAAAGTTAGGTTTAATGAGTTGAAGAAAAGCATCAAAATGAAAAGTCTTGAAAACATGAATTAGGTAGTGTATTAAAAATTGTAATTCATTATTTTGTAAAAAGCTAATATTCGACTGTGTTGAAGTAATTAGTCAAAATAGTAGGAATCAAATATATTTGACTCTGTTAAAGTAGAAATGTAATTTTATATGTTTTGCGTTTATATATATATATATATATATATATATATATATATATATATATATATATATATATATATATATATATATATATATATATATATATATATATATAGTTTTAAGGCAAAATAACCCTTTTCGTCCCTTAACTTTACACCAGGGTCCATTTTGGTCCCTTAACTTTAAAAAGTGGCTAGTTCGCCCTTTAACTTTTAAAATGGTGTCAAAGTTGTCCTTGTCGTTAGTTTGGTCAAACGTTCGTTTAGTATTGGTTACGTGGCAGGTGACATGGACTTGGAATATCATCTTCTTCCTTCTTGGTTTCGTTTGCAGTCGTTTCCCCCCATTTTACTTGTTAGGGCAAATACAATTCATCTTCTTTCTTTACAATTTCACTCAAAATTAAAAGTTAGGGTTTAGAGAAACATGAATTTGGGTAGTTCTTCTTCTTTTTTGAGTAAGAGAGATTCAGAAAGTGGGGATTCAACAGGCAGTGAAAGTCTTAGAAGAAAGCCAATGTGTTATTGTGGAGACGTGGCTGTACTTCAAAGTGCAAAAACTGTGAAGAATATGGGAAAATTATTTTGGGGTTGTCCCAATTATAAGGTATCCATTGAATTTTATGTGTATTATCTTTCTGTTATACATGCATCTTGAACCTCTTTGAAATGCAAATTTCAGATGCAAGCTCGATGCAATTACTTTGGTTGGTTCCATGAGGATGTCTTTAATGAGAAAGAAGAACTTTTGATGCATAGGATGAGGGTGGCTACAAAGGGACTGGATGAAGCAAAAAAAGACATTGAAGAACTTGGGAAAAAGCTGATGATTATTGATGCTGAAATGAAGAAGATCATCAAGTGGAAAAAAATATGGAATTTGATGTTTTTGATAATTATAGTTGTATTATTTTTTAGGTTGAATTAGGTTAGTTATGTGGTGTATGTGATTGTAGCATTTGTTTTTGCTGTTATCTTGAAGCAATGTTGAACCTAAGAAATGTTTTATGAATGAAAGTATTTAGTGTTTTATGTATGTGCTTGTATCAGTTGTAGCTGCTTGTATCTCTTTTCAATGATGTAAGTGACCTATAATTTTTGGACATGACCTATAAGTATTGGCTTTACTTTTAAAATTGGACATGACCTATACAGTGTTGTGCATAACAGAATGACCTATAATTTCACAGTATACATAATTTTAGTCCTATAATTAAGGGACAGTCATAACAGAATGACCTATAATTTTTGTAGTGCAATTAAATTTCACAAAATGACCTATAAATTTTGGCCATAACAGAATGTAGTCAATAACATGTACCATAAGATATGAGAAAAACATAAGAAACTTGCCTTTTGTTGATCTGATATGAAGGTATAAGTCATGCATTGCTCTTTGTCTCCAAGGTCATCAATTAGGAGCTCTAAAAACCACCTTGTTTTCACCCTCCACAACTGCATATGCTATGGGAAACACCTGGTCATTAAGATCCCTCCCTATAGCAGCCAAAATCTGCCCTCCACACAACCCCTTGAGAAAACAACCATCTAGACCTATTACATGCCTGCACAACTTAAAGCTTTCCTTACATGAAGCATATCATACATAGAGCCTTCTAAAACATGGTCTATGATCCTTAACACCTTCTGGTACAGGATCCATATTGAGCTTAACTGTTGACCCTGGATTGGCTCTTAACAATTCATGACAGTAGTCATACACCCTTGTGTAATCTCCCAAAAATGATCTATCAACATAATCTCTTGTAGAATACCTTGCTCTTATTGCCTTTATTTTGTTCACCCCAACATTCCATTTTTTTGTGTCTTCTCTTTGATATCCTTTATTCTCAACCTTGGATTGTTTTTCAAGCTATTTTGGATTCTTTTACTCAACCATTTTGTACTCATCAGTTTGACATTATATTCCCTACTGCAAATATGTTTGTCAACCACCTTCCTAAGTTGCCAAGTGTCTTCATTGGGCAACTTGCTACAATATGCCTCCTACTCACAACCATCCTTACATTTAACCCTTACCCTAACTCTGTCATTCTTTACAAACCTTAGGTCTCTACAATTTTGCACATCATAAGTTGTTATTGCCTCCTTAAAGTCACCATTTGAACTAAAATAGACTCCCACATCCCACTTGTAATCTGCCATGTCTTTTGGTTGTCTAAAAATAAGATGTTTTTTCTTGGAACTCCACTACTATCATCACTATCACAGCCACTTTCCAGATCATCACTATCATTGTCACTGCCTTTATCTTCACCAGACTTCCCATTATGTTTATGGACTTTGCTACTACCTTCAACTTCATCATCAATTAGGGCATCAACTTCATCCTCCTCAACCTCATCAAACCCATCAGACTCATCCTCAAAAGCCACATCTTGTGCACTATCATACTTGTAGTCCTCATCTTCACTATCATCAGTACTTAAACCATCATCAACTCTAACATTTGTCCCCTCAACTCCAACATTCACTTGTTTCTCAACATTCAGTTGTTCCTCAACATTAACATGTTCCTCAACATTCATTTGTTCCTCACCAGTAACATGTTCCTCAACATTCATTTGTTCCTCGCCATTAACTTGTTCCTCAACATTAACTTGTTCCTCTACATTAACTTGTTCCTCAACAGGAATGGTATTTTCACCATGAACAACATTATCAACCAGCTGACTAAGTAACTCCTCCACCTCATCCACAATTTCTTCAGGGCCCTCATCAACATTGTCAACAACAACATCACAGTAGTCAGGTTGAGACAACGTGTGTTGAATGTAAATATCAACACGTTTGTGAACCCTATACAGATCTGCTATTTCTAATGCACCCTGGTCATCAACTAGTGCATTCATACCAAATTGTGGATCCTTGTAGTAGATTGTTTTAAACTCCCTATAACCCAAGTCTTTTAACACACCTACTAGCTTAAAATAACTCCATCTGTCTACATCTACCCTCAAATCATCGACTACACCATTCTCATATACACTCAGACCCTGATCAGGGAATTCCCCACTATGATGAATTTTGAGATTAATGATTTCATCCATGACACCTAACCAGAATATCTAAATAATTAGGGTTTACCCTAACAAATTAATATGAACCCTAAAACTGAACACGAACCCTAATTTTCGTAAATACCTAAATGAAAGAGCAATTAACTAACCTTTTGATAAAATCCTTCTCCTCTGGAACAAAGATTTTTGCAACAATCCTTCGTTGAGCTGCTCCCTTTCGCTTGCCCTAGCAGAGCTGCGTTGATGTTCACTTTCTTAGATATTGTTTGGTTAGACTTTTCATTTTCTACAAATTCTTTTAAGACTTCCTCGTTTCCACGTCACCCACACAACGCCCACCTGGACATTGATTTTAAAATTGGACTAACGGAACCTAACGGAAGGATAAACGTGACACATTTTAAAAAGTTAAGGGACGAAGTCGCAACTTTTTAAAGTTAAGAGACCAAATTAGATCCTGGTGTAAAGTTAAGGGACGAAAAAAGTTATTTTTCCTAGTTTTAAATATAACAACTTCATTCTATAATTATTTTAGTTTTATTCAATAACATTTTTCTCTTTTCTCACTTTTTCTTTTTCTTAAAACTTTAATTGCTCCATCAGTTCCAAGCTAACTCGTCTCATTGTTTTGCCAAAAAATTTCTACCTTATAGCAACGATTACTAATAGTTGCTTAAAACAATAAATATTGTAATGACGTGTCTAGAAAGATGCTTCTAAAACATGGTGAAAGGATCCTCCAAAAATAATGTGCATTTGAAAGGATTCTTCCAGAGTATATTGTGTCCGAGAAAATCCAAATAGAATTTTATGAAATCTCTAAACAAAAATACATAAGGTGAGGTGTAATAAGAATTTTCCTTTATCTAATTGCTCAAAGCCCAATATAATGCTTTTGGACTCTCTCACAACCCAACAACTCTACTCATGATACAATCTTGCATTCTTGATTCAAGAGTAATCAACCACTAAATATACACATCTCTAATAAATATAAATCAGATACTTAATTGTTGTAATATACTACCTTCTTTTTAAGTGTTATTTTTTAGATAATTTTTTGTTTCTTTTTAATTGTTACTTACAAAGATCAAGAAAGTATTAAATGTATTTTTATTAAAATTACACCTAGATAATTATAACAAAAAGAGAAAGAGTAAAATAAATGTAATAAATAATTAGGGAGTATTATAGGTAAAAGAAAAATTATTGTATGAAAAGTAACAATAGTTATTAGCTTTCTGGGTCACTGGTTTATTGGTCGAACCACTGGGTCATGGGTCGAACCGCATGACAAAATCGGATTAAACCGGATAACTCGGTTGAATAGATCGGCCTATATAACAAAACTATATAGATATAAAACTAGTCGAACCGGATGATTCAGGTTCTCCAAAATATAACTAACAATTAAATTTATTTAAAATATCATATGATATGTTCACAAGTTTAAAATATCATATGATATGTGCACCAATTCAAAGGAGGAAAAATTGTTTCAATGTTGGAATCTCGTTCTTCAATATTAAAATCATCTGCAGTAAAATCAACCGCATCCGCAACAACTTCTCCGTCAATGATATCATTAGTTTGTTTTATTTTTTATTTCATTTATTTCATTTTTTATTTTAATTTTTTAAATTAAAATAATCAAAAAGACGTCGTTTTAATTTTAAAAAAAATGCAATTAAACCGCCGGTTTAGAAAAACCGCCAGTTTTTCCGATTTTTCCGATTCACATCGATTTTTACCGGTTTAATGACATGAGCGATCTAACAACTGAACCAGACCGGTTATCTGGCCGGTCCAGTCTGGTTTTTAAAACATTGTTGATATGTGTAAAAGATCCAAAAATGACACATAAAAAACTGAAGGAGTAATATTTAACATATTTTATTACATATAATTCAATAACTCAAATGATAAATCTTGGAAAACATAAATTCTGAGTGTATATGAACATGGTCACTTTTTGTCCCAAAAACATGAACAGAGTCATTAGACAATGCATATGTAAGACACACTAACAACAAAAATAAAATGAAATCATCAATACTAATAACGCCAAATCAATTCTTAATCTCACTTACCTAACATTGAAAATCAATATTTTTCCAACATATGAGTCAGAAAAAGATATCATAAAGTGAAACAATTCATGCATGTTCAAATCTAGATCTGCAATTATAATCAAAATTCAGGTGCTTTCCCAAGCTATTCACATTAAAAAAATTAAATAATATACAAATAAAAATTTTAAAATTCACAAAAAAACAAAGCAACTTGCAATGTTTTAGCTAAACATAATCTACAAAATTTTATTTGATTTGTCAGTGTTTTTTCTCTTGGTAAGGAAGCAAATCTTGCATCCTATCCCTTATGGCATAATATTTGTATATGAATAAAGTTCCACAACCTACACCTGAATAATGCATCATTTTTTGGATTTTTCATATATGATTCTTTACAAGAAAACACACATATACGTATATAGAAAGAAGAAAAAAAAGGACCACTTTTGAGAAAAAATTGTAAATAATTGGATGGTTAAAGAAATAATTTAATAAATTTGGAGTTGTGTTAATTGGTCTTTTTTTTATAAGTTTGTTCTAATTGTGAATAATTCACTACTACGAAAAACTCATTTAACGACGTCAGGTTTACCACGGATTCTTATCCCACCGTTGTAATAGGTTAAAAAATTTATAACGTCATATTTAACGACGGTTGTACTAAATAACCGTTGTAATACAAGCTGTGTAACAAGCTTCGATTCTCAGCTACTACATTTTTTTTGCCATATTTTTACATTTTAAACACGCTTGTATTAAAACACCGTTGTAATACATGTAACAAGCTTCGATTCTCAGCAACTATATTTTTTGTCATATTTTTATATTTTAAACATATATTTTATTTCTTTTGTTAGTGTTACAGGGATTTAACCTCAAAACTCAAAATTCATCATTGTTTTTCTTTTAAACATATATTTTATTTCTTTTGTTAGTGCTTTTAAGTGCAAGAGAATAATATATATAACTTTAAAAATAAAACTGTAAGAGATGAGCATATATAAAATAACATTTTATTAAGATTCCATTAAGAAGAGTACATTGATAATCATATTACATATATTTATCAATGTCAGAGCCCATAGCTGCAAATGCATCTTCATAATCCAGACATCTCTCCTCACTCCCCTCATCGAAATCATAATATACAATCCTCATTTTCTTCTTTATCTTTTTCTTCTTCAGCTTCTTCTTCTTCTTCTTCTTCTTCTTCTTATCCTTCCTCACCCTTAAGGCATCCCTGACGTTGGCCGCTGGTTGGACCTCCTCAATTGGCGCCTAACGTTCCTCATTGGTGATGTTTCTAGCATTCTCATTTGTAGAACTCATTGTTACGAAGACTATATTATGAAGAAATGTAAAGTTGTCTATTTATAGATGAGGTTGAAGATGAAAAGTCGGATAGTTTAATGCTTGCAATGATGATAACTTGTAAATGGTTGATATTCTGGAACGATATTTTTTGAAAAACAGAGAAAATTTTAAATCATTATGGCCAGAGTGTTCTCTACTCCGGGAAGAGCAAGGGTTATAATATTACAACGGTTAGTAATAATAACTGTAGCGATACCCCTTATACTTGGTACAAGGTTCGACTCCAGGCAACAACATTTTTCTATTTTACGTAATTATAGAAAAATGTTGTTGCCTGGAGTCGAACCTTGTACCAATTATAAGGGGTATCGCTACGGTTAATATAACTAACCGTTGTGATATTATTAAAATAATATATATATACTTATCATTACGGTTATTTTAGAAAACCGTTGTGAAATATTTACCTATATAAGGGAATTAACTTTCTATTATTGACAATAGCGTCGTTTCCTTCACAGCGAAACCCTAGCACCCATTTTTGGCAGCAAACTTCATCTTTTTATAGAATCCGCAAAAAGAAATACAAGAAGTATGAAGCTTTTAATTTAAGTTTCTTCCTCCTTGTATTTCTTCTTGCAGAATCTAAAACTAGATGAACATGGTGATGATGCTGACGGTAGTAAGCGTAATGTACATATTGTTTATGGAAAATAAGGTATTCTTCTACTTCAATCTTTTTGTTAGATAGTTCCCATTATCTCGTTTGCTTCATGTTGTTTTTGTTGATTGTTCTCATTTTGTGCAGATTCGACTTCAATGTTTCACAAGCAAGGTGAACTTCATTGTAATGGTACAGTCCCACTTCTTAGGGTTTTGTTTCAACTTTTGGTTGTTTTGTTTTGAATACTAACTAATTTTCTTCATTGCTTCCCACTTCTTAGGGTTTGTTTCACATGGTGATGATGATGGTGGTATATATATATATATATATATATATATATATATATATATATATATATATATATATATATATATATATATATATATATATATATGAATTCATTCTGATATTGTATATGAAATTTAGTTTATTATATACTATGTATATTGTTTGTTTCACTATCCTTTTATTGAAAATGCAATCAGTTAAATTGATATAGAACATTAGTTTATTATATACTATGTATATTGTATATAGTTAAATTGAATACTAACTAATTTTCTTCATTGCTTCCCACTTCTTAGGGTTTGTTTCACATAGTGATGATGATGGTGGTACATATATATGAATTCATTCTGATAAGGTACATATATATGAATTCATTCTGATATTGTATATGAAATTTAGTTTATTATTATACTATGTATATTGTTTGTTTCACTATCCTTTTATTGAAAATGTAATCAGTTAAATTGATATAGAAACTTATAATCTGAAAATTACGACGTATTTGAAAACCAACCTTTATCATGTCAATGTTTTCCGAATTGCATCCATTTCATTCAGCACATTGTATGTTCCTTAACATAAAATTTATGGTTCAATGGTCTGTTTGCTTCAATTCATCGATATCTACAATTCTACTTTACCTCATCGTCGTCACTAATCATCGTGGTTGTTAAGATCATGATTGTTATGATGATAAAATTGCGATGATTTGTGGCGATGATGAGGTAAACTATAATAAAAGATATCGATGGATTGAAGGAAACCGACCATTGAACCATAAATTTTATGTTAAGGAACATAAAATATGCGGAATGAAATGGATGCAATTCGGAAAACAATGGTGTGTTTAAGTTGGTTTTCAAGAACAGTTTAATTTTCAGATTATATAGTTCTTTACCAATTTTAATGGTTGTATTTCTTTAATTGGTGTATGGTAAAACAAGCAATATACATTTTCATTTAATAAACTAAGGGTACATTCCATAACGGTTGAGACTCATAACCGTTGTGATAGTTAATATATATTACAACGGTTGAAATACCTAACCGTTGCAATATAATGCGCGCTTTCCAGAATACAACAACGGTTTCCAAACCGTTGTAGAAACCGCGAACTTACAACGACAATCTACATAACAACGCCTTCGTCCGCGTCATTATATGTCATTCCCAACCGTTGTTAAATGGGTTTTTCGTAGTAGTGATTGTATCCTTTGAACATTTGAACATGTAGTGCATTATTTTATAATTTTTTGTACATACTGATTTCAGTCACCATCAACTAAAATAAATATAGGCTATGAAAAGATGAAGATACTTAAAATGGATTTTCTATCGTCACTAATTAATATAGTTGCAAATCTCGACTATTATATGAAGATCAGATAACTTGTATTTTAAATTATGTCTTATAGAATTGGTTTGACCGAGTTTAAATTGTATAATTATTTTTATAATGAATCTCGATTATGGTAATCATAAGTCACAACCATGTGAGTGTACTGTATTTTAATTGTTTGATCGTGATCTGACTATTTAAATTTTAACCTTTATATTATAAATTGAAAAATAAACAAAATAAAGTTTAAATTGTCTAATCTTAATTATATATATATATATATATATATATATATATATATATATATATATATATATATATATATATATATAGGGTTCATATCCTATGAGAATGTCATTTTAATATAAGAACATGAGAATGAATCTGAATTATCAGATTTTAAAATAAATGGTGCAGATTATGTGTGGTTTTTATTTTTCTCTCTCCTCCATTATTAAAATAAATGATGGAGGAGAGAGAAAAAAAACATGACATATAATCTCCACCATTTATTTTAAAATCTAATGGTTCAGATTCATTCTCATGTTCTTAAATAAAAATAGTATTCTCATATGATATGTTCCCTATATATATATATATATATATATATATATATATATATTTGATTGCTGATAGAATTAAAATTTTATCCAATTTATCGCTATAAAATTGATTTGGAATGTGAGAAATATGTCTATATGTAAACTCTTTCTATATTCTAGTTATATTTGTAATCAAAGTGGAACTTAAGATATTGTCATTACATCAACTATCTTCGAACATTATATTCTCAATAGTTGCATATCTAACCTATATAGTTGAGTCGATATATGAGTTGTCAAGTCGGTATATGAGTTGTCCAATTAACATTAGACCGTTTAAATTGAAAATTGATTCTTTGCAGTCATACTTTTAACGCAATCACATCGTCAAAAATTTTGTGACCTTCCGATCTTTAGCAAACAGTTTAAAAAAATCTTCTTAAATTACAATTGTCTGATTTTGATCGAACGATTCAAATCACATGATTGCATGATTGCAGGAAATTGCTTATGTTGGAATTAACCCAAAACCTTTTGAGAATTCCTATTCAATCTTGATTTCAAGATTGTTAACAATCACACACAATGACAACGAAAATAAAAATTGACAAAGAAAGGAAGAAAGAGAAAAGAGAAATAGTAGCGTTGGAAAAGAAGATGAAAAATTCTACAGAGTTTTCTCTGCCTACAACTGTGGAATTTTATTATCACTTTGCAACTGCAAAACCGTGATTATCAAACTTGATTATTACAATGATAAGGGTTCCTCCCTATTTATAGATTTAGATTAACTTGCATCTCAAGCTAAAGGTCAAACTATAAAAGCCCAAAAATATCTAATCTAATCTTTCTAAATCAAATCTAATCTTTCGAAAACAATGAATTTCATATTTAAAACACCACCTAATTCATTGTGTCTAAACTGTCTATATTCATCATGGCTCTTAGTCTTCTGAAAACTTCGACCTGTACCCCCTTCGTCATGATATCTGCAATCTGATTCTCAGTTCTGCAGTGTTACAAGTTCATATTCCCTTTTGCTACCTGCTCTCGAAGATAACAAAACCTCATTTCAATGTGCTTACTTCGACCATGTGCTATTGGATTCTTCGCCAAGTTGATAGCTGACATGCTGTCGATCTTCATGGTAATTGCTCCATGACTCTTCCCTGTGATCTCTTTGACCAGGTTCACCATCCAGGTTGCTTGACATGCACAAAGAGAAAAAACTATGTATTCTGCTTTGCATGACGACAATGCCACAACTGGTTCCTTTCTTGAACTTCAAGCAACTGGTGCACCACCTAACATAAACACATAGCCAGCTGTGGATTTTCTATCCTCAGCATCACTACACAAACTAGAGTCGGTGTATCCCACTAACTTGTATTCTTTTCCTTCATCATCTGCAGGAAATAAAATACCATAGTCAAGAGTCCTTTTCAGATACCTCAGTATCCTCTTCGTTGCTGCTATGTGTGATACCTTTGACTTCTGCATGAATCTACTTACCATACCCACACTGTATGCTAAGTCAGACCTTGTGTGACAAAGGTATCAAAGTGACCCAATAAGTCTTCTGTATTGGGTAGGGTCGACATCATCTACATCTGAATCTTTCAACAGTTACAATCTAGTCTCAATTGGAGTCGAAGCTGGGTTACAATCTTGCATCTCAAATCTCTTGAGTATTTCGCCTACATATCTTCTTTGGTGCATCATCAAACCTCTACTAGTCTTGTAGAATTCAATGCCAAGGAAATATGAGAGATTTCCCAAGTCTGACATTTCAAACTCCTCACTTAGGTCATGTTTGAAATCTTCGATCTCCTTCTTCCAACTTCCTGTTATCAACAGGTCATCGACATAGAGGCATAGAATAAGCAATTCACTATTGCTTCTCCTTACATACACTCCCTGCTCAGTCGTACATTTCACAAATTCCTTCTTCCTTAAGAAGCCGTCGATTTTCTTATTACAAGCTCTTGGAGCTTGCTTGAGTCCATACAGGGCTTTATGCAGCCTGTACACCTTTCCTTCTTCGCCTCATTTCATATACCCAGCTGGTTGTGCGACATAAACTTCTTCGTCTAAGGGGCCATTAAGGAATACAAATTTCACGTCCATCTGACATGTGTTCTAATTATTCATATTTGCTAGACCAACAACCAACCTGATTGTTTTGATCCTAGCAACAGGTGCAAACACTTCGTCGAAGTCAATTCCTTCCTTCTGAAGAAATCCTTTCGCCACAAGTCTCGCCTTGTGCGAGTTACTTCTCCTCTAGGATTCACCTTCCCCTTGTAAACCCACTTCACATCAATTTCCTTCTTGCCTTGAGGCAATTCAACAAGTGACCAGGTGTTGTTGACTTCGATGGAATCTAACTCCTCATTCATTTCTTTCACCCACATCGAATCTTTAAATGCCTCGGCTGCATTGATTGGTTTGACATCTGCATAGAAAGCATAATGTACCAGCTCACCCTCTTTATCAACCACATCATGTGATGTAATTACACATTCTTGCAACCTTGCCGGCATGTGTCTTGTTCGTCGAGGTCTGCTTTGACCTGCTTCATCTATGACTTGTTCCTATCAAACTTCTCTTTCGACTTTAGTGGCTGGTTCTTCACAAGAGATTCTCACTGAATCCTTCTTGACATTCTCAGTCCAATCCCATACTTTAAGCTCATCTAAGATCACGTCCCTACTGATCACTACCTATTTATTCACTGGGTCGAACAACTTGTAACCTCCAGTCGAATGATATCCTATCAAGATCATCTGATTCGACTTGTCATCAACCTTTCTTCTCAACTGATCTGGCACATGTCTAGGTGCTATAAATCCAAACACCTTCAAGTGAATGAGGCTAGGCTTCACACCAAACCAACATTCTTCTGGTGTGATTCCTTCAAGCTTCTTCGTCGGACATCTGTTCAAAATATATGTTGCTGTCGAAACCGCTTCTCCCCATAATTCTTTGGGTAGATGCTTTCCATTTAACATACTTCTCACCATGTTCATGATGGTTCTGTTCTTTCTTTCTGCAATTCCATTTTGTTGTGGAGTGTAGGGTGGCACCACATCATGCACACTCCTTTCTTTCTCACATAATGCATCGAACTCTTTCGACACATACTCTCCACCACCACCAGTCCTCAGAATTTTCAACTTTCAACTACTCTGTCTTTCGACCATAGATTTGAATCTGGAAAATACCTCAATCACATCACTTTTCTTCTTGATGAGGTAAGTCCACAACTTTCGACTGTAATCATCTATGACCGTGACAAAGTATTTGTTGCCTGCAATTGAATCCACCTGGATTAGACCACATACATCAGAGTATATGACTTCCAGAATTGCCTTCGACTTCCTTCCTGCATCCTTGCTAAAGCTATCTTGTGTTGTTTCGAGTGAACATACTCTTCACAGACGTCACTTGGAATGTTAATTTCAGGTAATCCTGAAGCCATATTTTTTCTCTTTAGCTCTCTGATGTCATTAAAGTTGAGATGACCTAGTCAAAAATGCTATAACCACTCATCTCTGTTGGCTGCAGTTGCTAGGCACTTGTGCTCTATCACATTGAGTTCAATCTTGAAGGTTCTATTCTGAGACATTGTAGCCTTCAAGATCAACCTTCCACATGCGTCGAGAACTCTCATCATTTTGTCTTTGATCGACACCTTATAGATCTTTTCAACCAACTGCCCTATACTGAGTAAATTACTCTTCATGCCTGGTATGTACAACACATTGGAAATTGTTGACCTCTTGCCATCTTTCCTCATAATCAGAACATCACCAACACCTTCAGCTGCTAGAGTGTTGTCATTTGCAAACGTCACCGTGTTCTTCGACGAGGGCTTCATGTCGACAAACCAATATTTCCTTCTATTCATGTGTGATGAGCATCCTGAGTCCAAATAGCACTGGTCCTGGAATCTTTCTTCGTCTCTGATTGTAACCATCAGCATCCTCTCTTCTTCTTCTTCATGTTTCGCCAGCTTTGCATCATTTTCTTGATTCTTCTTCTTTTCTGGACATTCACTAAAATAGTGACCATACTTCTGACCAATTGAAACATTTAATGTGACTTTTTTCCAGCTTTCGACCACCACCTCTTCCTCTATCTGTAGCACCACCTCTTTGGTTGCCTTGGTTCCAGGGTTTTCTTTGATTCGACCAGTTTCCTTCATTCTGATTTTGACCAATCGAATTGTTGTAGCCTCCTTTACCTTTGTTGTTGTTGGAGCGGTAAAGCGGCAAGCAAAAATATTTATTTTCGGAAGAATTCCCTCCGGGATTTATGTCGTGTCCAAAGAGATCGGTTCGAGGGAAAAAATGTCGTTCGACAGTCTCTCGCGTCAATGAGTTTGGGTTTAAATGGGTTTCAAACAAGAAAACAGAAAAGTAAATATCAACAAAAAAATAATTCATTCTTCAGAGAAAATAAACTTATCAGACATACATATAATCCACTTGTCACAAACATAAATTTGTCGATCATTTTCACTATACTACAATACTCATCAAAATCATCCAGTATCGCTCACAACAGTGTCCATCTCTGGCACACTGAGCTGAGAGAGCAACCGTATTACTCTCGTCGCCACTCTCGCGCACGACGCCTCGAAACATAGAAGGTATTAAGTTCCAACACCAAAAAGATTAATCTCTAAATCTATCTCTAGCATCTAGACAATAGATATCCATCCCTAATTAAGATTCGTGATGTTTATCTCTAACACAACACAAATCCAAACATAAATGAAAAAAGATCAAGGAAGACATCGATAATGATTTGTAAAGCAGATTTTATACAATATTATAATCAACAAAGATACATATGTTCAGAGTAACTATACAAAAACCCCACAAAAAGAGATTACAAAGAGAAGAGAAGAAGAGGAACCAAACATTTCTTGGTTTGTCAACACCAATCGACGAGAGATTCGACTCCGGATCATCCATATGCAAGCTCCAATGTTGTTTTCTAAGCTAATCTACTGAAAAATGAAAGTTTGATGCATTGGGAACAAATATTACCCAACCATCCTCTAAAAATTGTGTTTTTGGCCCTTTAATGGTGTTTATGCCCGTCCAGTTTCGCCCGACGGTATTTTGGGTCGCCCGGCGGCGAAAGGCGGCTTATTTTGTAAGTTATCCAACATTGTTCTGGAGCACTCAGCCCTGCAATGTACTTCCCGGCGTTGCATCGCCCAGCCCTGCTGAGGCGCAGCTGACAGTAGACAACAAAAATCCAACACTGTTTTATTCGTAACTTTTGAATCGTAACTCCGTTTTTCGCCCGGTTTGAAGCGTTGGAAAGCTTATTCAATGTTCTATACAACAATGACATGATATCCTTGATTGAATACCTGAAAAAATAAATGTAAATCAATTAAACTCAATGATATTTACACGATAACGCAATATATACACTATAACGTAAAGTAAACGTATTTACAAACAAAGCGGGGTTTATTCGAACGTTTGTAACAAAAAGTATCGGTAAGTGCAACAAAACTTATATACAAAAATAGCTACAATTTGCACTTATCAAACTCTCCCCAACTTACATAATTGTTTGTCCTCAAACAAAAATCAAACAACTCAAAGAAACAGAGTGAAAACCAAAGAATCACGAATCAACAGGTTTTGAAAATCGGACAAATGAATGGTTCAAATGAAAACGGTACAACAAAGTAAATACTTACCACTAAACTACGACGATAACATAGTCACAAAACAAATGCAAAATACAAAAATCATGCCAAACATCCTAAAACAACACAAGTTCCAATGTGAATCACACCTAGCAAAAACAATCATCGGTAGATGAAAAACACAAAATGGGGTACTTATCACTCACACAACAATCATGCAACCAATAGACTAAACTATGCAACCATCCAAAAAATTACATTGAACATACAAAGGCAAGAATCACAAGGGCTTTTCAAGGTTGTAATGTGGCCGGAAAAACAAACAAGGGGCAATTCCTAAAGCTATCGAAACAAAAACTTGCCTAAACCTAAGGGAGTGATCAACTCACAAAAGTTCAAATACAAAATTTCAATTAAACTTCTTCTTTCATCCCAAGTGTTACACAAAACACAATACTTATTTAGCACAATTATTTGAACTCTTTTTGTTTCCTTTTTCAAGGATTTTCTGTTTCTTTCTTTTTCTCTTTTTTCTTTTCTTTTTCATATTTTTCTCTTTTTTCTTTTCTTTTTTCATCCTCATAGAAAACAACCAATGAGTAAACAATCATTCTCTCCCCAAATTGAATTCAACCACATCATCATGTGAATACTCCCTACTTTCTAAGGCAAGGTAAAAATTCATACAACAACACAAAGTTGAGGGTTCAAGAAAAAATAATCAATCAAAATCCATACAAAAAGTGAATTCAATACTCATAGACAAGCATTAAGTTCAAACAACATGGATAATGACCAAAGGCTCAAAGGGGTTACAAATGATCACACACTCACAAGATGAATTGACTATTCGGCTAGGTAGTTGTGCTCAAAATGAAACAAAATGCCTTGATCCTTTTCATGCTTTCATATAATCAACACAAACAACAGATTAAGCATAATAAAATCCACTTAGAACAAGAATGTTGGTACTTCGTGCATATATGAACAATAGAAGGCTTCCTCACAAAAAGGGTGGGAACTAAAGTGATTCACATATGAACAAGTATACAAAAGAATGAATGGCATAGAAGTTGTAAAAAGTCTAAGTATCATGAATATGCTAAAGTCTAGAAAGCGATAAACACATACCTTGGACGCATACCAAACTTTAAACACTATCATTACCACGCATTTGCAAGTTGAAAAGATAAAAAATGGACAAACACCTCAAGCGACTTTAAATAGTTGGACCAAAATTGGAATCCAAACAACAAACAAAAACATTAGAAACTAAAAACAATAAAACATGCTTGTTTTACGTCATAAGCTCGACGCCTTTACAATGCTTAGCTAGCAACTTCCTTCCTTCATGCCATGATGATGCCTCACCGCGCAAACCAAAAGCAAGTGTCCTAACCAAACACTTGAACAAACGTTAATCTACAAGTATCAGTATAACAAGTGAAAATATACAATATATACGATATCTACAAAACTCAAACACAAAGAAACTATCGCAATGCGATTCAATATCAAAACTGATCCCCAGCAACGGCGCCATTTTGTTGGAGCGGTAAAGTGGCAAGCAAAAATATTTATTTTCGGAAGAATTCCCTCCGGGATTTATGTCGTGTCCACAGAGATCGGCTCGAGGGAAAGAATGTCGTTCGATGGTCTCTCGCGTCAATGAGTTTGGGTTTAAATGGGTTTCAAACAAGAAACAGAAAAGTAAATATCAACATAAAAAGAATTCATTCTTCAGAGAAAATAAACTTATCAGGCATACATATAATCCACTCGTCACAACACATAAATTTGTCGATCATTTTCACTATACTACAATACTCTTCAAAATCATCCAGTATCGCTCACAACAGTGTCCATCTCTGGCACACTGAGCTGAGAGAGCAACCGTATTACTCTCGTCGTCACTCTCACGCACGACGCCTCGAAACACGGAAGACATTAAGTTCCGACACCAAAAAGATTATTCTCTAAATCTATCTCTAGCATCTAGACAATAGATATCCATCCCTAATCAAGATTTGTGATGTTTATCTCTAACACAACACAAATCCAAACATAAATGCAAAAGATCAAGGAAGACATCGATAATGATTTGTAAAGCAGATTTTATACAATATTATAATCAACAAAGATACATATATTCAGAGTAACTATACAAAAACCAACAAAAAGAGATTACAAAGAGAAGAGAAGAAGAGGAACCAAACATTTCTTGGTTTGTCAACACCAATCGACGAGAGATTCGACTCCGGGTCATCCATATGCAAGCTCCAATGTTGTTTTCTAAGCTAATCTACTAAAAAATGAAAGTTTGATGCATTGGGAACAAATATTACCCAACCATCCTCTAAAAATTGTGTTTTTGGCCCTTTAATGGTGTTTCTGCCCGTCCAGTTTCGCCCGGCGGTATTCTGGGTCGCCCGGCGGCGAAAGGCGACTTATTTTGTAAGTTATCCAGCGTTGTTCTTGAACGCTCGGCCCTGCAATGTACCGCCCGGAGCTGCGTCGCCCGGCCATGCTGAGGCGCAGCTGACAGTAGACAGCAAAAATCCAACACTGTTTTATTCGTAACTTTTGAATCGTAACTCCGTTTTTCGTCCGGTTTGAAGCGGCGGAAAGCTTATTAAATGCTCTATACAACAATGACAAGATATCCTTGATTGAATACCTGCAAAAATAAATGTAAATCAATTAAACTCAATGATATATACACGATAACGCAATATATACACTATAACGTAAAGTAAACGTATTTACAAACAAAGCGGGGTTTATTCGAACGTTTATAACAAAAAGTATCGATAAGTGCAACAAAACTTATATACAAAAATAGCTACAATTTGCACTTATCAGTTGCCATTCCAGATTCTTTTGCCTTTCCTTTCCTTTTCTGACTGCGCCTGCAAAACCATATCACTCTTCGACTTTCCTGCAGCTCATTCGGCCATCCTTTGTTCATGAGACTCAAGCGTCCCTTGAAGCTCTTCCTTCGTCAATACTGACAAGTCTTTCGACTCTTCTATGGCTACTACCACGTGGTCGAACTTTGGAGCCAATGACCTCAAGATCTTTGCAACAACTGATCTTGATGTCAACACCTCTTCACATACCTTGATTTGATTCACCAGCTTTGTAACTCTGGTGAAGAAATCTGTTATACTTTCATTGTCTTCCATCTGAAGCAACTCATAGGTTCTTTTGTGAGTTTGTAACCTCACCTTTTTCACCTTCTGCCTCCAAACAACTTTTCAAGAATCTCTCACGCTTCCTTTGTTGACTCTACATCAATAACCTTTTCAAAGTTATCAGGATCGACACACTGATGGATTATAAAGAGAGCTTTATAATCTTTCTTCTTCAATTGTTTGTGTGCAGCCTTTTCTTGATCCATCACGTTCTCTGCAAGCGGTGCTACTCCTTCCTTCACAAGATCTCAAAGATCTTGATAACAGAAAACCACCTTAATCTGCTTGCACCAACTCTCATAATTATCTTTCTTGAGAATCGGAAGGCTCGCCGGAAAGTGCCCGTTCAGATGATTCATCGCCATCACGATTTTCCTTCCTTGAATCGCAACTGGAGCTCTAGATACCAGATGTTGGAATTAACTAAAAACCTTTTGAGAATTCATATTCAATCTTGATCTCAAGATTGTTAACAATCACACGCAATGGCAACGAAAAGAAAAATTGAGAAAGAAATGAAGAAAGAGAAAAGAGAAATAGTAGCGTTGAAGAAGAAGATGAAAAATTCTGCAGAGTTCTCTCTGCCCATAACTGTGGAATTTTATTATCGTTTTACAACTGCAAAACCGTGACTATCAAACTTGATTATTACAATGATAAGGGTTCCTCCCTATTTATAAATTTAGGTTAAGTTGCATCTCAAGCTAAAACCCAAACTATACCATCCCAAAAATATCTAATTTAATCTTTCTAAATCAAATTGATCTTTCTAAATCAAATCTAATATTTCTAAAACAATGAATTACATATTTAAAAGCTTATTGCGGGCAAACCCAAATCAATTAAATCTCATGCTTTCTTTAACAAGGACTAATCCAATGGTCTAAAACCATCCCCATGCCGACCCAAGTTCTAAATCAACCATATAGTTTAAATGTAATTCCCTTTGTTTTTTTTATAATGTTTTTTCCAAAGGTGCATAATTTGAAATTTTTACTAAAATAACTCAGGTTTTAAAAAAAATTCCCAAAATACTCCACATTTTAAATTATTTCTCAAAGTATCCCACTTTGAGGTGAGCTTGAGAGGTGTCACCAATTGGATTGGAGACACCTCATGGTGTCTCCAATCCAATTGGCGACATGGTGTTAAACTTACAAGAGTGTCGCCAATTGAGATGGAGACACCCTTGTAAGTTTAACACCCAGTCGCCAATTAGATTGGAGACACCATAAGGTGTCTCCAATTCAATTGGCGACACCTCTCAAGCCTACTTTAAAGTGGGATACTTTGGAAAATAATTTAAAATGTAAAGTATTTTGAGAATTTTTTTAAAAAACTGAATTATTTTGGTAAACATTTCGCATAATTTTCTCCCCCAGTCTATCCAATGGGTAAAAGAACCTGCCAGTATGCAACATAGAGCCCTCTGATTTTAGGGTCCTGCATAGTAAGGGTTGGTCTTCACTTTCTTGTGCCACTGCTGCAACTCTATCCTTCAAAATTCATAAAAAAAAAAAAATCTTTACAATATTACTTTTCTAGGGATCTGATGGTTCACTTCGTCAATGTCCTTTCGTGTGATTAAATAAAATCAGTATCATAAAAAAATATTTGAAAAAAATAAAAAACTTTACTCATAAGGGACACACTACTTTAAATAGCAAAGATTTTTCATACTATTAAATAAGTACGAACATTTCACAAAGTGACATGGCCTTGTTGGATGCCTTATCAAGGGGATTTGACCAATATAACAGGTCATAAAATGTTTTTTTTTTCTTTTTAAATAATTTTTTTTGAAAAAATAATAATATTTAAACTATGTAGTTGAAAATATATAATACAATATTTTCTTTTTATAATCCTTTAAAAGACCTCACCAAACCAAATAATGAGGGTGAATATTTTTTTGGGGAAATATATTGAAAAAATAAGGATATTTTTATTTAAATTGGGATATATTTGTATTTTTATAAAGAAAAATAATATTTTTTTTTATATAAAAATGTCTTGTGTAGTCAGTCACCTTACACTTTATATATATATATATATATATATATATATATATATATATATATATATATATATATATATATATATATATATATATATATATATATATATATATATATTATGTTAGTTAAGATTGTTGTAATATTTTAATTAGTGGGATTAGTTTAGTTTATTGACTCCTATTTTTTATGCACTACTGCAAAAAAGTTATGATCTTCAAATAAAACAATTAATTAAATGAAAAAACTAACTTTAATTTGTTGAAATGTTTTTGATATGGACAAGATGATTTAGTGTGGTTGATCTTTGGCTCCCCAATGAGGATGTAGCATTATGCCAGATGATATAAAGCATATTCCAATGAAATGAGCCACTTATCATACAATCTATTGGTATGCCATTTCCCATTTGCATATCATCAAAAGCTAACCACTAATAATAATAATAATAACAACAATAATAATAATATATTTTGTTCTTTGTGTGTATTTATATAAATTTATATGATCCAATGAGTTAGGTTTCCATTATAATTCACCATTTATTTTTATGTTTTAGATGTCCAATTCTAAATATGAAAGTCGATTATTCTCACTCTTATGTAAACTTTTAACATTACTATATTTAAACTCAAAATTTCTAATTAAATATAAAGATGATTGTCATTTCCATTCATTCAAGTTCTTTTTGTTAAAATATGTTGTTTCAAAAGCATGATAAAAGTTTATATTTATTTGTAAAGTTTGAAAAGCTAATCAAGTCACTAACATATATTTTCATAGAAGTGGCAAATAGGCATTGCCCTATTGCCCTATTTAATCTTGTCTTGCAAAAGTCTAAAACAAATATAATGGAATTAAAATTTGTGTAAGACAGCGAGTTCAAAATCTTAATCCTTATCAAAATATGATGGTGGAGAGTGGCGTTGCAAACACTACATATTTTTATCCTAAAATTATAAAAATTTATATTAATATACACGAAACAAAAAACACATTAAAGGGAATAGTTCTAAACTTTGTTCTACCAAAAAAAATGTTGGCAAAACTACATATCCAAATCCATTTGGCCACCCCAATATTTATATAACGGAGTATATTAATCTCAATGTGTAAACAAACAATGTCGATTCTTAGTTGGGAGATCTGTAGCTGAACAGTGAATTCATCTATCTCCCTTTCAAAAAGTAAGTGAGTTATTGAGTACATAGAAAGATATAACCCCCCAAATACATAAAGTAACGAATTGCTCATGTTTTAAATTACATGAAAAAAAAGAAATAGATGGTCACCAATGTTTGATAGACTTTTCTTTTTCAGGTACAAACTTGTTATTTGATGGCATTATTATTTAAGTCATATATAGCTTTTTGCCGTTTATAACTTGTTCACGGTCAAATAAATATATATGTTGTTTGTGTGATTTAGCTAATATGACAACTTTAATTTTATTTTGTAATTTTTTATTTTATTTTGTTGTCTATTATTTCCCTGGTCTCAAATTACATGTCACTTTTACAATTATATATAAATTAAAAAATGAAATTGGTGTTGTATGAAAAGGAAAAATTATTAAATGTTTTATATGATAACTCGTTCGACATTTAAGGTTATTTTATCATAAATTATATAAATGTCGAACTAGCGAGCTAGTGAAAATGTTTGTCTTTATTTTGTTTATTTTTCAATTTAAAAAATAAAGATTAAAATTTAAATAATCTGAGCACGATCAAACGATTAAAATGCAGTACACTCACATGATTGTGATTTGTGATTACCACTATTGAGATTCATTATAAAAATAATTATACAATTTTGTTTGACAGAGTTTAACCTGAATAATTATTTTTATAATGAATCTCGATTGTGGTAATCACAAGTCACAACCATGTGAGTGTACTGCATTTTAATCGTTTGACCGTGCTCAGATTATTTAAATTTTAACCTTTATATATTAAATTGAAAAATAAACAAAATAAAGACAAACATTTTCACTAGTTCGCTAGTTCGACATTTATATAATTTATGGTAAAGTCCATGAAGAAATAAATAAAATTTAAGATAAATATTTTTCACTAAATAAACAAAAATAAACAAATATTTACCATAAATATGTTTATCCAAAAATAAAAATAAAATTCACTAGTTCGACATTTGCTTCAATATTTTATCAAAAATACTTTATCATTCAACTTGAAATTTTTTATAAAGACAAAATTATAACTCTTTCGGACAACTATAAATCATTCAAACTACTTTTTGAATGAAAATTTTGAAAACTCTCAACAACAATTTTTGAATAGAAAAGTTACAAATTCTCTACTACAGTTTTTGAGTGGAAAATTGTAAATTCTTTCAAACACAATTTTTGCACGAAAAGAAAAAACAATGTGAAGGCGTGAATCTTTTGGCATTCAATGATTACTTATCTAGCCCGTATGGAACCATACACCTAACGATCTCTTTTGAAGAACACCCCACTACTGTCGCCGCCTTTGAGAGGATAAAAAAGAAAGCCCATGAAGAAGCTGGCATGGTCGACCTTGATATATGAGAAGACGAAATCCTACAAGGTGATCAACTTGGTTCATCAAGGGGAGTCAAGACGAAGACCTTAAAACCATTTTGAAATGTTGAGTTTAAAATCATTCAACTTGATAATAACCTAACACGATTATACTGTATAGGTGATGATCTATCGGCCACGCTTAAGAAGGGACTCGTTGAGTGTCTCAGAGCCAATGTCGATCTTTTTTCGATTTTACTCGGCGATATGTCGGGCATAGACTTGAGCGTAGCATACCATCAGTTGAATATCGATATTTCTGTACGAAACATGGCCCAACGAAAAAGGCGGGAGTCCCCCGAGAAGGTTGAAGCTATCATGAAGACAGTCTAGGACTTACTTGACACTAACTTTATCTCCAAAGTGAGATACACCAAATGGATATCTAATGTCGTACTAGTTAAAAAGGCCTCGAAAAAGTGGATAATGTGTTTTGATTACACCTACCTCAACTGGGTGTTCCCCAAAGATTCACATCCACTTCTAAACATAGACAAGCTGGTAGATAGTTCACCCAATTACAAACTCTTATCGTTTATGGATGTATACTTTGACTAAAACCAGATACACATGTATGAGCCGGATAAAGAGAAAATAAACTTCATGATTGAGTCATTTAATTGTCAATACAACGTGATGTCATTTGACATGAAGAATGTAGAGACAACCTACTAGAGGATTATGAACAAAGTCTTCAAGGATGAAATAGAGGAAACTCTAAAAGCTTATATGGATGGCATGATCGTCAAGCCCGACAAGGAATACCTAAATGATAAGCACCTCACTAGCATATTCAAAAGAGATTGACAATACAATATGAGGCTCAATCTGGAAAAATCCACATACACCCTCTGTTGAAATGCCTTGAAGGGGAAGAATCGACATACAACCTATTCCAGGTACATAAAGGGATAACCGAACAACACTTGGGAGCCCGAGCTTTAGCTAAGAAAGCCCTCAGGTTCAAGTATTATTGGTCGTCCACGGTCGAAGATTCCAAAGATTGTGGGAAGAAGTGCGACCAGTGCCAAAGACATTCAGATATTCATAACGCTCCTCCATTCGAGTAACATGTGTTGAAATCGCCATCGACTTTCTCGCAATGGGGCATGAACATCCTTAATCTCTTTCTTCTAGGTTCGGGTCAGTTAAAATTCCTAATTATGGCAATGGATAACTTTACAAAGTGGGTTGAAGTATAGGTCTTTGAAAAGATCATTGCTACCAACATTTTGAAATTCTTCAAAAAAAGACATTTTGGCGAGATATAGAATCCCTCAATCCATCGTGAAGGATAATGGGACACAATTCACATATAAGAAATTGAAGAAGCTGCTAGAGGATCTAAAGGTCAAGCATAATTTCTCGTCGATTTAACACCCTCTGACCAATGAGAAAGCGGAAGCAGAAAATCGGGTTTTCTTTAGAGCATTGGAGAGAAGGCTTGACACATTTAAGAGGGATTGGGAAGAGAAGCTTATGCATTCTCTTTGGTCCTATAGGACTAAAACACATTTAACTTGGGCGAGACGTCCTTTCAATTCACTTATGGGAATAAAGTTGGCATACCTATTGAAATAGGAAAACTTAACTAGAGAACAACACATTTGTTACGTTAAAAACATATTTCACAAGCTATCATAGAGGATTTATACCTTTTGGAAGATAAAATAGCTCCATCCACCCTCATGAGCATCGTCATAAAGCAAGCAACCACAACCTAATACAATAAGTAAGTCTAATATTGGGAGTTCCAACCTAGAGACAATGTAATGAGGTGAGTCGTCGTTGGAGGGAAAATGCCAAAGATAGAAAACTTGCTACCAATTGGGAAGGGTTGTACAGGGTCAAGTCTAGCACAAGAATTAATGTTTACACTCTAGATACTCTTCTTGGAGAATCAATCCTAAGGATGTGGAATGCTTCCAAGCTCAAGGGGGTATTTTATTAAATTTCCCCCAAATTTTTCTGAAAACGAATTGGAAATTATTATTTAATGTAATACTTTTGATATAAATAAATTAAACTTTTTTTTTGAAATTGTATGACTGTCGTTCCTAAGAGAAGAATAAGATACAGAATAAATAAGACGCATGAAGTCCCAGTTGGAAGACCCTTTGCCCTTTGATAGTTAGCCAATCCATATCACATGCGATTGAGCCCTGGATACATTGGCCTAAAACTAGGCTTTCACCTGGAGGGAGGGAAGGGGAAGCAACCCTAGGTTGGGCAGGGTCTCCATAGATGTCAAAGCATACTCTGGTCTACAGTCGGGGTGCGAACATGATGAAATTAAATTATGAAAGATTACATAATTAAATAAAATCATAAAAAAATTATATGATGAAATAAAATCATGAAAGTTACATGATGAAATAAACTCATGAGAGATTATATAATGAAATAAAATCATAGAACATCACATGATGAAATAAAATCATGGAAAATCGTCTGGCGAATAAAGTCACGCAAAGCTAAATAATGAACAAATAAAAACAAAGGAAAAACAAGTGAGTTAAACCATGTAACAAAAGGAATAGATTCATTGAGAAGAAAATTCATGACGTGTTTGATGAAATATTAATAAATTTTTAGAATTGGCAATAAATTACAAGCATTAACCAGCAAATTCATAAGGCTCATTTATCATCACTCCTAGCTCCTCTTCCACGACCGCCTTCTTTGGGTTCAACAACTTTTGAAGGATCTTAAGGCCAAGGCATAACAATTCCACCTGGTTGACAGTATTATGAAAGGTAGCATGAACATAATGGATGTTATTATTGGTAGAGGCATCAAAATCCTTCTTCACCTTGGTCAAGATATCCTCATGAGCCTTCACCTCATTTGAGCGGTCTTTCTTCTCTTTCTAAAGGGGTGTCTTGACCTCATTGACCTTGGAAGATAATGTTTCTGAAGCGTCTTAGAGTAATCCAATGAATCCTAAACCTCTTCGAGGGAATTTTCTTTCTATGCCAAGGATTCCTTTAAGGAGGAGATCGTTGAGGCAAGCTCATAAGGGATGCCATGGGTCTCTATGTCCATTTCATGACTAGAAAACTTTGTTATGCGAATAATAAATGCAAACGTAAAGATAATTCCCTCTCATCACCAAAGAGATATTTTCTCTCGAGAAAGGCGTTCTCTTCCACAATCGACCATGTGTTAATATACCATCTTTTTTTTATGTGTTACCGGAACATCCGAAGGGTTGGATACCTCTTTGCAACCCAAGCTCTATTAGAAGACAACTTAGTCATTTGTCAATGACTCTTCCTCTGAGGTCTAAGAGTCAAAGGCGGAGGCATATGTTTTGGAGCATGGAAAAAATGGTTTTGTGCCAAGCACTTTTGAATCATGTCCTTACACTTCACCGACTTCTAACAATGGGGGGCCAGATGGGGAAGGTTCCTCTTCTGAAAGGATGAAAAATGCATACTGAGCCTATTAATTATAGGAGAAATAATGTTCTTTGAAGTTTTTCCATATCTTAAGGTAAACATCAAACATCTTTAAAGACTGACGCAATAAAAGCATCCCTTGTCCCCGATCTCCGCGAGCACAAGTGCGTGTCACGTTAAAGAGGTTTTAAGAATAATCTCAAAGTTGGAATTTACCTAGTACTCACTACAGTACTATAATGCCTTGACGAAGTCCCAATCTATTGGTTGTATTTAGGATAAAGCAATTCTCAAATGATTTAATACCTCATCCACAAAACTATTAAAGAGGATCTTGAAGAACCTAACGAGCATAAATTCATAGAGAGGTATAGAACATCCATCAAAGGAGCTACATACCCTCTTGTTAGTTCAACATAGGAAACATAAAAGTCGGAGGACAGACCCACATCTCTATAAGCGTAATCCAAACTCTAAGTGTCGCCAAAGAAGGAAATCATCCCAACTAAATTTGGCTCCACGCAATGGTGTTGAGAAGAAACAACATGCAATACAAGACCTTGACAATTCATTTGGACCATGTCTACCAACCGTCATTAAAAAGATAATGTTTGTCATTAATTAGGGAATGACTCCAGAAGTTGAGATGATCCTTAACTTCGTTATCACTAGGTTCCCGACTATTTACATGTCTAAATGAGTTAATAAAGAGACGAGTCCCTAGATCTTCCTGGTGAATCCTCTATCTTCAATAAAACCCACAACAAAACTAGAACTATGACTGAGAATAATGAGGTTCACAATGTGCTGATTAACTACTAAAAAAGTGACATTTGGCAGTTTTGGGTCGACTATTCTAGTGGGATATGAAGTGTCACTTGGAAAATTGTCACTAGGCATGTCTAAAGTTCTACAAGGTTATCTCCCATATTGGATATGATTAAAACAAGGAAAGGACAACAACAAATTGTAAATAAAAAAGAGATAAATGCTACCTAAAAGAGATAAAAGTTGAGAAAACGGGTAAGACAAAAGGGTAATTATGAGGGTACGATGAAACGAGAAAATTTAAAATATAAAGAAGGAAAAATAAATATAAAACAGGAATCACCAGGGCTTTGGGGCGAGCACTCATATTCTTGGAGAGAAGACAAAGATTGTAGTTTGCACAAAGGGGGAAATGTGGATGAGGATGTTGTCATACCCCAAATTTTGACCACTAAGATTTCCCATCATTGTGTAAATCATCATCACAATATGGAGGAACCTTCATGCCTCATCAGTTTCCTCAAAGATGGGTGAGCATTCACTGCAAACAGGAATTAGGGTTTCAAGCCCTCTCTGAGCTTTAGACAAAGGATCAATCCAAGAATGACATGATCTTCAACTTTTATAACTTCTAAAACATCCAAAAAGGATTAAGAGGACTCCGACATCAAGGATTAAGCACAAGGCTGCTCCCTTCTAAGTGGAGCAGGCCTCAAGATCGCCAGTGTCACCAAATTAGGGTTTTTGGTCGACCAGGGCCTCTAGCTGGAAATTTTCCTTTGGGCATGAGCCAATGCTTCAAAGCATAACCTAAAATGCTCCATGGAACCTCATGGACCCAATCATCAAGTCAATTTAACCTCAGGGATGCATTCATCAAAAATCAGGAATTATGGTTTCTTGACCTAATTCACCCCTAAGTTCACTTTTGGGACAAAACATGAGCTAGGACCTCAAGAGAGGATTAGAGGGTCTATAATACACTACATTGATCCATTTGCAACAATGGATTTATCTAAGAAGCTTGATCAATAAGTTTCAAGTTCATCAGAACCACAATTAGGGTTTTTTGGAAAAAGTCAACTATACCTTTGACTTTTGACCAGGACATGCTCCCAAACCCTAGGACATGATTCAATACACCCTATAACACCTATGAAATCAATCCATCAAGTTTTATTTAGGTCAAGGAATTGATTTCATAGAGGATCGCACAGTTTGGAGTTCATCTGATAAAAAGTCAAATGTGCCCAAAAGTAAAAGTTTGACTTTTTGATTTTTTGATCAATTATGGTTCCCTAACCCTAAAATGATGTTAATGTGTGATTTGAATCAACATTCATCAAGAAAAATCAAGAAAAGTGGGATAACTTGTACAAGGGGTAACCATAAAAAACTTAGAAATTTTCTAAGTTATGGAACAAAGTGGCTAGGGTACCAACTTCCAAGGATCATAACTTGAGATCCAAGCAACCATTTTGGCTGATCCAAAGATGGATTTGTAGCTCTCATGGCATAATTTAAAAGTGTCAACTACACTTCATTCCAATTCTCCATGGATTTCAAGTTATGGAATGGCCAAAATCACAAAAAGTGAAAATGTCATTTTTTTTCCAACACTTAGTGAAATTTTCACTAAGTCAGAATCTGCCTTGCTTTTTTCCCAAATGCAGGGGCATTTTTCACTCAGATCCAAAAGTTATCAAAACAAACTATGATCACACATATGTTGTATCATATGAGAGCTTTCCAAAATGGCCAAGAACCCCATGAAATTCCACTTGAGCCATGAGATATGACAATGGCAATATGCCTTGCTGCAAACTGTCATGGCAAGGAAGATTTGTGCATTTTACTCGATTTGAACAAATTTTACAAATGACAAACAAGTTTATCCATCTGAACACCTCAGGGGGAGACCAAGGAGGGACAAACACTAATCCATAAGCCTCCCAAGTCTTTGGAACCAAAAGTAGCATGCCAAACCTAGAAATCCCTAAAGAGGGGACAAGACTCCAATTTTGTTTTGGAGCATTCAATGGATGCACCAAGGTGGCGTGGACTGAACCATTTCCAACTGAATTCAGTCAAGACATATCCAAGACCAAGGTAACCAGCAACATGTGCCCTAACCTCTAGTCAATAGCTAGAGGAGACTTGGATTCCTATTGATCAACATTGGCCAAACCTCTGCTGCAGTTGCCATTCACTATTGCTTGCAAAACAAACTTGCTCTACTATAAATAGAGCTTATTTGTGCTCAGTTTGAGTACACCAAAGCCATCAAACAGATGCTTTCCTCAAAATCTCTTCTTTCACTCCAAATTTTCCTTCCAAAGCAAGTCACTATCGGGTTTTGAGTTTGAGAGCTATTCCAACCCAATCAATCACACACGCACACCTCATAAACATCATATAGAAGTGATCCAAACACCTGAACAACATCTGGATCACTGATTTCTCAGAATCACCAGGCAACTGCTCAAGGTTTTAACCAAGTTGCAGTTGAGATACCATCTTCAGTTCCAGCTTATTTCAAACCATTCCAAGTATTCAGACACATCACTTGGCACCTAGGGAAGCTATCCACATCATTGGAACTTAGCTGTAACACCTCCAACACAAAACACGATCACCAGCTGCAAGAGGTAAGCATGAGCTCTTCTAACTCCATGATCCATGCATTTTTTGTTGCACAATAATTTGGCCATATGTTCATAATCATGCATAAAGTGTTTTCCCTCAATCAATTGATTTGTTTGAATCGTGTATGAAATTTCTGAGCCTTCATGCAAATTTTAGGGTTCTTGAGGTTTCTCTTTGATTTCTTATTCCATGCTTAAAATAAATGAAATTAAAGACCATAGACATGATCGTGAGGTGAAAACGAGCAAATTGATATGTAGATTGCATGATATAATCAAGTATTTAGTGAGATTGGATAGAAAATGCAAATCTGCAGAAACAGAGGGTGGCGCGTGTTCTTGCCATGTTCTTGGCGCCCTTTTTAAAAATTCAAATATTTGAATTTTGTGATTTTTATTTAATTGATTCAAAAATTAATTTCTCTCTGAGTTGTAATGATTTTGAGTTGATTCTTTTTTTTAATAATTCACAAAAATGTTAAAATATTTTATTTTACCAAAAAATCCCAAAAATATTATTTATTTCATATATTTGATATTTTTGCAAAGAATTAATGTTTTATTTGTTTTTAACATTTGAAATATTTTTTCTCACTTGATTTTCTAAACGTAATTGATTTCCAATCATTTTGTGGATATAAACATGCTTTTTGAAACATTAATCGAAAATCACAATTTGTTTTCACACACGTTTAACAATTTTGATCATTTTAATTGAATTTTTATTCAATTATAATATATTTTGGAAAACAAATAAGGGTTTTGATTAATTCAACCCTCAACAAACTTTTTCAAACACTTTGGGCCTCTAATAGAGTGTAAGATCCAACCCCTTTTTTGAAACCAAAGTGAGCTAGGCCTTAGATGTTGTATAAGACCCACTGTGTTTTCAAACCTCGACGTGATCGCCATTTTTCAAACAAACCAACTGGGCCTCTCCTCGAGCTGTAAGTCCCATTCCCTTTTAAAAAACTTAGGGCCTCTAATAGAGTGTAAGACCCAATCCCCTTTTAACCAAAACAATTTTGGGCCTTAGATATTGTATAAGTCCCTATGCGTTAAAAGAAAGATCTCGGCGCGATCGCCAGTTCAAAATCAAAACCCTGGGCCTACCCTCGTGTTATAAGCCCCATTTCTTTTCTTTAAATCTTTTGGGCCTCTAATAGAGTGTAAGACCCAAACCCCTTGTACATAAAAACTTTGTGGGCCTCACATATTGTATAAGTCCCTCTGTACAGTTTTCAAAACAGCGGTGCGATCATCGTTAAAACCTTGGGCCTCTCCTTAAGATGTAAGCCCCAACAATCTTTTCAAAGCACTTTCTCCTTTGATTTTGAATATAATATTGTTATCAAAGCTTTCTTTGTTGAACAACTAACAAAACAACATGGAAGCTCTACAACGGGTAAGTGTTTATCCACTTTCATTTATCGCTTTCAGATGTATATAACTGTATTGTGGGACTGTTTCACTGTAAGTCTCCTTTCACATCCTTTTATATACTTGTCAAATATCAACTGTGTAATACTAGTATAGTTATTTAGAGTTTTCCCCGGCAACTACGTCTAGCACTAGGTAAAGCCTCGTTGGTCACTCTTAAATACAAACAAAACTAGATCCCCCATAGGATTATCAGACACAGTCTTCCCTCCTCTTGGGGTTAAACAATATGGAAACGTGAAAGTCATCATTCTCGGTGAACCCTTTCTCAGACTGTCACTCTTAGAGATTGTCAAATAAACTTTACTCCCCAGAGTTGATCTATTCTCCGTGAATAACATCTCTTGAGTTTCTTCCAAATCCTTGAACTTTCCTGGCTTGATCTATTCTCTATGAATAGCATGTCTTGAACTTCTCTTGGTTTAGGGACCCACAGGCTTCCTAAAAGCATCCCCGCCTCCTCTTGGGCATTGTACAAGGACCCTTCGGCTTCCTAGAAGTTCTCATGCCTTCTCTTGGGCTTAATACAAGGACCCTAACGACCTCTTAAAGGTATAAGACAGAACTTAGTCATCCTTTGCTAGAGCAGTCTTTCCAGCGTCAAAAACTCTGGCCGTTGTAGGGTTGATCCTCATCCCTTAAATGCCCGTGCCTCCTCTTGGGCATTGTACAAAAGATAAAACTCTAGACTTGGACAGTCTAAGACCCTTGAGTCTCAAAGACATTCTCAAGTTCCCTTCAAACATAGGCAGAAACTCGGTCTCTTTCATGAGAGTTCCCCACACTTGGACCCGCTTCAGGATCTTCAGAGTCCACAGTGGTAAGGTAACCTCCTCTTGGGCTTTGTACAAATAACTCTCCCCTAGCGGAGCTAACCTTTTCAGACTCTCTTGTTGAGTATAAAAGACTCTCTTGTTGAGTCCGTCTCTTTTTAGCCTCCATCTCGGGCTTTGTACGAGATACTAAAAGACTCTCTTGTTGAGTATAAAGGACTCTCTTATTGAGTCAATCTCCCTTTTTAGCCTCCATCTCGGGCTTTGTACGAGATACCAAATCACTCTCTTGTTGAGTATAAAGGACTCTCTTGTTAAGTCAATCTCCTTTTTCGCCTCCATCTCGGGCTTCGTACGAGATACTAAAACACTCTCTTGTTGAGTATAAAAGACTCTCTTGTTGAGTCAATCTCCTTTTTAGCCTCCATCTCGAGCTTCGTACGAGATACTAAGACACTCTCTTGTTGAGTATAGAAGACTCTCTTGTTGAGCCACTTCCCTTTTCGCCTCCATCCCGGGCTTCGTACGAGACACTAAAACACTCTCTTGTTGAGTATAAAAGACTCTCTTGTTGAGTCAATCTCCTTTTTATCCTCCATCTCAGGCTTCGTACGAGATACCAAATCACTCTCTTGTTGAGTATAAAAGACTCTCTTGTTGAGTTAATCTCCTTTTTAGCCTCCATCTTGGGCTTTATATAGGATAGATAAAAAAGACTCTCTTGTTGAGTCAAACCTTTTAGCCTCCGTCTTGGTCTTCATACAAGACACATAAAAGCACTCTCTTATTGAGTCAGTCACTCGTTAGCACTCTCTTGTTGAGTCAACCCTTTTAACCTCTATCTCGGGCTTCGTACGAGACATATAAAGACACTCTCTTGTTGAGTAAGTCAATCGCCTCCTCTTAGGCTTTGTATAAGGAAATCTCGGTTGAGTCAATCAACCTTTTAGCATCAATCTATGCCTTGCTCACAGCATACAAACATCAACAACTCCTCTTTAGAGATGACAAATTCTCTCTCATCCTAAACCCTTTAGCTTCACATCTTGGGCTTTGAACAATATACAAATCACCTTTAGCTTCATGTCTTGGGCTTTGAGCAAGACACCAAAATAACCTTTTTCCTCCCTTAGAATAGGAGGAACTATGATCGCTCTGATTTCCCTGTTTCGTTAAACGGGAATACGTAGGCATGAGATTGAAAAATCTTAGCGAGCACACTAACCAAAAACCCAAAATCCAGTACCTCCATCAATCAACCCAAAAGCATCAAATCTAAACACATTACCTAAAACCTCACCAATAGTCTAGACACCGTGTTCTTAGGCAAAATAACCGAAGAGGGGCCCACGTCTACATAGCATCTGTAAACCAACAGTTTTGACTGTTTAACCTCAGTATGCAAGCAGGGTTAATGGGAGACATCTATTTCCCTTCCTTAATCAGCTTAACAGGATAAAAAATAAATCGAACTGTAGTACCCGAGCGATAGTGCTTCAAGACCACAAAAATCGTGCTACAGATGTTGTAACACCTCAAAATTTTCCCTCCTATTTATACCCATAATAAGTGGCTTATGCTTCACCTGTCATATGCATTTAGGTCATAAACATTACATATGCATCATTGGTCTATCCAAGGCATGGTATCAAGGGTTTCTCCATCATTGATTATGCAAAGCAAAGAGAATGAGGTACCCTGAATCACCCAAGCCACAAAGGCTCTTCAAGACTCAAGACACCTCATTTGGTTCACCATTTCATCAAGAGATTGAGATACACAAGAAACTTTAAGAGAATCACCTCCTACTATCTGTTGATCCTCCAACTAGGGTTTTGGTCATCTGAGTATAAGACAACTCCATTGAGCAAGAATCTTGAAGCCTTGATACCATCTCATCACCTACAACATCTTGGTTTAAGAGGATTTCCATCATCTCCAAAGGAATTAGGGTTTTAAACATTGATCAATATCTCCTAACCTTCAAGGCCAAAACTAGGGTTTTGCCTAAAATCAGTTTATTTCTGATTTTTTGGACAAGACTTGATTCCATGGCTCTCTATGTGTTCTCAAGAATCCAGGATTGGAATTTGGACCATCAATTTCAGTCAAAAGGATTTCAATGGGCCAGATGATTGAAAATCAGACAAATTGGGAATAAAGTCAACTGATCAAGGAAAAAGTCAACTCTTGACTTTTTTTAGGTCAAATTCATGTTCATCATGTCAAATATGGTCAATGGGTGAGATTTGATCAAGAAATATCCAAGGAATCATGAGAAATCAAGAATGGTGAAAGGTTACCAATTTTGGAAATTTAGGGTTCTTAAGGACTTTCCATTTTGGGAAAGTTTTCCTTAGATTTCAGCCATCTTCAAGCACAGATTTAATCATGATGCAAGCTTCATTTAAATTTTAGTCAAATATCAATGTTGTAGAGTGTTCTTCAAGCTTTCCAACCATATAAAGAATGGTCCATTTGGATGTGTAGATCAAAAGTTATGATCAATCAAAGTTAGGATCATCAAGTTGTTCAAATGAAAAACTTAGAATTTTTTCTAAGTCCCAAAAGTCAGTTTTGTGACCATGTTTTCAACAGCAATTTCCATCATGTTTTAGACCTCTTTTCAATTTGACTTCCTCATCAAAGTTGTAGTATCAAGTGTCCTCTTTGATTTGGTACCAAAAACTTGAAGATTGGATCAAAATTCAAGGAGATATAATGCTTGAAAGTCATGATCATCAAATGGTTCAAATGGGAAAACACTTAGAAATTTTCTAAGTCCAAAATTCAGCATGGATCACATGACATTCAACTCCCTTTTTGTTGATGCTCAAGGCCTCTAATCCAATTCCATTAAACACCAATCTCATTCTATGTCATCTCCTCTTTCTAAGGACACCAGGATCATCCATTTTGGTTCCATATCCATTGAAATATTGTCCTCCAAAGCCACCACCATGAGAATATTCTTCATAACATGAACAATACCATTCCACTCCAAATCCAGAACTAAACCATGTCAATATTATGCGCACCATTCATGCCTTTGTCATTACTACAAATAGTCACACAAAGTCTTACATTCCATGCACCCTTACATAACCTTACTTCATGTGGCCATGAGAAAAAACATAAACAAACCAATCGTCTTCCTTTGGAATTCTCTTCTCACCCCATTCACTCTAATCGTAAGGGCATGCTATGTCCGTTCTACCACAAACAGGTAAACGCGTAAGACTCCACGCAACGAGCGACAACACCTAAACTGCTAGAACGCGAACGTTAACATCTTCCACTTAAAAAAACACAAAACAAACAAAGACCTTGTAGGTCGAACTACCACTGCTCTGATTTCCTCTCTCTCGTCCGATTAAGGATACGTAGGCACAAGACGGCGATGTCTGGCGAGCAACCTTCCCCCACAATCCCGTAGTCCTCCGAACTATGTTGACTCTGACTTTCCCGCTCTTGAGGGAATACGTAGGCCTAGGACGGTGATCTTCTACCGAGTCACATTTTCCTTTCCCCTCGTTTCTCTATTTCTCTTTCTCTTCCTTCCAGTTAGCAGTTGTCGCAACTGCGAAAAAACAACCGGCGAGAAACTAGAAGAAAAGAGTCGCCACCGAACATTATTTATCCCAATGCAGGGAAAGGAAACGACCAGAGAAACCTGAAAGAGGGAAAAGACATGGTCATTGCAACCATAGTCCGGGTTCGGGAGTCTGTTACGCGAGGGGAAGGTATTAGCACCCCCACGCGTCCATCGTACTCGATGGGATCCACGCTTGTTGTCTAAACAAAAGGTGAGTTATCTAAAGCTTACTGCTAAACGGAAACTGAAAATGAAAAGGGAAAAAGATACTCGATAGGACATCGCCGTCCTAGGCCTACGTATTCCCTAGTGCAATGGAAAAGTCAGAGTCAACGTAGTTCGGAGGACTACGGGTGAATGGGGGGAGGTTGCTCGCCAAGACATCGCCGTCTTGTGCCTACGTATCCTCAATCTAACCAGAGAGAGGAAGTCAGAGCAGTCGTAGTTCGACCTATGGGTCGAAAAGGGGGAAAAGTGCCCGCCAAGACATCGCCGTCTTGTGCCTACGTATTCTCAACGGGAATGAGAAATCAGAGCAACGTAGTTCGACCTAACAAGGTCTTTGTATTTTTTATGAGCGACATTAAGTTCGCGTCTGGCAATTAGGGTCGATGCCTGTTTGCGATGGAACGGAAATAACGTGCTCTTTTCTGAAAATGATTTGAAACCGAACAATCCCGAAGGATAAAAAGATTTGGACATTATTTTTGTGCTTTTTAGACAGAAGTGAGTTGAGTTAGTTTGTAACTTACATTGCACTAAATTCTATGACACGAGAATGAATGCGTCGCATGGTTGCCCCCAATGGGATGTATGCTAAACACTCTAGAAGAGTGAAGGGAGACCCCTCATTCTTCATTTCCTATGTACTTAAGGCTCATGGCGCACAATGCTTGTTGTATTTATTAAGTGTTTTAGACTTGTTATGAGATGAGAGGAGAAGACTCAAAGGTGAAAATAAAAACACTAATGGGAATCTGAAAATCCTAATGTTATCATGCAAAAGTGGCCCTAAGGTTGAGGTAAGAAGGGAAGATTCTACCTAATATTAGCATACATGGTTTGAATCCTAATGTCTACCCTATTCCAAGCTTAATCATAGACTAAGTTGGAGTAGGGAACCCTAAGGGAACATGCAAAATCAAATCCAAGACTTAAACAAGTCTTAGGATCCAAAGGAGAAAAGAAAAGAAGTAAGAGATGAAGAAGAAAGTGAAACATGAGATGAGAAACAAGGTAGGGCAGCAAGCACATCATATCACATTCACCATCACCAAACATGCTTCAAAAGATCAAACATTAAAGTTCAAATAAAAAGGTAGAAGCGAACAAGAATGAGTGCAAACAACTTGCATTAGAATCATAATTAAACACCATTAACCATCATGCAAATGTGATGTGAACAAAGTGAGGTGGGAGTGAATAAAAGTTAGAACTCAAGTCATGTCATGATCATCCAATCCAAACATGTAAGAAAGCTTCACATTAACATGCACCATGAACCAAAGTAGAAACAATCAAATGCTAAAGACATACATCATGAAAATCAATCAACAATGACCAAGTGAAGTGAAAACATGATGTGAATTCAAATGGGCAGTAGAAAATGCATCATCCATGAACCATAATCAAGCTCAAACCAATCAATAAGGATCATCAAGTATCATACCCAAAGCATGTATCAAAACTAGGCAAGTATGCAACAAGATTAAGTCCAAAATGATTCACATGTTTCCATACAAGTAAGACAATTCAAAAGATAGGTCAATGCATCAAGATCCAAGACAAATCAGAACCTTAAACATGTCTTATCAATCTAAGAAAGAACACCAAGCATCAAAGAGGTTCATGTCATTCAAAGGCACAAAATTAGGTCAAGAAGTGTGCATTGACATGCTCAAAACATCATCAAATGAAAGCATCAACCATAAATATAAAAGTGATCCAATTAATCCCAAAAAAAAATAAAAGACAAGCTTAAACATCTAATTAACATGTACAAAACGACTGGAACAAAACTAGTCCAAGAACATGTCCAAAAGTGATCCACAAGGCAAGGTATGTAAGTAATCGAGCATGGATCGAGAGCTAAGAAAACTTGAATGGAAAGTCACTAAAAAGTAACTCAAACTAAGCCCTAACCAGCATCAAAACATCCTTATATCAAGGTTTTAATGTGGCTAAAAAGTTAGCTTCAAAAGATGAGCAATGACCAATAAAATTCCTTGGAAACACATTTTTTTAATTAAATCAAAGTAAAATAATAAAAGAAATTAAAAATAAAATAAAAAAATGAAAAATAAAACAAGACATAAATTAATCATAAGAATATTTTTGTTTATTTTTAATATGAATTTATCACTTAAAACAAAAATAAAAACTAAAACGAAAAAAAAAACCAGGTGAAGTGTTGGAGGTGCACTAGCAATTTCTGATATAAAGGGTTTGCTTCATGGCGCGTTGGGCCTGAAAACCAGGGGGTGTGGAAATGAAACACACGCTAGGCCCAACCTAAGGATTACCAATCCACTTATTTCTCAGCCAAAAAAATAAAAACAAAAAAGGAAATGAACAAAAAAACATGTGACAAGTTATCAACCGGTCACCTTCATTTAAGTCAAAAAAGGACAAAAAAAAAAATCAGCCAATCCACACGCGCCATGTAATCATCTTCTCCAAGAAGTCAAACCTAAATCCCCCATGCATCGTGAAATATCCCAACAAGAACAGCATAACACCAACACTTTCTACAATAAATTTCAACATGGAATCTTAACCAAAACGAAAGAAATAAGGTACCAAACTGGTGCTCACGGATCATAGATCAACGTGATGCCCTTCAATTCTTAAAATACATACTCTAACATAGATAAAAATGAGCTCAAAGATGCGGGTACCAAGTTATAGCCAAGAGTTCAAACAACACAACATGCTCAGATTTAAACGATGTTCATTGCACACACAATGCCTACCATAAGTTGGACTTTAGCCACACATAAGATGATCAAAGATTCATAGATCTAACAATGGAAGTGTGAAAAGATTACCTAGTGGAGTTATGTACACTGAACCTTGGTTATAGTAGCTTAAGAAACCCAGAAATCTTGAGCTCTACACTCCAGAGAAGAAGAACTGATCAGGAGCTTGAAGCTTTCTTGGGAGAAATGAGGGTTTTGATGAGAACTTTGAGATGGAGCAAGAGATCTCATATCTAGTTTTTAGAAATATATGGCATCCAAAGGTGAATGATGAGCATGAGTCTCTTATATAGAGAGTGAGAATGAGGCTTGAATGGAAAATATCTTCAATAATCCGTTAGAAGGGCATTGTTGGAAGTTTTTGCACATTATGCCAAATGTATGCAAGCCTGCGTTTTTAGTCTTAAATGGCTGAGAAGTTGTGCATTTTGACAAGTAAATGAAGGCATGGAGAGAGTGTGAGGGTGAGCTGGCAAGTGGTACACATGGGGGGAAAGTTTTCAGCATTTTGTCAATTGCCAAAAATGGCAAAATTTGCAAAATGGGTGCATGGTTGGTACTTGAGTGTTTGGCTTTCTTAGGCAAGGAATAGGGTACCATGCGTGTGGCTGCAATGTGTAGAGTGTATGCTGCAAAAAGTAGTCATCGTATGCCAAGCAATATGTCACACCAAGTTTTGAATTCAAATTGAAACCCTCCACTTTGTGTGCACACAACTTGAAGAATATGGATCCAATTAGTGAGATTTTGAGGCCAATTGAAAGTAGGAAGAACAAAGAGCAACTTCTATGTGGAAATTGAATTGAAACAAGACTTGGAACCACATTAAAATCAGCTATGAAGATATGTCCACAAAATCTGCCAAAAATAACTTAGAGAAAATTCTAAGTTTTAGAATTTCGCAAGTTGAAAATCTCTAACTTTTGGATGCCATAACTCATTAAAAAATGACCCAAATGACATGGTTCTTGTGCTCATTTTGAAGGAAATGCTTCAAACTACAACTTTCATGTGGAATAACTTTGCAAATGAAGCCTTGATCATGGTGAAAATTGGCCTTGAAAAAGAGTGAAAACTTGCCAAAAATAGTAAGTTTCTAAAAACCTAACTTTCCAAATTTAGTAACTTTTCCAAATTCTTGATTTTTGATGACTCCTTGAACATTTCTTGATCAAATCTCATCCATTGATCATATTTGACTTGAAAATCATCATGTTGACCTCAAAAAGTCAGGAGTTGACTTTTTCACTGCACAATTGACTTTATCCCCAATTCTTCTAATTTTAAATCTTTTGAACAATTGAAACCCTTCAAAACCAAATTAATGGACAATATTCCGTTCCTAGACACTTGGGGATATGTGGAATACCAAGGAATCAAGTCTTTCCCAAAAAAATTGGAAATAAACTGATTTTATGGCAAACCTTAATTTTGGTGTCCTTAGTCTAGGAGAAATCGACCCATGCTCAAAATCCAAATTCTTCTGAATATGATGTGCATCCTCTCATACAAAGATGAAATATGCCACTTGATGATGGTAAATCTTAAAAAATATTGCCTATTGGAGCAATACATCCAAGAATTCCAAAAACCCTAACTTGAGAATTCAAGCTAGGAGGATGTGATCAGTGCTTCCCTTAATTATGATCCATGCCTTGATGAGGTGACGGTCTTGAGGCTTTGAGGGAGCCCTAAGGTTGAAAAATACACTCAAGCTTGCCTTTGGAACAGATACTCTTCTCCTTGAGATCCAAAATACCTTGATCCCATGCTAAGAACCAATGATATGCACAGATGATAATGCAAAATGAAATGAAACATAAGCCAGTTAGTGGTTAGAAAAAGAAAGGGACAATTTTTGGGTGCTACAGCAGTTGAGCTTCAGATACCTACACCCTTTGATTAGAACAACGAGCGTGGATCCCATCGAGTACGATGGACGCGAGGGGGTGCTAATACCTTCATATCGCGTAACCGACTCCCGAACCTGGACTATGGTTGCGATGACCATATATTTCCCTTCTTCAGGTTTTCTTCGATCGTTTTCTTTCCCTGCGTCGGGATAAATAACGTTCGGTGGCAACTCTTCTGTCTTTTCCGCCTGTTGATTTTCGCAGATGCGGCAACTGGCGACTCTACTAGGGACTTTCCCATCCCTAAGCGAGTCAATCCTAGCGCTTGTTTGTTTTCGGTTATTGGGTGTTTATCTGTGTGCTTTACCTGCTTTATTTCTGGCTTTTATCTCATGTTTATTGCTTTTATCACATTTTACTTGCTTTACATTCATTATTGCCATATATACTGGACTGTGCTGGACTATTGTTTTCTTTGGTGAGATGGGTGTTCTGAGAGATAAGCCCAATACCCAGGCTTGATTGTACACATAGGACTGGAGTGGAAAGTAGTGTGGCCTACATAGCATCTTGGTACGTTTGGTTTACATGAAACCCACACCCAGACGAGGTTTTCTTGGGAGATATTCTGATTTACGCGTCTTGTGCATTTCGGGGTGTTAACCTAGAAGGCTTTTGACTCTGGTGACCATTCCCGAGGACTCAGTTGAGGTACTCCTCCCAAGGGGCGATAATGTCAGACCAGAAATTGCAAACACATTACGCTTCTTGATCCGAGGACCCGAAACTGGGAACTTGCTATAGGATGACCTTTTTGATGGGAATCAGTTGAGGCCTCCTCGATTGATGATGATGCCAAACCAGAAATGGTGAACGTATCATCATTTCTCGACCTGAGAGTCCGTGACACTGAGGATCCTTGGTTCTAGAACCCACATGTGAGAGGGGCTGGATGTTTATAGGTTTGCAGGTAACTTTGACTTCCAACCTACCCGGTTTTCTGGTATTCTTACAGAAGTGGATAGTTCATCCTATTATATTCAGTCATTTGTTATTCACAGTTCTGTATAGACACTATTCATAGTTCAGCACAGACACGTCCAGTTATATGTGGCACTCTGATACCATGCCTTTGCATTGCATCATTTCATACCCTAACATTCATGTTTTTTCATTTCCAGGTTTATATCTTACTTTTGATTCCGGTCAATGGGTTCTATAGGGATGGATACCAAGAGAAAGAACAATGTGGCATACAGGTTTCTGAAGCCGACTCTAGATTTACTTTATAAAGTGGTTGGTATGGCTGATCCTGGTGTTCTGACTCACTTCAGAAAAGATTATAAGAGGTTATTGAGTATTGTCTGTAATATCACAAAGTATGAGCATGACGCTATTCATACACTATTGTAGTTTTATGAGCCTCCGCTAAGTTGCTTCATCTTTTCGGATTATATTCTAGTGCCAACACTGGAAGAATTCTCTTTCATCCTGGGGATCTCTATCAACCAGAGGTTGCCGTTCTTTTCTGAGGAGTTTCAAAACTTAGAAGAGGTTGCAGCTGCCCTTCACGTGGGTCAGTCAATTCTGAGTGATAACATTGCCGACAAAGAAGGTTTCAAAGGTTTTCAGTCAGATTTTCTGGTTGGCTAAGCTCGAAAATATGTCGATGCCAAAATTTGGATTGTTTTCAACGCTATCTTGGCTCTATGCATTTACGGGATTTCTTGTTCACTAATGTACATGATTTTGTGGACATGCACGCCATTAGAATCTTCGTTCTGAAAAATCCAATACCTACTCTTCTTGGTGATTTCTACCATTCTGTGCACTTCAAGAACGAGAAGAGGAGAAGGGGTCTGTAAATTGTTGCACGCCGCTTTTGTCCGATTGGTTTCTGAATCATCTACCTCAGACCGGTGCCTTTGTTGACACAAGGACTTCTCTGAAATGGTCTAAAATGATAATGGGTCTGACTGCGGACAACATCGTATGGTTTGATCATCAATTGTTGGGTACGGAGATTATTTCTAGCTGCGGAAACTTTCCAAATGTGCCTTTGGTGGGTAGGAAGGGTGGAATCAACTACAACCCTATTCTGGCCGTCAGACAGTTTGGATATGCTTTGAGTAGTCCTCCCAAAGACCAAGACATTAAGGAATCTTTGTTCATTAATGGTGCTGAAGACCAAGAGATGCTGAGGAGAGCTGTAAATGCTTGGGCACATATTCACAAGAAATGGAAGACTGTTCTTGGTAAGAGTGACTGTAGAGCTTACCCTTCTTATGTTGAGTGGATCCAGAGGAAAGTGGAAGAGGTGCTCTTGCCTTTCTCAAGAGAGCCACCTTTGTACCCCACCACTGTTGAGTGGATCTCAGAGGAAAGTGGATAGAGCAACCCACCACTATTGCTATTGCAGAATTCAATAAGCTGTAAGCTCTTGTGAACGAACTCTGAGTAGAGAACTCTGACTTGAGTAGTCGTCTTTAAGATGCTTTGCATGTCAACAAGGGATTGGAATGTAAGGTTCGAGACGCGACGAAGTTGCTAGCAGAGAAGGAGATAGACTTTGCAGACAGGGCTCAGTTCTACCGGAAAGCTAAGTTGGCTGTAGAATCCTTTACTAGGGCTCACAAGCAAACTAAGCAACTTTTGTCCGAGGCAAATGTCAAGCTTGCTGATTCTCAGAACATGTGGGTTGAAATCAGTGCGGAAAATGAGGAACTAAAGGAAGAAATCCAAAATGCGAAAAGAGGCAAGAAGCACTGCTCTGACAAGCTGTAGGAAGCTTAGAAGGACATTGAAGAGCTCAAAGTTCAAGCTGGGATCAAGAAGGCAAAGCTCAGAGATGTCTTTAGAGACGAAGATAACGTAGAGCATATTGTCAAGCTGAATCAAGACATTGGGAAAAGAAATAAGTTGATCAAGGGGCTGATAGAACGACCAACTCATCCTAACGCCGAAGCCCTTCTCGAAGAAGTCAATACCAGTTTGTATGGACTAGGGGTTTGGGATTAATTTGTCTCTGTATTTCTGTATGCTGTCCATTGTGATTACCATCAGGCTTGTTGATGGACTCACCCTTGGTTGTATCAGACATATTTGTATGACTTTCCGAAATGTTATATGATGAGATATTTGTTTCAGCTATATTGTCTTAGTGGTATTCTCAACAATGTTTGTCCAGCTGTATTCTCTCTACAATACATATCTATTCCTGTTACATTTTCTCAGCAACGTATCTGATCCCTCACCCGATTAATACTGGTATCAAAGTAAAGATGTACCCTGGAAATGATTAAACATGACATATGCATGCATTCATACATTTCATTTTTGCATAACAGGTGCTTATTTATGGATTTCCTAACCTTGACTGATTAACAGGAAGGATTGTTAATTCTTATATCCACCACTATTCAACGCGTCAAAACCAACAATGAGCTATGGAACAACTACAGGAAGAGATGTCCGAAATGAGGGCTCGTGTGAACTAGTTTATGGACCTAATGCAAGGAGTGGCTCAGGGCCAACAAGAGCTAAGGGCAATGGTGCAGAGGACCGAAGTTGAGGTTCCAAACGCTGATAATCAGGTTGACCCTCCGGCTGGAGGTGGTATTCCCGTCGGTGGAGTTAATGGTGGTATTCCTGTTGCCGGAGTTAATGGTGGTATTCCTGTTACCAGAGTTAACGGTGGTATTCCTGTTGTTGGTGCTACTGGGGGTGCTATCCCCATTCATATTCTTGTTCTTCACCTGGAAGACAATCACGAGGATCAGTTTTCTTTAATGAACGTAGATCTGGGCAGTAACAATGGCGACAGAGACAAGAGGTATCAATTGCTTGCTGAAAGGCTCAAGGCCATAGAGTGTCAGAATACTATAGCCATTGATGTAGCAGACATGGGGATGGTTCAGGGAGTGAGGATTCCTCCCAAATTTAAGGCTCCATCTTTTGACAAATACAACAACAACTCTTGCCCAAAAAATCACTTGCAAGCCTACTTCAGGAAGATTTCTGCTTACTCCAATGATGAAAAGCTGTAGATGTACATCTTCCAAGATAGCCTATCTGGGGTATCTCTGGAGTGGTATATGAAGCTTAAAAGGGCTCACGTCAGGAACTGGATGGAGTTGGTAGAGGCTTTTCTAAAACAATATCAGTATAACATCGATATGGCACCTAATCGAACTCAGCTGCAGAGCCAGACTCAGAAAAGTAAGGAAAGTATACGCCCAACGGTGGTGTGAGTTGGCTGCACGGGTGCAACCACCATTGCTTGAAAGAGAAATGCCTGATATGTTCATGGGAACGTTGCAAGGTCCATTCCTAGAACGCCTGGCAGGGTGTTCGTCAACTGGTTTTTCTGATATTGTAATTGCCGGGGAGAGGATTGAGAATTTGATTAAGCTGGCTAAGATTCAAGACAATGTTGGGTCATGTTCTGGTGTGTGGAAACCTTTTACGGGCGCGAGTAAAAAACGTGAAGGGGAGACTAATGTTGTGTCTTCTCGGAAGAGTAGAAATAGAGGGTATCAGGTCCCATACCATCAGACTGCTGCTGTAACCATCCCCGTTGCTGCACAACAACAAAATCCCCAACAAGAACAGGCTCCGAGACAAGCCTACTAATAAAGACAGAGAACGACTGGCCGGCACTTGGATCCATTACCAATGTCTTACTCTATGCTGCTTCAACAATTGCTTAAGTTGAATCTGGTAGAACTCCGTACACTGGGTCCTCCTCCTGCAAAGCTCCCACCTGAATATAATGCCAATGCATATTGTGACTTCCATTTAGGTGCCCCTGGACACACCATTGAGAGATGTCGAGCCTTTCAACATAAGGTTCAAGATTTGATAGATTCCAAAGCTATTAACTTTGCTCCTCCTGCCGCGCCAAACGTTATTCAGAATTTGATGCCTACCATGGCGGGGCGACCGTTAATGCCGTTGAAGAAGACTTGGTCTGAGGTTGGTATCTGATGTTAGGGCTGTCAAGACATCATTACTGGTCGTGAAAGATCGTCTGTTAAAAGGGGGCATGTTCCCTGGTTGTGGTGTGGACTATTCAGATTGTTTGATTCGAGTGAATGGTTGTGATAGGCTGAGAAGTGGTATTCAAAATTAGATGAATGATGGGTGTTTGCAATTCAATCAAGTCTCCAGTGCTGATAATTATGTTTTAACCATTACCATCCCTTTCACACTGATAGAGATTCCAGTGCCAGTGAGGCGAGCTCCGGTGACCATCACGGTGCCTGGACCGATCCCGTTTGAAATTGAGAAGGCGATCTCGTGGCACTACGGTGCTGAGGTATACTATAATGGTCAAAAACAAGAAATTGATAATCCGGCTGTAATTGATCAAAAAGTTGATATTGTAGGCGTTGGTGGTTTCACTAGAAGTGGCAGGCTGTTTGCGCCACAAACTCTTTGAAACGATAAGGCAGATGCTTTGGTAAAGGTCAAAGGCAAGCAAGTGATGAATGAAGAGCCTGTACAGAGGGAAGATCCCGATACGTCTTTTGAAAATAATGTCGAGGAATTTATGAAGATTATCAAGAAAAGTGACTACAATATTGTAGATCACCTTCATCAGACTCCGTCGAAGATATCCATTTTCTCTCTGTTATTGTGTTTTGAAGCGCATCATAATGCTTTGTTAAAAGTTTTGAATGCGGCATATGTGCCTCAAGAGATCTCCGTCAACCAGTTGGAAGGTGTAATATCCAATATTAATGCCAGCCGTGGGCTGGGTTTTACCGACTTTTATTTGACATCAGAGGGCCGAAACCACAATAAAGAGCTTCATATTTCTATGGAATGCAAATGGGCTATTCTGTCGCACGTGCTAGTAGATACTGGTTCCTCACTTAATGTGCTTCCCAAGAAGGCATTGATTCAGCTGGACATTGAAGGAGTGGTGCTCAGACCAAGCGACCTGGTAGTTCGAGCGTTTGACGGATCGAAGAGATCAGTTTTTGGGGAAGTTAAACTACCTATCAAGGTGGGACCCCAAATTTTCAACACTAATTTTTACGTAATGGATATTCAACCCGCATACAATTGCTTGTTAGGGCGCCCTTGGATTTATGGCGCTGGAGCTGTATCATCAACTCTCCACCAGAAGGTTAAGTTTGTTGTGGACGGTCAAGTAGTCACCGTATGTGGTGAAGAAGACATCTTTGTAAGCCATCTGTCTTCCTTCAAGTATGTTGAGATGGACGGCGAGAACTATGAGACGTTGTGTTAGGCATTTGAAACTATGAATGTGCAAGAAGTCTCTCCTCCATTGGAGAAGAAGCCGGAAGTCTCCATTACATCTTACAAGCAAGCCCAAGTTGTGGTACAGTCGGGCAACGCAGGAGGTTGGGGTCGAATAATTAAAGCGCCCGTCAAGGAAAACAGGTTGTGAATTAGTTATCGAGGACCAAAGTTTCAAGGCCGTCAAGGACCCATTACTTTCTCCAGTGCTGGAATTATTTATCCAGGTCAAATTTTTGCATTGAGCGACGAAGACGGAGATAATGACTATGACATCAGCAACTGGATATGCCTATCTGTCCCGGTTGAAGAGCTCCACAACTAGTCTTCTGAAGATTTCGTCCAAGTCACTCTTCACGAAGAGTAATTTTCTTTGTTTTCATGTTAAATCCTATGCCCCGCCCAAGGCGTAGAGGTTCTTGTAGGGCTTACATTGTTACACATTCAATTTTATCATTAATAAAGGACATTTTTGCATTCAAATATTGTGCTCCCTGTCTTTCTCTTTTTACTTTTTGATAATAAATGGCAATGTTTGTTTTTGTGCACTCATAAAGCGTGAATAATTATTCATGCAGATGCATTTCACCGGATTTCATTGATAACGATTCTGCTATGGCTTATTATGACTTTGATAATCTGATTTACCAAGCCGAAGAGGATGGTGTAGTGCAATTTTTGTGGTCTTGAAGCACTATCGCTCGGGTACTACAGTTTGATTCATTTTTTATCCTGTTAAGCTGATTAAGGAAGGGAAATAGATGTCTCCAACTAACCCTGCTTGCATACTGAGGTTAAACAGTCAAAACTGTTGGTTTACAGATGTTATATAGATATGGGCCCCTCTTTGGTTATTTTGCCTAAGAACACGGTGTTTGGACTATTGGTGAGGTTTTTGGTAATGTGTTTAGATTTGATGCTTTTGGGTTGATTGATGGAGGTACTGGATTTTGGGTTTTTGATTAGTATGCTCGCTAAGATTTTTCAATCTCATGCCTACGTATTCCCGTTTAACGAAACAGGGAAATCAGAGTGATCGTAGTTCCCTCCTATTCTAGGGGGAAAAAGTTGTTTTGGTGTCTTGTTCGAAGCCCAAGATATAAAGCTAAAGGTGATTTGTATCTTGTTCAAAGCCCAAGATGTGAAGCTAAAAGGGTTCTGGATGAGAGAGAATTTGTCATCTCTAAAGAGGAGTTATTGATCTTTGTATGCTGTGAGCAAGGCACAAGTTGATGCTAAAAGGTTGATTGACTCAACCGAGACTTCCATATACAAAGCCTAAGAGGAGGCTATTGACCCAACAAGAGGGTGCTTTTTATCTGTCTCGTATGAAGCCTGAGATATAGGCTAAAAGGGTTTACTCAACAAGAGAGTGCTAACGAGTGACTGACTCAATAAGAGAGTGCTTTTATGTGTCTTGTACGAAGCCCAAGACGGAGGCTAAAAGGTTTGACTCAACAAGAGAGTCTTTTATCTGTCTTATATGAAGCCTAAGACGGAGGCTAAAAAGGTTTGACTCAACAAGAGAGTCTTTTATACTCAACAAGAGAGTGATTTAGTGTCTCGTACGAAGCCCGAGATGGAGGCTAAAGGGAAGTGACTCAACAAGAGAGTCTTTTATACTCAACAAGAGAATGTTTTGTTGTCTTGTACGAAGCCCGAGATGGAGGCTAAAAGGGATTGACTCAACAAGAGAGTCTTTTATACTGAATAAGAGAGTGTTTACTGTCTCGTACGAAGGCCGAGATGGAGGCTAAAAGGGAATTGACTCAACAAGAGAGTCTTTTATACTCAACAAGAGAGTGTTTTAGTATCTCGTACGAAGCCCGAGATAGAGGCTAAAAGGAGTTTGACTCAACAAGAGAGTCTTTTATACTCAACAAGAGAGTTTGAAAAGGTTAGCTCTGCTAGGGGAGAGTCATTTATACAAAGCCCAAGAGGAGGCTACCTTACCGCTGTGGATTCTGAAGATCCTGAAGCGGGTCCAAGTATTGGGAATTCTCATGAGAGAGACCGAGTTTCTCCTTATGTTTGAAGGGAACTTGAGAATGTCTTTGAGACTCAAGGGTCTTAGACTGTCCAAGTCTAGAGTTTTGTCTTTTGTACAATGCCCAAGAGGAGGCACGGGCATTTAAGGGATGAGCATCAACCCTACAACGACCGGAGTTTTTGACGCTAGAAAGACTGCTCTAGCAAAGGATGACTAAGTTCATTCTTATACCTTTAAGAGTTCATCAGGGTCCTTGTATGAAGCCCAAGAGAAGGCATGAGAACTTTTAGGAAGCCGAAGGGTCCTTGTACAACGCCCAAGAAGAGGTTGGGATGCTTTTAGGAAGCCTGTGGGTCCCCAAACCAAGAGAAATTCAAGACATGCTATTCACAGAGAATAGATCAAGCCAGGAAAGTTCGAGAATTTGAAATAAACTCAAGAGATGCTATTCACAGAGAATATATCAACTCTGGGGAGTAGAGTTTCTTTGACAATTTCTAAGAGTGACAATCTGAGAAAGGGTTCACTGAGAATGCTGCCTTTCACGTTTCCATATTGTTTAACCCCAAGAGGAGGGAAGATTGTGTCTGGTAATCCTATGGGGGATCTAGTTTTGCTTGTATTTAAGAGTGACCAACATGGCTTTACCTAGTGCTAGACGTAGTTGCCGGGGAAAACTCTAAATAACTATACTAGTATTACACAGTTGATATTTGACGAGTATATAAAAGGTTGTGAAAGGAGACTTACAGTGAAACAGACCCACAATACAGTTATATACATATAAAAGCGATAAATGAAAGCGGATAAACACTTACCCGTTGTAGAGCTTCCATGTTGTTTGGTTAGTTGTTCAACAAAGAAAGCTTTGATAACAATATTATATTCAAAAATCAAAGGAGAAAGTGCTTTGAAAAGATTGTTGGGGCTTACAGCTCAAGGAGAGGCCCAAGGTTTTAACGATGATCGCACCTCTGTTTTGAAAACTGTACAGAGGGACTTATACAATATGTGAGGCCCACAAAGTTTTTATGTACAAGGGGGATGGGTCTTGCACTCTATTAGAGGCCCAAAATGTTTAAAGAAAAGAGATGGGGCTTATAACACGAGGGTAGGCCCAAGGTTTTGATTTTGAACTGACGATCGCGCCGAGATTTTCTTTTAACGCGGAGGGACTTATACAATATCTGAGGCCCAAAAAGGTTTTGGTTAAAAGTGGATTGAGTCTTACATTCTATTAGAGGCCCAAAATGTTTGAAAAAGTTTGATGAGGGTTGAATTAATCAAAACCCTAATTTGTTTTTCCAAAATATATTTTAATTGAATAAAAATTCAATTAAAATGATCAACATTGTTAAACATGTGTGAAAAACAAATTGTGATCTTGGATTAATGTTTCAAAAATCATGTTTATATCCACAAAATGATTAAAAATCAATTAAGTTTGGAAAATCAAGGGAGAAAAAATATTTCAAATGTTAAAAACAAATAAAACATTAATTCTTTGCAAAAATATCAAATATATGAAATAAATAATATTTTTGGGATTTTTTGGTAAAATAAAATATTTTAACATTTTTGTGAATTATTAAAAAAAGAATCAACTCAAAATCATTAAAACTCAGAGAGAAATTAATTTTTGAATCAATTAAATAAAATCACAAAATTCAAATATTCAAATTTTGAAAAAGGGCGCCAAGAACAATGGCAAGAACACGCGCCACCCTCTGTTTTTGCAGATTTGCATTTTCTATCCAATCTCACTAAATACTTGATTATATCGTGCAATCTACGTATCAATTTGCTCGTTATCACCTCACGATCATGTCTATGGTCTTTAATTTCATTTATTTTAAGCATGGAATAAGAAATCAAAGAGAAACCTCAAGAACCGTAAAATTTGCATGAAGGCTCAGAAATTTCATACACGATTCAGACAAAGCAATTGATTAAGGGAAAACACTCTATGCATGATTATGAACATATGGCCAAATTATTGTGCAGCAAAAAATGTATGGATCATATAGTTAGAAGAGCTCATGCTTACCTCTTGCAACTAGTGATCATGTTTTGTGTTGGAGGTATTACAGCTAGGTTCCAATGATGTGGATAGCTTCCCTAGGTGCCAAGTGATGTGTATGAGTGCTTGGAATGGTTTGAAACAAGCTGGAACTAAAGATGGTATCTCAAATGCAACTTAGTTAAAACCTTGAGCAACTGGCTGGTGATTCTAAGAAATCAGTGTTCCAGATGTTGTTTAAGTGTTTGGATCACTTCTATATGATGTTTATGAGGTGTGCGTGTGATTGGTTTGGTTGGAATAGCTCTCAAACTCAAAACCCGATAGTGACTTGATTTGGAAGGCAAATTTGGAAGTGAGAAGGTGATTTTGAGGAAAACATCTGTTTGATGGCTTTGGTGTACTCAAACTGAGCACAAATGAGCAATATTTATAGTAGAGCAAGTTTGTTTTGCAAACAATAGTGAATGGCAACTGCAGTAGAGGTTTGGCCAATGTTGATCAATATGAATCCAAGTCTCCTCTAGCCATTGACTAGAGGTTAGGGCACAGGTTGCTGGTTCCCTTGGTCTTGGATATATCTTGACTGAATTCAGTTGGAAATGGTTCAGTCCATGCCACCTTGGTGCATCCATTGAATGCTCCAAAACAAAATTAGAGTCTTGTCCCCTCTTTTGGGATTTCTAGGTTTGGCATGCTATTTTTAGTTCCAAAGACTTGGGAGGCTTATGGATCAGTGTTTGTCCCTCCTTGGTACCTCACTGAGGTGTTCAGATGGATAAGCATGTTTGTCATTTGCACAAATTTGGCAAATCGAGCAAAATGCACAAATCTGCCTTGCCATGACAGTTTGCAGCAAGGCATATTGCCATTGTCATATCTCATGGCTCAAGTTGAATTTCATGGGGTTCTTGGCCATTTTGGAAAGCTCTCATATGATACAACATATGTGTGATCATAGTTTGTTTTGATACCTTTTGGATCTGAGTGAAAAATGCCCCTACATTTGGAAAAAAAGCAAGGCAGATTCTGACTTAGTGAAAATTTCACTAAGTGTTGGAAAAAAGTGACATTTTCACTTTTTGTGATTTTGGCCATTCCATAACTTGAAATCCATGGATAATTGGAATGAGGTGTAGTTGACACTTTTAAAGTATGCCATGAGAGTTACAAATCCATCTTTGGATCAGCCCAAATGGTTGCTTGGATCTCAAGTTATGATCCTTGGAAGTTGGTACCCTAGCCACTTTATTTCATAACTTAGAAAAATTCTAATTTTTTTATGGTTACCCCTTTTACAAGTTATCCCACTTTTCTTGATTTTTCTTGATGAATGATGATTCAAATCACACATTAACATCATTTTAGGGTTAGGGAACCATAATTGGCCAAAAAATCAAAAAGTCAAACTTTGACTTTTGGGCACAGTTGACTTTTTATCAGATGAATTTCAAACTATGCGATCCTCTATGAAATCAAGTCCTTGACCTAAACCAAACTTGATGGATTGATTTCATAGGTGTTATAGGGTGTATTGAATCATGTCCTAGGGTTTAGGGAGCATGTCCTGGTAAAAAATTAAAGGTACAATTGACTTTTCCCAATAAACCCTAATTGTGGTTCTGATGAACTTGACACTTGGGAATCAAGCTTCTTGGATCAATCCATTATTGTAAATGGATCAATGTAGTGTGTTGGAGACCCTCAAATCATGTCTTGAGGTCTTGGCTCATGTTTTGTCCCAAAAGTCAACTTAGGGGTGAATTAGGTCAAGAAACCCTAATTCCTGATTTTTAGTGAATGCATCCCCTGAGGTTAAATTGACTTGATGATTGGGTCCATGAGGTTCCATGGAGCATTTTAGGTTATTCTTTGAAGCATTGGCTCATTCCCAGAGGAAAATTTCCATCTGGAGGCCCTGGTCGACCAAAACCCTAATTTGGTGACACTGTCGATCTTGAGGCTTGGTCCACTTAGAAGAGAGCAGCCTTGTGCTTAATCCTTGATGTGGAAGTCCTCTTGATCCTTTATGGATGTTTGAGAGGTTAGACAAGTTGAAGATCATGTCATTCCTTGATTGATCCTTTGTCTAAGCTCAGAGAGGGCTTGAAATCCTAATTCCTGTTTGTAGTGAATGCTCACCCATCTTTGGGGAGACTGATGAGGCATGAAGGTTCCTCCATATTATGATGTTGATTTGCACAATGATATGACAGATGGTGAGGAAGATTGTGAACTTCCTGAGGAATTAGCCAGGATGTTGAAACAGGAGGAAATGACCATTCAGCCACATGAAGAGTCGTTGGAAGTTATCAATCTGGGAACCGAGGATGCTAAGAAAGAAGTAAAGATCAGGGCTACCCTGGACAAGAATGTAAAGAAGGTGTTGATTGAAATGCTTCATGAATATGTTGACATCTTCGATTGGTCATATCAAGATATGCCAGGGCTTGACACCAATATTTTCGTGCACAAATTGCCTCTCAAAGAGGATTGTCCTCCCGTCAAGCAGAAGCTTAGAAGAACAAAACCAGACATGGAAATCAAGATCAAGGAAGAAGTACAGAAGCAGTTAGATGCAGGTTTCTTGGTTGTTACCAGCTATCCACCATGGGTTGCAAATATTGTGCCGGTACCTAAGAAGGATGGCAAGGTCTGGATGTGTGTTAATTACCGTGATCTGAACAGAGTAAGTCCAAAAGATGACTTCCCATTACCTCACATTGACGTTCTGGTTGACAACATAACTTAGTTCTCAGTATTTTCTTTCATGGATGGCTTCTCTGGCTACAATCTGATTAAGATGGCACCAGAGGACATGGAGAAAAAAACATTCACTACCCCATGGGAAACCTTCTGTTATAAAGTGATGCATTTTGGTCTAAAGAATGCAGGGGCAACCTATCAACGCACAATGGTGACTCTCTTTCATGATATGATTCATAAGGAGATTGAAGTCTACGTTGATGACATGATTGCGAAGTCATAGACCGAAGAGGAGCATTTGGTGAACTTGCATAAACTCTTTGAACGGTTGAGAAAATTCAAGTTGAGGCTGAATTTGAATAAGTGCACCTTTGGGGTGCGGTCTGGAAAATTATTGGGCTTTATCGTCAGTGAAAAAGGTATTGAAGTTGATTCAGCAAAAGTAAAAGCAATTCAAGATATGCCTGAGCCTAGAACATAAAAACAGGTTTGTAGTTTCCTAGGGAGGTTGAACTACATTACAAGATTTATCTCTCATCTTACGGCCACTTATTAACCAATTTTCAAGTTGTTGAGAAAAGATCAGGCTATCAGGTGGAATGATGATTGCCAAAGGGCATTTGAAAAAAATAAAAGAGTATCTTCAGCAACCTCCGATCCTTATACCTCCAGTTCCAGGGACACCACTGATAATGTATTTGACAATACTTGAAAACTCAATAGGTTGTGTACTCGGTCAACACGACGAGACAGGTAGGAAAGAACACACCATCTACTACCTGAGCAAGAAATTCAATGATTGAGAGTCAAGATACTTAATGCTTGAGAAGACATGTTGTGCACTTGCATGGGTTGCTAAGCGTTTGAGGCAATACATGCTGACTCACACAACTCTGTTAATATCCAAGATGGATCCAATCAAGTACATCTTCAAGAAGCCAGCTATCACCAGAAGGGTCGCTCGTTGGCAAATGGTCCTGACAGAATATGACATCCAATACACTTCTTAGAAAACCATCAAGGGTAGTGTTTTGTCCGACTATCTTGCTCAACAACCACTTGATGATTATCAGCCGATGAAGTTTGAATTCCCTAATAAAGACATCATGTATTTGAAAATGAAGGACTGTGAAGAACCGTTAGTTGACAAAGGACCAAATCCTATTTCTAAGTGGTGTTTGATGGGTCCGTTAATGTAAATGGTAATGGAGTTGGGGCAGTTATTGTCACTCTGAAGGGTTCTCATATACTTTTCACCGCCAGACTGACTTTTGAATGCACCAATAATGAAGCTGAGTATGAAGCTTGCATTATGGGTATCGAAGAGGCTATTGATCTGAGGATTAAAACTCTTGACATATTCGGGGATTCCACTTTGGTGATCAATCAGGCCAACGGAGATTAGAATACTCATCAGCCCAATTTGATTCCATACCGAGATTACACGAGAAGACTGTTGACTTTCTTCAATACCGTGAAGCTTTACCATATACCTCGTGATGAAAATCAGATGGCAGACGCTCTGGCTACATTTTCCTCCATGATTAAAGTGAATTGGTGGAATCACGTGCCCAAAATTGATGTGGCATGCCTTGATAGGCTCGCTTATGTGTATGCAGTCGAGACAGTTATAAACGGTAAACCCTAGTATCATGATATCAAGTGTTTTCTGAAAAGTCAAGAGTACCCGGCAGGGGCATCCAACAATGATAAGAAGGCTCTAAGGAGATTGGCTGGTAGTTTCTTCTTGAATGAGGATGACATATTGTATAAGCGGAATTTCGACGTGGTCCTGCTCAGATGCATGGATAGACACGAAGCAGACATGTTGATGCAAGAAGTGCACGAAGGTTCCTTTGGTACCCATGCCAACGAACATGCTATGGAGAAGAAGTTGTTGAAAGCAGGTTATTACTGGATGACCATTATCGCTCCCGAAAGATTCGCATCCAACGGTACAAACGCGAGAGTGGCGCGGAAAACAGAGTCATCAGCAATGTGTATTTATCTCGGGAGAGGGAAAGGAAACACTGCATAAACCTGAAGGAAGGGAAAGAGCATGGTCACGCGACCAAGAGAAACGGGTAACGGAGTCGGTTACGCGAAGGGAAGGTGCTAGCACCCAACGCGTCCATTGTACTCGATGGGATCCACGCTTGTTGTCTGCATCAAAGGGTGTCGTCATCTGGAGCTCCACTGCTACTGGACCGGAGAAGAAACGAGAACAGAAAGAACGGAGAAACGAAGAAGAAAAGAAAAAAAGAAGTGACTCGATAGGACGTTATCGTTGTCCTAGGCCTACGTACTCCTTCAATGCAATGGGAAAGTCAGAGTCAACGTAGTTCGGACGGGAACTGTGGGGGAAGATTGCTCGCCAAGACAATCGTTGTCTTATGCCTACATATCCTCAATCGGACGAGAGAGAGAGAGAGGAATCAGAGCTAATGTAGTTTATGGGTACGACCACGGATGGGTAAGTGTTTTTTATGAGCGACGTTAGATTCGCGTCCAGCAGTTAGGGTCGATGCCTGTTTACGACTCAAACGGAAGGTAACGTGCTCTTTTCTGAAAATGGTCTGGAACCAAACAATCCCGAAGGATAAAAAGATTTGAATTTGTTTTGTGTTTTTTAGACAGAAGTGTTTTTTAGTTAGTTCATAACTTGCATTGCACCAAAGTCTAGGGCACAAGGACGAATACTTAACGAATCGTCCCAAGACAGGACGCCCGCTAAGCACTCTAGAAAGATGAGAGGAAGCCCCTCATTTCTCATTCCCCACGGTTAAGGCTCGTGCGCAATACACTTTATCTTTATTAAGTGTTTTCAAGAAGTTTTGAGGTGAGAAAAGAGAAGACACAAAGGAAACTCTAAAGGGAAACTAAGAGTCCTAATGTTATCATGCATGGATGACCTATGGTTAGTGAGGCTTAGGAAAGACGACTACCTAACCTAATTCTAATCCTACTCCAAGCTTAATCAAAAATTAAGTTGGACTAGGTAGCTCTAAGGGAAAAAGAATCCAAGACTTAATCAAGTCTTGAGATTCATGGGATGAGAAAAAGTGAGAGAGGGGAGAAGCATCTTAAATGCTAAAGCAAACACAAGTATGAAAGCTTAAAAGAGAAAGGAGAAGTTAGAATGTGGATAACTATCCACATCCCATTCACTTACCATTGGCCCCTACATGGTTAGCAAAAACAAACATAAGCAACAATAAGATAAATGAAACCCAAACAAGACACAACCCAAAGAGAAATGGTTATAAACCAAATGAAACTCATCCAAGTCAGAATGTACACCTTAGAGGTGACCCATAATGTTACCAAACAAACTCAAGCAAAGAGAATGCAAACAAGTGGCAAAACATCCAAGAAAGTCATCAAAGAAGGAGTAGAAGAAGAATGAGTGGATATGCAAGGTGATCATGCAAGAATGCTTCAAATAAAATCCAAGTCAAAATTTGGATGACCTAAACATGTGCCTAAACATGCTATACAAGTGTAACATAAGGCATACAAGAAAGTATCCAAGCATTAAGAACCATTAGAAGAAGGAGAAGGAAGCATGTAAATGAAACATGTTAAAGGACGCAAGATGAAACATGAATAACATATGACATGAATACAAAACTCCAAGGTCAGAAACATACATCAAATGAGATGCAAATAAGATATATGACATGGCATACACAAACCAAACACAAGTCAAGAAGAGGCATAGATGAGAAGAAGTGAAAAGATAAGTCAAAAGAGGCATGTAAATCAAACATTGAACATGTGCACAAAATATGCAACAACCTCATACCAATGACCTATAATTGTAATAAAATGACTTATAATGATTCAAACATGGTTCATGAAGTCAAAGAAACAATCCCAAACAATGGCACAAGTGCCTTCTCAAACAAGTAACCAAACATGATCCAAAGATGTGCATAAAAGAGACCTCAAACAAAGAGCAATCAAACAATTAGAAAAACATCTTTAGAAATTACCAAATTAATTCTCAAAACACCTCAACCAGAAAAAAACATCATATTAAAAATTCATGTAAAAATTCACAAGATAAGTCCTTCAATCAATCATGCAAAGTCACATAGGAACCATGAATCAATATGCAAAAGAGAGGGACTAAAATGCAATATGAAAAAGTTTTAAAAATTAAACAAAATTTTTTTTATGTACTTAAATATGTTGATGAATTAATACAAAAATAATGAACTCAAAATGTTTTGTATGCTATGAGAAATAAAATCTACAATGCAAAGTGTGCACAATTGAAACAAATTCAAAAGAAATTAACACAACAATTAATTCAGAGGCACAAAATAAAATAAAAATGGAAAATAAAATTTGACAAAATTTTATAAAACCCTAAATATGCTTCATGAAATTTTTGAGGATTTTTAGATGCATTCTACTAATTTTAAAAATTAAAAAAAGAAATGCAACAATTAATGAAAATAAAAAAGAAAGAAATAAACTAGGAGAATGCAAACAGCAAAACGAAACACATTGAAAATGGGAATGGGCTCAGAGTGGGGGTTCAAAAAGCAAGCCCAAGGCAAAGGTCCAAAAGCGCAGTCAAACATGGAACATATGGATTTCAGTCAACCATCAGACTCAGTCATGACCATACAATTAATCCAACGCACACCATCAGTCAACACAATCACAAGGTAATCAAGATCTAGGCCCAGATCACACGGCACACCATAACCAATGAACACACGCGCACACCAAATCACTCAAGAATTAAAATAAAACCACGTGACAAGCACATGCCATTTTAATGTGCTGGCAAAATTTAAACCACATGATTAATCCTACGCATGCAAATCAGTCAACAAATTAAATAGTAAGCAAGATGCGTGGCTTAGATTGAGTGGCACATGGTAGCTATCATGGAGTAACAAACACACAACCAATAAAATAAAATCAGAATTAATAAAACGTGGCAACATGAAGACCATTGGATCAAACAAATCAACGATAGGATTGCATCTCCTACCTCTAAAACCTTCGCCAGACTAAATCCAAACCAGGTGCCGGAGCCCTAGCTCCGGTCACCTTCTCCGGTGAACACCAACCACAAAATCTCCAGAAATCACATATGAGTATACCATTCGAACCAGAAATCAACAAGGATTAAGAATACCAAACTCATTTCACCAAAAGATCAACACATAAAGCAAATCGAACAAAAGAAAGTTTAGATCCAAAACTTAAATCTCAAAATTCATCCATGATACACGTCCAGATTCAAAACAAAATAGATCATCATGCTCAGTGAACTTCATAGATCATCATGCACACTTAAAATTCCAATTACACGACCATGAAAAGTGAACTTACCTGAGATCTGTAGAGCTTGAAATACCACAAGAACGCCTTCCAAAAGCTGCAGATCTTCCTCTTTTGAGCTCTATTTGCAAAATAAATGCAAATAGAGGCTTGAATCTGGCTAGATCTAAGACTTTGAACTTGATCCCTCTTGAGATGCACTTGATGAAATCCTTGCTTAAAGCTTGAAACAATAGTGGATTCACACTCCTTTCAACTCACTGATCAAGAATATGCCAAGAGATTTTCAAAATCCCTAAAGGAATGAGAGATTCGAAGAGAGAAAGGTGAGAGATGAAAAATGGAATTCTGAACCAAAATGAGTGCATGACCTAATTTTGGACGCATGAGTCAGCTTATATACACTTGGTTATTCCCCTGATTATGATTAAGGTCTTGTTAATTCCTTGATTAGTGACTTTGGGAAGGTTTTGCAAATTGACAAGATGTGATGAATCCACCCATTCACTCGTGCACATTCATGCTTTTCTCCATGTATCACACACACTTCCCTTGCTGATCACTTTTCAAATGAATTTGGGCCTTGTGCATGCTTGGATAATGAGATTTGATCCATTATGCAAATTGGTCACTTGATAAATACACCGTGAATGTGGCACGGTTTGGCATGAAACAAAGGTCAAAAATGATCTTCATGACTTTTACTCAAATAGTATAACATGAATTGAAGCAATAGAAACCATTACAAGTCTTTTTGAATCAAAATGCAAATGGTGTAAAAATTGGTACATGAGAAAACCCTTAAAAACATCTTGCCTTCTTTTGATCATAACTTGAGCTTCACAAATGCTATGAGAACCATCTAGTACTTTTTGGAAATGAGAGAGAAAGATCTCCAACTTTCATGTTGGGGGAAAATTCATTTGAATCTTTCTTGATGATGGAAAATCAAGTTGAATGTAGTGAAAAACTTGCCAAAAATGGAAACTTCTCATTATAGGTCACTTTCCAAATTTAGTAACTTTTGTACAAACCCTTGATTCTTGATACATGGCATGAAAATTAACCCTTGAAGACCATATGAGGATGTGAGACCTTGAAAACCATGAAAAGAACCTCAAAATTCCACAGTTGACTTTCTCCCTTGCAGTTGACTTTTCTTGGTTCACAAACAACTGATCCACTGAACATTCTTCACCATAAACCATAAACCAAACCCTCATATATGGACACATGCAAGCATAAAGACCTCATGACACCATGCTTGAACACACAAAGCCCTCCAAAAAGTCCTTTTGATTCACAAACCCTAATTGGTCCCTCTGGTTAGGAGAGAAAGATTCACTTGTAATCTTCTGCCAATCTTGATCTTGTAAAGATATGATGGACCCCTTGAGACATCTTGAGGCTTGAGACTTGAGAATATGGACCAAGTACCTTGATCCCATGCTAAGAACAATGCTATGCACAATGAAAATGCAAGAAATGAAAAGAAATAAAAGCCAATTAGTATATAAACAAAAAGGGCAAATTTTGATGTGTTACAACCATGGAATCAGATTGTTTTAAATATGCTCGAAAGTGCCATAAATGCCAGATTTATGCTGACAAAGTGCATGTGCCTCCGAATTCTTTGAATGTTATGACATCTCTGTGGCCCTTTGCTATGTGGGGTATTAATATGACCGAAAAGATCGAGCCCACCGCTTCCAATGGGCACCATTTTATTCTAGTTGCCATCGATTATTTCACCAAGTGGGTGGAGGAAGCTTCATTTTCAAATGTCACCAAAAAATTGGTTGCTCAGTTTATTAAGAAGGAGATCATTTGTCGTTATGGGGTTCCTGAAATAATCATCACTGATAATGGTTCTAATCTCAATAACAAGATGATGAAGGAGTTGTGCCAGAGCTTCAAGATCGAACATCACAATTCTTCTTCGTATCGTCCAAAGATGAACGATGCTGTTGAAGCAACCAATAAGAACATTAAGAAGATTGTGCAAAAGATGGTTGTGACGTACAAGGACTGGCATGAGATGTTGCCTTTCTCTTTACATGGGCACCGTACTTCAGTGCGTACTTCAACCAGTGCAACCCCGGTCTCACTCGTGTATGGTATGGAAGTAGTCCTGCCAATTGAGGTTGAGATCCCTTCTCTGAGGGTTATGATGGATGTGAAGCTAGACGAAGCTGAATGGGTCCGAACAAGATTCAACGAGCTGAGCCTCATTGAAGAAAGAAGAATGGCAGATGTATGCCACAAATAGTTATATCAGAGGAGGATGAAGAAGGTCTTTGATCAGAAAGTGCGTCCTCGTTGTTTCCAGGATGGTGATTTGGTGTTGAAACAGATTCTTCCTTCACAGACAGATCACAGGGGAAAATGGACCCCGAATTATGAGGGCCCATACGTTGTCAAGAAGGCTTTCTCTGGCTGAGCCTTGATGCTTTCAACTATGGACGGTGAAGATTTTACGTCCCCTGTGAACTCGGACGCAATTAAAAAAATACTTCGCATAAAAGAGATCTGCTGTACAGCAAAAAGAATAAGTCCAGGAAAAAAAGGGCATCCCGGCGAACCATAAAAAAGGAAAAAGGTTCAGGCAAAAATTATGGATAAAAAAGAGAAAAATGAGTAAATCCGCTAAGTTGAAAACCTGAAAAGGCTACTTAGGCAAAAATGGGTATCCCGGTGGATTGAAAACCCGTAAAGGGCGATCCGGGCAAAAGTTAGGGATTAAAGCGAAAGGCTGCGATCTGAATAGTCTGTACTTCAAGGATAGGAATCAGTCCAATAACCCTGCTCGGAAAGTAGAGTATTCGGAGCGTTTTGAATACATACAAGTCATAGCAAAATTGAAACTCAATGGAAAACTATTTTTACATTGCCACTAGTGTAGTTTCTTTTCTTTTTATGCAATTACCTCTTTCTAGGAATTGCTTATTGATGTAAATGCTCATTTACAGGCCAATTCAATAAATAAATTCATTTTCATTCAAATAGCTTCTTCTTTTGTTTTCATTTTACTGTTTTGTTTTGCAAAAACGTCCGAATTTTTGATAAACATTGCATTTGAAAACAATAAAGCTCTACAAGAACATGCATGAAAACATTTAAAATTGCTTTCAATGTTGAGTGTCCTTGAGTGGTAAATTCATACCGTATATTACCCCGGGGCACATGTGTGTATCTTTTTGTGTGTTTGCAGGCACATGTATTCGTCCTCAATGGTTAGCACGTGCAAGTCAAAGACCATTCTCCTCCCACAACACTAGCTGCATGGTTCAAATATGAGAATGAATGTTTCCTCAGCAGAAACGGCCAAGGTGATATTGTCCTCGGCAAAGTGTTATTATTCTCCCCAACAAGAGTCCAGAGGTTCGGTTTCCCCGGTCAGAATTGGATTTTTCTTTTCTCCAGTAAGAGTTCAGGCCACAGACAGGGCAATGATGGTTTGTGTTGCTCTCCGAGCAGGTTGGCATCCCCAGCAAGAGGCTCGTTTGACCTTCCTTCTCCACTAGTGTTTCTCTCCCCACATAATACTAGTTTATAATCTTCTCATCAAGTCAACAAGCATTTCCTTCCTCAGCAAAGGTTTGTTTGATCTCAGTTCCCCCAGCAGCCAGGTCAGGAGGTTGTCATTTCCCTAGTAAAGCCCTATGGTTATAGGCTCTCCTCAAGCAGGACTGGTTCTAGTGATGTCTTCACAACCAAGTCATCACTCCCCGCAATTCAGAGTCCATATGTATTAACATTACTCCCCAGCCGAGTTGTTGATTTTTTCCCCACAGAGAGTCAAAAGATCAGATCAGTGATTATTTCCTCAGCAGAGTTTTTAATCATCATCCCCAGCCGAGGATCCTCTTTGCATCTTGCATATAGTAAACATTGTATCCTTAAAACGCATATCATTTCCATTTCGTATGGAGCATTACGCCATAGAAAAATTCAAACATATGCATTCGAAGCATAAGCCAGGTTTGGATATTCTTATTTCCAGACGTCCCCCAATAGAGAAGGGTTTAGCTCAAGGAGTTCAATCTTACTTTATCCCCGGTGAAGTTGCCAATCTTACGTGTTTATCTTACTGGTATTCCCATGCAGAGTCGTCTGTTCAGGCTTCTCTTTTTTCCCTAGCAAAAAATGGTGTAACTGTAGCCCCAAGTAGGCACCCCAATCAATCCTTAGGGTAGTAAATCTGTTGTCCCCTCACACCCATCATCCGAGGTTTGGTTGCGTTTATCTTTATAGTTTCGAGACACTGTTCTTTTAACACTCGTCCATATTTGTTTCATTTCCTCAATACTTCGTCCGTGTTGATCCCCCATTTCTTTCAACACTCGTCTGTGTTTATTTTAGGTTCATCAATACTCGTTTGTATTGATCCTAGATTTGTAAACACTTGTCCATGGTCTTTCAACACTCGTCCGTGTTTATTTTAGGTTCACCAATACTCGTTCGTATTGATCATAGATTTGTACACACTCATTCATGGTCTTTCAACACTCATCCGTGTTTGTTTCAGGTTCACCATTACTCGTTGGTATTGATCCTAGATTTGTAGACACTCGTCCGTGGTCTTTCAACACTCGTCTATGTTTGTTTCAGTTTCATCAATACTCGTTCTTATTGATTCTAGATCTGTAAATACTCGTCCGTGGTCTTTCGACACCCGTCCGTGTTTGTTTCAGTTTCATCAATATTCGTCCATATTGATCTTAGACACTCGTCTGTGGTCTTTCGACACTCGTTTGTGTTTATTTCAGTTTCATCAATATTCGTCCATATTAATCTTAGGCACTCGTCCGTGTTTGTTTCAGCTTCATCAAAACTCGTTCGTATTGATCATAGATCTATAGACACTCATCTGTGGTCTTTCAACACCCTTCCGTGTTTATTTCATTTTTGCCAATACACGTTCGTATTGATTCTGGATTCTTAGCCACTCGTCCGTGTTCTTTCGACACCCGTTCGTGTTCGATTTCATTTCCTCAATACTTCGTCCTCATTGATCTTATACACTCGTCCGTGCTTGTTTTAGTTTCATCAATATTCGTCCATATTGATCATAGGCACTCGTCCGTGTTTATTTCAGCTTCATCAATACTCGTCCGTGATGAACCTAGAGTCCATATACTCGTAGTAATTTCTCTAGCACTCGTTTGTATTGATACTAAGCACTTGTCTATGTTTATCCCCAGCGCAGTTAAGTACCCGTCCGTGTTTGTTTCGCTCTATTCCATTACTTCGCCCGTATTAATTTTTGACGCCCGTCCGTTTTCATGGTTTACACCTCTTATTACTTGTTCCCCAGCGGAGTCGTCCCCCCTTGTAGGTTGCGAATTTTGTGTGGTTATTTTGGTATTCAATTTTCTTCTTGACGTTCGTCCATGTTCACTCTCATCTTTCTTTGATATCCGTCTATATCATCTTTCGATACTCGTTCATGTTGTTAACCTAACCACTCGTCCGTGTACATCTTTCCTTAATACCCGTAAATATCATCTTTCGATACTCGTTCGTGTCGTTAACCTAAACACTCGTCCGTGTTCATCTTTCCTTAATACATGTAAGTATCATCTTTTGATACTCATCCGTGTCGTTAACCGAATCACTCGTTCGAGTTTGTTCTCGTTCTTTGACACCCTTCCGTATCATCTTTCGATACTCGTCCATATCATTGATCTAAACCTACGTCTACGTCTTACCCCGTGATTCTAGACATCGGTCAGTGTCGTTCCTTCTCCATAGCAGTTTTTTCAACCTCACCTATCCTTTTAGCCCTAGTGGAGTTTTACATTCATCCAATATTTTACCCTTTATTTATACCCACGGAGTGCAAAATTTCTGTTTCCTTTGGTATTCAATCCCTATTTACCTCGAATGTTTGAAAGCTACCGCTCTCATCCCTTCAGGTCCACAGTTGATTGAATAGGGGCAGCTGTAACACCCCAAAATTTGGCCTCCTATTTATACCCATAATAAGTGGCTTATGCTTCACCTGTCATATGCATTTAGGTCATAAACATTACACATGCATCATTGGTCTTCCCAAGGCATGGTATCAAGGGTTTCTTCATCATTGATTGTGCAAAGCAAAGAGAATGAGGTATCCTCAATCACCCAAGCGACAAAGGCTCTTAAAAACTCAAGACACATCATTTGGTTCACCATTTCATCAAGAGATTGAGATACACAAGAAACTTGAAGAGAATCACCTCCTACTATCTCTTGATCCTCTAACTTGGGTTTTGGTCATCTGAGTATAGGACAACTCCATTGAGCAAGAATCTTGAAGCCTTGATACCATCTCATCACCTACAACATCGTAGTTTAAGAGGATTTCCATCATCTCCAAAGGAATTAAGGTTTTGAACATTGATCAATATCTCCTAACCTTCGAGGCCCAAAACTATGGTTTTGCCTAAAATCAGTTTATTTCCGATTTTTTGGGAAAGACTTGATTCCATGGCTCTCTATGTGTTCTCAATTATCCAGGATTGGAATATGGACCATCAATTTCATTCAGAAGGATTTTAATGGGCCAGATGATTGAAAATCAGACAAATTGGGAATAAAGTCACTGATCAAGGAAAAAGCCAACTCTTGACTTTTTTAGGTCAAATTCATGTTCATCATGTCAAATATGGTCAATGGGTGAGATTTGATCAAGAAATATCCAAGGAATCATGAGAAATCAAGAATGGTGGAAGGTTACCAATTTGGGAAATTTAGGGTTCTTAAGGACTTTCCATTTTGGGAAAGTTTTCCTTAGATTTCAGCCATCTTCAAGCCCATATTTAAGCATGATGCAAGCTTCATTTCAATTTTAGTTAAATATCAATTTTGTAGAGTGTTCTTCAAGCTTTCCAGCCATATAATGAATGGTCCATTTGGATGTGTAGATCAAAAGTTATGATCAATCAAAGTTAGGATCATCAAGTTGTTCAAATGAAAAACTTAGAATTTTTTCTAAGTCCCAAAAGTCAGTTTTGTGACCATGTTTTCAACACCAATTTCCATCATGTTTTAGACCTCTTTTCAATTTGATTTCCACATCAAATTTGTAGTATCAAGTGTCCTCTTTGATTTGGTATCAAGAACTTGAAGATTGGATCAAAATTCAAGGAGATATAATGCTTGAAAGTCATGATCATCAAATGGTTCAAATGGGAAAACACTTAGAAAATTTCTAAGTCCAAAATTCAGCATGGATCACATAACTTTCAACTCCTTTTTTGTTGATGCCCAAGGCCTCTAATCCAATTCCATTAAACACCAATCTCATTCTATGTCATCTCCTCTTTCTAAGAACACCAAGATCATCCATTTTGGTTCCATATCCATTGAAATATTGTCCTCCAAAGCCACCACCATGAGAATATTCTTCATAACATGAACAATGCTATTCCACTCCAAATCTAGAACTAAACCATGCCAATATTATGCGCACCATTCATGCCTTTGTCATTACTACAAATAGCCACACAAAGTCTTACATTCCATGCACCCTTACATAACCTCACTTCATGTGGCCATGAGAAAAAACATAAACAAACGAATCGTCTTCCTTCGGGATTCTCTTCTTACGTCATTCACTTTAATGTAAAGGCACGCTATTTCCGTTCTACCTCAAACAGGTAAACGCATAAGACTCCACACAACGAGCGACAACACCTAAACTGCTAGAACGTGAACGTTAGCGTCTTTCACTAAAAAAAACACAAAACAAACAAAGACCCTGTAGGTCGAACTATGTCTCTAATTTTTGCCTGGACCGCCCTTTCGGGTTTTCAATCCACCGAGACATTTTTTTTTTGTTTTTTTTTGTTTAGGCGAAGTATTTCTTGACTACGTCAACATTTGTGGGGTAGGAAAATTATTCTCCATCCATGGTTGCAAGTCTCAAGGCGCCAACTGAGAAGGCTTTCTTGACCATATAGGGGCCATCATAATTCGGAGTCCATTTGCCCCGGGAATCAGCGAGAAATGATTGTATCTTTTTGAGCACGAGGTCTCCTTTTCGAAAGACACGGGGTCAAACCTTTTTGTCAAACGCTTTCTTCATTCTTTGTTGATACAAATGACCATGGCACAGAACCGTTATTCGCTTTTCTTCGATCAGATTCAGTTCATTGTGTCGACTTTGACACCATTCAGCCTTTGTTAGCTTAGCTTCCATCAATACCCGGATTGATGGGATCTCTACTTCTATGGGAAGCACTGCCTCCATGCCATATACTAGAGAGAAAGGGGTTGCCCATGTTGAAGTATGGACAGATGTGCGATAACCGTGAAGAGCAAAGGGTAGCATCTCGTGCCAGTCTTTGTAAGTTACAACCATCTTTTGAACGATTTTCTTAATGTTCTTGTTAGTCGCTTCTACCGCTCCATTCATCTTAGGTCGGTAGGGAGATGAGTTATGGTGTTCGATCTTGAACTCAGCGCACAACTCTTTCATTATCTTGTTGTTCAAGTTGGATCCATTATCAGTAATGACCTGGCTTGGAACACCATAACGGCAGATGAGGTTATTTTTGATAAATCGGACCACCACTTGTCAGGTTACGTTGGCGTATGACGCTAATTTGACCCACTTGGTGAAGTAATCAATGGCTACCAGGATAAACCGATGTCCGTTTGAAGCTTTGGGTTCGATCATGCCAATCATGTCGATTCCCCATATGGAAAAAGGCCATGGGGAAGAAAGAACTTTGAGATGTGTTGGCGATACATGGATTTTGTCTGAGTATATCTGACACTTGTGACATCTCCTCATGTACTTGTAGCAATCGGATTCCATGGTCAACCAATAGTACCCGGCTCTTAGAGTTTTTCTCGCCATTGTGTGTCTGTTGGCATGAGTGCCAAAGGATCCTTCGTGAATCTCTTTCATCAATAGGTTTGCTTCTGGTCTGTCTACACATCGGAGCAAGACCATGTCAAAGTTTCTCTTATAGAGTGTATCACTACTCAGAAAGAAGCTGCCAGCCAGTCTCCTGATGGTCTTCTTGTCTTTTCTGGATGCCCCAGGTTGGTACTCTTGTTTGTGAAGGAAGCATTTGATATCGTGATACCAAGGTTTGTCGTCTATGACTACTTCGACCGCGAAGATGTAAGCAGACCATTATAGGCGCATTATTTCGATCTTAGGTATGTCGTTCCATTGACCTACATTAATCATGGAAGAGAGAGTGGTAAGTGCATCATCCATGTGATTCTCTTCACGAGGGATATGATGAAACTCAATTCTGTTGAAGAATGGTAACAACCTTCTCGCGTAATCTTTGTAAGGAATCAGTCCTGATTGGTATGTGTTCCAATCTCCTTTGATCTGATTGATAACCAGGGTTGAGTCTCCATATACATCCAAGTTCTTAATCCTTAAGTCAATTGCTTCTTCGAGACCCATGATACAAGCTTCGTATTCGGTCTCATTGTTTATGCACTTGAACGTCAATTTGGCAGTGAAAGGAACATGGGTACCCTGAGGTGTTATGATGATTTCCCCAATTCCGTTTCCATAATTATTGACAGCTCCGTCAAAGATTAGTCCCCATTGGGAACCTTGTTCTGGCCCTTCATTGGGTAACGGTTCATCGCAATCTTTCATTTTTAAATACATGACATCTTCGTCTAGGAAGTCAAATCTGACTGATTCCTGATCGTCAATCGGTTGATGAGGCAAATGATCGGCTAAAATACTTCCTTTGACGACTTTCTAAGCATGGTACTCAATGTCGTATTCCGATAAGAACATCTGCCAACGGGCAATCCTTCCTGTGAGAACAGGTTTTTCAAATACGTATTTGATTGGATCCATTTCGGAGATTAACCAAGTAGTGTGGCAAATCATGTACTGGCGAAGACGTTTGGCTACCCAAGCCAGAGCACAACAAGTTTTCTCAAGCATAGTATACCGAGTTTCACAGTCGGTAAACTTCTTGCTCAAGTAGTAGATGGCAGACTCTTTTCTTTTTGTTTCGTCTTGTTGGCCAAGTACACAACCCATGGAGTCTTCCAAGACTATTAAATAGATGATAAGTGGTCTTCCCTCTACTGGAGGTGACAGGATAGGTGGATTCAACAGGTATTCCTTGATACTGTCGAAGGCGGTTTGGCAGTCTTCTATCCATACACAGTCCTGATTCTTTTTGAGTAATTTGAAGATTGCCGCACATGTCGCGGTCATAAGGAATATAAATCTGGAAATGTAATTCAACCATCCCAGGAATCCTCTGACTTGTTTTTCAGTCTTTGGAGAAGGCATTTCTTGAATAGCCTTGACCTTGTCAGAATCAACCTCAGTTCCTTTCTGGCTAACGATGAACCCTAGCAGTTTCCCTGAGCGGACACCGAACGTGCATTTGTTGGGATTCAAGCAGAGTTTGTATTTCCTCAGACGCTCGAATAATTTTGATAGGTGGGTCACATGTTCCTCCTCTGTTTTAGATTTGGCAATCATATCATCGACATACACTTCAATTTCTTTGTGTATCATGTCATGAAACAGATTAGTCATGGCCCTTTGATAGGTTGCCCCGGGGTTCTTCAAACCGAACGACATTACCTTGTAACAAAAGGTGCCCCATGGGGTGATAAAGGAAGTTTTCTCCATGTCTTCCGGTGCCATTTTGATTTGATTATAGCCCAAGAATCCATCCATGAAGGAGAAGACTTTGAACTTTGTTGTACTGTCAACCAACATGTCTATGTGTGGTAAGGGAAAGTCATCCTTCAGACTGGCCTTGTTCAGATCCCTGTAGTCTACACACATTCTGACCTTTCCGTCCTTTTTTGGAACTGGTACTATATTGGCTAACCATTGAGGATATTCTGATGTGGAGAGAAAACCTGCGTCAATCTGTTTCTGTACTTCCTCTTTGATTTTGATGGCCATATCCGGGTGAGTCCTTCTCAACCTTTGTTTCACTAGCGAACATTCTAATTTTAACGATAAATGATGCTCCACAATGCTGGTATCCAACCCTGGCATGTCCTGATAGGACCAAGCGAATACATCGGGAAAATCTTTGAGAAGTTTTATCAAACTTTCTTTGACAGTTGGACTGAGAAGTGCCCAAATCTTGACTTCTTTTCTCTCTTCTTCTGAACCTAAGTTGACAGTTTCCAACGGCTCTTTGTGAGGTTCAATGGACCTTTCCTCTTATCTGAGTAATCGGGAGATCTCTTCGGGAATTTCTTCGTCATTTTCTTCTTCAACCTCAAATACCGGGAATTCAAAGTTGGGAGAAGGTATTGGATCGTATGTTTCAATGGGGTTTAAAACAAGCAATCTGCATGACGTGATGGTTGATTTTTAGAAGAGATAGAGAGAATGCAAGAGTGTGTGTAGTGTATTTTCTGAAAAATGCTTGTCTTTATTATTTGAGTTTTTTTTTAGGATTACCATTTTCTGAAAAAAGCGAAAAGCGAAAACAACAATAAAATGCGGAAATTACATAAAGACATTATTTTATTTATGATTTGGTCGATTCTTGAAACTACAGCCCTATAAAACAAAATTTTGTCGCTTTGGGCGAATCGAAGAGAGACATTTACATAATGTGAGCCCTATCAAAACACCTGTTTCACCTGGGCAGGGTGAAAGGTTAAAACAAAGACGGCAATTACTTAGACTTATGAACGATTTTCGGGGCATCGACAGCAACCCATTGGCGGCGAACTCCTCGGTGAATCACAAAGTCTGGTACTTTCCTTCTTGGTTTGTCTTCAGAAATAAAGCTGATTTCTGGTGGAGCAGGATCATGGGAATATGTCTCCCAGGTAGAGTTGTCATAGGAGGATTCTTCTGTTGTATCTTGCACAGTGTTTGCACTCTCAGGTGGATCTCCCCATCCAGTTGGCTGGATTTCTTTGAGCCTGATACGAGAGCTTTCAAGAGCAGTGTTCATAACCAAGAAGTCGTACTTTCCACTCGGTTGTCCTAAAGTGTCCCATATTTTCGTGGAACTAAAGGAGTCATCCCTCTCGATGGCGTTGACTTCGGGAAAAGCGTAGTTAAGGAACTCTTGTCCTGCAACCTTTGCAAATTCATGGTCGTGCTAGATATTTTCTGAATGCCTTGAGTAATGATCCCATGATTCGGTGGGGACACAGGTATTCTTTTCAATGATGCTCAGTTGATATGCATCGTTGGGCGGACTCTTTTGCCCCAAGTCTCCTGGGTATGGCTGCCAGATAGGCAGGCCATCCATTGGGCCATAATAGTCATAGTCAAAGCTGTCTTTCATCAGAGTGTCCTCCTCTAATGAGTTTGGTGGAGCACGACATCCTTCCGGATCACAATCTCCGTATATCATTTTGACATCTGATCTTGGTATATATCTCAGACTCTGTGCGGGATAGCAAAATGGCGTATGCACCTCTCCCTGAGACATATAACTGTCCTTGTTGAGATAGGACTTCCACTCTTCATCTGAATCGGAGGAGCCACCCTCGTTGATGGTATGGACTTCTTGAGATACTGGGTGAAGAAAACCTCCACTGTGGAAGAAGTTATGAATGGGATGAAAACTTTCATCTTTAGTAGCAGTCTGGGTACAGGTGAAGGAAAAACAAAGACCTTTCTTCGTCTTGTTATCAGTAGGAATGACAAGCTATCCCCATCCTTTTGCATTGTTACTTTTGATCATTTTGAGAGCATCTTTGTATAAGGAAATCGATGTTCCTTTTTCTGATTGGTTATCATTGCTCACCGAAAGTACTTGGAACTGGGTTCCAACAACCTCCTCTGGTTCTACATAAGTGGACGACGATAAGTTGCTCACGATCAAGGCTTGCTCTCCGCAGACTGTGACTAGCTGGTCATTCTTGACGAACTTCAGCTTTTGGTGAAGTGTCGAAGTGACTGCCCCAGCCTCGTGTATCCAAGGTCTTCCTAACAAATAATTGTATGCTGCCCGGATATCCATGAAAGTGACCTGGAATGTGTGAGGACCGATAGTTATGGGAAGGTCGACTTCGCTGATAACTATTTTTCGGGATCCGTCAAATGCTTTAACGATGACCTCACTGCCCCTCATCAGAGATCCTTGAAATGATAGTCGCATTAGAGTAGATTTTGGCATAACATTCAGAGCTGATTCGGTATCTACCAGTACGCTGGATAAAGCATCGTCCTGGCAGTTGACTGTAATATTAAGTGCCATGTTGTGATTTTTGCCTTCTTCCGGCAGTTCTTCATCACTAAATCCCAAATTGTTGCAGGAAGTGATGTTGGAGATGATTTTGTCAAATTTTCTTATTGTCACATCTTGTTCCACAAAGGCTTGCTCTAATACTTTCTGTAGAGCTTCCTTGTGAGCTTCAGAACTAAGTAGAAGAGATAGCACAGAGATTCTTGAAGGAGTTTGCAACAGTTGATCAACAATGTTGTACTCGCTCTTCTGGATGAGCTTCAGCATCTCATTGTTGTTTTTTGAAAGGTCGGAACCACTGGATTGACCGACTGGTTGATTAGGAACTTCTGTTTGAGGTTCCTTTTCTCTGGTGGGTTCTCCAACTCCTCGGTTTAAGATCCGACTGCTCCGTGTTACTCGACTGATGTCTGCAATATTCACGACAGAGGGTAATGGAGTTTCCTTTCCATTCTCAATTGTTGTTGCACCGTATTTGTAAGGGATAGCTTTATCAGATTTGTACGGTACTGGTCCCGGCAGATAGATAACTACAGGAGCCTTTTGATTTTTCTGACCATCGTAGCTAGCCTCAATTGGTTCGAGGTTGAGAATCTTTCCACTATCAATGGGAACTCTTGATTCATTGAGTAGAGGGATTATGGTGTATACATCTTTGGCCACTTCTCGTTTAGGGATTAAGACAACGTCTTTGCCTCATTTGGGAGGATAGTCTGACATTATGTTGATCGAACCAGAGCTTGAACACGGTCGAACCTCTTTGTGGTCCAACTGACTTTGAAGGGCTGCTCGCACGAGGTAGCATCCTTGATTATCGTTTGAGCAAATTCTACAGTGCTCATAATTGTGTGGTGGCACCCGACCACGTCCGTTTTGTATGCAGTGTAACCTTACTAGATCTATTTCCATTGATCGAACATCCTGACTTTGATGCCTAGTAGGGTTCCCGTTCGTCATATTGACTTATTGTGTGTCTTCATATATATAGATCAAAAGCCACCAATGGTTCAACAAGTGTTGCAGTGTTCTTTGAACGAGTGCGCATCCTTGGTCACTCTCACGACATACTTTACAGTTTTGATAATCATGGGAAGTCAGAAAACCGAGCTGGACTTACTTAGCGTGTAATTCCACCAGACTGGTATTCATAGAGCGAATATCAAAGATTTGAATCATATTAACTTGATAATGACTTCTATCCCTGTAGTCCTGAATCCATCTAAGATCCATCTGACGCTGGAGGGCCTCTTGTACAAAAGAGCATCCCTGATTGTTTACTGAGCAGATCAGACAGGAACCGTAATCGTGCCGTGGCAGATCATGATGTTGGCTTTGCCTTGAGTGCATTGCCACTAAGTTAACATTCATTGCTAGAATGTTGTGGTTCTGGATGATGTTGGAATTTATATAAGTCATGTTGACTTCCCGAATTTGGTGATCTTGGATCCACCTGTTCTTGTAGAGCCGATTGCACCACAGAACATCCTTGATTGTCTTTAGAACAGATATCACACTGGTGATAATTATGAGACGGTACATGACCGTATCCGCTCTGTCTGCAATGCATCTTGACCAGGTTGGTTCCCAATAAGAGTACATCGTGAATTTGATAGCTGTGGTTAGACTCTTCTTCTATCAAATTTACTGCAGCCTTCTCGTGTTGAGGCAACGGGTTAGTCTAAACATTTGGATTTGTATCCTTGAAGGATAAGACCCCACTCCTAACAAGCTTCTGCACATCGGGTTTGAAGCTGAGACAATTTTCTATGTTATGCCCTGGTCCTCCTTGATGGTAAGGGCATGTCTGATCCGCTTTGACCCAAAAAGAGGATTTTCTGGTACTGTAAGAGGAGACCTAGTTTGGACGTGCCCCTTGACCAGTAGTAGTGGAAATAGCTCTGCGTACAACATTGGTATAGGGTCGAACCCTTGTGGTCGTGTTGTACGGTTGTTGTTGTACTGAGGACGAGCCTGCTGAAGAGGCTGTTGTGTCCTTTGCTGATATTGTTGCTGATTCGATTGGCTCTGAGCAACCTGAGGTTGATACGTTGGAACAGGCGCGGGGTTGATAGCAGGAGTTACAGCCGCTACTGGTTGGTATCTTCGCCTTTGCTTTCCGAGAGAGATAATACCAATATCTTGCTCTTTTTTCTTAGGGAAAGCACTACCATATCTTTTGGTACTGCTTGATGGTCCGGTATCTTTGACCAGACGTCCTTCTTGGACTGCCTCTTCAAGGCGTACTCCCATATTCACCATTTCAGTAAAGTCGCTGGGCGCACTGGCGACCATTCGCTCGTAATAAAATGAGCTTAAAGTTTTCAAGAAGATCTTTGTCATCTCTTTTTCCTCAAGAGGTGGACAAATCTGGGCGGCAATTTCACGCCATCTTTGAGCATATTCCTTAAAGGTTTCCTTGTCCTTCTACGACATGGCTCTGAGTTGATCTCTATTCGGTGCCATGTCTAGGTTATACTTATATTGCTGAATGAAGGCAGTGCCAAGATCTCTGAAAGTGATGATCTTGGTGCGGTTTAAACCCATGTACCATTTGAGTGCGGCACCGGTTAAACTATCTTGGAAGTAGTGGATCAGTAGCTGTTGATTCTCCGTCTGAGTTGACATCTTTCGAGCGTACATCACCAAATGACTTTGAGGGAAAGAGTTGCTCTTATATTTCTCAAATTCGGGCACCTTGAATTTGTGCGGAATTTTCACATTGGGGACCAAACAAAGGTATGCGGCGTCTTTTCCAAATAGATCCTGACCGCGAATGGCATGCAGTTCCTTCTGCATCTCCAAGAATTGCTCTTGGAACTCATTCAATCTGTCGTACATACTTTCATTCCCACCAGAAGGTATATGTGGAATCTTTCCTTCCGGGATAGTGTGTACCACGGGTGGTGGTATAGTCATTATGGCTGTGACTCTTGGTGCTTCCCTATCCCGAAGTTTGTAACCTTCAGAAGTTGCTGTCGTGCCCCTTGCATCTTCGCTTTCCCGAAGTTTGTAACCTTCAGGCCCAGCGGTTCCTGCTGCAGTTTCTGGATCTTCCGTGATCGGAGGAATATATCCTTCCGGGATATAGTTGAGTGGCATGCCCCAGGTACGATCTTTAGGCATGTTGTACCGTGGATCATAGTTTTCCACTATGGGCGTAAATGTGATCTCTGACATCACAGTCCTTACGTGAGAATGATGAATGCTATGCAATGATTATATTTAAATTTTTTGTTAATCAAAAGAAACTTCAACAATTGGATTGCAAATATCATACAGTGGGGAGAACCCCGTTTTATTGAATTCAAATATTGCGGAAATGGAAATACAGTATTTTACAAAGTGCTGTAAAAGGAAATGTCTAGACTTATGGATCCTGAGTCCTCTCTGAGGAGAGCTCAGGTGCTACTTCTGGTATTTTCCTTTTCTTTGACCGGGGTTCTTGAGCCGTTGTTGGGTTGTCATTCCTTTGCCAAGTGAAAGGAGCAAGCAAATTCCTTCGGTCTTCTTGACTTTCTACAACATGTTGCTCTAAAATCTCGATCAGAGCATCTTTTTCTTTTAACAGTTGCTGCATTTTGGTACACTCCACATTGAGAATACGGTACTTGTTCTTCCAAGACTTCCTTTCCCGTTGAACTTTGTTGAGAGCGACCTGGAGTTTTTTCGTATCAGACATAAAATAAAGGACAAATTCTTTTAACGGAAGAACTTCTTGACGAGGGTAAGGCATCCTCAGCTTGAGAGCTCTAGTTTGTACCCAGTGGAGATAAGGTTCCACAGAGATACAGTCTGGTTTTCCTAGAGACTCTCTTCCTTTCCTGTGAACATATTTCCAGGCATGCACTATTTCTGTCTTTAGTGCCCTGTCACTTTCTCCTTCCTTGAAGAAAAGACCTTCCAGATGGGCATTACGCGGGATATGTCTCATCGGGTATCCGAATTGACGATGGACTAAAACTGGATGATAATTGATTCCTCCTTTAGTTCCTATGAGGGGTACATTAGGGAAGTTTCCACAATGGTTGATGATTCTCATCCCGTCATAGATCCGATTGTACCAATCTATGTCAGAGTTGGTAAGAGACATGATTCTCTGTGACCAACACAAAGTACTCTTATGATCCCAGAAAGCGACAAACTTTGGTAAATGGGAAGTGAACCATTTGTATAGCAGGGGTACACAGCATGCGATCATTCCTCTGCTGTACAAATTCCTTAAGTGTACAGAATAATAAGTATCTGCGAGCAAGGTCGGTACAGGGTTTCCAATCAGAAATATCTTAATGGCATTGATATCAACGAAGCTATCAATGTTGGGGGAAAAGGAACAACCCGTGGGTGAGTAGAACAAAGATATCTTTGAAAGCAATAACGTTTCCTATTCTAGCAAAGTACAGGGCTTTATCTATCAAAAACTTGGTCGGTAAACCTGGGATTCCATCCATAGCGGTCATGTGAGTCCTGACTTCTGACTCGTCCAAATGGATTGATTTTGTAATGGTTTGATCCTTCAGAATTTCTTCTAGTCTAGAAAAGGGAGCTTGGTCAGTAATGGGTAAATCAGTCAGGTGAGAATACTCCTCTAGTGTTGGTGCTAGTTGATAATCCGGGAATTTGAAACAGTGATAAACCGGATCGTAGAACTGAATCAGGGTAGACAGTATTCCTTCAATTACATGGACCCTTAACAGAGACAGTAGTCCTCCGTACTTAGCTTTGAAAGCATCAGGGTTGGTGATCATCCTTGCCAACCTTCTCAAAACCTCTAATTTTGGAACCTTGAAGGTGTACTTGTGAGTCTTCCTTCTACCGAAATCCATAATGCAATCTTTTTCTCTCTTATATTTGCAATCATTATCTTAGTTTAATTTGAAAAAGAGAGACTAGAAAAGAAGATTTTTTGATCTTTGTTTAGAAGTTTTTTAATGAAATGAATGCATGAATGCAGCACACAAAAACATAGAAAAAACATGGGTTCAAAGGTTCAGCGTCACGAGCATGGAGTCATGGCTCTACCCATTCCTAAAGGTTGTACTATGGTGAATTTTATACCTGTCCTCAAAATCATTGACCCCTCTTGGGATAACAACAGCAAGCTGGTTCACCCGAGCGAGCTGTAGTATCTTGGAGTAATCTCAAATGAGGGTAGTATCGCGTGACAACTATTTCCGATAGCTTTCGCACTACAAAAAGTTACATGGTCTCAGTCTACTAAATCCCCAGTTTCATGGATACCACAATCGAACAATCTGTTTTCGCAACTGAAGTCACTAGACATTGAATCCACAAAGGGTATCTCCACTGATTCGATGGTCTACCAGGATCGCTTATTTGGGAATCACTCCCTGTAAGACCACCCATATATTATATCACTTATCTTAGGTATCACTCAAACTTTCCACATGCGGCATAACCCGCAGTCCCATTAGCAGAAAAATAAACACGGATATCAAGTAGGAAAAGCGATATATATATATATTCCTAAAAATAACATCCTAGACCTCTTAAGAATTCTAGTCTATAATCCTAATAGACAAAATGACACTCCCAACAGAGTCGCCATTTTTCTGTGGAAAATGGGGACGATGATGACTAAGGTAAGACAGATCCTAGCAATGAATCCCCAGCAGAGTCGCCATTTTTCTGTAGCACGCGATTTTTGTCGGTGACGCGACCACCTTATCGCGGGAATTAGGCTTTCTCAATGAAGATAAGGGGGTGCTACTTTCTGATTTCTTATTTATCTCATGAAGCTGGAAGGGAAAGAGAAAACTATATAAAACTAACCTTGCACGCGAATGTTTAACTGAACAAACGCTTTAAGAGATTCGGGGAGTTCGGGGTCAGGTTATAGAATGGGGAGTTGTCAATTACCCATCCTATATGTGGTTATCCACAGGGTGTTAGCTTTAGGTTTCGCTTTGTACTTGATGGTGTTTATCCGTTAATGGGTTGGGAAAGTTTCTTGGGAAATATGAGAGGGAGAGTGAGTTTTTGTTAATGTTTGGGTTTTCCGATGTTTTTGGTAAGGCACTGGACCTAAGTTTTGATTGGTATGAAGGTACTGGACCTAGAGTTTTTGTTTAGTATGCTCGCTAAGATTTCGCAATCTTATGCCTACGTATTCCCGTTTAAATGAAACAGGGAAATCAGAGCAATCATAGTTCCTCCTATTCTATGGGAGGAAAAAGATGTTTTGGTGTCTTGTTCAAAGCCCAAGATTGAAGCTAAAAGGTTAAGTATTTGTGTCTTGTTCAAAGCCCAAGATTGAAGCTAAAAGGTTTGACTGAGAGAGAATTTGTCATCTCTAAAGGGAGACATCTCGTCTGTTTATCACAATTGTTGGGTGACTGTTTATAAAGGAGGATTACTTTAACTGAGATATGAGAATCCAGCAATGCCATAATTTCCTTTATGAGGGATTTATCCTGAAGGGGAAAACTTTAACTCAGTGTAGAGCAATGCCATTTTTTCTTAGGAATTTCTCATGCTAAGAGAGGGACAGTGGCGTGGATGTAAATAATCCAGAGGCTTGCCGCTTACATCAATTAGATGAAAGAGAGGGTTTACTAGGATAACAGATGGATAAAAACTTGGATATTTGAGTCAACAAGTGTGCCACTTACAGCAGTTATTTGGGATTAGGGTTTATTTTGAATGTCTGTTTTGATAAGTGATAAACAGAGAAATGACTACCTACAGAGGGATTTTGATTTCCTCTGGGGGGATGTTGATTTTTGTGTGCCTTGATCAAAGCCCAAGGTTGAAGCTAAGAGGTTGATTGACTCCGTTGGATAAGTCCTTATACAAAGCCTAAGAGGAGGCTATAGCAGGCCGACTCAACAAGAGAGTGTTTATATATGTCTTGTACAAAGGCCAAGATTGAGGCTAACTAGAGACTGACTCTTTGGGGGATATCATTATACAAAGCCTAAGAGGAGGCTAAAAGTTTGACTTTTTTGGGGAAAATGTTCTGTCTGTCTTGTACAAAGCCCAAGATTGAGGGTAAAAGGGTTTTTGACTCCGTTGGGGAGGGTTTGTGTGTGTCTTGTACAAAGCCTAAGATTGAGGCTGAAAAGAAGACTGACTCTATGGGAAAGAAATCTTTATCTGTCTTGTACAAAGCCCAAGATTGAGGCTAAAGTGAGACTTTACTGACTCAACTGAGGGTATTATATGTGTCTTGTATAAAGCCCATGATTGAGGCTGAAATGAGTTTGACTCTGCTGGAGAGTATTATCTGTCTTGTACAAAGCCCAAGATTGAGGCTGAAAAGGAGAGGATTGACTCTGTTTAGGGATATTATTTCTCAAAGCCTAAAAGAAGGCTGGGAGGAATTGACTCAGCTAGGGAAGATATTTTTCCAGAGCTTAAGAGAAGGTTACAAAGATTTCGACTTTGTTGTAGAAAGCTTATATATGTCTTGTACAAAGTCCAAGATTGAGGCTGGAAAAGGTTTGACTCAATGAGAAAGTGCTTTTATCTGTCCTGTATAAAGCCCAGGATTGTAGCTGAGCAAGCTGGAGAAATCATTATACAAAGCCTAAGAGGAGGCTGGCTTCTGCTAGGGGAAATCTTTATACCAAGCCTAAGAGGAGGCTGGAAAAGATTGACTTAACAAGAGAGTGCTGAAATGTGATTGACTCAACAAGAGAGTATGAAAAGGTGATTGACTCAACAAGAGAATCTGAAAAGGTGATTGACTTAACAAGAGAGTCTGAAAAGGTGATTGACTCAACAAGAGAGTTTGAAAAGGTTAGCTCTACTGGGGAGAATCATTGCACAAAACCCAAAAGGAGACTGACTATGTTGAGGAAAGGAAGGATCATAATACAAAACCTAAGAGGAGGCTATCTTCTGCTAGGGATTATTGAGATCTCAAGGCAGGTCCAAATGGGGAATCAACTCTTGCTGAGGATTACATAAGAGTTAAGGTATCAGAGAACTTAAGGTTCTGATTTAGGATAGTGCTATACTGATGATAAGCTAGCTATGGCTAGGGATTTTTAGGAGAGAGACTGGGTTTTAGAACCCATGGGTTTTAACTCTGTTAGAGATTGATCCAGAATGACCAGGGTTTCTCCTATGTTTGTAAGGAACTTGAGAATGTCTTTGAGACTCAAGAGGAGATTTAGACAGTCCAAGTCTACCGGTGTGGAAGGTTTTATCTTTGTACGATGCCCAAGAGGAGGCAGGTGTTTTAAGGGATGAGAATCAACCCTCAATTGGTCTGAGATTTGACAATGGAAAGACTGCTCTAGAAAAGGATGACTAAGTTCTGTCTTATACCTTTAAGAGGTCGTCGGGTCCTTGCATTAAGCCCAAGAGAAGGCATGAGAACTTATAAGAAGCCGGAGGGTCCTTGTACAAAGCCCAAGAGAAGGCGGGGGTGCATTTAGGAAGCCTGTGGGTCCAAACTTAAGAAGAGTTCAAGAAGAGTTTCACCAGGAATAATCTTTTCTTTAGTGAACAGTTCTAGAGTTTGAAGAAATTCAAGAGAAGTTTCACCGGGAATTAATCCTCTCTGGGGAAACTGAATTTCTTTGACAAGTTCTAATAGTGATAGACTGAGAAAAGGTTCATCGAGAATACTCCCTTTCTCTTTGTTCCATATTGTTTAAGCCTAAGAGAAGGCAAGACTGTATCTGGAAATCCTATGGGGATCTAGCTTTGACTGTATTAAAGAGTGACCAACTGGCTTTACCTAGGTCTAGACCTAGTTGCCGGGGAAAACTCTAAATAGATATACTAGTATATATAAATTTGATATATGACAAGTATTTAAAAGGGGATGAAAGAAGGACTTACAGAGGAGCAGCTTCCCACAATACATATATATATATATATAAAAGCATGTAAAGAAAATTGATAAAAACTTACAGGTGAGCAAGCTTCCATGTTGTATTGTTAGCTGTTCAAAGAAATTAAAGAAATTTTTGATAACAACTGTATATTTGAATCTAAATCAAAAGAGAAGTTGTTTTTGAAAATATTGTTGGGGCTTATACTCAAGGAGAGGCCCAAGGTTTAACAGTGATCGCATCGTTGTTTCGAAGATCGTATTGGGACTTATACAACGACTGAGGCACAAAAAGGTTTATTTACAAAAGGGTTGGGTCTTACACTCTTTCAAGAGGCCCAAAGATGTTTTGAAAAAGAAAGATGGGACTTACAACTCAAGGAGAGGCCCAGATGAAAAACAATGATCGCACCGTTGTTTTGAAAATTGTACTGGGACTTATACAATGACTGAGGCCCAAAATTATTTTATGTACAATAGATGGTTGGGTCTTACACTCTATTAGAGGCCCATAAAAAGGTTTTAAGAAAAATAAATAGAACTTATAGCTCAAGGAGAGGCCCAGATGATTTGATTTTGAACTGGCGATCGCGCCGAGGTTTTTGAAAATGTGTTGGGACTTATACAATTCTGAGGCCCAAAATGGTTTTGGTTAAGAAAAGGATTGGGTCTTACACTCTATTAGAGGCCCAAATAGTTTGAAAATTTAAAATCGAGAGAAAACCCTAATTTTAAATAAAAATGTTATTTTTCAAAGGAAATTAAATGAAAAAATGATATAAATACCAAATATATTCAAAAATAAGTTGTACACTTTGAAAAATATTTTGAAAAATCATGTTTAATTACATGAGAGTTTGAAATTCAATTGGCTTTGAAAGATCAAAGTGGGAATTCCATTTAAAAATGTTTAAAAACAAATAAAATGAAATTAATCACAAAATTTTTAACTATATTACATAAATAATACAAATTGGATTTTTTTGTAAAATAAAATATTTAAACATTTTAGTGAATTTTGAGAAAAAGAATCAATTTAAAAACATAAATATTCAGAGAGAAATTAATTTTTGAATCAATTAACAAAAATAACTAAAATTCAAAAATTTGAATTATGGCATTAAGAACACTTGGTTCTTGCCCACGCCCTCTGTTTTTTCAGATTTGCGTTTTCTCACTTTTCTCCATGATTTCTCAATGGTTTTGCACGATTCAAACACCAATCTTGTTCGTTTTTGAACAAGGATCACAACCATATAGATTAACTGCATTTATATTAAGTATTGAGTGAGAAATAAGAAGAAAACCTCAAGAACCCTAATTTCAGCATGAACACAATGAAATTCCATACACGATTGATTCATGGCAATTGATTTAGGGTTATCACTCTATATACATGTAGGAACAAGATGGTAACTCACAAATTCATTTATGATGCATGAAACATAGAGTTTGAAGGGTTCATGCTTATCTCTTGCAGTTGGTGATCGATTTTGGTGATGGAGGTGTTACAGCTAGGTTCCAATGATCTGGACAGCTTCCTTAGGTGCCAAGGAGGGTGTTTGAATGCTTGGAATGGATGGAAATGATCTGGAACTGGTTGTGGTACCTCAACTGCAAATCTGTCAAGAACTTGAGCAATTGGCTGGTGATTTTGTGAATCTGATGTTCCACATGTGATTTTGTGTTATGGATCACTCATACATGATGTTTATCAGGTGTGTGTGTGTGTGTGATTGGTTTGGTTGGAATTGCTCTCAAACTCAAAACCCGATAGTGACTTGAGTTAGAAGGCAAAATTGGAATGAAAGAGAGATTTTGAGGAAACCATTAGTTTGGGTGCTTTGGTGTATTCAAACTGATCACAATTGAGGCATATTTATAGTGTGTCAAGTTTGTTTTGCGAGCAACAGTGTGTGGCAACTGCAGCAGACCTTTGGCCAATTGTGATCAAATGGAATCTCAAGTCTCCTCTAGCCATTGACTTGAGGTTAGAGCACAGGCCTAAGGTTCTTTAGTTCAGGGATAAGTCTTGACTGAACTTGGATAACATTGTCTTGATGAATGCCACCTCTATGCATCAGTTAAATGCTTTGAGACAAAATTGAATATTTGAAGCATCTTGAATTCTAGGGATGACATGCCTAAACATAGATTCATGGACTTGTGAGGCCGATGAATCAGTGTTTGTCCCTTGGTTGTTCCCCCTTGAGGTGTGCAGATGGATAACCATGCTTGAATTTGCCCAAATTGATCAATTCGAGCACTAAGGCACAAATCTGCCTTGCAAAAACAGTTTGCAGCAAGGCATGTTGCAGCTGTCATAACCTCTAGCTCAGGTGGAGTTTTCTCATGTTCTTGGGCTCATTGGAAAGCTCTCATATGATACAGCACATGTGTGATCATAGTTTATCTTGAAACTATTTGGATTCAATTGAAAAAACCTCATGAACATTGATGTTCAAGGCTGGTAACTTAGGCAGATTTTCACTAAGTGTTGGAAAAGTGTCATTTTCATGTTTTCAGCCACTTTGATCACTCCATAACTAAAAATCCACGAAGAATGGGAGCTTTATGTAGTTGAAGCTTTTGTAGAGTGTAGCAAGACCTACAAATCCAGCTTTGGATCACCCAAAATGGTTGCTTGGATCTCAAGTTATGGTCCTTGGAAGTTGGTACCCTAGCCACTTTGTTCCATAACTTAGAAAAATTCTAAATTTTTTTTATGGTTACCCCTTTAACAAGTAAAATCACTTTCTTTGATTTTTCTTGATGAATGATGATTCAAATCACATATTAACATTGTTTTAAGGTTAAGGAACCTTGGTTGACCAAAAATCCAAAAAGTTAAACTTAGACTTTTGTACAATTGACTTTTCCATCAGATGAAATTTTGACTTTGTGATTCTTTTGTGAAATCAATCCTTGGGTTCAATTAAACTTCACGGATGACCTCCAAGGGTATTTAGGAATGTCTTGGACCCCTCCCCAAGGTTTGAGATCAAGGGTAGGCCAACAGTCAAGGATAGGGTTGACTTTTCCATCAGAAACCCTAATTTTTGATCAGGTGGTTTTGAGCTCTTGTGGCTTATGACTTGAGCTCTTTGAGTCAATCAAATTTTTTAAACATGCCAATATGATGTATTTTAGGTCTTTGAAGTTCATTTTGAAGCTTCAAGCCAGGCCTCACTTCACTAGTTAACTTAAGGGTTGAATTAGGTCAAAACCCTAATTCCTGATTTTTTGCTAGATGGACCTTCAAGGTGATTTTGTCATTGTTGATTGATTCTTGAGATCCTTTTGAGTTTGTTAGACCATACATTGAGGCATTGGCTCATGCCCCGACGGAAATTTTTCATCTGGGGACCTTGGTAGACCAAACCCTAATTTGGTGACACAAGCAATCCCGAGGTTTGATCCACTTGGTATATTGCAACCTTGTGCTTAATTCTGGATGTGGGAGACCTCTTGGTCCTCCATTGATGTTTGAGAGGTTAGACAAGTTAAAGATCATGTCAATTCTTGATTGATCTTTTGCCTAAATGCTCTGAGAGAGGTCAAAACCCTAATCTTCGATTGTGAGGAATGCCTAACAATCCTTGAGGAGATTGATGAGACATGAAAGTACATCCATATTGTGGTAATGATCTTCACAATGATGGGAAATCTTGGTGGTCAAAATTTGGAGTATGACACTATGATCAGAGATATGTTCTATGTACCTGGAATGAAGTGCAACCTGTTAAGTGTTGGACAACTGGTCGAAAAAGGCTTCTCAGTTGTCATGAAAGATGGAGTTTTGAAATTGTTCGACACCCAAAACAATTTGATCTTGAAATCTCCGTTGTCAAAGAACAGGACGTTTAAGACCATGATCAGTTCGACTGAAGTACAGTGTCTAAAAACTATTATCGACCACAAGGATAGTTGGTTGTGGCATTTGAGGTTTGGACATTTGAACTTTCGATCACTCAATCAGCTGATTACTCAAGATATGGTATCTGGTATTCCAAGTCTTGAGATGCCTGACAAACTCTGTGAAGGTTGTTTAGTAGGAAAACAATCCAAATATTCTTTCGTTTCGACTATGCCAATGAGATCATCCTGCATACTTGAAGTTGTACATTCAGATGTATGTGGTCCGTTCGAAGAACATACCATTGGTGGAAACAAATATTTTGTTTCGTTTGTCGATGAGTTTAGTCGAAAGATATGGATCTATGTGATCAAGAGAAAGGATGAAGTATTTGAAATCTTTAAAAGATTTAAGATGCTTGTCAAAAACCAGAGTGAGAAAAGGATCAAAGTTCTGCAAACAGATGGAGGTGGAGAATACACTTCAAAGATGTTTGAAAATTTCTGTGCAGAACATGGTGTTGATCATGAGGTAACTGCTCCTTATACTCCTCAACATAATGGAATTGATGAAAGAAGAAACAAAACCATATTGGATATGGCGAGATGTATGCTCAAGCAGAAGAATTTACCAAATTATGGGGTGAAGCTGTTTCAACTGCAGTGTATATCCTGAACAGGTGCCTTGCTAAGAAATTGAAGAACAAGGTTCCTGAAGAAGTGTGGAGTGGTAAACGACCATCAGTGAGTCATCTGTATGTGTTACAAGCATGTTCCTGATGCAAGAAGAAGGAGGCTTGATGACAAGAGTGAACCTATGATTCCGGTAGGATAACATAAGACTGGTGCATACAGGCTATTCAATCCTATTAATGAGAAGATTGTGTTGAGTCGAGATATTGTGATTGATGAAAAATTTTCATGGGATTGGAATTCTAGTAATTCAATTAACAAGCCATTGATGAGCTCTGATTTCGAAGAAGAAATTGATGAAGTCGAAGTTGAAGAAATTGCTGAGAATCTAGTCGAAGTCAAAGTAGAAGCAGTTGCTGACATTCCCGATACAGAGGTTGTGACCAAAACAAGCAAGACTTCAATAAGACCTCGGCGAAATAGAGTTCCTCCAACAAGACTTCATGATTATGAAGTGACTAGTGTAGCACCCCAAAATTTGCCCTCCCGTTTTTCACTATAACTGGCTTATGTTTCTTTTCATTTGCATCGTCATTTTGCATTTGCATGGTTCTTTTGGGCATGGGATCAAGGTATTTCTTGCACTTCAGCGTTTCATCCAATTCAGAGGATATTTCAGTAGTATACAGAGCTAAGCAGATGGCTTTCAAGGTCTTTTCGAGCATTTGTTTTGCCCCTGGAGGATTTTGATTATCAGAAGTTCCGACAGTTATTTTTTCTCAGCGATTCGGCACCGGACGATATTAATTCAGTAGGATATTTTGAGGTGTCAAGAAGAATTTGTGTTTTATTTCAGGTGTTACTCAGTAGCAATATCAATTATTGAGTTTCAGAGGCTTAACAGGGTTCAGAACAGCTGTCAAAGGCCATTTCTCCAGGATTCCCTCCAAAAGGCGCCAAAATTCAAATTTTGAGCTGAGTAACCGGTTACTGCATATAGAGTAACAGTTTACTCTTGGCGTATTTTTAAAAAATTAAGTTTCAACATTGGTTCAAGTGTGTTGTGAGCTTGCATTTGTGAGAAGGATCTAGAATTGATTCAATTTTGATTCATTTTCACAATTTACAGCATTTCCCTCCAAAATTCAAACACTCCCATTCCTAATTCCACTCCTAATTTCCATTCCTCTTACTAACCCACACCCCAAACCATAATTGGATTCCAAACCTAAGCCATATTTAAATCAATTCACTCCAAACCTCCCATAACTTTGATCCATTTTTTGAATTTTCTACACATCTCACTCCAATTCTCTTAACTTTTCTCTCATTTTCAAAACCCTCACAAATGCTCCATATTCATTGATTCACAAATTCTTCATTGAAATTTGTGAATTCTTAAACTAAACCTCCATCACATCATCATTTTTGGGTCAATTCTGCAGTAGCAACTTGTTTGGATCTAGATTCAAGGTTTTGGAATCACTTCTTGGAGAGTTTTTGCTTATTTGTGGGTTATTGCCTGGATCTTCAAGTATTCTTGATAAAGCTTCATAGATCTCTGGATTTCTTGCTTTGATTCATCAATTTTCATTTGCAACACTTACCAAAGCTATTCTCAGCTTTGTAGGTTGGTTAATTTCAGATCCATACTTGATTTAGCTTAATTTTAACTTATGCAATGTAGATCCATGGGTTCTAACGTGTTTTGATCCATTTGCTTGATTTTGATTGTTGATGTTGTGTTTTGCTAGATCTATTTGATGTTTGTTTGCTGTAATTCAATGTAATTTCGTGCTTAATTGATTACATGTTCATTTGGATGTTTGGATAAGTCATTTGCTGCTGAAAAGTGCTTTCGAAACTTGTTTTTTCTGCTACTGTCCCAGAGTAACCTGTTACTGCATATAGGGTAACGGGTTACCCTGTTGTTTTTCTGCGTGTTTTGGCTGATTTTGAACTGAGTAACCGATTACTACATATAGAGTCACCGGTTACCACTGTTGCTGGATGACTTTTTCATGTTTTTCTTGCTTGTTAGAGATCCTTTGCATGCCTAAACATCATGGATTGATATGTTGATGATTTATGAAATATTCTTAAGCTGTTTCACCTCACGTGATGGTTTGAATGTGATTCTTCAACACGCGACTTTTAGTTTCCGTAACGCACATGCACATTTCATTTGTCATGCATTCTTAATGTGTTGTTTATGTTGCATAATTACATGTTTCATTGCGATTGCTTGATCTTAATGTTTGCATTATTGAATGTATGACTCGTGTTCTTGTTTGCATTCGATTCCATGGTTGCATGTTCATTCTAAATGACTAAGTGTCGATTTTGTGGGTCATCCATGTTGCTTTTGAAAAATGTTAATGTATGCAATGTCTTTGGTTCGTTCATACCTATTTACTTGATGCTTAATTGGATGCATGCTCGACATGATTGTGCATTATTGATATCTTTCCATGAGCATTTGTTTGGATGCGTTGTTTGCTGCTTAAGTTTTTACAGCTGTTGTCTTGGATTGTTATGTGTTGTCAATTGTATATCCTTGTTACCTGGTTGCTTTTTAAACCTGTTTTGTGCTGGAAACTTGAGCTGTTAAATGTTTTTGGTATATTTGCTGGATTTTACCGCTGTGCAGGTGCTGGAGCATTGTTATTGCTGCCGTTTTTGGGGTATTTTCTTGGTTTTGGTTTGCTTTGGCATGTTCCCTTAGGATTCCCTAGTCCAACTTAATTTTCGATTAAGCTTGGAGTAGGATAGACATTAGGAGCTAATCCATACATGATAACAATTAGGATAATCCCTTTTTAACCTTCACCTTAGGGCCATTTTGCATGATAACTTGTAGGACTCAGTTTCCCCTAGACCTTGCTTGCGTCTCTCTCTCTTCTTTCTCAAAAAACAAAGCCAAAAAACACTTAATAAAGGCGATGTGCATTATGCGCCACGAGCCTTAAGTACATGGGAAATAATGAGTGAGGGGTCTCCCTTCACTCTTCTAGAGTGTTTAGCATACGTCCCATTTGGGGGCGACCATGCGCGCATTCGCTCCTATGTCATAGACTTTAGTACAATACGCATCTCAAATAAATCCAATTCACTTCTTCAATAAGTTCAGAACCTTTTCTCTCGCACCCGTGCGATCGAGATACCATTTTCCCGTAGTCGAGTGAACTAAAGATGCTCTGATTCCTCATTCCCTAATGAGGATACGTAGGCACGAGGATCCCTATCCTTGGCGAGCACACTAACAACTAACTTCCCTTTTCTCTCGCACCCTTGCGATCGAGACTAACTAGTTAATCGAACCTTTTCTCTCGCCCTAGTGCGAATCAGACCCTTTCGACCCGAGTGTCGAACTACGACTGCTCTGACTTCCTCTCTCTGGTTAGATTGAGGATACGTAGGCACAAGACGACGATATCTTGGCGAGCAACCTCCCCCTTTAGTGCATAGTTCGTCAAACTACGTCGACTCTGATTCTTCGTTCGTCCATGAAGATACGTAGGCATAGGATCGCGACGATCCTTGCGAGTCCGTTTTTGTTTTTCCGCTCTCATTTCCGTTTACCAGTAGGCTCTAGATAACTCACGCTTTGATTAGACAACAAGCGTGGATCCCATTGAGTACGATGGACGCGTGGGGGTGCTAATACCTTCCCCTCGTGTAACCGATTCCCGAACCCGAACTATGGTTGCGATGACCGTGTCTTCTCCCTTTTGAGGTTTCTTCCATCGATTCCTTTTGATTACTGTTATCATACTACTCTGCTGCTGTTGTGTTGTTGGGTGGGTTGGTACCATGAGAGATAAGCCCAATACCCAGGCTTGAGTATACACCTAGGATTAGAGTGGAAAGTAGTGTGACTTGTGTGATGTCTGGCCAGACTTAGTATACACGAAAATTCCACATCCGGGCGAGGTTTTCTTTGGTGATGTTATATCGTGCACGTCAGGGCAGACGATAGAATGTAACCTAGAGAGTTGTCGACTCTGGTGACCTATCCCGAGAACTCAGTTGAGGCACTCCTCCCAAGAGGTAATAATGGCAGACCAGAAATGGCAAACCCATTATGCTTCTTGATCCCAGGACCCGAAGCTGAGAACTTGCCATAGGGTGACCTTTTTAGGAGAATCAGTTGAGACCTCCTCGATTGGTGATGATGCCAAACCAGAAATGGTGAACGTATAATTATTTCTCGACCTGAGAGTCCATGACACTAAGGATCCTCAGTTTAGAACCCACATGTGAGAGGGAATGGTTTTTGCAGGAAACCTTGACTTTCACCCAACCTGGTATTCTGGTTTTTCTTGTTAGTGTGAACTTATCAGCCTGGTATTCCAGTATTCTGGTTGTGCCGGCTATTCTGGTATTCTCGTCAGAGCAGAATTTTGAACTTATTCAGTCAGCAGCACAACAGTTATTCAGAATTTTTGGAAGCCTTGATCCCATGTCTCTGCATCCATATCATCATAACATGTTTGCATTCTGACATACATGTTCTTGTATTTCCAAGGATCTTAACTTTGAGACTCGCTATTGAGCATTCCATCCATTTCTTATGGTTCTTCTGTGAAAAAAAATAAAACAAAACTTGAATCAAAGCAGAATGATTCCTTGGAAATATTCGAACATGGCATTTTAGCATTGCATTGCCATTCTCATTTGCATAGCAGGTGTTTGAGGCTAGTTATTCTTGTCCTGATATGGTTTTCTTCAGAATTTTAGACTTAACAACTCATGCCATTCAGCAGTTGATCATGGAGCAAATTCAAGCGGAATTGAGGGAAGTACGAAGCTAGATGGGGAAGCTTATAGGGGACATGCAAGCGTTGATTCAAGACTAGAAGATGCTAAAGGAAGAGGTAAATCAACAGAAGACTTAGATGAGCCTGGTTATGGAAGTTGTGAGAAATGTGCTCAGAAAGGATGGCAATCCCATGCCTGAGGCTGCAGTAGAAATTGTCGTTCCACCTTTGCCTGTGAGATCTTCCCCAAGTCGTGAGTTGGCTCGCGGATCTCCGACACAACCCGAGGTTCCAAAACTTTCCCAACAGCAGCCAGGTCCTGTCTCCCAAGAGAAACCCAAGGTTAAGAAGTACGCACAGAGGCCGAAAATGCCTGACAGAATCTTTGATCTGCTTTTTATGCCTTATTCTCAGCTGTTACAGCATCTCCTTCAACTACAACTGGTACAAAAAAGGACCTTGGCTCCTCTTACCGGTACTCCCCCAGCCGGTTACAATGCAAGAGCCCATTGTGATTTCCACTCTGGTGCGCCGGGGCATTATGTGGAAAAATGTAGGGCCTTTCAGCATGTTGTCCAGGATCTAATCGATTCGAAGACAATTGAATTCACGCCAGGGGGCACGAGCATACAAGGTGAGCCTATTCTAGCTGCTACAAAAAAATGTGGATATCTCGGCTTTCCCTCCTGAAGCTACATCAGGTCAGGGACCTATCTTACAACCCTTGGTTTTAGAATTTCTGCATCAGCAACCTTTTCCTGTTCCTAGGCCAACTTTGAAGAGGAAAGTTCCTGGAAGAGAGGAGTACCCAAATCGGTATCGACAACAGACTAGATCCCAGAAGAGACAACAAAGACCCATAATGCCCGAGAGAAGGTTTGATCTCATTACTGTTCCTTTTGTTCAGGTCGGCTCCCATGGAGCAATATTGAAGCCTGTAGCCTCTGTCCATTGGTCACGTGACATAGGTCGACCTGTAGGCGACACATAACTTTGATAGGCCGACCTGATGACCTTGATAGGATGACCTGATTGCTTTGACAGGCCGACCTATTGCCTTCACAAGCCGGCCTATGCGACTTTCCAACTTAAAATTTTCATTTTCACTCAAACTTATTGCATTCCTTTTGCTCATTTTCTCCTCATACCTATATATACTCATACATACACCTTTTTCTAGTAAGGTTTTAGAGAGTAAAACCTAAACGATACCAGATTACAAAGTTGCCCATCATCTTCATCCCTTCTTCTATGCATACACATAATTGAACTACACATAATCATTTTTCGATTGGTGACCATCTAGATTATGGTTGATAACGTCCAATTAGGTTTGGTGTAATCGAGAATATTGCGTTGGGAACTTTGTGTGTTTCAAACACTACAAGAAATTCTCTATTTTGCGACACATGGATTGCGACCCTTGTGGAAAAATTATCCTTATTTCATATTCGCGACAATTGCTACGGCAGTTAATGCCAACCGTCTCAATTTTTTCTAAAGAATTAGAAACCCATTTCAATTAAAGGCCCATGTCGATTCACAAAACCGTCCTAGCACATAGCCTTCAACACACTCTGCAACCATTGTCAATATAGCACCACGTATGTTTTCCAAAAGCCATTCACTTCTTTAGCTCAGATAAGCCTAAAAAATTCAATTTTGTTTCTTTGACCTGGGACGGTTAATTCAATCGCCTCAAAATTTTTAATAAATCGTTCTTCCCTCTCTTAAATTTCATTCTTTTCTTCAAGTCTCAACAAAAAAACCCTATCATGATGAAATTCTTTCCCTAAAAATAAGCTAAATTTTGGTGAATCACAAAACCCTAACATGTGATTTCATTTTTCGTAAATTATTCTTGTCTCACTATGCCATACTGATTCCAAATTCCTTAACAAATGTGTCTCCAATTACCGCAGCCCATGAACATCGATGGTCAATACAACTATGTCGATTGTTGACGGTTCCTTTCAACGGGTTACTAGTGGAGGGGAGATTATTTCTTCTGCTTCTGGGAAATATTCTTCTATTGAACCCATATGGGATGACGAAGATATGGGGGATTTTTATGAATTTTTTCTAGATCTCAGGTTTGTATTTAGAAGAAACCTCTTATTTATCAACTTGCTAATAAGCCATCGGTATATAAATCCATCTACTAGTCCTTGGTCTCCAATGTGTTCATACATGTTTAAAGTTTTAATGTAAGTGTTCATGGTTTAAAATGTTCTTTTGTTGGTTTACCCTGTTTTATTTTATATGGAACTTCATCCTTGTTTCCTTTCTCCAGAGTTGTTGTTCTTGTTGTGCTTTTGGGATAAACAGAGCCAAAAGTCAATGAACAATCATGAAGAGAGTATTGTAAGAAATTACATTGGAAATTTATAAAAACCTATTTTAGGATTTTTTTTAGTGGATTTTCATACTTTATAAGTTTTAAAAACATATTTTAGGATTTAGTGTTTCTTATTAATCTATTTTCCATTTCCAAATTGTCTGAATGCCCACATTATTGGATATTTACGGCGAATAGAGATATTTTGTGAGTATGGGATGTGTTTGCTGGCAAGAACTTTCTTATGTAGTCTTGTTTTTCCCTTGTTGATTGCTTTTTAGGTTGAAATTTTCAATTTGGTTTCAGCCCTATGGGTTATCATTTCTTTGATTTGATCGAGAGTTATTTATCGTTAGTTTTTAAGATGTCGAAAAGCATGGCTCAATGTCATTCTTGAGGATCTCGACCAGGAATTTCTTTTTGATAATATTTTGCAGTGTTTTATGAATTTCATTTTCTATGACTTTTTGGAAATATTCATGATTGTTAAGAATTTCCTTCTCTTTTGATAATATTTTGCATTATTTTTTGAATTTCATTTCCATGAATTGTTTAGGAGTTACACATATGTCATTTGGCTCAGTTGAAGTTTATCTTATGTGAGGAAATTTTTATTAAGAATATATTATTGTTAGATGCAATAACAAGTTACATGAAGTCAAATCTTCATGTTACTTTAAATCCTGATGCATTAGATTTTGATACGAAGCTGCTATCGGAATCTAGGACTATCAAATTTTAATGTTGATATTTTTTATTTAAAAATATTTTTTTAAATGTTATTTAATACTAATTCTTAATCAAAGCCCAAGTTAAGGACACTTTGTTTAATAATGTTGTAAGCAACTCCAAAATTGATGTTATCTTCATTATTAACTCTAGAACTAATATGGTGTTTATTTGTACGGAACTGGAGGCATTAGTAACATGTTATACTCTGTAGTACAACTGATATGTGAGAAGGAAACTATACAATGTACCAAGGCCTTTTAGTATTTAAGGAGAGACAAGGTTAGGTACTACATCTTGTGTTCAAATATGTAAGGACTTGGGAATAGAATTTTCATTACTTTCTTCCAATAGAATTTTCTTTAAGATTTTGTGAAATTATTTCCTCAATAATCTTATTTGGTTTAAATTTTCAGTGCAAGTTGTCTAGCCGGGTTGGACAAGGTTCCCAGTCAAAAGTCATTCTTGATTAAGTAAGGTCAATTGAAGGAAGAACAAGGGTGTTAACAAGTCAATTGGACAAGGTTCCCGGTCAAAAGTCATCCTTGATTAAGTAAGGACATTTCTAAATTCTAAATACTATGTTATAATTGGAGTTGGCCTCAATGATAAATGTTAGTTGCGAAAAGGGCAGGCATGATAGATGAGTTTTGACTTCTTTGTTGATGAGCATAACATGAGTTAATTCTTTGTATAGGAATCATTTGGCTTTTGGATTCTCATGTGTTGTCTATTGTGGGTCGAATTAATTTGATAGATTATTCCTATTGCAATGCCAAAAAGAAAATGGTGAACTATAAGGTACATCACTTACAAATTTTTATCATGCACCATTTTGTTTTTGGGTTGCAATATTTCTAAGTATGATTAAATCATTAAAATTGTGCCTTTGATAACAAAATTAAGAAATTATTCTCAAATAAAAAAAATGGATTGCAAAATTTGGAATCAACAACGACAACGTCATTCCATGAGATCGATCGCAAGAGCAAAAAAATATTTTATTCAAGGTTGGCAAATATTAACAACAACAACAACAACAATAAGCAAACAACCTTAAAAGATTTCTTAACTAATTAAGAAATCTTAAATATTTTCCTGCCTTGCGATCCATCTAAGATAATGTTGTTAACAAGTTTAAGCGACAAGAGATGAGTTAAGTTAGGGCAACATTAAATAAACGAATGTTTTAATAGAAAATGAGAGTAATATTTTCCCTCGGTTAGTAGGTTAAATGAAGAAATATATGACTTAATATTTAAATAAAAAATAAAATAAAAAAGAATGGTGTCATTGTAAAAAGAAATAAAATATAAACTGCAATTATTGGGATTCGAAGTGTGTCTCTTAGCCAGTTTGCCCTTCGAATTTTTTTAGAGCCGAGAGAATAGATTGTAATATTTTTTTTATAAAAAAAAAAAGAAAAAAAGAAATGCGACTAGGGTTTATACCTTAATTATTTGTTGGATGAGGTGAAAGTTTCGGCATAAAATGTGTTATTTGTGGTAGTGCATCTTCAGTGATGTTAACATTGATCTCTTATATTTCTTCCATGGTTTCCTTAGCTGGTAACTTCTCTAATAAGTCATCCACTTCTTTTATGAAAGATTTTATCATCCTAAATTTTTTTGATGTTAAAATCAAATCTCCAAAGCCTTTCACTATCACTGAAGTTTTGTGGCAATGTTCTATTTCTGATTGGAATAATATGGCTACTACTGATAATGTTGTAGTTGGTGTACTTATAGTTTGTGGTTGCAGCGTTTTATAACAACTCGTCAGATAACTTAGGAAGTTTTTGGTTGCTCACTGGTGATGGTAATGTTCTTCATATTGAGTTGATAGGGGCTATGGTTGTTATTAAGACGGCGGTTGATAGGAGTTAGAGGTCCCTTTGGCTTCATACATATCTGAGGAAAAAACTTAGGTAGACACAAACCTAACACTTGGTTTTAGAAACAACCAATCATATTTTTTTAATTAATTAAAAAATAAAAAAATAATATTCTCTCTCCTCCATAATCACAACCACCCATGAATCCAAATTAAAAATAAATTAAATTTTAAATTTTTTTTAATATTTTCCCTCTTTCTTATTGGCTGTTTGTAACACTCAAGATTTAAGTTCGTTCCTACGCAAGTTTTTCTCACATATCTGATTAGTCTGGTTAAGGCTTTCTCAAATTTTGTCATTATTCCATAACCTTTATAAACCTCTAATAATAATAATAATAATATTTGACATTAAGGATGTTCAAATCCAAACTGAATTAATTAAGAATCGCAAATCGAATTTAAAAAAACTGAAAAAAAATCACCAAAAACCAAATATTATAAGATTTGTTTGTATGTCATTTTGTGAAAAATGCTCGGTTCGGATCAGATTTCTGATTGAATTTTCAAATCCGATCTAAATCGAACCTAACTGTGTGCATATATTTTTATACTTATTTATTTTTATTAGTTTGATATATCCTGTTAATTCATTATTCGATGATACTTATTTTTTAATACTATTTATTAGATTATTTTTAATTTATTTATTTTTATTATTTCATTTGTTTCAACCATAATCGATCATTCTCGTTATGTAATATTAATGTTTAAAATACAATGGGCTTGTTTGGTGTGCATGATATGATAGATATTGTAACACCCTTCTAAAAACCCCACGAAAATAACGATTAATTTAATCATATAAACCCAACCACAAGGGTGTCACACTTCATGAAACATCACAATTATCCTGCTCCATAACACAGGTTACACAAAAACATATATTAATTCGAACATACTTATTTACGAGGCTTTTACGACGTCAAGTTCTTTTAAAAACAACGCAGCGGATTCAACATAAAGAAATTCAATTATGATTCTACAACTAAAATTGAGTCTTAAACTCCAATATCCATAACATCAACAAAGGATAACTTTCGTCAACACTTAATTCAACATCTTAGAATATCACCATGAAATTATTAGCAAATATTTCAAAATAAACAACATAATAAATTAAGAAGACAAGCGTCAACCCCAACCCAGTGTTACATGAATCAGAGCAGAATCCCTCTTACTTAAAACGAAAACTGAAATGAACTCCAATAGCTAGCTTTCACTTACTTCCTTGGAATCTACTCCTGAGTATCTGTGCGTTATCCACATGGAGGCAACATTCAAACAGAAGGGGTGAGTAATCATAATCAATTATAAATGACATAAGTGAAAGATAGCATACAACAAACATCTATAACCATTTACAACAACAATGTGTTACTCTACTCACAACCATCACATCATCATCATCTTCATCATCATATACTAGGATATTATATAATTCACAATTGGTCAACCAACATCATCATTCTCGACAACAACCAATCAACAAGAATGCAATATTAATGCAATGTACTGACTCAATATGCACGTGGTACCAAGTTATGAACACTTAGGTTCATATCGCTCCTTGTTCCATCATTATCGGATACAGGATCCCCACCATAGGATCTGGTTCACTCTTGAACCAGAGCACAACAAAATCGCTACACCTCCATAGGTAACGCTTTACTAATTCCCCACCAAAGGAATTAACTAATCGCACCTAATCTCCACCATAGGATCGAGGCCACAACATAAATAGAACCGAAGTTCCGACAACATGGCTGCATGATTCACAACATGCAACAACAACACATACATATTGGCCCATCTTCTGACCGTGTATGCCACCATCAACATAATCATCATAAACACATCATGCATATATTCCAACATACACATCATTAAAAACATTATCACAACAACAACATCAAACTTTATCAACTCAACATCTCAACAACATCATCATAAGAGTGTCAACATAGCAACCTCATTATCATATAACATTAGCACAACAATACCACGATTCATTATCCGAACATGTAAAATAATACTTCATCAATACAATAGGCATAGAAATAGTATTTAAACATTTCACCTAATACTACTATGTTATAGCTCTGAGCGTTAACTTTCTAACACTTCAAACGACTCATCAATTGGATACACAATTAAAAAGATATAACAAAAATTGTCAGAAGATAAACAAGTTTCAAGTTTAACATTTCTTTCAAATATCAAAAGCATCAACTAATTATCATGATCAGCCTCTGGAAGTAATTTTATCTGATAGTAATTCGCGTTAGCTTTCTAGCGCTTCGAACGAAACTCGATTTGGACTTACGGTTACAAAGTTATGGCAAAAACGATTTCGCAGTACCAATTCCAAGGATCTACTACGGCCGCCCGTAGCTGCGGCTACGGCCCGTAGCACGCCTTTTCCAAAAACTCACTTTGGGCACGTTCCTAGTGCCAAAATCCAGAGAGCTGCTACGACCACCCATAGCAGCTGCTACGGCCCCGTAGCAGGGCCCAGAAAACCCCCATTTTCTCGCGATTTTGTGCGATCTCTCCTATTTTTCAGCCTTGCAACAGACCCCAAACCCCATATTTTGACCTCCAATAACCCTAAAATATGTCATATCATATAGTACATGAATCAAGTGAAAGAAACACATTACAACATCAAGATATACATACCCAACAACTAAATTAACATAATTTTTCCTCACATAATCATCATCAATTATTTCTCAACATTCATCATCAATTAAAAGAAAAACTAAAACCCTATTCTACTGTTCCCTCATGCCAATCACAATTGAAAACCATTACCCACCCTTACCTTAGAATTCTTCTAGAAATTCGTTTTCTTCCAAGTCTATGGATGGATGCTCTCTTGCTTTCTCCTTGCCCTAACTTCTTTTCTCCTTTCTCTCAACTTTTCACGTACTAACAGGATAATATCTCACTTCTCTCTATCTTCCCTTTTTAACTAGTAACATTAAACCCTTTATATGTTTTCTCTCAAATGCCCTCACTTATCCTCATACAATTACCTCATTGCCCCTTAAATCTCTACACTTCTAATTATTTTATTTTTCTTATTATTTTAATTGAATAATAGTATAAAACTATTATTAACATCATATTTCCCCTAAACTATCTATTTTTACATATTAGCCAATTAATTTATTCTCCTATAATATTTATCTTCACTCCCAACTTAACGACACATAACCCATTATCATACAATAATAAAAAACATCATGAAAAGGCATATTTAACAATTAAAACATCAAAACATCTACTACACTACTACAAAACGCCCAAACAACAACGCGAGGTTTACAACGACATCCTATACACCGTTCTTATAGTGCGTACTGGATGCACGCGCATTATTTTAATTAGAAATCTCAAGGGTATAATAACGGTTGTTATGGAAACCGTGGTGATACAATATTGCTATCATGGGTTCAAACCTCATCGCCCTCAAATAGTTTATCCCTTTGATGTAAATGCTCCCTTTTTAAGTTTTATTAATATTTAACTAAAAAATAATAATGATATCACGACGACTTTTTCTTTAAACCGTTGTTACAAACTGTTATGTATTTTAAACACCAAGTATATATCAATTTATCCATTGAAAAATGAAACAAGATGAAACAACCCTAACACCAACGCCGTCACCATTGTCGGGAAGAAGACAACAACAACAACAACAAGAAAGTGTTCTACTTTAAGGTGTTGCAATGTCACATTTGAAGACAAAATCATCCAAAGGTGTTTCTACGTCTTCTTCCAGTGTAAAATATCGATCTGGAAATTTTTGTGGTTGTGATGGTCGTATGGTTTCGTATCAATGCAAGAAGGGACAAAATAAAGGAAGGCTTTTTTGGAGATGTCCATTTTGGAGGAGCGATGAAACATATAATTTGTTCATATGGGATGAAGATGTGGGAGAAAGAGATGGAAATGACGATGAGAGCATTATGAAGTCAGAGTTGGAAGTTGTGGGCTATCTGAAGGTTATGTATAAGGATTTAAAGAAAAAGAACAAGAATTTGAAGAACAAACTAAAATCAGAGATATTTTCTGGAAATATCAAGATGTTATGTTTTCTTGTCTCCTTTATGTTTAATGTTTACTTTGTTATGAAATGTAATAGTTGAATTAGGGTTTGAATTACATTGTTGATGTTTAAACTACAGATCCATTGTGAATTACATTGTTGATGTTTAAACTGCAGATGCATTAAGTGAGAAGTTAAGGCGTACATTTTCTTTTTTATTTATTTTAAAATTCACAAATAAAAGGGTTATCACTACGGTTCTCCTGGTCAACCATAGTGATATATTTATAATAAATAAATACATATCTATAGGGTTTTTATTTATTTTAAAATTCACAGATAAAAGGGTTATCACTACGGTTATTCTAGTTAACAGTAGCGATATATTTATAATAAATAAATACCTATTTATACGGTTGTTATTGCTAACGGTTGTGAAATAGTTTACCCATATATAAGCAAAATAACTTTCACTTAATTGACAGTAACGCCGTTGCCTTCAAAGTGAAACTCTAGAACCCATTTTTTCTCTTCGTTTTCACCATTAGCCGTGAATCATACATTAAGGTATTCTTCTTCTTCCATCTATTGTTAGATATTTCCCATTATCTCGTTTGTGGATTGTTCTCATTTTTTCAGATTCGTTTTCACTACCTTAACAAAGACCATGCTTTGGAAACTTCATAATGTTTGCGTAGCTATGGAAAAAAGTACAAGAAGCATGAAGCTATGATAGAAACTTCATCCACCTTGTACTTTTTCTTCATAGCTTCACGAACAAGATGTTAGTAAATGAATGTTGTGGTGAAAATCGAATAACATGCTATTAATTAACTTGCATCATTTTCTTTTACAACCGACTTTGATTTATCCAAAGGAAAAGTTCAAGATCGTTAAAAAACCTAAAGGGGGAGAGATCTAAGGTTCGGGGGTTGGTTATACAAAGGGAAGGTATTAGCACCCTAAGTATCTGTAGTACTCTACAGGAACCTCTTGTTTGTATTTGTGTTATGTTAAAGTTTGCTTATTAAAGGAAAAAGTACTAAGGTAAAAGAACTAGGGGTATGTACACTAAGTATGCTCGCCAAGACATCGCATCTCGTGCCTACGTATCCTGCCGGGAATGGAATCAGAGCATTCGTAGTTCCCCTCAATACGGGGTAAAAAGGATGGAATCCGAGAAGGCATCGGATGTAAAGGTAAAAAGGTGGAAAAAGAAAAAGGTAGCTCGCTAGGATCTCGCAATCCTATGCCTACGTATTCTCAAGGTGAACTTGAGAAATCAGAGCGATCGTAGTTCCCCTCAATAGGGGTGAAGAACTATTGATTGTGGTCATGGTTCCAAGAGAAAGTAGGGTGAAAAGCTTGAAAGCAAAGCTTGTGAGGATTGATTAGTTAGGAGAAGAGATTAATGGCTATCTCTTGTGAAAGGATTGTGAAGGGTTAGAAGTTGGTGAAGGAGAAGAGATTAATGGCTATCTCTTGTGTATGTTAAAGAAGGCTTTATCTAGTTTTAGAAACAATGAAAAGAAGTATAAGAAGTATGAAGCTTTTGTGTAAGCTTCTTCCTCCTTATATTTCTTTTTCATTGCTTCCCAAACTAGTTTAACATCATAATTGATTCCTGTTCCGCGATTATTTTCATTAAAATGTGCGTTATTCCTGTTCCTCCCTTTACTCTTAACTGGATTATGGTTTTAGGGTTTGTTTTCAATTGAGGATGCCCATTTTTGAAGTTTGATTTGTTTCCTTTCAGGTTAAGGGGATGATACAGGATGATGATGCTGGTGGAAGCAAGCGTATTATATCAGCTTATAATTTCTGGATCTGGTCTAGAATGTTGTTTGAGTTTATTATATTCTATTTACATTGTTTGTTTAACTAACCCTCACTTAAAGTTTGCTGGTGGTAGCAAGCGTATTATACGAGTTTATAATATCTGGATCTGGTATAGAATGTTGTTTGAGTCTATTATATTCTATGTAGATTGTTTGTTTCACTAACCCTTACTTAAAATACATTCAGTTAATTTGACATAGATACTTATAATCTGCAAATTAAGTTGTATTTGAAAACCAACTTAAACAAATCATTGTTGTTTTCTGATTGCATGCCTCTCATCATTTATCTCACGTTCTTTTATATATAGATTATGGTATAATGATCTGGCTCCTTAGATGCATCGCCATCTTCCATTATAGTTAAATCAAAGATGAGGCAGATTATCCAATGTCTTGTTGATCTTATGAAAATTTAACTATAATCGAATATAGCGATATATCGAAGGAGTTAGATCAATAAACCACAATATATGTAAAAGAGCGTGAAATGCACGATGAGACGAATGCAATCAGAAAACAACATTGGTTTGTTTAAGTTGGTTTTCAAGAACAGTTTAATTTGCAGATTATAGACATCTTCATCAAATTGAATCCATGTATATTTATTTAGTGAGGTGTTTGAAAAACAAGCAATCTACATTTAATATAATAAACTTAGGGTACTTACAACAACGATTATCTATTGTAACCGATATCATAAGTAATTTATGTTTTATATAATTTCGCTGCTGATGGGTTTCGAACCCAGAACCTAAGTGTATGTATCACAACGGTTTATTATCATAACCGTTGTGATATATGACTCGCGCCCTACCTTTCAATAACGGTTTCCAGCCCGTTGTAGAAACAGCTAACTTACAACGACAATCTACATAACAACGCCTTCGCCCACTTCATTATATGTCATTTCCAACCGTTGTTAAATGGGTTTTTCGTAGTAGTGCTAGAAGAATCGGGGTGTTACAGATGTAAGATATGATAGAGAGCTGCATAGAGATAAAATAGGATAGAGACACTCATCATGTCATGTGTTTGGTGCACACAGGATAAAAAAATTAGAAGATAATATTTTATCGTGTCATGCGCTTGGATGCACTTGTAATGACATAATAATATATATCTTCATATAATTATTTTAAAAAATAAACAATATTAAAACTAATATCATATTAAAATTTTCATACACATAAGTAGTACTAAAATATGTAAATAATTATAAAAAATATATATCGTCAAAATTAAAATTATATAAAATTTAAATTGTCATATGTAAAAGTAGCAACAAAACAACGAGAAAGCAATAAGATGAAAAGGGGACAATAGAATTTTCAAAAAAATCAATATTGATGAAGAAAAAATCGTTATTTGAGAGAAAGTGGAATGAAGATAATGTTATCGTAGCAGAAAATATGACCCAATAACGATTAAAGAAGGAGGCATTGTGTTTGATTTGGTCGACGACGACACTACTATATGGGCAGCAGCGTGATCAATGGGTGGGAGAGGGGTGGCATTGCAACTAGTGGGTAGGAGAGGGACGGTGGCACAATCAGAGAGAGATTTCTCAATACTCCCTCCGTTTCATATTATAAGCAAATTTTACTTTTTAGATACATTGAATAATTAATGTATCTGGTCTATATAGACCAGATACATTAATTATTCAATGTACTAAAAAGTAAAATTTGCTTATAATATGAAACAGAAGGAGTATCATTTTTTTTTAATTATGCTATCATGTTGCTAATCCAACCTAAAATAAAGATTAGAATAATAAATGGGTGATAGAATAGAATTAATAATAGGTTTAAATTATCCTTTTCTATTGATGCATCAAACAACAATGTATCCTTTCATATTGATGCATCAAACAACCGATTAGAGTAGGATATAATATTTTTATCATATCATCTCTTTTATTATGTGTGCTAAAATGTCTTTATATTATATTACATCAAATATATTATTTATTAGTATTTTTATAATATTAATAAAAATATATATTTTTAATTTAAATATCTAAAAATTAATTTAAAATAAAATGTATTAAATTGGATTGAATCAGATTTTTTTTAATGTATTATCTAAAACCAAATCAAACTGCAATTAAATTTATTTTTAAATAGAATGAAATTTTGTTTCAAAATTAATCCAAAACGGCATTGCAAACACTCGTATCTGACATGCTATAAATCAATACATTGAAGAGAAAGAATCCATAAATGGAAAGTGACAGTGGCCTTACCTATGTTGACCATAAAAAGGAGGGTGTGACGAAACAATAAAGAGTTTAAATGAGGATAATATAAATGACGCGACTTTTATTGATTCTGATGAAAATAGATACAGTCATTCTTTCGTTTCATAAAAAATATCAATTTAATATTTATTAATATTTTTCACTAATTATTCTTGTTTATTAATTTTTGTTTTATTTAACTATTATATTAATATAATTAATAAAGATATTATAGTAAATAATATTAGTTTTATTATTAAAATCAATTCATTTAAGAGAGTAACATTGATCGATGAGTCTATAATTTAGTCACCCATCCTTTATGAATTATTTTGTTTGTATGTAGAAGATAAACTTCTATGGAATTGCACGACAACGCTTAAAAGTTGCCAATTATTTTAAGTTATCACAAGTTTTTTTTATAGATAATTTTGAACGTTAAAATACAATTTTCAAGTATTTAGAGAAATTATTTTTTGCATCATAAGGATAGTTTTGAAGGTAACTTTTGACAGTAAAATACAATTTTATATTTTCACTAAAGTGTATGACATAATACGTAGAACATGTATATGTGATTAAATATTATTGATTTAATTTCAACAAGTAGTATCAGAGCAGATATTCAAGTTAAGTTTATTGAAATTTTCCCTTTAATGTAAGCTTCAATTTTTTGTGTAGATATGCGATTAGGAAACATATATTTGAAATTCATGATTTTGTGAATTTTGTTTTTGAAGACAAGAATTTTTTATGATAATATTTGGGTATGTTTTTTTATTTATTAAATTATTGTGATAATATAAAATTTATAATTGTGTGTATATTTGTTTTAAAACGATTTGTATGGTTTAAGTTCTTCCATATAAATATATATGTATGCATATTCTTTTATGTTCTTTCAAATAAAAGATTATACATTAGAATCACATATATGTTGGTTTGATATGTTATTTAATATATATTATGTTAAATATATTTGGAATCACATATATGGTTATGATCCATGATTGAGAATCATAAAAATATTTTTTTATTAAAGATTTTGATTTTCAACACTTTATTTGTGACTAGAGAGTATATATTTAGAAATATATATTTATGTCAATTATTTGGGAAAGATAAATACTGAATTTAAATCTTATTTTGATGATTTGATTAATAGTTTTGAATTAAAAAAATGTTTTATTATCAAATCATTTTATTTCATTTTTTATTATTATTTTATCTTTCAATTTGATTCACATAAAATCAGCACATGAATTTAGATTTTGAGAGATTAGACAAATACTAATTTGTTTAATATATATTTAGTTATTATATATGATTTATGGATTTTTTTTTTTAATATTTTGAATGTCTCTCAAAATTATAAGGTAAAACTAAAGATTTGATTCTTTACATTTTTTAAACTTCGGATTTTAGAATTTGTTTTGTTGATTCTAAAATGATTTATTTAAATAATTATTTGGTGTATATGTGAATTTGTTTGACATTTATTTTGGATATATAAATATTTAATATTTATTTAATTTGAAGTTATACATTTAACATGATTATGCTATTTGAGTTTAATGTTATTAAGTTTTATACAATAATATTTTTTTAATCATGCAATTTGTATAAATTCATAAAACTTATGTTTTATTATGAATTTGTTCTCACACTAAGGACTTTCAAGAAATACTATTATTATAATTAAAGATGAATGTTTATATAATAATTTATTGACATATCAGTAATGATGTTGTATGAGTTTAAATCTTTCAAATGTTTATTTGATTACACTCACACATATAAGGTAAACATGTGACAATTGTAAAAATTTATTGTTTATAATATTTATTGTCAGTGTTTGATCATTGAAAATAAATACTACTAACAATTGATTTTATTGCCTAAAAACTTAATATCAATGGTGAATTTGATATTTTGGTGAGTACATTTTATTTTGTTATCTATAAACTAATATAGTTTATGTATATACAAAATAAGTTAGATTTTGATTATCAAAAATTTTAACTTGTATATGCAAAATAAGTTAGATTTTGATTCTCAAAAATTTTAACTTTTAGGAATAAAATATGAACATTATGTTCTTGAATCTAGACCTTACATAAGGATGGAGAAACTCAAATTCTCTCACAATTTAGTATATTTAAAGTGAGACTAATGTTTAAAAAGTGAGTACAGTCCAAATTAAACAGGTATATAATCTTAAAGTTTTGCAATCTAGATACATTAGAGGTGTTATTAAAGATGACATAAATTTTATCATATCATATTTGCTTAAATTCTAGTGCTTTTAAAGCAATAAAGCGAAAGACAAACTCTCATTGGAGCGATGACTTTTCATTAAGATTATTAAGAAAAAAAATATCATAAGTGCATTATGAAACTATTTAATCTTGCTCAAGCGCTATAGTTTCGTCAATTAGGTGACTTTGTCGAAAATTTAGTATATGGTATTCTCACAGCACAATTAAGTTTATTACTATTAAAATTAGAAATTATTATTTAATAGAATAACTTCATAAAGTGTGCAATAAAGAAAATATTGAAGCAAGAGAAAATAAAATAGTGCACATTCAGTAAATACCACAAAAGATAAGGGCAAATAAAGAATAATAAGAAAATATGATCTGAACTGACAAATGTTCAATGGTGTTGAAAGATACATCAATTTAAAGGGGACAAATTTGTTGAAGATTGAGTTTTTTAAAACTATTTTAGATTGTCATTAGAAAGCTTAAATTTGCATTTAAAAGACAATTTGATAAATGAATAATTTTTTTTTAATATGATAACTTCTTTTTTTTAATGATAGATTCAATATGTCTTTTAAATTCAAATATTATTATAGTTAATTCAGACATGACTTGTGACAATCTAGAATTGTTGAAAAGTTTGAGAAATATAAACTTTAGTCTCAAGTTTAAGAATATTTTGAGACAAATACTATAATGTGTCTAGAGAATATTAAGTTTGGGGGAGAGATGTGGTCAAAGAACAAACCATGGTGGGAAATAATTTGTTCTAATTCAATTCATATAGTTGTTATTTATATAACAAATTTGGACCCTCATACGGATATTATTGTTATTTCTCTCAATTAAATTAAGAAATTAATTCTTGAAGATCAAACGCAACATCCTCAAGAACTAGAGCATCAAGTGTCATAAAGAATTGACTAAAAAGAGAAATTTTATTCGGTATTATTGAAAGACTCTATTATGATAGTTGTGACACTTGTTACTTGATATAATTTTGGAGCTTCATAAAATGGATATCAAGTTAGTGTTTCTTAATGATGACATTGAAAAATACAATATGGTGCAACGAGAGAAAATTTTGTGTCAATAGATACAAAGTTTATGGTTTGCGAACAGATAAAATTCATTTATGAGTTAATGAATTTGTCTCATTAGTGATACCACAATATTTCCTAAGGTAATTGTCTCATTTAGTTTTGAGATGTCTATTATGAAAATTTACTGTATTTTATAAGTTCAGTGGGAGTAAGTTTATGTTCCTAGTTTAATGTGTCGATTTTATTTTATTTTGTCAGCAATGATATATGATTGCTCTGTGAAATCAAGAAATCTCTAACAAAAGTTTAACGATGAAAGATCTTGGGCACATCTCTTTTGTATTAGGTAATTAGATACTTAGAGATTATTCTCAAGGTATCATCCGATTATCACAAAAGATATATATATATATATATATATATATATATATATATATATATATATATATATATATATATATATATTGAAAATACAACTGACATGAAAGACAATAAACCAAGGTATCTCTCAATTATCAATGGATACTATTAAGTCTCAATCATTGTCCAAAATAAAAGAATTTGGAAATTTCAAAAATTAAGCTTTTTTTATACTTTTTCGGTTTTTGGGAATCTTATGTATTATCTTATGTATATGCATCAGAAATAAGCGTATATATAATGAGATCATTTGGCAGATACGAAAATTTAAAATTTGAATTGTTGAAATGAGGCAAACATAAAGAATGTTATAGGGAATAGAAGAATTTGGGCTCACATATTAGAGATCGAATAATTTGGAGATCATCAGGATGTTTGACTCTGATCCCATTGGATGTCTATATATAATGGATATCCTAACTCAAGAAATGACTATAAGTATTTATGTCACTTGGTTGCATATAGTAAAAGGTTTTGAAAGACAACTAGAGCTATATTGTGACATAAGTTAATCGGATAATATTTCAACAACTGTTTTATAAAGATTCATTGACTTATAAGTTATTGTTGTTGAAGGATAAAACATATAGATAGAAATTTTATTCTAGTTGGCTTACTAATCAAAGACTTAACATATGAGGTATTTCATATGATTGTTGTCACTAAGGATGTCCTAGATTAGTGGGAGTCTGTAGCGAGCGATTTTGGACGTGGTTCTTAAGCACTGCCACTATGGGGTACTACAGGTCGATTCATTTTTTATCCTATTGAAGCTGATGAAGGAAGGGAAATAGATGTCTCCAACTAACCCTGCTTGCATACTGAGTTTAAACAGCGGTCTGTTAGGTTACAGATGCTATGTGGAAGTGGGGCCTCTTTCTGCTTATTTTGTTAAGACTGAAATGACAGGACTATGCTATTGGTAGGATGTTAGGACTGATGCTTTTTTATTGATGTATGAAGGTACGGGATTTTGGGTTTTTGATTAGTGTGCTCGCTAAGATTTCTCTTTCAATCTTATGCCTACGTATTCCCGTTTACCGAAACAGGGAAATCAGAGCGATCGTAGTTCCTCCTATTCTATGGGAGGAAATGGTGTTTTGGTATCTTGTTCAAAGCCCAAGACATGAAGCTAAAGGTGGTTTGTATCTTGTTCAAAGCCCAAGATGTGAAGCTGAAGGGTCTATTTGTATCTTGTTCGAAGCCCAAGATATGAAGCTAAAGGGTTTTGACTTTAGAGAGAATTTGTCATCTCTAAAGAGGGGTATTTGATTTGTTTGTCACAGCTGTTGCGTGACTGGTTATAAAGGAGAATTACTTTAACTGGGATATGTGAATCCAACAATGCCATAATTTCCTTTATAGGGGATTTTTAACCTGAAGGAGAAGACTTTAACTCAGTTTAGAGCAATGCCATCTTTCCTTAGGAATTTCTCATGCTAAAAGAGGGACAGTGGCGTGGATGTAAATAATCCAGAGGCTTGCCGCTTACAGCCAATAGATGAAGGGGAAAGGAGTTGTTGATGTTTGTATACTGTGAACGAGGCACAAATTTGATGCTAAAAGGTTGATTGACTTAACCGGGGTTATCTTATACAAAGCCTAAGAGGAGGCTATTGGCCCAACAAGAGGGTGTTTTTATGTGTCACGTACGAAGCTCGAGGGAGAGGCTAAAAGGGTTGACTCAACAAGAGAGTGCTTTTGTATGTGTCTTGTACGAAGCCCAAGACGGAGGCTAAAGGTTGTTTGACTCAACAAGAGAGTCTTTTATACTCAACAAGAGAGTGTTTTTGTATCTCGTACGAAGCCCGAGATGGAGGCTAAAGGTGTTTGACTCAACAAGAGTCTTTTCTACTCAACAATAGAGTGATTTTGTATCTCGTACGAAGCCCGAGATGGAGGGTAAAAGGGTTGAATCAACAAGAGAGTCTTTTATACTCAACAAGAGAGTGTTTTGTATCTCGTACGAAGCCCGAGATGGAGGCTGAAAAGGCTTGACTCAACAAGAGAGTCTTTTATACTCAACAAGAGAGTGATGGAAGAATCATTGTACAAAGCCCAAGAGGAGGCTATTGACCCAACAAGAGGGTGCTAATAAGTGATTGACTCACCAAGAGAGTGCTTTTGTGTGTCTTGTACGAAGCCCAAGACGGAGGCTAAAAGAGGTTTGACTCAACAAGAGAGTCTTTTATACTCAACAAGAGAGTGTGAAAAGGTTAGCTCTGCTAGGGAGGATCATTGTACCAAGCCCAAGAGGAGGCCAGGGTTACTATTTCAGTTGAGTGACAGGTCCAGTATGTTGGTTAAAAGAGAAAATCAGTTCTTATATGGGTAATGTTATACTCATGGATTTGATCCGAGGATCGGGATTATTTCCTATTCTCTAAGGAAACGGGGAATCCAAAGGAGCTTTAGACTGTCTGAGTCTACGGGTTTTATCTTTTGTACTATACTTAAGAACAGTAGTAGTAAGATCTAGACTCTTTGAAAGACTGTTCTATTAAGATGACTAATTTATGTTCCTATACCTCTAGGAGGTCGTCGGGACAATTTGTACGAAGCCCAAGAGGAGGCGAGAAAACTTTTAAGAAGCCGAGGGACAATTCGTACGAAACCCAAGAGGAGGCTATCTTCCCGAAAGAAGAATCATTATACGAAGCCTAAGAGGAGGCTGTGAAAACTTCTAAGAAGCCGATGGGTCCTTGTACAATGCCCAAGAGGAGGTGGGGATGCTTTTAGGAAGCCTGTGGGTCCTTGCACTAAGCCCAAGAGGAGGCTGATGAATAGTTCCAGAAGGGGTTTCACTTGGAACATTGGCCTTCTGTATATGAACTGTTCAAGGGGGGAGATTTCTTAAATCTAGTTATCTAAAATTGTTGTAAAAGAAAATTCTCATGGTTTAGGTTATGTTGAAATATCCGGTATAACGTCGGATGTAGGGAGACGAGGTTTTGTCTAGTTCTAGACGTAGTTGCCGGGGAAACTCTAAATATCTATACTATTATTACACAGTCGATATGAGTTTATGAAAGAAGACTTACAGTGAAACAGCCCCACAGTGCAGTTATATACATATGAAAGCGGTAAATGAAAGCGGGTTAACACTTACTCGGTTGTAGAGCTTCCATACTGTTTAGTTAGTTTGTTCAACAAAGAAAACTTTGATAACAATATTATATTCAAAATCAAAGGAGAAAGTGCTTTTGAAAGGAAAATTGGGGCTTATAGCTCAAGGAGAGGCCCAGGGTTTTATCAGTGATCGCACTGTCGTTTTGTACAGGGACTTATACAAGTGAATGAGGCCCAAAAAGGTTTTCTGTACAAAGGGATGGGTCTTACACTCTCTCAAGATGCCCAAAATGATTAAAAGAAAAAAGAATTGGGCTTATAACACGAGGGTAGGCCCAGATGATTCTTTTGAGCTGGCGATCGCGCCGAGCTTTTCTTTTAACGCAGAGGGACTTATACAATATCTGAGGCCCAAAATTGTTTTGGTTAAAAGGGGATTGGGTCTTACACTCTATTAGAGGCCCAAAAATGATTTTGAATGGGTCTTATAGCTCGAAGAGAGGCCCAGATGGTTTGTTTTAAACGGGCGATGATCGCGCCGAACTTTTGAAATACAACGGGACTTATACAATAAGTGAGGCCCAAAATAGGTTTGTATTTACAAAGGATTGAGTCTTACACTCTATTAGAGGCCCATGAGTGTTTGGAAAAGTTTGTTAGGGAGAAAATCAATAAAACCCTAATTTCATTTTTTTAAAGGCATTTTTCAAAGAAAAATCAAGTAAAAAATGATAAAAATATCAAATAAAATCATTAATCATGTTATAAACAATGATTAAGGTTTATAAAAAAGTATTTTATCCACATGAATATTTAAAATCATTTTGGTTTTAAAAATCAAGAAAAAGAAATCATTTTAAAAGCATTTAAAACAATATTTTTGAATATATTAAAAATATATCAAATAATAATATTTTTTTGTGATTTTTTGTGGATTAAAATATTATGGAGTATGAATAAGAAGTGTGCAAAACAAAATTGGAAAATGATGATTTTTGCTATGTAACAGAATTGGTTGAGTTTTTGAAAATAAACTAAGAAAAAGAGGAAAGATGTCACAACATCACATTCGACATTTTTAATGAGTTTTGAAGATAAGAGAAAAAGGAAAGATGTCACAACATCACATTCGACATCTTAAAAAAACCAGAACTGAAACTTTAGTTTCAACATCTTTTTTATCAAACTTCAAACATTCATAACTCTCTCAATTTTTAATGAAATTAAAATCCGTAAGAACCTATCTTGACCGATTTTTTGCAAGGAATCCAATGGTATTACTCATGCACACTGAAACCTAATGTACAGAACACACAAAGAAAAAAACTATAACTGCATGTTGATTTTAAAACAACAAAAACTCCACATATAAATATGTTAAAGTGCAAACAGTATGAGGATCACATCATACACATTAAGGACTACATTTTTGCTTCAAGAATTGTTCAATATGATGCATGTATGTGGACAACAAAGGAAAGCATGATTCAAAGAATTCAAGTTGTGAATTTTACCTCTTTTTTGGAGATTTTGTGCAACCTACCAAGTGCTTTGTTCCAGAAATGATTTGATGCTTTAGACACCCTCAAATGACCTCTTAGAAGCTTTTAGGATGGTTGGAATCAGCTGGAAACCTCTGGAGCAAGTTGGAGCTCTTTCTTGCAAAATGGGCAAAAGTGGCCAAAATGTCAACTCTCTCAAATGGTGATCCAGATGGGGGGAACCATTTGGGACAGTTCAAGGATGATATTTGGAGTGTGTTTGAGGTTTTATCTGGTTTGGAAAGTGACTGAATCAAGACATGGCTTGAAAAATGCAAAAAGTCCAATTTTTGAGGTTTTGAGAGGTGACTTTGTGATTTTTGTGTTATAGGTCACTTGTGAGAGTTTGGACAGCTTAGATATGACATATTGGATGTGTTTGGATCATGAGCTGTGATGGAAATGCTCTCTAACTCAAAAACTCAGAATTACCTTGCTAAAGAAGGCATTTTGGAGTGAAAGAAGTGATTTTGAGGAAAGCATCTGTTTGATGGCTTTGGTGTACTCAAACTGATCACAAATGAGCTCTATTTATAGTAGAGCAAGTTTATTTTGGGATCAATAGTGAATGGTGGCTGCTGTAGCGAGCGATTTTGGACGCGGTTCTTAAGCGCTGGTCGCTCTCTGCGGTTGAGCTTAAAACTACAGGTCGATTCATTTTTTATCCTATTAAAGTTGATGAAGGAAGGGAAATAGATGTCTCCAATTAACCCTGCTTTGCATACTGAGTTTAAACAGCGGTCTGTTAGGTTACGAATGCTATCAATGTGGGGGGGGGGGGCCTTTGTACTGGTTATTTGTATTTTCGCCAATACGGTTTTCTTTCTTTCTAGGATCTTATAGCGGGGAACAAGGATTAGGATGTTAGGACTGATGCTTTTGAATTACTACTTTTGATATGGGATTTTGGGTTTTTGTTTAGTGTGCTCGCTAAGATTTTTCTTTCAATCTTATGCCTACGTATTCCCGTTTATCCAAAACAGGGAAATCAGAGCGTTCGTAGTTCCTCCTATTCTATGGGAGGAAATGATTGTTTTTGGTGTCTTGTTCAAAGCCCAAGACGTGAAGCGAAAGGTGATTTGTATCTTGTTCAAAGCACAAGATGTGAAGCTAAAGGTGTTGACTTTAGAGAGAATTTGTCATCTCTAAAGAGAGAGTTGTATGTCACAACTGTTTATAAAGGAGAATTACTTTAACCGGGATACGCGGATCCTAGCAATGCCATAATTTCCTTTATAGGGGGTTTTAACATGAAGGGGAAGACTTTAACTCAGTGTAGAGCAATGCTATCTTTCCTTAGGAATTTCTCATGCTAAAAGAGGGACAGTGGCATGGATGTAGATGATCCAGAGGCTTGCCGCTTACAGCGATTAGATGAAGGGAGTTGTTTGATGTTTGTTTACTGTGAACGAGGCACAGTTTTGATGCTAAAAGGTTAATTGGATTAACCAGTGATTTTCTTATACAAAGCCTAAGAGGAGGCTGATATGTGTCTCGTACAAATCCCGAGAGAGAGGCTAAAAGGTTTTGACTCAATGATGGAATCTTTTGGTATCTCGTATAAAGCCTGAGATGGAGGCTATTGTTTATTTGGCTCAATAAGAACCTTTTTGTATCTCGTATAAAGCCCGAGATGGAGGCAAAAGGGGTAATTGACTTAGCAAGGGAGTCTTATGTGTCTCGTACAAAGCCCGAGAGAGAGGCTAAACGTCACTGGAGAAGGATCATTATACAAAGCCTAAGAGGAGGCTGTGGTGACTGTTCAGTTAAGTGACAGGTCCAGTATACTGATTTTGAAAGAGAAAATCAGTTCTTGTATGAGCAACACTGTACTCAGGGATTTGATTCAAGGATCTGGGTTATTCCTGTTCTTTAAGGAAGCGGGAAATCCAAAGGATATTGAGACTATCTGAGTCTGCGGGTTTCCTTCCTATTTTTGAAGGGGTCACTTGAGAATGTCTTTGAGACTCAAGGAGATTAGACTGTCCATGTCTAGAGTTTCATCTTTTGTACTATGCTTTGAGAAACAGTAGTAGACTCTACGAAAGGACTGTTCTATGCAGATTACTAAGTTCTGTTCCTATACCTCTAGGAGGTCGTCGGGACAATTTGTACGAAGCCCAAGAGGAGGCTGGAAACTTTTAAGAAGCCGACGGGTCCTTGTACTAAGCCCAAGAGAAGGCTATCATTCCTGGAGGAAGAGATCATTATACGAAGCCTAAGAGGAGGCTGTGAATACTTCTAAGAAGCCGTAGGGTCCTTGTACTAAGCCCAAGAGGAGGCGGGGTTGCTTTTAGGAAGCCTGTGGGTCCTTGTATGATGCCCAAGAGGAGGCCGATGCTTTTAAGAAGCCCGTGGGTCCCCAAACCCCGAGAAATTCAAGGCAATGCTATTCACCGAGAATAGATCAAAGTCAGGAAAGTTCGAGAATTTGGAAGAAACTCAAAGATGCCATTCACGGAGAATACATTCATCTCTGGGAGTAGAGTTTCTTGACAATTCCTAATGAGGACAGTCTGAGAGAAGACTGTGTCTGGTGATCCTATTGGGGATCTAGTTGTCTATTTCTATGACTAAACGAAACGGCGTCACTTAGTTCTAGACGTAGTTGTCGGGGAAACTCTAAATATCTATACTATTATTACACAGTTGATATGAGTTTATGAAAGAAGACTTACAGCGAAACAGCCCCACAATACAGTTATATGTATATGAAAGCGGTAAATGAAAACGGATAAACACTTACTCGGTTGTAGAGCTTCCATGCTGTTTGGTTAGTTGTTCAACAAAGAAAGATTGAAAACAACAGTATATTCAAAATCAAAGGAGAAAGTGCTTTGAAAAAGAAAGATTTGGGGCTTACAGCTCAAGGAGAGGCCCAGGGTTTTATCAGTGAGCGCACTGTTGTTTTGAATTTGTACCGAGGGACTTATATAAGTGACTGAGGCCCAAAATGTTTTCTGTACAAAGGGATGGGTCTTACACTCTCTCAAGAGGCCCAAAAAGTTTTAAAGAAAAAGAGTGGGGCTTATAACACGAGGGTAGGCCCAGTTGGTTTTTCCGTTTGAAATGGCGATCGCGCCGAGGTTTTCTTTTAACGCAGAGGGACTTATACAATAAGTGAGGCCCAAAAAGATTTTGGTTAAAAGGGGATTGGGTCTTACACTCTAATAGAGGCCCAAAGTGTTTTGAATGGGTCTTATAGCTCAAGGAGAGGCCCAATTGATTCTTTGAATAGGCGACGATCGCGCCGTTTGTTTTTGACGGTATCAGGACTTATACAATACACTGAGGCCCAAAAATGATTTGGTCAAGAAAGGATTGGGTCTTACACTCTATTAGAGGCCCAAAAAAGTTTTGAAAATGATTTATGAGGGTTGAATTAATCCAAAAACCCTAATTTGTTTTCAAAAATGTATTTAATTGAATAAAAATTCAATTAAAATGATCAAAATTGTTTAACATGTGAAAAACAAATTGTGATTTTGGATTAATGCTTCAAAAATTAAGTATTGACCTACAAAATAATTAGAAAGCATTAAAAGTTGCAAAATCAATGTAGAAAAAATATTTAATATGTCAAAAACAATTAAAATATTAATTCTTTGCAAAAATATCAATTATATGAAATAAATAATATTTTTGGGATTTTTTGGGAAAATAAAATATTTTAACATTTTTGTGAATTATTAAAAAAAGAATCAACTCAAAATCATTAAAACTCAGAGAGAAATTAATTTTTGAATCAATTAAACAAAATCACAAAATTCAAATATTTGAATTATTCAAAAATGGCGCCAAGAACACACCAAGAACACGCGCGTGTTCTGGGTTTGGCTGATTTGCATTTTCTCCTCAATCTCACTGAATACTTGATTATATCATGCAATCCACATATCATTATGCTCGTCTCAACCTCACGATCATGTCTATAACACTTAATTTCATTTAAATTAAACATATAACAAGAAATCATGAAAAATCCTCAAGAACCCTAATTTCTGCATGAAGGCTAGGATTTTTGATACACGATTCAAACAAGGCAATTAATTGAGGGAAAATATTCCATGCATGATTATGAACATATGGCCAAATTATTGTGCGAGGAAATATGCATAGATTGAGAGATGACCAAGTATATGCTTACCTCTAAGCCGTGACAGCAAGTGCAATGTGATTTTTGATTTGGAGGTGTTACAGATGGGCGGTGATGATCTGAACAGCTTCCCTACACCCTATGGAGTGTGTTTGAATGCTTGGACTTGATTGAAATTGGTTGGATCAATTCATGGCATCTCAGCTGCAACTTGATTGAAAATTTGAGCAACCAGCTGGTGATTTTGTGAAATCTGTGTTCCAGATGTTATGTGAGTGTTTGGATCACTTCTATATGATGTATGTGAGGTGTGTGTATGATTGGTTTGATTGGAAAAGCTCTCAAACTCAAAACCCGATAATGACTAGCCTTAGAAGGCAAAATTGGAGTGAAAGAAGAGATTTTGAGGAAAGCATCTATTTGATGGCTTTGGTGTACTCAAACTGATCACAATTGAGCTCTATTTATAGTAGAGCAAGTTTGTTTTGCAAGGAATAGTGAATGGCAGCTGGTAAGTAGGTTTGGCCAATGTTGGCAAATGAAAATTCAAGTCTCCTCTAGCCATTGACTAGAGGTTAGGGCACAGAGCTTTGGTTCCCTTGGTCTTGGATAAGTCTTGACTAATTTCAGATGAGAATGGCTCAGTTCATGCCACCTTGATGCTTCCATTGAATGCTTCAATCCAAATTTGGAGTCTTGTCCCTATTTTGGCCATTCTAGGTTCAACATGCTATTTCTTGTTCCATGGACTTTGGAGGCTTGGCTCAGTGATTGTCCCCTTTAGATTCAATCCTCAGAGGTGTCCAAGTGGATAGGAGCATTTGAATTTGGCTGATTTTGGCAAATCGAGCAAAATTGCAAATTCTGCCTTGCCTTTGACAGATTTCAACAAGGCAACTTGACAATGTCATATCTCATGGTGTAAGTTGAATTTGGCAATGTTCTTGCCCATTTTGGAAAGCCCTTACATGATACAACAACTGTTTGAACAAGTTTGGTTTTGATCTCTTTTGATTCCAAGTGAAAAATCCCTCTACATTTGGCAAAAAGTGAAGCAAAATCTGACTTAGTGAAAATTTCACTAAGTGTTGGAACAAAGTGTGATTTCTTGATTTTGATCACTCCATAACTCAAAATCCTTAATGAATTGGACTTAGGTCTAGTTGAAGTTTTTGTAGAGGGTAATGAGGGATACAAATCCATCTTTGGATGAGAAAAAATGGCCATGTGTTTTAGGAGTTATGATCCTCCAAAGTTAGTGTATTAGTGGTACTTTTTCCATAACTTAGAAAAATTTCTAAGTTTTATGGTTACCCCTTTTACAAGTTATCCAACTTTCTTTGATTTTTCTTGATGAATGATGATTCAAATCATACATTAACATCATTTTAGGGTTAAAAATCCATTTTGGTGAAAAATCTCAAAAAGTCAAAGTTGACTTTTATGCACAGTTGACTTTTTATCAGATGAATTCCAAATTGTGCAATTCTTCAGGAAATCATGTCCTTGACCTAAATCAAACTTGATGGACATGTTCCATGGGTGTCATAGGGTATATTGGGGCATGTCCTAGGGTTTGGGGGCATGTCCTAGTCAAAAGTCAAAGTTACAGTTGACTTTCCTCGCGAAACCCTAATTGTGGTGCAGATGAAAATGAGACTTGTTGCTCAAGCTTCTTGGATTAATCCATTGTTCCAAATGGATCAATATAGTTCATTAGAGACCCTCAAATCATTTCTTGAGGTTTTGGCTCTTGATTTGTCCCAAAAGTCAACTTAGGGGTGAATTAGGTCAAGAAACCCTAATTCCTGATTTTTGATGTATGCATCCCTTGAGGTCAAATTGACTTGATGCTTGGGTCCATGAGGTTCCATGGAGTACATTAGGTTGTGTTTTGGATCTTTGGCTTATGCCTAGATGAAATTTTTCATCTGGAGGCCCTGGTCGACCAAAACCCTAATTTGGTGATACTGGCGATCTTGAGACTTGATCCATCTAGAAGGGAGCAGCCTTGTGCTTAATCCTTGAAGTGGGAGTCCTTTTGATCCATTGTGAATGCTTAAGAGGTTAGACAAGTTGAAGATCATGTCATTCCTTGATTGATCCTTTGTCTAAGGCTCTGAGAGGGCTTAAAACCCTAATTTTGATTGTAATGAATGCTCAACAACCCTTGAGGCATTTGATGAGGCATGATGGTTCATCCATATTGTGATGATGATTTGCACAATGATGGGAAATCTTAGTGGTCAAAATTTGGGGTATGACAGATGCCCCTATTTAATCTTCTTGGACCCAAAGGTGTGAATGACGAAGGTATTCGGGCATTCGGGGTGCAAGAGGATTAAATATCGGAATACCCGAAATTTTGATGGTGGCTATGAATGGTAGCTTACGCATTCATCTTCTTTTGCTGAGCAATGATGCTTAGAAAAGGTAAACTTCCCCTCGATCCTGGTTTCCTACCAAGGAACTGGTCTTAGTTGCTTATGTAAACTACCCCTCGATCCTGGTTTCCTACCAAGGAACTGGTCTTAGTTTCCGATTTAAACTTCCCCTCGATCCTGGTTTCCTACCAAGGAACTGGTCTTAGTTTCTGATTTAAACTTCCCCTCGATCCTGGTTTCCTACCAAGGAACTGGTCTTAGTTTCTTTTGTCAATAAACTTTATTGACAAGGGACGCTATGCGTAGCGGCTTTCCTTCAAACTTCTCGCCGAATTTTCCTGGGGAGATGCCATTTGAGTGGAAAAAGTTTTGATGTCAGACTTGCTGGGGAACCCAGTCGTCTGAGTTGTAGAGGTGCACAAACTTCTCTGTTGGAGACGCCATTTGTCGATTCTACTGGGGAAAGCGAGTCCCTTGAGAGACTGCATTCGTTTGGGGTCTTTACATCATACTTTTCTCGGGATCTTCCCAGAGAAATGCCATATGATGGGGTCCAATTTTGAGGTGCCGATGACCTTTTCACCGGCGGTTTTTCCGGAGTGAAACTGACGTGCTGCCGAATCTCTGATTACGAGGCTTTCTCTGTGGATTTTCCTTAATCCGGGAAAGCAAGGATATCATCTTCAATGGCGAAGAGTGACATCTGTTGAAGGTTCTCTGGCCTTTCAGAGGTTCAAGTTATCAAAGTGGTCTAGTGCCGACTCTGATCTAAAGATACACTGGTGGCGAGATTGTTCAGACACAACATTTCCCGACGAGGAAATAACTGACAACTCGATTGAGAGAACTCCTATCACTAAGGGACAAGACCGGCTAGAGTAATAGCGATGCAATATGAGATGTGAATGCAAATCAATAATGCATGATGTATGTATGTATATGCGGATAAAACTGACGCGACACACAAATTAAAAGATGAACATGACAGGATACTCGGCCATCGCGGGGCGTGCAGAGATATCGCTTGTTCAAGATAGCCATTCCACCTTGCTTAGGAGGGATAGTCCCTACTGGGAGCTATGTTGGTCGGGCTTAGGAGGTAAGAACTCTGCCGTAGGGTGTCAGACGAAACAAGGTCTCTGACACAGTTGATCCCTTTATTCAGGCGTACTGGCCTAGAAGGAGTACTTTGATTCTGCACTTTGAGGTTCAAACACCTTTGGAGACGCGACTGATGTTCTTTCGATGTTTAACAGTCAAAAGAAATTGCCATCTTTATTTTAAAAGCAGAAAAAGTTTTAACAAGTAAATTCATTTTTGTTTTATTTCAGGAATCGTTAATCATGTTAACAACGTCGTTCTGTAAAGCTAAAACAAGCAAGAATTACAAACAAAAGCACAAGGGCTCAAATTTTATTGATAAGATGGAGATCAGCCAAACGCGTGATTCCAAAGAGTATATACAAAGTTTGAAAATGGTAATTTACAGGGAAAAGGGCTACGTTGAAACATAACGACCACTATCCTTCTACCAACTTTGAATTCAGGGCATCCTGAGCTTCTGTCGAAGATGAACTTAACTGGAGTTTTCCTCCGATGGTGTAACTGCTGCTGCTGCTGAGGGACTTGCCTCTATTGAACATAGTTACTTGCCATTATCCCTAATTTTTGCCTGGATTGTACTATGATGTTTCCAATCCATCGGGATGATTTTTTTCATGTCTCTAACTTTTGCCTGGACCGCCCTTTCGGGTTTTCAATCCACCGAGACGTTTTTTTTTAGTTTAGGCGAAGTATTTCTTGACTACATCAACATTCGTGGGGTAGGCAAATTCCTCTCTGTCCATGGTTGCAAGTCTGAAGGCGCCGCCTGAGAAATCTTTCGTGACCACATAGGGGCCATCATAATTTGGGGTCCATTTTCCCCGAGAGCCAGTGAGAAAAGATTGTATCTTCTTGAGCACGAGGTCTCCTTTCCTGAAGACACGAGGTCGGACCTTTTTGTCAAATGCCCTCTTCATTCTCTGTTGATACAACTGACCGTGGCATAGTGCCGTTATTCTCTTTTCTTCGATCAGATTCAGTTCGTCATGTCGACGTGGACACCATTCAACTTCGGTGAGCTTAGCTTCCATCAATACCCTGATTGATGGGATCTCTACTTCTATGGGGAGAACTGCCTCCATGCCATATACTAGAGAGAAAGGGGTTGCCCCTGTTAAAGTACAGACAGATGTGCGATAACCATGAAGAGCAAAGGGTAGCATCTCGTGCCAGTCTTTGTAGGTTACAACCATCTTTTGAACAATCTTCTTGATGTTCTTGTTAGCCGCTTCTACCGCCCCGTTCATCTTGGGTCGGTAGGGAGATGAGTTATGATGTTTGATCTTGAACTCTGCGCACAACTCCTTCATCATCTTGTTGTTCAAGTTAGATCCATTGTCAGTAATGATCTAGCTTGGAACACCATAACGGCAGATGATATTGTTTTTGATAAATCAGACCACCACTTGTCGGGTTACATTAGCGAATGACGCTGCTTCGACCCACTTGGTGAAGTAGTCAATGGCTACAAGGATGAACCGATGTCCGTTTGAAGCCTTAGGTTCAATCAAGCCAATCATGTCGATTCCCCATATGGAAAAAGGCCATGGGGAAGAGAGAAATTTGAGATGTGATGGCGGTACATGAATTTTGTCGGAGTATATCTGACACTTGTGACACCTCCTCATGTACTTGTAGCAGTCGGATTCCATGGTCAACCAGTAATACCCTGCTCTCAAAAATTTTCTCGCCATTGTGTGTCCGTTGGCATGAGTGCAAAAGGATCCTTCATGAATTTCTTTCATAAGCATGTCTGCTTCTGGTCTGTCTACGCATCGGAGCAAGACCATGTCAAAATTTCTCTTATAAAGTGTATCGCCGCTCAGGAAGAAGCTGCCTGCTAGTCTTCTGAGGGTCTTCCTGTCTTTTCTAGATGCCCCAGGTGGGTATCCTTGTTTCTGAAGGAAGCATTTGATATCGTGACACCAAGGTTTATCGTCTATGACTGCTTCAATCATGAAGATGTAAGCGGCCCGTTCAAGGCGCATTATGTCGATCTTAGGTATGTCATTCCATTGACCTACACTAATCATAGAAGAGATAGTGGCTAATGCATCAGCCATGTGATTCTCATCACGAGGGATGTGATGAAACTCAACTCTGTTGAAGAAGGGTAACAACCTTCTTGCATAGTCTTTGTAAGGAATCAATCCTGATTGGTATGTGTTCTAATCTCCTTTTATCTGATTGATAACCAAGGCTGAATCGCCGTATACGTCCAAGTTTTTGATCCTTAATTCAATCGCTTCCTCGAGACCCATAATACAAGCTTCGTATTCGGCCTCGTTGTTCGTACATTTGAACGTAAGTCTGGCAGTGAAAGGAATGTGGGTACCCTGAGGGGTAACAATGATTGCCCCAATTCCGTTTCCATAATGGTTAACTGCTCCGTCAAAGATAAGTCCCCATTGGGAACCTGGTTCTGGCCCTTCACTGGGTAGTGGTTCATCGCAGTCTTTCATTCTTAAATACATGACATCTTCGTCTGGGAAGTCAAACCCGATTGATTCTTGATCGTCAATCGGTTGATGAGCCAAATGATCGGCTAAAATACTTCCCTTAACGACTTTTTGAGCGTGGTACTCTATGTCATATTCTGATAACAGCATCTGCCAACGGGCAATTCTTCCCGTAAGAGCAGGTTTTTCAAATACGTACTTGATTAGATCCATTTCGGAGACCAACCAAGTAGTATGACGAATCATGTATTGGCGAAGACGTTTGGCTGCCCAAGCCAAAGCGCAACAAGTTTTCTCAAGCATCGTGTACCGAGTCTCGCAGTCGGTGAATTTCTTGCTCAAATAGTAGATGGCAGACTCTTTTCTTTTAGTTTCGTCTTGTTGGCCAAGTACACACCCCATTGAGTCCTCTAGGACTGTGAGGTAAATGATCAGTGGTCTTCCTTCCACTGGAGGTGATAGAATCGGAGGATTCAACAGATATTTCTTAATACTGTCGAAGGCAGTTTGGCAATCTTCTGACCAAACGCAATCCTGGTTCTTTTTCAGTAATTTGAAAATCGGCGCACATGTGGCGGTCATAAGGAATATGAATCTGGAGATGTAGTTTAAACGTCCCAAGAATCCTCTGACTTGCTTTTCAGTTTTCGGAGAAGGCATTTCTTGAATGGCCTTGACCTTGTCAGGATCAACCTCAATTCCTTTCTGGCTGGCGATGAACCCTAGTAGTTTCCCTGAACGGACACCGAAGGTGCACTTGTTGGGATTCAAGCGGAGCTTGAATTTTCTTAGACGTTCGAACAATTTTTACAGATGTTCAACGTGCTCACTCTCTGTTTTTGATTTTGCAATCATATCATCAACATATACCTCGATTTCCTTATGTATCATGTCATGAAACAGAGTAGTCATGGCCCTTTGATAGGTTGCCCCGGCGTTCTTCAAACCGAACGGCATTACCTTGTAACAAAAGGTGCCCCATGGGGTAATGAACGAAGTTTTCTCCATGTCTTTCGGCGCCATTTTGATCTGGTTATAGCCCGAGAATCCATCCATGAAGGAGAAAACTTTGAACTTTGCTGTACTGTCAACCAGCATGTCAATGTGTGGCAAAGGAAAGTCGTCCTTTGGACTAGCCTTGTTCAGATCTCGGTATTCGACACACATTCTGACCTTTCCGTCCTTTTTGGGAACGGGTACAATGTTGGCTAACCATTGAGGATATTCAGCTGTAGCGAGGAAACCCGCGTCAATCTGCTTTTGTACCTCCACTTTGATTTTGATGGCCATGTCCGGGTGAGTGCGTCTCAACCTTTGCTTTACTGGCGGACATTCCGATCTTAACGGTAAGTGATGTTCCACGATGCTGGTATCCAACCCTGGCATATCCTGATAAGACCAAGCGAATACATCGGGAAATTCTCTGAGAAGCTTTATCAAACTCTCTCTGACAGTTGGACTGAGCAGTGCCCCAATCCTGATTTCTTTTCTCTCTTGCTCTGAACCCAAGTTTACCGTTTCCAACGGTTCTTTGTGAGGTTCAATGGACCTTTCCTCTTGTCTGAGTAGTCGGGAGATCTCTTCTGGAATTTTGTCGTCATTTTCTTCTTCAGCCTCGAATACCGGGAACTCAAAGTTGGGAGAAGGCATTGGATCGTATGTTTCAACTGGGTTTAAAACAAGCAATCTGCATAACGTGATGATTCATGTTTAGAAGAGGTAGAGAAAAATGCAAGTGTGTACAGTGTTTTATTTTACTGCTTGTTTTTTATAGTTTTGTTTTTTAGGATTACCATTTTCTTTGAAAAAGCAAAAAGAGAAAACAGCAATTAATGCGGAAATTACAGAACGACGTTATTTTATTAATGAACAAGTCGAATCTTGAAACTACAGCCCTATAAAACAAAACTCTGTCGCTTTGGGCAAAGCGAAGAGGGAAATTTACAGAAAGCGGGCCCTATCAAAACATCTGTTTCACATGGGCAGGGTGAAAGGTTAAAGATGGCAATTACTTTGACTGATGAACGACCTTCGGAACCTCGACAGCAACCCATTGGCGGCGAACTCCTCGGTGAATCACAAAGTCTGGCACCTTCCTTGACTTGCCTTCAGAAATGACGCTGATTTCTGGTGGAGCGGGATCATTAGAATCTGTCTCCCAGGCATAATTATCGTAGGAGAATTCCTCTGTTGCATTTTGCATAGCATTTGTGCTCTCAGGTACATCTCCCCATCCAGTTGGCTGGATATCCTCGAGCCTGATACGAGAGCTTTCGGGAGCGGTGTACTTGACCATATAGTCGAATTTTCCACTTGGTTCTCCCAGAGTGTCCCAAACTTCTTTGGAACTGGAGGAGTCATCTCTCTCAATGACGTTGACCTCGGGAAAAGCATAGTTGATGAATTCAAGTCCTGTAAATGTTGCGAATTCATCTTCATGTTGAGTAGTTTCTAAATGACCTGAGTGTTGATCCCATGGCATGGTGGGGACACAGGTATTCCGTTCAATGACAGTCAGCTGATTTTCATTGTTCGGCTGACTTTCTTGCCCCCAGTTTCCTGGGTAAGGTTGCCACATTGGCAGACCATCCATTGGGCCATAGTAGGTGTAGTCAAAATTATCTTTCATCGGAGTGTCTTCCTCTAATGAATTTGGCGGAGCGCGGCATCCTTCCGGATCACAATCCCCGTAGATCATTTCGATGTCTGATCTTGGTATAAATCTCGGACTTTCTGTAGGAAAGCAAAAAGGCATAGGCACCTCTTCCTGAGACATATAACCGTCCTTGTTAAGGTAGGACTTCCATTCCTCATCTGTGTCAGAGGGATCTTCCTCATTGATAGCATGAACTGTCTGAGACACTGGGTGAAGAAAACCTCCACTGTGGAATATGTTTTGAAGGGGGTGAAGACTTTCATCATTGGCAGCTGTCCGGGTACAGGTTGCAGAAAAACCAAGACCCTTCTTTGTTTTATTGTCACTAGGAATGACAAGTTGTCCCCATCCTGTTGTATCGGTACTCTCGACCGCTTTGATAACATCTTTCTATGAGGAAATCGAGGTTCCTCCTTTGAACTGATTCTTCTCGCTTACCGACAGTGCTTGGAACTGAGTTCCAATAACCTCCTCGGGTTCTATTCTAGTAGATGATGACAAGTTACTCACAAGCAAGGCTTGTTCCCCATAAACCATGACAAGCTGATCGTTCTGAACGAATTTTAGCTTTTGGTGGAGGGTCGAAGTGACCGCTCCAGCCTGATGTATCTAAGGTCTTCCTAATAAACAAATGTATGTTGCCCGGATGTCCATGACCTGGAAAGTGACTTGGAAAGTGTGAGGACCAATAGTTATGGGAAGATCAACTTCGCCGATAACTATTTTTCTGGATCCGTCGAATGCTTTGACGACAACCTCGCTAACCCTCATCGGAGGTCTTTTGAATGATAATTGCATCAAAGTGGACTTCGGCATAACATTCAGGGCTGACCCTGTGTCTACCAGTACGCTGGCTAAAGCATCGTCCTGGCAGTTAACTGTGATATTGAGCGCCATGTTGTGACGGCGACCCTCTTCAGGTAATTCTTCATCACTAAATCCCAAATTGTTGTAGGAAGTGATGTTAGAGACAATGCTATCGAACTGTCTAATTGTTACATCCTGTTCCACAAAGGCTTGCTCCAAGACTTTCTGTAGAGCCTCCCTGTGGGCTTCTGAACTGAGTAACAGTGATAACACCGAGATCTTTGAAGGAGTTTGTAATAGCTGATCAACAATGTTATATTCACTCCTTTGGATGAGCTTCAGCATCTCATCATTATTTTTCGAAAGGTCGGGATTTCTGGATTGACCGACTGGGGGATCAGGAGCTTCTGTCTGAAGTTCCCTTTCCTTGTTAAGTTCCTCAACCCCTCGGTTGAAGATTCTACCGCTCCATGTTACTCGACTGATGTCTGCAATATTCACGAGGGAGGGTAATGGAATTTCCTTTCCATTTTCAATTATTGTTGCACCGTATTTGTAAGGGATCGCCTTAGCTGATTCATACGGTAGCGGTCCTGGTAGATAGATGACTACAGGAGCCTTCTGATTTTTCTGACCATCATAAGTAATCTCGATTCTTTCTCAGTTGGGAACTTTAGATTCGTCAAGTAGAGGAATAATGGCAAAAACATCCCTGGTCCTGTGATGACCAGAGATCGTGACAACATCCTCAACTTGCTCGGTAAGGTAGTTCGACGACCAATTGATGGGTCCAGAACCCGAATAGGGACGAATTTCTCCACGATCGACCTGACCCTGAAGAGCTGCTCTCACAAGGTAACACCCTTGGTTACTTTCCGAACAGACGCTACAACTGTCATAGTTGTGTGGTGGCACCTGGCCACGCCCACTTTGAATACAATGTAACCTCACTAGGTTAGCTTCCACTGATCGGACATCCTGACTCTGACGCCGAGTGGGGTTTCTATTAATGATACTAATCTGCTGAGTATCTTCATCCATGTAGATTGGCATCCAATAATGATTTAACAAGTGCTGAAGTGCCTCCTGGACAAGGGTACAACCTCGATCGTTTTCGCAACCCGCTTTACTGCTTTGATAGTAATGTGATACTAAGAATCCGAGTCGGGCCTGCTCAACATGTAACTCTACCAGGTTGGTATTCATCACGCGAATATCGAAGATCTGAACCATGTTGATTTGATAGGAGTTCCTATCATGGTAGTCTTGGATCCATCCAAGATCCATCTGACGCTGGAGGGCCTCTTGTATGAAAGAGCATCCCTGTTTGTTTACCGAGCAAATCAGACAAGAACTGTAATTGTGCCGCGGCAGATTATGATACTGGCTTTGCCTTGAGTGCATCGCCACCAAGTTGACATTCATTGCACGGATGTCGTGGTTCTGAATGACGTTAGAATTCATATAGACCATGTTAACTCTACGAACTCGGTGCTCCTGGATCCATCTGAGATCCATTTGTTCCTGTAGAGCTGCTTGCACTACCGAACATCCTTGATTGTCTTTAGAGCAGATATCACACTGATGATAATTATGAGGTGGCACATGGCCATACCCACTCTGTCTACAATGCATCTTAACCAGATTGGTTTTCAACAAGAGTACATCGTAAATTTGATAGACATTGTTAGTCTCTCCTTCTATCAAATTGACTACAGCCTTCTCGTGTTGAGGTAGCGGATTCGTGAGAACATTAGGATTCGTATCCTTGAAGGATAAGACCCCGCTCCTAACAAGTTTTTACACGTTGGACTTGAAATTGAGGCAAGTCTCTATGTTATGCCCTGAACCTCCTTGATGATAAGGGCATGTTTGATCCACCTTAAACCAAAAAGGCGGATTTTCCGGTACTGTAAGAGGAGATTTAGTCTGAATGTGCCCCTTAGCCAGTAGTAATGGAAACAGTTCTGCGTATGATACAGGTATAGGATCAAATCCTGGCGGCCGTGTTGTACGGTTGTTGTTATATGGAGGACGAGCCTGCTGAAGAGGCTGTTGTGTCCTTTGCTGGTCAGGTTGGCTCTGCGCAACCTGAGGTTGATATGTAGGAATAGACGCAGGGTTGATAGCAGGAGTCACAGCTGCTACCGGTTGATAACGTCGTCTTCGCTTTCCGAGAGAGATATTCCCAATATCTTGCTCTTTTTTCTTAGGGAGAGCACTACCATATTTTTTAGTACCGCTCGTCGATCCAGTGTATTTTACCAAACGTCCTTCTCGGACGGCTTCCTCAAGACGTACGCCCATGCCGACCATTTCGGTGAAATCACTAGGCGCACTGGCAACCATTCGGTCATAGTAAAATGAGCTTAAGGTCTTTAAGAAGATCTTTGTCATCTCTTTTTCCTCAAGAGGTGGACAAATTTGAGCGGAAATTTCACGCCACCTTTGAGCATACTCCTTAAAGGTTTCCTTGTCCTTTTGCGACATCGATCTGAGTTAATCTCTGTCTGGTGCCATGTCCAAATTGTATTTGTATTGTTGGACGAAGGCGGTACCAAGATCTCTGAATGTGCTAATTGTAGCACGGTTTAAACCCATGTACCATTTGAGTGCGGCACCGGTTAAACTATCTTGAAAGTAGTGAATCAGTAGGTCCTGATTCTCCATCTGAGCTGACATCTGTCGAGCGTACATCACCAGATGGCTCTGAGGGCAAGAGTTACCCTTGTACTTTTCAAAGTCGGGCACTTGGAACTTATGCGGGACTTTCACATTGGGGACCAAGCAGAGGTCTGCGGCGTCCTTTCCAAATAAATCCTGACCCCGAATGGCCTGCAGTTCCTTCTGCATTTCCAAGAACTGTTCCTGGAATTCATCCATTCTGTCAAACATAGTTTCCTTCTTACCAGAAGGTGTTGGTGGAATCTGTCCTTCTGGGACAGTGTGCACCACAGGGGGTGGTACCGTGACTACGGCAGTGAGTCTTGGCGTTTCCCGAAGTTTGTAACCTTCAGGAGTCTTCAACATGCCCTTGGCATCTTCGCTTTCCCGAAGTTTGTAACCTTCAAGCCCAGCGGCTTCTGTTGTGATTCCCTGATCCTCAGTGATCGGCGAAACATATCCTTCTGGGATATAGTTAACAGGCATGCCCCAAGGACGATCTTTCGGTATCTGATACCTAGGATCATACCTCTCCACTACGGGTGTTAAGGTGATCTCTGAGATCACAGTTCTTTGTAGCTGAGCTTCTGCCATGGCTTGCATGTCGTTACGAAGCTTTCTCATATCCTCTCTCAGAGCGTCGATCTCTTCTTTCAACTCTCTGTTTTCTTCCTCAAGATCATCCATCCTTTTCTGACGATTGGCCCGAGTATTATACGAATGAGACAGTTTGACTCTAGAATCGAGACACAAATGTGAGATTCGTAGGGAAGAAGAATACGCGATGTGAGAATGATAAATGCAATGATTTATATTAATTATTTTTTTGGTTTAATCAAAATAAACTTCGACAATTAGATTGTAAATATCAAACGGTGGGGAAACCCCTTTTTATTGAAATTCAAAGGATTACAGAAATGGAAATACAGTAGATTACAAAGTGCAGAAATAGAAACCTAAACTAATGGGTCCTGAATCCTCTCTGAAGAGAAATCAGGTGCTGATTCTGGTATCTTCCTTTTCTTTGACCGGGGCTCTTGGGCCGTTGTAGGGTTGTCATTCCTTTGCCAAGTGAAAGGAGCGAGCAAATTCCTTTGGTCATCTTGATTATCTACAGCATGTTGCTCCAAAATTTCAATCAAAGCATCTTTTTCTTTCAGTAATTGCTGTATTTTGATGCACTCTACGTCGAGGGTGCGGTACTTGTTCTTCCAAGACCTTCTCTCCTTTTGAATTTTGTTGAGAGTAACCTGAAGCTTTTCAGTTTCCGTCATGAAGTACATGACAGATTCCCTCGGCGGAAGAATTCCGTAATGAGGATAGGGCATCTTTATCTTGAGAGCTCTAGTTTGTACCCAATGGAGATAAGGCTCCACCGAGACACAGTCCGGTTTTCCCAGAGACTCTCGTCCTTTCTTATGAACACGCTTCCAAGGTTGCACTATTTCCATCTTTAGTGCTCTGTCGTTTTCTCCTTCTTTGAAGAAAAGACCTTCCAGATGAACACCCAGTGGGATGTGTCTCATCGGGTATCCAAATTGACGGCGAACCAATACCGGATGGTAGTTGATTCCTCCTTTAGTTCCTATAAGGGGTACGTTGGGGAATTTTCCACAACGGTCAATGATCCTGATTCCCTCATAAATCCTATTACACCAATCTATATCAGAGGTGGTAAGAGACATGATCTTCTGCGACCAACGTAAGGCACTCTTACAATCCCAAAAAGCAGCAGACTTGGGCAAGTGAGAGATAAACCATTTGTAAAGCAAAGGTACACAACATGTGATCTCCCCTCCGCTGTACAAATTTCCCAGGTGTACAGAATGATACGCATCTGCGAGCAAAGTTGGCACAGGATTTCCAATGAGAAAAACCTTAATGGAGTTAATATCGACGAAGTCATTGATGTTAGGAAACAAAAATAACCCGTAGGTGAGCAAGACAAAGATGCTTTCAAAAGCAGTCACGTTTCCTATACTGGCGAAGTACAGGGCTTTCTTTGTCAAGAACTGGGCTGGCAAACCTTGGATGCCACCCTTAGCAGTCATGTGAGCCCTGACCTCAGACTCGTCCAAATGAATTGCTCTTGAAATAGTCTGATTCTTTGGAATTTCTTCCAGTCCAGAAAATGGAGCTCGATCAGTAATGTGTAGATCGATCAGATGAGAATACTCCTCCAGCGTTGGTGCTAACTGGTAATCCGGGAATGTGAAACAGTGATAAACTGGATCATAAAACTGAATGAGCGCATCCATGATTCCCTCAATCACATGGACTCTTAATAGTGGTAGTAAACCTCCGTGCTTAGCTCTGAAAGCCTCAGGGTTAGTGATCATCCTCGCTAACCTTCTCAAATCCTCTAGCTTTGGAACCTTGAAGGTATACTGGTGAGTTCTCCTTCTACTGAAATCCATTAGCGCAATCCTTTTTTCTAATATTTGCAATCACAGTCTTAGTTTAATTTGAAAAAACAGAGAGACTAGAAGAGAAGACTTTTTGAATGTTTTAATGTTTTTTAAATGAATGCATGAATGCAGCACACAAAAACATAGAAAAAACATGGGGTCAAAGGGTCGTTGTCATGAAGTCAAGGCTCTACCCATCCCCAAAGGTTTATACTAGGGTGATTTTTGTACCTGTACTCATTATCATTAGCTCCTCCCAGGAAAGCAAAACAACAAGCGGGTCGCCAGCGAGTTGTAGAGCAATCTTAGAGTAAGTGCCATTCACCGAGAATAGATCACCAGCCTCAAATGAGGGTAGTATCGCGTAATAAAATTATTTCCGATAGTTTTCGCACTACGAAAGGGTTTGGCTCCTCAGCTTCTCAGACTTAACAACCGGCCCATTGTCTAGGTGAGAGAATGAGTTGCGTTGGTCAGCCTCCACTGAGGTTGATGGTCGACCCCGTTGCCATCACTTATCTTAGGTGTATACTCATTCTTTCCACATACGGCATCACCCGCATTCCCATTAGCAGAAAAATAAACATGTATAGCAATTAGGAAAAGCGGTATATATATTTGTCCTAAACATCCTAGACCTTTAAAGCTATGAATCCTAAGTTCCTGATAGAAAATGGGTTCCCCGGCGGAAGCCCCAATCTGTGGTTTTCACAAAAGTGAAGAAAAAGGAAATCAGAAAAACAGAGACCGGCCCCACGGTGGGCGCCATTTTTCTGTAGCGAGCGATTTTGGACGCGGTTCTTAAGCGTTGGTCGCTCTTTGCGGTTGAGCTTAAAACTACAGGTCGATTTATTTTTTATCCTATTAAAGCTGATGAAGGAAGGGAAATAGATGTCTCCAATTAACCCTGCTTTGCATACTGAGTTTAAACAGCGGTCTGTTAGGTTACGAATGCTATCAATGTGGGGGGGCCTTTGTACTGGTTATTTGTATTTTCGCCAATACGGTTTTCTTTCTTTCTAGGATCTTATAGCGAGGAACAAGGATTAGGATGTTAGGACTGATGCTTTTGAATTACTGCTTTTGATATGGGATTTTGGGTTTTTGTTTAGTGTGCTCGCTAAGATTTTTCTTTCAATCTTATGCCTACGTATTCCCGTTTATCCAAAACAGGGAAATCAGAGCGTTCGTAGTTCCTCCTATTCTATGGGAGGAAATGATTGTTTTTGGTGTCTTGTTCAAAGCCCAAGACGTGAAGCGAAAGGTGATTTGTATCTTGTTCAAAGCCCAAGATGTGAAGCTAAAGGTGTTGACTTTAGAGAGAATTTGTCATCTCTAAAGAGAGAGTTGTATGTCACAACTGTTTATAAAGAAGAATTACTTTAACCGGGATACGCGGATCCTAGCAATGCATAATTTCCTTTATAGGGGGTTTTAACCTGAAGGGGAAGACTTTAACTCAGTATAGAGCAATGCTATCTTTCCTTAGGAATTTCTCATGCTAAAAGAGGGACAGTGGCATGGATGTAGATGATCCAGAGGCTTGCCGCTTATAGCGATTAGATGAAGGGAGTTGTTTGATGTTTGTTTACTGTGAACGAGGCATAATTTTGATGCTAAAAGGTTAATTGGATTAACCAGTGATTTTCTTATACAAAGCCTAAGAGGAGGCTGATATGTGTCTCGTACAAAGCCCGAGAGAGAGGCTAAAAGGTTTTGACTAAATGATGGAATCTTTTGGTATCTCGTATAAAGCCCGAGATGGAGGCTATTGTTTATTTGGCTCAATAAGAACCTTTTTGTATCTCGTATAAAGCCCGAGATGGAGGCAAAAGGGGTAATTGACTTAGCAAGGGAGTCTTATGTGTCTCGTACAAAGCCCGAGAGAGAGGCTAAACGTCACTGGAGAAGGATCATTATACAAAGCCTAAGAGGAGGCTGTGGCGACTGTTCAGTTAAGTGACAGGTCCAGTATACTGATTTTGAAAGAGAAAATCAGTTCTTATATGAGCAACACTGTACTCAGGGATTTGATTCAAGGATCTGGGTTATTCCTGTTCTTTAAGGAAGCGGGAAATCCAAAGGATATTAAGACTATTTGAGTCTGCGGGTTTCCTTCCTATTTTTGAAGGGGTCACTTGAGAATGTCTTTGAGACTCAAGGAGATTAGACTGTCCATGTCTAGAGTTTCATCTTTTGTACTATGCTTTGAGAAACAGTAGTAGACTCTACGAAAGGACTGTTCTATGCAGATGACTAAGTTCTATTCCTATACCTCAAGGAGGTCGTCAGGACAATTTGTACGAAGCCCAAGAGGAGGCTGGAAACTTTTAAGAAGCCGACGGGTCCTTGTACTAAGCCCAAGAGAAGGCTATCATTCCCGGAGGAAGAAATCATTATACGAAGCCTAAGAGGAGGCTGTGAATACTTCTAAGAAGCCGTAGGGTCCTTGTACTAAGCCCAAGAGGAGGCGGGGTTGCTTTTAGGAAGCCTGTGGGTCCTTGTATGATGCCCAAGAGGAGGCCGATGCATTTAAGAAGCCCGTGGGTCCCCAAACCCCGAGAAATTCAAGGCAATGCTATTCACCGAGAATAGATCAAAGTCAGGAAAGTTCGAGAATTTGGAAGAAACTCAAAGATGCCATTCACGGAGAATACATTCATCTCTGGGAGTAGAGTTTCTTGACAATTCCTAATGAGGACAGTCTGAGAGAAGACTGTGTCTGGTGATCCTATTGGGGATCTAGTTGTCTATTTCTATGACTAAACGAAACGGCGTCACTTAGTTCTAGACGTAGTTGTCGGGGAAACTCTAAATATCTATACTATTATTACACAGTTGATATGAGTTTATGAAAGAAGACTTACAGCGAAACAGCCCCACAATACAGTTATATGTATATGAAAGCGGTAAATGAAAACGGATAAACACTTACTCGGTTGTAGAGCTTCCATGCTGTTTGGTTAGTTGTTCAACAAAGAAAGATTGAAAACAACAGTATATTCAAAATCAAAGGAGAAAGTGCTTTGAAAAAGAAAGATTTGGGGCTTACAGCTCAAGGAGAGGCCCAGGGTTTTATCAGTGAGCGCACTGTTGTTTTGAATTTGTACCGAGGGACTTATATAAGTGACTGAGGCCCAAAATGTTTTCTGTACAAAGGGATGGGTCTTACACTCTCTCAAGAGGCCCAAAAAGTTTTAAAGAAAAAGAGTGGGGCTTATAACACGAGGGTAGGCCCAGTTGGTTTTTCCGTTTGAAATGGCGATCGCGCCGAGGTTTTCTTTTAACGCAGAGGGACTTATACAATAAGTGGGGCCCAAAAAGATTTTGGTTAAAAGGGTATTGGGTCTTACACTCTAATAGAGGCCCAAAGTGTTTTGAATGGGTCTTATAGCTCAAGGAGAGGCCCAATTGATTCTTTGAATAGGCGACGATCGCGTCGTTTGTTTTTTATGGTATCGGGACTTATACAATACACTGAGGCCCAAAAATGATTTGGTCAAGAAAGGATTGGGTCTTACACTCTATTAGAGGCCCAAAAAAGTTTTGAAAATGATTTATGAGGGTTGAATTAATCCAAAAACCCTAATTTGTTTTCAAAAATGTATTTAATTGAATAAAAATTCAATTAAAATGATCAAAATTGTTTAACATGAGAAAAACAAATTGTGATTTTGGATTAATGCTTCAAAAATTAAGTATTGACCTACAAAATAATTAGAAAGCATTAAAAGTTGCAAAATCAATGTAGAAAAAATATTTAATATGTCAAAAACAATTAAAATATAAATTCTTTGTAAAAATATCAATTATATGAAATAAATAATATTTTTGGGATTTTTTGGGAAAATAAAATATTTTAACATTTTTGTGAATTATTAAAAAAAGAATCAACTCAAAATCATTAAAACTCAGAGAGAAATTAATTTTTGAATCAATTAAACAAAATCACAAAATTCAAATATTTGAATTATTCAAAAATGGCGCCAAGAACACACCAAGAACACGCGCGTGTTCTGGGTTTGGTTGATTTGCATTTTCTCCTCAATCTCACTGAATACTTGATTATATCATGCAATCCACATATCATTATGCTCGTCTCAACCTCACGATCATGTCTATAACACTTAATTTCATTTAAATTAAACATATAACAAGAAATCATGAAAAATCCTCAAGAACCCTAATTTCTGCATGAAGGCTAGGATTTTTGATACACGATTCAAACAAGGAAATTAATTGAGGGAAAACATTCCATGCATGATTATGAACATATGGCCAAATTATTGTGCGAGGAAATATGCATAGATTGAGAGATGACCAAGTATATGCTTACCTCTAAGCCGTGACAGCAAGTGCAATGTGATTTTTGATTTGGAGGTGTTACAGATGGGTGGTGATGATCTGAACAGCTTCCCTACACCCAATGGAGTGTGTTTGAATGCTTGGACTTGATTGAAATTGGCTGGATCAATTCATGGCATCTCAACTGCAACTTGATTGAAAATTTGAGCAACCAGCTGGTGATTTTGTGAAATCTGTGTTCCAGATGTTATGTGAGTGTTTGGATCACTTCTATATGATGTATGTGAGGTGTGTGTGTGATTGGTTTGATTGGAAAAGCTCTCAAACTCAAAACCCGATAGTGACTTGCCTTAGAAGGCAAAATTGGAGTGAAAGAAGAGATTTTGAGGAAAGCATCTGTTTGATGGCTTTGGTGTACTCAAACTGATCACAATTGAGCTCTATTTATAGTAGAGCAAGTTTGTTTTGCAAGGAATAGTGAGTGGCAGCTGGTAAGTAGGTTTGGCCAATGTTGGCAAATGAAAATCCAAGTTTCCTCTAGCCATTGACTAGAGGTTAGGGCACAGAGCTTTGGTTCCCTTGGTCTTGGATAAGTCTTGACTGATTTCAGATGAGAATGGCTCAGTCCATGCCACCTTGATGCTTCCATTGAATGCTTCAATCCAAATTTGGAGTCTTGTCCCTATTTTGGCCATTCTAGGTTCAACATGCTATTTCTTGTTCCATGGACTTTGGAGGCTTGGCTCAGTGATTGTCCCCTTTAGATTCAATCCTCAGAGGTGTCCAAGTGGATAGGAGCATTTGAATTTGGCTGATTTTGGCAAATCGAGCAAAATTGCAAATTCTGCCTTGCCTTTGACAGATTTCAGCAAGGCAACTTGACAATGTCATATCTCATGGTGTAAGTTGAATTTGGCAATGTTCTTGACCATTTTGGAAAGCCCTTACATGATACAACAACTGTTTGAACAAGTTTGGTTTTGATCTCTTTTGATTCCAAGTGAAAAATCCCTCTACATTTGGCAAAAAGTGAAGCAAAATCTGACTTAGTGAAATTTTCACTAAGTGTTGGAACAAAGTGTGATTTCTTGATTTTGATCACTCAATAACTCAAAATCCTTAATGAATTGGACTTAGGTCTAGTTGAAGTTTTTGTAGAGGGTAATGAGGGCTACAAATCCATCTTTGGATGAGAAAAAATGGCCATGTGGTTTAGGAGTTATGATCCTCCAAAGTTAGTGTATTAGTGGTACTTTTTCCATAACTTAGAAAAATTTCTAAGTTTTATGGTTACCCCTTTTACAAGTTATCCAAATTTCTTTGATTTTTCTTGATGAATGATGATTAAAATCATACATTAACATCATTTTAGGGTTAAAAATCCATTTTGGTGAAAAATCTCAAAAAGTCAAAGTTGACTTTTGTGCACAGTTGACTTTTTATCAGATGAATTCCAAATTGTGCAATTCTTCAGGAAATCATGTCCTTGACCTAAATCAAACTTGATGGACATGTTCCATGGGTGTCATAGGGTATATTGGGGCATGTCCTAGGGTTTGGGAGCATGTCCTGGTCAAAATTCAAAGTAACAGTTGACTTTCCTCGCGAAACCCTAATTGTGGTGCAGATGAAAATGAGACTTGTTGCTCAAGCTTCTTGGATTAATCCATTGTTCCAAATGGATCAATATAGTTCATTATAGACCCTCAAATCATGTCTTGAGGTTTTGGCTCTTGATTTGTCCCAAAAGTCAACTTATGGGTGAATTAGGTCAAGAAACCCTAATTCCTGATTTTTGATGTATGCATCCCCTGAGGTCAAATCGACTTGATGCTTGGGTCCATGAGGTTCCATGGAGTACATTAGGTTGTGTTTTGGATCTTTGGCTTATGACCAGATGAAATGTTTCATCTGGAGGCCCTGGTCGACCAAAACCCTAATTTGGTGATACTGGCGATCTTGAGACTTGATCCATCTAGAAGGGAGCAACCTTGTGCTTAATCCTTGAAGTGGGAGTCCTCTTGATCCATTGTGAATGCTTGATAGGTTAGACAAGTTGAAGATCATGTCATTCCTTGATTGATCCTTTGTCTAAGGCTCTGAGAGGGCTTAAAACCCTAATTTTGATTGTAATGCATGCTCAACAACCCTTGAGGCATTTGATGAGGCATGATGGTTCATCCATATTATGATGATGATTTGCACAATGATGGGAAATCTTAGTGGTTAAAATTTGGGGTATGACAGCTGCAGCAGAGGTTTGGCAAATGTTGGCCAATGAGAATCCAAGTCTCCTCTAGCCATTGACTAGAGGTTAGGGCACAGGCTGCTGGTTCCCTAGTTGTTGCAGGAATCTTCACTGAATTCAGTTAGAGGAAGCTCAGTTCATGCCACCTATAAGCATCCATTAAATGCTCTAAACCAAAATTAGAGTCTTGTCCCTCTTTTAGGGTTTTCTAGGTTTGGCATGCTACTTTTGGTTCCAAGGACTTTGGAGGCTTGGAGATCAGATCACCCCCCTTGGATTTGATCCTCAGATATGTCCAAAATGACGACAAGGCTTAAAAATTCGTGTGGCACAAGAAATGTGCAAATCTGTCCTGAAACCTGTCTTAAAAATCAGCTGCAGCAAGCCTTGTTGTAAAATCCATAACTTCTTGCTCAAGAATGATAAATGGCTGTTCCAGGACTTTATGGAAAGCTGAGATGACATACTTCAACTTTGATGTTTAACCCTAGACTTGGTTCAACTTGGATCATGGAGAAAAACATCCTTGAAGTTGGGACATTCTTGCTGGAAAAATATTAATGATGTCCTATGAAATGTTGAAACATTTGACAACTTTGAACATTAACAATTCCAAACTCAAATCACTTATATCTTTTAATCCACTATGATAGTTGGAGTTGGACTGAATTGCACCTTTGATGCTTGTCTTGCATGGTGACAAAGCTTGAAAATTGTGTGGCACAAGAAAAAGTGCACAAAATCTGTCCTAAAAAATAGCTGCAGCAAGCCTTACTGTACAGTCCATAACTTCCTGCTCGAATATGATAAATGGACGTTCTACAACTTTCTGGAAAGCTAAGATTACGTACTTCAACTTTGATGTTCAAGGTTTGGCTTGAATCAACTTGGATCATGGAGAAAAACATCCTTGAAGTTGGAACATTCTTGCTAGAAAAATATTAAGGATGTCCTATGAAATGTCGGAACATTTGACATTAAGAATTCCCAACTTTGGTCACTTATATATTTCAATCCTTAGGATATTTTGAGTTGATTCCTTCTTCAATGTTGAAGTATCAAATACCCTCTTTAAAAGTAGCTCTTACGCAAAATCAATGGATGCTTGGATCAATAGTTACAACCTTGAAAAGTTGTGCACTTGAACATGATTTTAACTTAGAAAAAAGTTCTAAGTTTCTTTCAATTTGATCAATTTTGCAATTTTGCATGATTTCTTGATTTAAATTTGATCAAATTAAATCATCCATCATATTTTCTTGAGAAATGGCTTGTGAAGCTCAAAGTTGACGAAAAGTCAAACTTTGACTTTCTGCGTCAGTTGACTTTGTATTAGATGAACTTGAGGCTTGATCCACTTGAAATGTTGCACTCTTGTGCTTAATTCTTGAAGTGGGAGTCCTTTTGATCCATTGTAGAGGTTTGAGAGCTTAGACAAGTTGAAGATCATGTCATTTCTTGATTGATCCATTGTCTAAGGCTCAAAGAGGGCTTGAAACCCTAATTTTTATTTGTAGTAAGTGCTCACCCATCTTTGGGGAGACTAATGGTTCATCCATATGGTGATGATGATTTGCACAATGATGGGAAATCTTAGTGGTCAAAATTTGGGGTATGACAGATGCCCCTATTTAATCTTCTTGGACCCGAAGGTGTGAATGACGAAGGTATTCGAGCATTCGGGGTGCAAGAGGATTAAATATCGGAATACCCGAAATTTTGACGTTGGTTATGAATAGCAGTTTGCTCATCCATCTTCTTTTGCTAAGCAATGATGCTTAGAAAAGGTAAACACTTCTCCTCGATCCTGGTCTTCATCCAAGGAACTGGTCTCAGTTTTCTTAGATAAACTTCCCCTCGATCCTAGTTTCCTACCAAGGAACTCGTCTAAGTTTCTGATGTAAACTTCCCCTCGATCCTGGTTTTCTACCAAGGAACTGGTCTAAGTTTCTGATGTAAAACTTCCCCTTGATCCTGGTTTCCTACCAAGGAACTGGTCTAAGTTTCTTTTGTAAACTTCTCCTCGATCCTGGTTTCCTACCAAGGAACTGGTCTTAGTTTCTTGTGTCAATAAACTTTCTTGACAAGGGACGCTATATGTAGCGATTTTCCTCAAACTTCTCGTTGAATTTTCCTGGGGAGATGCCATTTGATAGAAAAAGATCTGATGTCAGACTTGCTGGGGAACCCAGTCGTCTGAGTTATAGAGGTGTACAAACTTCTCTGTTGGAGATGCCATTTGTCGATTCTACTGGGAAAACGAGTCTCTTGAGAGACTGCTTTCGCTTGGGGATATTGCATCATACTTTTCTCAGGATCTTCTCGGAGAAATGCCATATGATGTGATCCAATTTTGAGGTGCTGATGACCTTTTTGTCAGCGGATTTTTCGGAGAAAAACTGTTATACTGCCGAATCTCTGATTAAGAGGCTTTCTCTGGGGATTTTCCTTAATCTGGGAAAGCGGAGATATCATCTTCACTGGCAAAGAGTGATGTTTGTCAAAGGTTCTCTGGTTCTTTCAGAGGTTCAAGTTATCAAAGTGGTCAAGGGCCAATTCTAATCCAGAAATAAACTGGAGGAGAGATTGTTCAGACGTAACATTTCCTGATGAGGAAAGAACTGACAACTCGATTGAAAGGACGGTTATCACTAGGGGATAAGACCGACTAGAGTGATAGTGATGCAATATAAATGCGAATGCAAATCAATAATGCATGATGTATGTATGTATATGTTGACAAAACTGACACGACATACAGACTAATGGATGAACACGACTGGATACTCGGCCATCGCTGGGACGAAGAAGTACCGCTGGTTCAAGATAGCAATTTTGCCTTGCTTAGGAGAAAGTAGTTCCTGCGGGGAACACCGTTGGTCGGGCTTAGGAGGTGAGAACTCTGCCGAGGATGTCAGATGGAGTATTCGCATCTGACATAATTGATCCTTTGTTCAGGCGCACTAGTTTAGAAGGAGTACTTTCATTATGCACTTTGAAGCTCGCTTACTTCTGGAGAAGCGATCGATGTTCTTTCGATGTTCAACAGTCAAAAGAATTGCCATCTTTATTTTAAAAGCAGAAAAAGTTTAACAAGTAAATTCATTTTTGTTTTATTTCAAGAATCGTTAATCATGTTAAAACATCATTCTGTAAAGCTAAAACAAGTAAGAATTACAAATAAAAGCACAAGGGCTCAAATTTTATTGATAGGATGGAAATCAGCCAAACGCGTGATTCCAAAGAGTATGTACAAAGTTAGAAAATGGTAATTTACAGGGAAAAAGGCTACGTTGAAACATAATGACCGCTATCCTTCTACCAACTTTGAATTCGGGACATCCTGAGCTTCTGTCGAAGATGACCGTGACTGGAGTTTTCCTGACGGATGATGTAACTGCTGAGGAGCTGAACTGATCAGATGTGGTTACTTGCCATTAATCCCTAATTTTTGCCTGGATTGTACTTTGAGATTTCCAATCCATCGGGATGATTTTTTTATTATGTCTCTAATTTTTGCCTGGACCGCCCTTTCAGGTTTTCAATCCACCGAGACTTTTTTTTTATTTAGGCGAAGTATTTCTTGACTACGTCAACATTTGTGGGGTAGGCAAATTCCTCTCCGTCCATGGTTGCAAGTCTCAAGGCACCGCCTGAGAAAGCTTTCTTGACCACATAGGTGCCGTTATAATTCGGAGTCCATTTGCCCCGGGAATCAGTGAGAAAAGATTGTATCTTCTTGAGTGGTTTAAAGATTGGCGCGTATGTCGCGGTCATGAGGAATATGAATCTGGAAATGTAGTTCAAACGTCCCAGGAATCCCCTGACTTGTTTTTCAGTTTTCGGAGAAGGCATTTCTTGAATGTCCTTGACCTTGTCAGGATCAACCTCAATTCCTTTCTGGCCGACGATGAACCCTAAGAATTTCCCTAAACAGACAACGAAGGTGCACTTGTTGAGATTCAAGTGGAGTTTGTACTTTCTCAACCGCTCGAATAGCTTTGACAGGTGGGTCACATACTCCTCCTCTGTTTTAGATTTTGCAATCATATCATCGACATATACCTCGATTTCCTTGTGTATCATGTCATGAAACAGAGTAGTCATGGCCCTTTGATAGGTTGCCCCGGCGTTCTTCAAACCGAACGACATTACCTTGTAACAAAAGGTACCCCATGGGGTAATGAACCAAGTTTTCTCCATGTCTTCCGGAGCCATTTTTATTTGATTATAGCCCGAGAATCCATCCATGAAGGAGAAAACTTTGAACTTTGTTGTACTGTCAACCAGCATGTCAATGTGTGGTAAAGGAAAGTCGTCCTTTGGACTAGCCTTGTTCAGATCCTTGTAGTCGACACACATTCTGACTTTTTCGTCCTTTTTTGGAACTGGTACGATGTTGGCTAACCATTGAGGATACTCTGACGTAGCGAGGAAACCCGCGTCAATCTATTTTTGTACCTCCTCTTTGATTTTGACAGCCATGTCCGAATAAGTCCGTCTCAACCTTTATTTCACTGGCAGACATTCTGATCTTAATGGTAGGTGGTGTTCCACAATGCTGGTATCCAACCCTGGCATATCCTGATAGGACCAAGCGAATACATCGGGGAACTCCTTGAGAAGCTTTGTCAAACTTTCTTTGGCAGTTGGACTGAGCAGTGCCCCAATCCTGATTTCTTTTCTCTCTTTTTCTGAACCCACGTTGATCGTTTCCAACGGCTTTTTGTGAGGTTCAATGGAACTTTCCTCTTGTCGGAGTAATCGAGAGATCTCTTCTGGAATTTCGTCGTCAACTTCTTCTTTAGCCCCAAATACCGGGAACTCAAAGTTGGGAGAACGCATTGGATTGTATGTTTCAACTGGGTTTAAAACAAGCAATCTGCATGACGTAATGATTTGTGTTTAGAAGAGATAGAGAAAATGCAAGTGTGTGCAGTGTATTTCTTTTACTGCTTGTTTTTATTATTGAGTTGTTTTTTAGGATTACCATTTTCTGAGAAAAGCAAAAAGAGAAAACAGCAATTAATGCAAAAATTATAGAACGACGTTATTTTATTAACGAACAAGTCGATTCTTGAAACTACAGCCCTATAAAACAAAACTCTGTCACTTTGGGCGAAGCGAAGAGGGAAAATTTACAGCAAGTGAGCCCTATCAAAACATCCGTTTCACCTGGGCAGGGTGAAAGGTTAAGATAAAAAGGGCAATTACTTTGACTTATGAACAATCTTCGAAACATCGACAGCAACCCATTGGCGGCGAACTCCTCGGTGAGTCACAAAGTCTGGTACTTTCCTTGATTTGTCTTCAGAAATGACGCTTATTTCTGGTGGAGCAGGATCATTGGAATCTGTCTCCCAGGAAGAGTTGCCGTAGGAGAATTCCTCTGTTGTATTTTGCGTAGTATTTGTACTCTCTGCTGTATCTCCCCACCCAGTTGGCTGGATGTCTTCGAGCCTGATACGAGAGCTTTCAGGAGCGGTGTATTTGACCACGAAGTCAAATTTTCCACTCGGTTGTCCCAAGGTGTCCCACACTTCTTCGGAACTGGAGGAGTCATCCCTCTCGATGACGTTGACCTCGGGAAAAGTATAGTTAATGAATTCTAGTCCTGCAAACGTTGCGAATTCATCGTCGTGCTGGGTATTTTCAGGATAACCTAGGTGTTAATCCCATGCCATGGTGGGGACGCAGGTATTCTTTCAATGATGCTCAGCTGATTTTCATTGTTCGGCTTATTTTCTTGCCGCAAGTTTCCTGGGTAAGGCTGCCAGATAGGCAGACCATCCATCGGGCATAGTAGCTGGTGTCAAAGTTGTCTTTCATCAGAGTGTCTTCCTCTAATGAATTTGGCGGAGCACGACATCCTTCTGGATCACAATCTCCATATACAATTTTGACGTCTGACCTCGGTATAAATCTCGGGCTCTGTGCAGGAAAGCAAAAGGGAGTCTGCGTTTCGCCCTGAGACGTGTAACCGTCCTCATTGAGATAGGACTTCCATTCCTCATCTGTATCAGAGGAATCATCTTCATTGATGGTATGTACTTCTTGAGACACTGGGTGAAGTAAATCTCCACCGTGGAAGAAGTTCTGAATGGGACGAAGACTTTCATCATTGGTAGCAGCCTGTGTGCAGGTTGAGGAAAAGCCAAGACCTTTCCTTTTCTTATTGTCAATAGGAATGACAAGCTTCCCCCATCCTGTTGTGTTGGTATTCTCGACCACTTTGATAGCATCTTTGTATGAGGAAATCGAGGTTCCTTTCTCTGATTGATTCACATTGTTCACCGTAAGCACTTGGAACTGAGTTCCAACAACCTCCTCGGGTTCTACACAAGTAGATAATGACAAGTTGCTTACGATCAAAGCCTGTTCTCCACAGACTGTGACAAGTTGGTCATTCTGGATTAACTTTAGCTTTTGGTGGAGGGTCGAAGTGACCGCCCCAGCCTGATGTATCCAAGGTCTTCCTAATAAATAACTCTATGTTGCCCGGATGTCCATGACCTAGAAAGTGACTTGGAACGTGTGAGGACCAATAGTTATGGGAATGTCGACTTCGCCGATAACCATTTTTCTGGATCCGTCAAATGCTTTGACGACGACCTCGCTGGTTCTCATCGAAGGTCTTTTAAATGATAATTTCTTCAAAGTGGACTTCGGAATAACATTAAGGGCTGACCCTGTGTCTACCAGTACGCTGGCTAAAGCATCATCCTGGTAGTTGACTGTAATGTTAAGCGCCATGTTATGACGGTGACCCTCTTCAGGTAATTCCTCATCACTAAATCCCAAGTTATTGCAGGAAGTGATGTTAGAGACAATGCTATCGAACTGTCTGATGGTTACATCCTGTTCTACAAAGGCTTGCTCCAAGACTTTCTGTAGAGCCTCCCTGTGTGCTTCTGAACTAAGCAACAGTGATAATAACGAGTTCTTTGAAGGAGTTTGTAACAGCTGATCAACAATGTTGTATTCACTCCTTTGGATGAGCTTTGGCATCTCATCATTGTTTTTTGAAAGGTCGGGATTACTAGATTGACCGACTGGTGGATCAGGAGCTTCCGTCTGAAGTTCCTTTTCTTTGTTAGGTTCCCCAACCCCTCGGTTGAAGATTCTACCACTCCGTGTTACTCGACTGATGTCTGCAATATTCACGACGAAGGGTAGTGGAATTTCCATTCCATTCTCAACTGTTGTTGCACCGTATTTGTAAGGGATAGCCTTAGTTGATTCATACGGTAGTGGTCCCGGTAGATAGATAACTACAGGAGCCTTTTGATTCTTCTGACCATCGTAAGTAATTTCGATCCGTTCCCGGTTGGGAACTCTCGATTCATCCAGTAGAGGGATAATGGTACAAACATCCCTAGTCCTCTGATGATCAGAGATTACGACGACGTCCTCGACTTGATCAGCAAAATAGTTGACTGATCCAAAACTTGACCATGGTTGAATCTCTTTGTGGTCCAACTGAATTTGAAGGGCTGCTCGCACGAGGTAGCATCCTTGATTATCCACTGAGCAAACTTCACACCGCTCATAGTTGTGTAGTGGCATCTGGCCATGTCCGCTTTGAATACAGTGTAACCTTACTAGATCTGTTTCCATTGACTGAACATCCTGACTTTGATATCTAGTAGGATTCCCGTTAGTGATACTAATTTGTTGGGTGTCTTCCTCCATATAGTTTGGAAGCCACCAGTGGTTCAACAAGTGCTGAAGTGTTTCCTGGACAAGGGCACAACCCTGATCATACCCGAGCCAGACCTGTTTAGTATGTAACCCCACCAGGATGGTATTCATCAAGCGAATATCGAAGATTTGAACCATGTTGATTTGATAATGATTCCTATCATGGTAGTCTTGGATCCATCCAAGATCCATCTGACGCTGGAGGGCCTCTTGTACAAAAGAGCATCCCTGTTTGTTTATCGAGCAAGTCAGACAGGAATTATAATCGTGACGCGGTAGATTATGATACTGGCTTTGCCTTGAGTGCATTGCCACCAGGTCGACATTCATCGCACGGATATCGTGGTTCTGAATGATGTTGGAATTCGTATAAACCATGTTAACTCTACGAACTCGGTGCTCCTGGATCCATCCGAGATCCATCTGTTCCTGTAGAGCTGATTGCACCACAGAACATCCTTGATTGATTTTAGAGCAGATATTACACTGGTGATAATTATGAGGTGGCACATGGCCATATCCACTCTGTCTACAATGCATCTTGACTAAGTTGGCCCTTAACAAGAGTACATCATGAATTTGATAGGTGTTGTTAGACTCTCCCTCTATCAAATTGACTGCAGCTTTCTCATGTTGAGGCAGCGGGTTCGTGAGAACATTCAGATTCGTATCTTTGAAAGATAAGACCCCGCTCCTAACAAGCTTTTGGACGTCGGATTTGAAACAGAGGCAGTTTTCTATTTTATGCCCTGGTCCTCCTTGATGGTAATGTCAAGTCTGATCCACCTTAAACCAAAAAGGCAGATTTTCTGATACTGTAATAGGAGACTTAGTCTGGACATGCCCCTTGGCCAGTAGTAACGGAAATAGTTCTGCGTACGATATGGGTATAGGATCAAATCCTGGTGGTCGCGTTGTAAGGTTGTTGTTGTATTGAGGACGAGCCTGCTGAAGAGGTTGTTGTGTCCTTTGCTGAAATTGCTGCGAATGTGGTTGGCTTTGAGCAACCTAAAGTTGATACGTAGAAACAGGCGCAGGGTTGATAGCAGGAGTTACAGCTGCTACTGGTTGGTACCGTCGCCTTTGCTTTCCAAGAGAGATATTCCCAATATCTTGCTCCTTTTTCTTAGGGAGAGCACTACCGTATTTTTTAGTACCGCTTGTCGACCCAGTGTCTTTGACTAGACGTCCTTCTCGAATGGCTTCCTTGAGACACACTCCCATATCGACCATTTCGGTGAAGTCGCTGGGCGCACTGGCAACCATTTTGTCATAGTAGAATGAGCTCAAGGTCGTTAAGAAAATATTTGTCATCTATTTTTCCTCAAGAGGTGGAAAAATTTAAGCGGCAATTTCACGCCATCTCTGAGCGTATTCCTTAAAGGTTTCCTTGTCCTTTTGCGACATTGATCTGAGTTGATCTCTGTCTGGTGCCATGTCAAAATTGTATTTATATTGTTGGACGAAAGCAGTGCCAAGATCTCTGAAAGTGCTAATCGTAGTGCGGTTTAAACCCATGTACCATTTTAATGCGGCACCGGTTAAACTATCCTGAAAGTAGTGAATTAGTAAATCCTGGTTCTCTGTCTGAGCTGACATTCGCCGAGCGTACATCACCAAATGGCTTTGAGGGCAAGAGTTACCCTTGTACTTTTCAAAATCGGGTACTTGGAACTTGTGCGGGACTTTCACATTGGGGACCAAAAAAAGGTCTGCGGCGTCCTTTCCAAATAGATCTTGACCGCGAATGGCTTGCAGTTCCTTCTGCATTTCCAAGAATTGCTCCTGGAATTCATCCATTCTATCGAACATACTTTCCTTTCTACCATAATGTATTTGTGGAATCTGTCCTTCTGGGAGAGTGTGCACCACATGGGGTGGTACCGTTACTACGACGGTGAATCTCGGGGTTTCCCAAAGTTTGTAACCTTCAGGAGTCCTCATTATGCCTCTGGCATCCTCGCTTTCCCGAAGTTTGTAACCTTCAGGCCCAGCGACTTCTGCTATGATTCCCTGATCTTTAGTGATCGGCGGAACATATCCTTCCGGGATATAGTTAACAGGCATACCCCAGGGACGATCTTTCGGCATTTGATACCTAGGATCATACTTCTCCACTATGGGTGTTGAGGTGATCTCTGAGATCACAGTTCTTTGTAGCTGAGCTTTTGCCATGGTTTGCATGTCGTTACGAAGCTTTCTCATATCCTCTCTTAGAGCGCCAATCTCTTCTTTCAACTCTCTGTTCTCTTCCTCGAGATCATCCATCTTTTTATGACGATTGGCCCGAGTATTGTATGAATGAGACAGTTTGACTCTAGAACCGAGACACAAACGTGAGATTCGTAGGTAAGAAGAATACGTGACGTGAGAATGATGAATGCAATGATTATATTAATTGTTTTTTTGGTTTGATCAAAATAAACTTCGACAATTAGATTGCAAATATCAAACAATGGGGAAATCCCCGTTTTATTGAATTCAAAGGATTGCGGAAATGGAAATACAGTAATTTACAAGGTGCGGAAACAAAAACCTAAGCTAATGGATCCCGAGTCCTCTCTGAGGAGAACTCGGGTGCTGATTCTGGTACTTTCCTTTTCTTGGATCGGGGCTCTTGGGCCATTGTCGGGTTGTCATTCCTTTGCCAAGTGAAAGGAGCGAGCAAATTCCTTTGGTCATCCTGATTTTCTATAGCATGTTGCTCCAAAATTTCAATTAGAGCATCCTTATCTTTCAGCAGCTGCTGTATTTTGGTACACTCCATGTTGAGAATGCGGTACTTGTTCTTCCAAGACCTCCTCTCTTGTTGAACTTTGTTGAGAGTAACCTAAAGTTTTTCCGTTTCAGTCATGAAGTACATGACAGACTCCCTCGGCGGAAGAACTCCGTGACGAGGATAAGGCATCTTTAGCTTGAGAGCTCTAGTTTGTACCCAGTGGACATAAGGCTCCACCGAGACACAGTCCGTTTTTCCTAGAGACTCCCGTCCTTTCTTATGAACATGTTTCCAAGCGTGCACTATTTCCATCTTTAGTGCCCTATCATTTTCTCCTTCTTTGAAGAAAAACCCTTCCAGATGAGCATTACGCGGGATATACCTCATCGGGTATCCAAATTGACAACGAACTAAAACTGGATGGTAATTGATTCCTCCCTTAGTTCCTATGAGGGGTATGTTGGGGAAGTTTCCACAACGGTCAATGATTCTAATCCCGTCATAAATCCTATTGTACCAATCTATATCAGAGTTGGTAAGAGACATGATTTTCTGCGGCCAACGTAAGGCACTCTTATGATCCCAAAAAGCGGCAGATTTAGGTAAATGGGAGATAAACCATTTATATAGCAGGGGTACACAGCACGTGATCATTCCTCCGCTGTATAAATTGCTTAAGTGTACAGAATGATACGCATCTGCGAGCAAGGTTGGTACGGAGTTTCCAATGAGAAAAACCTTAACGGCGTTGATATCGACGAAGTTATCAATGTTGGGAAACAGAAATAACCCGTAGGTGAGTAAAACAAAGATGCTTTCAAAAGCAGTCACGTTCCCTATACTAGCAAAGTATAGAGCCTTCTTTACCAGAAACTTGGCTGGTAAACCTGGGATTCCTCCCTTGGTGGTCATGTGAGTCTTGACTTTTGACTCATCCAAATAGATTGCTCTTGCAATGATTTGATTCTTTGGAATTTCTTCCAATCCAGAAAAGGGAGCTTGATCAGTAATGGGTAGATCAATCAGATGAGAATACTCCTTTAGCGTTGTTGCTAGCTGGTAATCCGGGAATGTGAAACAGTGATAGACCGGATCGTAAAACTGAATGAGTGCCTCCATGATTCCTTCAATTACATGGACCCTTAACAGAGGTAGCAGACCTCCATACTTGGCTCTGAAAGAGTCAGGGTTAGTGATCATCCTTGCTAATCCTCTCAAATCCTCTAGTTTTAGAACACTGAAGGTATACTTGTGAGTTTTCCGTCTACCGAAATCCATGAGCGCAATTTTCTTTCTCTGACATTTGCAATCATTGTCTTAGTTTAATTTGAAAAAGAGAGACTAGAAGAGAATATTTTTCTTTGCTTAATGTTTTTTAGATGAATGCATGAATGCAGCACATAAAAACATAGAAAAAACATGGGGTCAAAGGGTCGATGTCATGAAGTCAAGGCTCTACCCATCTCAAAGGTTTATACTAGTGATTTTTGTACCTGTCTCTCAAAATCATTGATTCTTGTCGAGAAAACATCAGCGGGCCGGGAACCGTGCTAGGTGATGTATTTCGAAGAATCTCAGAAGATGGTAGTATCGCATGACAACTATTTTCGATAGCTTCCGCACTACTGAAAGAGGTTTTTCCTAGGTGTATACTCAATCTTTCCGCATGAGGCATCACACGCATTCCCATTAGCAGAAAAATAAACACATATATCAATTAGCAAAAGCAGTATATATATTTGTCCTAATGTCCTAGACTTTTTAAGAGCTATGAATCCTATGATCCTGACAGAAAATGGCTCCCCGGCAGAGTCGTCATTCTGTGGCACCTTCCCAACTTAAAGGTTTTGACCTAAGATCCTAGTTAAGTCAAAAAAGTATTATCCCCAGTGAAGTCCCCATTCTTCGGCTTCTACCTAAGAGATGAAAAGATCAGCCCCACGGTGGGCGCCACTTTTCTATAGCGAGCGATTTTGGACGTGGTTCTTAAGCACTGCCGCTCTGGGGTACTACAGGTCGATTCATTTTTTATCCTATTGAAGCTGATGAAGGAAGGGAAATAGATGTCTCCAACTAACCCTGCTTGCATACTGAGTTTAAACAGCGGTCTGTTAGGTTACGGATGCTATGTGGAAGTGGGGCCTCTTTCTGCTTATTTTGTTAAGACTGAAATGACAGGACTATGCTATTGGTAGGATGTTAGGACTGATGCTTTTCGATTGATGTATGAAGGTACGGGATTTTGGGTTTTTGATTAGTGTGCTCGCTAAGATTTCTCTTTCAATCTTATGCCTACGTATTCCCGTTTACCGAAACAGGGAAATCAGAGCGATCGTAGTTCCTCCTATTCTATGGGAGGAAATGGTGTTTTGGTGTCTTGTTCAAAGCCCAAGACATGAAGCTAAAGGTGGTTTGTATCTTGTTCAAAGCCCAAGATGTGAAGCTGAAGGGTCTATTTGTATCTTGTTCGAAGCCCAAGATATGAAGCTAAAGGGTTTTGACTTTAGAGAGAATTTGTCATCTCTAAAGAGGGGTATTTGATCTGTTTGTCACAATTGTTGCGTGACTGGTTATAAAGGAGAATTACTTTAACTGGGATATGTGAATCCAGCAATGCCATAATTTCCTTTATAGGGGATTTTTAACCTGAAGGAGAAGACTTTAACTCAGTTTAGAGCAATGTCATCTTTCCTTAGGAATTTCTCATGCTAAAAGAGGGACAGTGGCATGGATGTAAATAATCCAGAGGCTTGCCGCTTACAGCTAATAGATGAAGGGGAAAGGAGTTGTTGATGTTTGTATACTGTGAACGAGGCATAGATTTGATGCTAAAAGGTTGATTGACTCAACCGGGGTTATCTTATACAAAGCCTAAGAGGAGGCTATTGGCCCAACAAGAGGGTGTTTTTATGTGTCCCGTACGAAGCCCGAGAGAGAGAGGCTAAAAGGGTTGACTCAACAAGAGAGTGCTTTTGTATGTGTCTTGTACGAAGCCCAAGACGGAGGCTAAAGGTTGTTTGACTCAACAAGAGAGTCTTTTATACTCAACAAGAGAGTGTTTTTGTATCTCGTACGAAGCCCGAGATGGGGGCTAAAGGTGTTTGACTCAACAAGAGAGTCTTTTATACTCAACAAGAGAGTGATTTTGTATCTCGTACGAAGCCCGAGATGGAGGCTAAAAGGGTTGACTCAATAAGAGAGTCTTTTATACTCAACAAGATAGTGTTTTGTATCTCGTACGAAGCCCGAGATGGAGGCTGAAAAGGCTTGACTCAACAAGAGAGTCTTTTATACTCAACAAGAGAGTAATGGGAGAATAATTGTACAAAGCCCAAGAGGAGGCTATTGACCCAACAAGAGGGTGCTAATAAGTGATTGACTCACCAAGAGAGTGCTTCTGTGTGTCTTGTACGAAGCCCAAGACGGAGGCTAAAAGAGGTTTGACTCAACAAGAGAGTCTTTTATACTCAACAAGAGAGTGTGAAAAGGTTAGCTCCGCTGGGGAGGATCATTGTACCAAGCCCAAGAGGAGGCCAGGGTTACTGTTTCAGTTGAGTGACAGGTCCAGTATGTTGGTTAAAAGAGAAAATCAGTTCTTATATGGGTAATGTTGTACTCATGGATTTGATCTGAGGATCGGGATTATTTCCTGTTCTCTAAGGATACGGGGAATCCAAAGGTACTTTAGACTGTCCGAGTCTACGGGTTATATCTTTTGTACTATGCTTAAGAAACAATAGTAGTAAGATCTAGACTCTTTGAAAGGCTGTTATATTAAGATGACTAATTTTTGTTCCTATACCTCTAGGAGGTCATCGGGACAATTTGTACAAAGCCCAAGAGGAGGCGAGAAAACTTTTAAGAAGCCGAGGGACAATTTGTACGAAGCCCAAGAGGAGGCTATCTTCCCGGAGGAAGAATCATTATACGAAACCTAAGAGGAGGCTGTGAAAACTTCTAAGAAGCCGACGGGTCCTTGTACAATGCCCAAGAAGAGGCGGGGATGCTTTTAGGAAGCCTGTGGGTCCTTGCACTAAGCCCAAGAGGAGGCTGATGAACAGTTCCAGAAGGGGTTTCACTTGGAACATTGGCTTTCTGTATATGAATTGTTCAAGGGGGGAGATTTCTTAAATCTAGTTATCTAAAATTGTTGTAAAAGAAAATTCTCATGGTTTAGGTTATGTTGAAATATCCGGTATAATGTCGGATGTAGGGAGACGAGGTTTTGTCTAGTTCTAGACGTAGTTGCCAGGGAAACTCTAAATATTTATACTATTATTACACAGTCAATATGAGTTTATGAAAGAAGACTTACAGTGAAACAGCCCCACAGTGCAGTTATATACATATGAAAGTGGTAAATGAAAGCGGGTAAACACTTACTCGGTTGTAGAGCTTCCATGCTGTTTGGTTAGTTTGTTCAACAAAGAAAACTTTGATAACAATATTATTTTCAAAATCAAAGGAGAAAGTGCTTTTGAAAGGAAAATTGGGGCTTACATCTCAAGGAGAGGCCCAGGGTTTTATCAGTGATCGCACTGTCGTTTTGTACAGGGACTTATACAAGTGACTGAGGCCCAAAAAGGTTTTCTGTACAAAGGGATGGGTCTTACAATCTCTCAAGAGGCCCAAAATGATTGAAAGAAAAAAGAATGGGGCTTATAACACGAGGGTAGGCCCAGATGATTCTTTTGAACTGGCGATCGCGCCGAGCTTTTCTTTTAACGCATAGGGACTTATACAATATCTGAGGCCCAAAATTGTTTTGGTTAAAAGGGGATTGGGTCTTACACTCTATTAGAGGCCCAAAAATGATTTTGAATGGGTCTTATAGCTCTAAGAGAGGCCTAGATGGTTTGTTCCGAACTTTTGAAATACAACGGGACTTATACAATAAGTGAGGCCCAAAATAGGTTTGTATTTACAAAGGATTGGGTCTTACACTCTATTAGAGGCCCATGAGTGTTTGGAAAAGTTTGTTAGGGAGAAAATAAATAAAACCCCAATTTCATTTTTTAAAGGCATTTTTTTAAAGAAAAATCAAGTAAAAAATGATAAAAATATCAAATAAAATCATTAATCATGTTATAAACAATGATTAAGGTTTATAAAAAAGTATTTTATCCACATGAATATTTAAAATCATTTTGGTTTTAAAAATCAAGAAAAAGAAATCATTTTAAAAGCATTTAAAACAGTTTAAAATAATAATTTTGAATATATTAAAAATATATCAAATAATAATATATTTTTGTGATTTTTCATGGATTAAAATATTATGGAGTATGAATAAGAAGTGTGCAAAACAAAATTGGAAAATGATGATTTTTGCTATGTAAAAGAATTGGTTGAGTTTTTGAAAATAAACTAAGAAAAAGAGGAAAGATGTCACAATATCACATTCGACATCTTTCATGAGTTTTGAAGATAAGAGAAAAAGGAAAGATGTCACAACATCACATTTGACATCTTAAAAAAATCAGAACTGAAACTTTAGTTTCAACATCTTTTTTATCAAACTTCAAACATTCATAACTCTCTCAATTTTTAACGAAATTAAAATCCATAAGAACCTATCTTGACCGATTTTTCGCAAGGAATCCAATGGTATTACTCATGCACACTGAAACCTAATGTACAGAACACACAAAGCAAAAAACCAGAACTGCATGTTGATTTTAAAACAACAAAAACTCCACATATAAACATGTTAAAGTGCAAACAGTAGGAGGATCACACCATACACATTAAGGACTACATTTTTGCTTCAAGAATTGTTCAATATGATGCATGTATGTGGAGAACAAAGGAAAGCATGATTCAAAAAATTCAAGTTGTGAATTTTACCTCTTTTTTGGAGATTTTGTGCAACCTACCAAGTGCTTTGTTCCAGAAATGATTTGATGCTTTGGACATCCTCAAATGACCTCTTAGAAGCCTTTAGGATGGTTGGAATCAGCTGGAAACCTCTGGAGCAATTTGGAGCTCTTTCTTGCAAAATGGGCAAAAGTGGCCAAAATGCCAACTTTCTCAAATGGTGTTCCAGATGGGGGGGAACTATTTGGGACAGTTCAAGGATGATATTTGGAGTGTGTTTGAGGTTTTATCGGGTTTGGAAAGTGACTGAATCAAGACATGGCTTGAAAAATGCAAAAAAGTCCAATTTTTGAGGTTTTGAGAGGTGACTGTGGTTTTGGTGTTATAGGTCACTTGTGAGAGTTTGGACAGCTTAGATATGACATATTGGATGTGTTTGGATCATGAGCTGTGATGGAAATGGTCTCTAACTCAAAAACTCAGAATTACCTTGCTAAAGAAGGCATTTTGGAGTGAAAGAAGTGATTTTGAGGAAAGCATCTGTTTGATGGCTTTGGTGTACTCAAACTGATCACAAATGAGCTCTATTTATAGTAGAGCAAGTTTGTTTTGGGATCAACAGTGAATGGTGGCTGCAGCAGAGGTTTGGCAAATGTTGGCCAATGAGAATCCAAGTCTCCTCTAGCCATTGAGTAGAGGTTAGGGCACAGGCTGTTGGTTCCCTAGTTGTTGGAGGAATCTTGACTGAATTCAGTTAGAGGAAGCTCTGTTCATGCCACCTATAAGCATCCATTAAATGCTCCAAACCAAAATTGGAGTCTTGTCCCTCTTTTAGGGTTTTATAGGTTTGGCATGCTACTTTTGGTTCCAAGGACTTTGGAGGCTTGGAGATCGGATCATCCCCCTTGGATTTGATCCTCAGATGTGTCCAAAATGATGACAAGGCTTAAAAATTCGTGTGGCACAAGAAATGTGCAAATCTAACCTGAAACCTGTCTTAAAAATCAGCTGCAGCAAGCCTTGTTGTAAAATCCATAACTTCTTGCTTAAGAATGATAAATGGCTGTTCCAGGACTTTATGGAAAGCTGAGATGACATACTTCAACTTTGATGTTTGACCATAGACTTGGTTCAACTTGGATAATGGAGAAAAATATCCTTGAAGTTGGGACATTCTTGCTGGAAAAATATTAATGATGTCCTATGAAATGTTGAAACATTTGACAACTTTGAACATTAACAATTCCAAACTCAAATCACTTATATCTTTTAATCCACTATGATAGTTTGAGTTGAAGTGAATTGCACCTTTGATGCTTGTCCTGCATGGTGACAAAGCTTGAAAATTGTGTGGCACAAGAAAAAGTGCACAAAATCTGTCCTAAAAAACAGCTGCAGCAAGCCTTACTGTACAGTCCATAACTTCCTGCTCGAGTATGATAAATGGACGTTCTATGACTTTCTGGAAAACTGAGATTACGTACTTCAACTTTGATGTTCAAGGTTTGGCTTGAATCAACTTGGATCATGGAGAAAAACATCCTTGAAGTTGGAACATTCTTACTGGAAAAATATTAAGGATGTCCTATGAAATGTCGGAACATTTGACATTAAGAATTCCCAACTTTGGTCACTTATATATTTCAATCCTTATGATATTTTGAGTTGATTCCTTCTTCAATGTTGAAGTATCAAATACCCTCTTTAAAAGTAGCTCTTACGCAAAATCAATGGATGCTTGGATCAATAGTTACAACCTTGAAAAGTTGTGCACTTGAACATGATTTTAACTTAGAAAAAATTTCTAAGTTTCTTTCAATTTGATCAATTTTGCAATTTTGCATGATTTCTTGATTTAAATTTGATCAAATTAAATCATCCATCATATTTTCTTGAGTAATGGCTTATGAAGCTCAAAGTTGACCAAAAGTTAAACTTTGACTTTATGCGTCAGTTGACTTTGTATTAGATGAACTTGAGGCTTGATCCACTTGAAATGTTGCACTCTTGTGCTTAATTCTTGAAGTGGGAGTCCTTTTGATCCATTGTAGAGGTTTGAGAGGTTAGACAAGTTGAAGATCATGTCATTTCTTGATTGATCCATTGTCTAAGACTCAAAGAGGACTTGAAACCCTAATTTTTGTTTGTAGTGAGTGCTCACCCATCTTTGGGGAGACTAATGGTTCATCCATATGGTGATGATGATTTGCACAATGATGGGAAATCTTAGTGGTCAAAATTTGGGGTATGACAGAGTCACTCCTTCTTTATGCTTTATAATATTATTCTGATATCGATACAGACTTTATGTTAAGATTATCTACAGAAATAAAGTTAATGAGGTTATTATTGTTATAACCATTTCTGTATCGTTTGTACAAATATTGAATTTGCAAACTTCAGTTTGATCTCAATAAAGAATTCAATTGGACTGGTTAGAAATATGCATGATTCAGAGATCACATTTCATGAAATTTCCATGTCATTCATCCATATCGATCTATGTCATCAAGTACATTGATGTGGTGGTTGTCGGGGTTCTGTCATGTTATACGTCAGTGACAACAGCCGCGGTGGTCTCATTATTGATGTATGAGGTGGACCACATTGTAAAGTTAAAATCTAAAGATAAATAGCATTTGGATGCGTGCCTAAAGAATTGTGATATAATTATTAAAAATATATTGCCCAAGTGGGAAATTGTTGGAATATTTATAATTTAAATATCATTTAATTATTATATTCCAATAATTATTATGTGGGCATATATATTTTAACTATAATACCTCTTTATCAAAATTAAGTGCCTTAATTAATTAGGTAGTCAAATAAATTTAAAAGGCTAATTAGATTTCTATTTAGTAATTAATTAATTAATTGAATATGAGCTCAAATATGCGTGGATGTCAGAATGACCCATTCAAGATAATGGGAACCCTAATTAACCATCACACTATATATAGGCTATGGTCCACAATATATCGTACATAAGCAATTTATCTCTTCTCTCCATCTAAAGAGTATTCAAGACATTAGGAGTATCGGTTGAGGAAGAACCATATAAGCCACCAAGTATTCGTTGTTTGTCTTCTAACTTTCAAGATTACCGTCAATAAAAGCTTTCTCAATAGATCCATGTATTCTTGCAATCTCTTCTCTCATATACGAACATGTTGTAGATATGGTAATTATATACATGTTTGTATTATCAATTATATTCCACATTAAACTATATGCCATAATTGTTGGAACATAAAAAAACTTTGAGGTGAATCAATGGAGATTAGGGTAAAATTGGAGAAGATGAAGTTGAGAATAGAGAGAGAGAGAGAGAGAGAGAGAGAGAGAGAGAGAGAGAAAGAGAGAGAGAGAGTGAGAGAGAGAGAGAGAGAGAGTAATTTTTGAGGGTGAGTGAGAATTATTGCATTAGTCACTTTGGGAGCATTACAAGGCCTTATATATGAGGCAATTACAACTAAAATCAAAACAGAACAAAACAGCTTATCTAAATAAGCTGAAACAACAAAAATAACAAAAAAACGGAATTTTTCCTGCGTAATCGGTTACGCCAAAGCTGGTAACCGATTACGCGCCCTTGTTTAGTAGATTCTGGCCAAAAAAACAACGTGGCAATTGATTACGCCTAAACTGGTAACTGATTAGCACAACTGAAATGCCAAAAGACAGACTTCAACACACCGCCTCATTTCAGTTGCTCCAAGTCCAACATGTTCAAGCTCTTCTTCAACCTCTTGAACACCTCATTTGTCACCCCTTTGGTCAACAAATCTGCAACTTGGTCTTCGCTTCAACAATATCCCAAGCGCAACTTGCCTTCACTCACTAGCTCCCTCAAATAATGAAACTGCATCTCTATATGCTTGCCTCTTCTGTGTACAATTGAATTCTTCGCAAGGTTAGTAGCAGAAACTTTATCAACCAGAAGTGTAGTGGCCTCACCCTCAATACCACTCAAATCCTTCAATAGATTCATGAGCCACATAGCTTGACACGCACACAACGAAGCCGCACTGTACTCGGCCTCACAAGACGAGAGTGCTACCACCGGTTCCTTCTTCGAACACCAAGAGATTGCTGTTCTACCAAACATAAAGACGTATCTAGCCGTTGACTTTCTATCATCTTTATCACCACACTAATTGGAAAAAACCAAGTAAATCACATTTTTGGCCCGTGTCCGATGCAGGAAATAGAATTTTGCAGCCAAGAGTTCCTTTGACATAACGAAGGATTCTCTTAACTGCTGCCAAGTGAGACACCGTCGGTCTCTCCATAAATCTACTCGCAATACCGACACCAAATGCCAAGTCCGGTCGTGTATTGGACAAGTACCGCAATAATCCAATCAAGCTCCTATATTGAGTTGGATCCACATCTTGTTCATCTTCACTTTTGGACAGCTTCAACCTTGATTCACAAGGTGTAATGGCAGCATTACAATGCTCCATTCCACGCTTTTTCAAGATCTCAAGAGCATACCTCCTCTGATGCATGAGCAGTCCCATTTTTGACTTGTGGAACTCTATGCCAAGGAAGTAAGTCATGATTCCAAGGTCCGACATCTCAAAATCAGCCATCTGATCACTTTTGAACCTTGAAGTACTCTTCTCACAGCTGTCGGTAATCAATAGATCATCCACATACAAGAAAAGGATGATCACGCCATCATTTGTATCCAATCTCACATAAACACCATGTTCGGATACACACCGCTTGAAACCAATGTTGATAAGAAAGCCATCTATGGGTTTGTTCCAAGCTTTTGGAGCTTGTTTCAAACCATATAAAGCTTTATGCAATTTGTAGTACTTCATCTCTTGGTTCTGCATTACAAATCCTGGGGGCTGCTCAACATAAACCTCTTCATCAAGTGAACCATTCAAAAAGACAGATTTTACGTCCATTTGAAATATGTTCCAATTGTTGTTGTTTGCAATCATAAGAACCAATCAGATGGTTTCAAGCCTAGCCACAGGTGCAAACACTTCCTCAAAGTCTATACCTTCACGTTACAAAAATCCCTTCGCTACCAATCGAGCCTTATGCTTGATTACCTCGCCTTTGGGATTTGCCTTCACCTTATAGACCAATCTCACACCTATTGGCTTTTTTCCAAACGGTAGATCGACCAACTCCCAAGTACCATTCTTCTCAATAGATTCCAGTTCCTCCTTCATTGCATAAATCCACTTTGGATCACTTAGAGCCTCTTCCATATTCACTGGTTCAGATTCGGCAATAAACGCAAAGTGTATGAAACCACCATCATCATCGATTTCGTTATCCCAAAATACTTCACAACCTTGGAGTCTTTGAGGCATAGTTCTTTAACTTATTGGTCTTCTACTATTTTCCCTGATTTCAGATCGATTCTGTTGTTGTTCTGGACTTTCAACAGGCTGAAGATGCTGATTTTCATGCCCGTAATCGATTATGCCATTCCCGTAATCGGTTACTGCTTCTGCTACACCAGTCCCTGAACCTACTGTAGAATCCAAAAATACATGTGGTAATTGGTTACGTGTTTTACTGTAACCGATTACTGCATCAGATTTTTGAAAAATTCTGCTGCTGTCAAATTTCTGCAGCTCATCGACCAAAACACCCCAGCTTATCACAATGCTCTTGTTTGCAACATCAAACAACTTGTAGCCTCCAGTGGGATGATAACCAACTAGAAACATCATCTCACTTTTGTCGTCCAACTTCTTTCGAAGCTGGCCCAGAATGTGTTGAAACGCCATCGAATAGAAAATCTTCAAATGACTCAAGCTTGGTTTATGTCTAGACCATACCTCTTCTGGAGTAACTCTATCAAGCTTCTTTGTAGGGCACCTATTCAACAAATAGGAAGCTGTAGAAACGACTTCACCCCATAGTTCCTTCGGCAAGTCTTTACCCTTCAACATGTTACAAACCATGTTCATAATCGAACGATTTTTCCACTCGGTAATACCATTTTGTTGTGGCGTATAGGGTGGTATAATCTCACACACTATACCCTCTTCATCACAATAGCTTCCAAACTCCTTAGAGGTATATTCACCTTCACCATCCGTTTTGAGAATTTTGAGCTTGCGACCACATTGCCTCTCCACCATGGACTTAAACTTCTTAAACACATCAAACACCTCATCCTTTCTCTTGATAAGGTAAATCCATAGTTTCCTACTGAAATCGTCGATAAATGTGACAAAGTACCTATTACCACCATACGAATTGACTTGCATTGGACCGCATACATCGGAATACACCACCTCAAGATGAACCTTGGTCCTATGACCCACATCCTTTCTAAAATTACAATTATGCATCTTCCCTTGCACACATTCTTTACATATCTCGGCTGGAATATTAATCAGTGGCAGCCCGGTAACCATACCATTCCTTTATAACGCGTCGAGATCACAAAAATTGAGGTGTCCAAGCCGGTAGTGTAACGCCCCAGTTTTGGTTATTTTTATTCAATCGAGTCGTTTTGATTATTTTATTATTATTTTATTTTATTTTTGACATTTATTTGGTAATATATTATTTTTCATTGTTGTGATGTTTTATCGCGTTTTGGGAGCGTTTGCGAGATATTTGAGTGTAGGGGTATTTTGGTCATTTCATTTATTTTCTTAAGTTAGAAAACATAAATAGAAAGAAAAAGAGAGAAAATAGTAAGGAAAGAAAAAGAGAAGAAGGAAAAGAGAAAGAAGAGAAAGAGAAGGAGAAAAAGAGAGAAAATTTGGAGAGGAAGAAATCTAATCAACCGACGGTTAAAAAAACACGATCAAATCGGGTAAGGATGTGAAACTCGATTATCTTATCATTGTGTATGATTATGTAAGTGTGTATTTGCATGTTATCTTTCCTTTCCATATTTTTTCGGTTATAGGTCGAAAACGAGTAAACGAGTAGAAATCGATGTTTTCACGGACGGAAATCGATATAAATTGCATTGTATGATCACACTATGTTTATGAAACATTGTTGATAATTGTTTTGCTACTGGAAGTGATTTGGGTGGGAAAAATGGAGTTTTGGGTTTTGGAACCGTGTGGAAACGCAGCAGATTTTTATGCTTCTGGTGTGGAGCGCAGGGCGGTGCTCAGAGCGCCAGGCGGTGCGGGTTTGCGCCGGGCGGTGTCCGGGAGGCGCAACCTAGCACAATTCTGACTCTATTGAGTCATTGGTGAGGAATGGTGACGCCCCTGCTTCGTCGGGAAAAGTAGAGGCGAAGGGCTAGCGCCGGGCGGTCTTTGGGTAGCGTCGGGCGGTCCTGGGAAATTTTCATATTTATGTTTCCTTTTAATCCCGTAACTCGTGACCCGTTTACCTGTTTTGAGCATTCTTGGTGCCGATGGAAAGCTAATGAAATGTTCTTTATTAATATAATGGTTTTGAGATTATTGGCCGATTTAATTATGTCGGGAATTTGAAATAGTGTCGTTTTGTCGACTTTTGCCGTTTTAATTATGCGTAATTGAGGTGTATCATGCAATGTGCTGTTGATATATGTTGTATGACTTGGGTGCTATTATATGATGAAAATACATGCGATAAAATGTTGTGATGATGATTTGTGGTTGTATGGCTAATAAATGCATTGTTTTGGACTTGATTGCAAAGCATGATTATTGTGGTTGAAATGGTTCACATGGTTGCGTCTATGTTTGCATTTGAATGTCATGAGTCATTGTATGCCAAGCATCATGACATGCATTCTGTGATGTCGTCTGCCCTAGTGGGTGTGAGTGACAAAACGATTCCAGAGGGAATCCGCTATAACATCGTGCGCCTTATACAAAGAGGACCTAAAGCGATGATTATAGACGATCGTGCGCCTTATACAAAGAGGACCTAAAGCGATCGGATTGTGCGCCTTATACAAAGAGGACCTAAAGCAATCCATAAACGTCGTGCGCCTTATACCAAGAAGACCTAAAACGACGGGGAACATCGTTTTCCCGATGGGGAGTTACACTAAGTAACAATCGATGATTCCAATAGTTCCTGAGTGAACTAGTGTTGAGATGATGGATGGATGGTACCGCATATGCATTGCATAGAGTCGTTGTGTCAGTCTCTGTGTATTTGCATAAATCATGAATGGATTGATTTTGTGTGGAATTGTGAATGTAATTGATGAGTTGAAATATATATATTTGTGTTGATGATAATAGTATTGTGTACGATTGATATGCGTTGGTGATGAATATATGAGATTTGCATTGTGTTGTCTTGTACTTGAATTCTGGTGTAAGTTGTGGTGAGAATATCTTACGAGTGCATTTTTACGTTATTATATAATTGTATGCAATTATATTATGATTGTGTTTCTCACCCTTCTGCTGTTTTAATGCTCTATGAGGCATTGCAGATTAGATTGCTGGAGGTCTTTTTGTGAAGCTTAGGTCTTCATTTTTTTGTCGGTCGGCTCTGATATGTAGCATCGGGTAGTCGGGGAGATCGAGTGTGATTATTATGTATATGTATCTTTTGGGATAGTACATGTATGATGTTGTGTATGACAGATAAACTTTTTATGTGATATATATATATATATATATATATATATATATATATATATATTTGAGGTTTCAGTACAGATTTTCAGCTTTTATTCTGTAACTGAATGTGGGTGTTAGGAACTGAGTTCCTCTGTTTGTATTACTACCTAATTGTTGCATGTCTTTATGAGCAGGTTTATGTGTATTTGTTTCAATTGATGTGATGCCTCCGTCTATGCCGTGAATGTTTTGATTATACTCTGATTAATTGTTACCGCTTTATTTAATTGGGGGTATAGATTGGGGGGTGTTACATTAAGTGGTATCAGAGCCAGTCCATGTCAGTTTGTGCCAGTCCGTGTCAGTTTGTGTCAGTCCGTGTCGGTTGTTGTGGTTGGGGTGAGCTGTTGTTTAACCATAGTTGCTGTTATTGGAAATGAACAGAATATGGCTGGTAGGAATGACGTTGTTTTAGCTGCTGCGATGCAAGCTATGTCTCGGGCTGTGCAAGGTGCACCTAATGCTGCTGGGAATGATGAGTTCAGGAAGAATAAACCGTTTATCTTCAAAGGGAGACATGATCCTGTTGGTGCACAGATTTGGTTGAAGGAGATTGAAAGGATTTACCGAGTGATGGATTATGCTGAGGATCAAAAGGTGAGACTGGGTACTCACATGTTGCAGGAGGAAGCAGATGACTGGTGGGTTGGTACTCGTCAGGTGTTGGAAGCTGCAAAGGAAGAAGTCATTTGGGCTTTGTTTAGTATTGAGTTTTTGAGGAAGTATTTTCCTGAAGATGTAAGAGGGAAGAAGGAGATAGAGTTCTTGGAATTAAAACAAGGTAACATGTCTGTTGTTGATTATACTGCTAAGTTTGTGGAGCTTGTGCAGTTTTATCCACATTATGCTGAAGCAACTACGGAGTTTTCTAAGTGTGTGAAGTTTGAGAACGGATTACGTCCTGAGATTAAGCAGGCAATTGGTTATCAAAGGATTAGGAGGTTTTCTGATTTGGTGGATTGTAGTAGGATTTTTGAAGAAGATAGCAAAGCTCGTTCTACTCACTATAAGAGTGTGAACGAAAGGAAAGGGAAACAACCGTTTCGTACTGGTCCTTATGTGACACCAGCTGATAAGGGTAAGCAAAGGGGTAATCTTGAGAGAAGGCCAAGTGGGGGAGGTATATCTAATTCTCCGAGATGTTTTAGGTGTGGTGGGTTAGGACATCGTCAGTTCGAATGCAGGAAAGATATGAGGAAGTGTTCCAATTGTGGAGGTTTTGGACATGTAGCGGCTGAGTGCAAGAGGAAGAATGTGGTGAAGTGTTTCAACTGTGGTGAACCTGGTCATATTAGTACGAAGTGTCTGAAACCGAAGCAAGCTCCAGTCGGTGGGAAAGTTTTTGCGTTGGCAGGAACTCAGACTACAAGTGCAGACCGTCTGATCAGAGGTACTTGTTTTATTAATAGTACGCCTTTAGTTGCTATTATTGATACTGGAGCGACTCATTCGTTTATTTCGTCTGAGTGCGCGAAGCGTTTGAATCTTTTGTTGTCTTCGATGGGTGGTGAGATGGTTATTGATACTCCAGCAATGGGGTCAGTAACTACTTCTTTGGTTTGTTTAAGTTGTCCTTTGACCATTTATGGTAAAGATTTTGAGATGGATTTGGTGTGTTTGCCGTTGGAGGGTTTAGATGTGGTTATGGGAATGAATTGGTTACAGTTCAATCGGGTTCATATTGATTGTTATCAGAAGCTGGTAAGATTTCCTTCTCTTGAGGAAGACGAGGACTCGAGTTTCTTATCTACCAAAGAGTTGAAGAAACTTTTGGCAGATGAAGCTCAGTTGTTTGGGTTGTTTGCATCGTTAACTGTGGATAGTCAAGTTTCACTTGATGTGTTTCCTGTTGTGTGTGATTTTCCGGAAGTGTTTCCTGAGGATATTTCAGATGTGCCGCCAGAGAGAGAGGTGGAGTTTTATATAGATCTAGTTCCTGGTACTAGACCTGCATCTATGGCACCTTATCGTATGTCGGCATTTGAGTTGGTTGAGTTAAAGAAGCAGTTGAATGAATTGTTAGAAAAGAGGTTTCTGAGACCAAGTGTGTCGCCTCGGGGTGCTCCAGTTTTATTGGTGAAAAAGAAGGATGGAAGTATGCGATTGTGTATTGATTATCGCCAGTTGAATAAGGTGACGATTAAGAATAAATATCCTCTTCCAAGAATTGATGATCTGATGGATCAGTTGGTAGGTGCTTGTGTGTTTAGTAAGATTGATTTGAGGTCAGGGTATCATCAGATTAGAGTGAAAGAGGAAGATATTCAGAAGACGGCTTTTAGGACACGATACGGTCATTACGAATATTCTGTGATGCCGTTCGGGGTTTCTAATGCGCCAGGTGTGTTTATGGAGTATATGAATCGTATTTTCCATGAGCATTTGGATCGATTTGTTGTTGTGTTTATTGATGACATCTTGATTTACTCTAAGTCTCGGGAGGAGCATGCGGAGCATTTGCGAGTGGTGTTGCAAATTTTGAAGGAAAAGAGACTTTTTGCCAAGTTGTCTAAGTGTGAGTTCTGGTTGTCAGAAGTGAGTTTTCTTGGGCACGTAATTTCAGGTAATGGTATTGCTGTGGATCCATCTAAAGTAGATGCAGTTCTACAATGGGAGGCTCCTAGATCTGTTACTGAAATTCGAAGCTTTTTGGGTTTGGCTGGATATTATCGAAGGTTTATTGAAGGTTTTTCCAAGCTAGCACTTCCTTTGACCTAGTTGACTTGTAAAGGGCAAGCGTTCATTTGGGATATTCGGTGTGAGGAAAGTTTTAGTGAGCTGAAGAGAAGGTTGACGATAGCTCCGATTTTGATTTTGTCGAATCCTACTGAACCGTTTGTGGTGTATTGTGATGCGTCTTTGATTGGTCTAGGTGGTGTGCTGATGCAGGAAGGTAAGGTGGTGGCTTACGCTTCGAGGCAATTGAGGGTGCATGAGAAAAAGTATCCTACTCATGATTTGGAATTAGTGGCTGTGGTATTTGTATTGAAGATTTGGAGGCATTATCTCTTTGGTGCTAGATTTGAAGTCTTTAGTGATCACAAGAGTTTGAAATATTTGTTTGATCAGAAAGAGTTGAATATGAGGCAACGGAGATGGTTGGAATTTTTGAAGGACTACGACTTTGGCTTGAATTACCATCCTGTTAAAGCTAATGCGGTAGCCGATGCATTGAGTCGAAAATCGTTGAATATGTCCGCTTTAATGGTTAAAGAGTGGGAACTTTTGGAAGCATTTAGGGACTTGAGTTTGGTGTGTGAGGTGACATCCGACAGCGTGAGGCTTGGTATGCTAAAGGTTACTAATGAGTTTCTGTTGACTGTTAGCGAGAAACAGAAGTTGGATGTGAAATTTGTGGATTTGATGTTGGTTGGAGGTAAAGATGCGAATAGTGATTTTAAAGTGGATGTTAATGGTGTTTTGAGATTCCGTGGTCGAATTTGCATTCCTGATGATTCGGACTTGAAAAGGATGATTTTGGAGGAGGGACACCGGAGTAATTTGAGTATACATCTGGGAGCTAATAAGATGTACCAAGACTTGAAGAAGATCTTTTGGTGGTCTGGATTGAAAAGAGATGTGGCTCAATTTGTGTATTCGTGTTTGACGTGCCAAAAGTTGAAAGTGGAACATCAAAGGCCTAGTGGTTTGTTGCAACCGTTGGATATCCCTGAGTGGAAATGGGACAACATTTCTATGGATTTTGTGATAGGGTTGCCGAATACACTGAGGGGGCATAATGCTATTTGGGTAGTTGTGGACAGACTGACTAAATCGGCGCATTTCATTCCGATTGACATCAGTTTTTCTTTGGAGAGGTTGGCAGAGATTTATATCAGTGTGATTGTGAAGCTGCATGGTGTTCCGTTGAGTATTGTTTCGGGTCGAGATCTGAGGTTTACCTCGAGATTTTGGGAAAGTTTACAAAAGGCGTTGGGTTCTAAGTTGAGGTTGAGTTCGGCTTATCATCCTCAGACGGATGGACAGACGGAGAGAACGATTCATTCGTTAGAAGATTTGTTGTGGGCTTGTGTTCTTGAGCAAGGTGGTGCTTGGGATAGTTATCTTACGTTGGTGGAATTCACGTATAATAACAGTTTCCATTCTAGTATTGGAATGGCACCTTTTGAAGCATTGTATGGACGAAGATGTCGAACACCTTTGTGTTGGCATGAATCGGGTGAGAGTTCGGTGGTCGGACCGGAGTTAGTGCAACAAACTACAGACAAGGTGAAACTTATTCGTGAGAAAATGAAGGCTTCTCAGAGTAGGCAAAAGAGTTATCATGATCGAAGAAGAAAAGATCTTGAGTTTCATGAGGGCGATCATGTATTTTTGAGAGTTACGCGGGTAACGGGTGTTGGTCGTGCATTGAAGTCGAAGAAACTTACTTCTCGGTTTATTGGTCCTTACCAGATATCCGCGAGAGTAGGTGTTGTGGCTTATCGGGTGGCGTTGCCGCCGAATCTTTCGAATTTGCACGATGTGTTCCATGTTTCACAGCTTCGGAAGTATGTTCCGGATCCGTCGCATGTGATTCCGATGGATGAAGTTGAGGTAAGGGAGAACTTTACGGTTGAGGCGTTACCAGTGAGGATTTTGGATCGCGAGGTGAAGCAGTTAAGGGGCAAGGATATTGCACTTGTGAAAGTGGCGTGGGGAGGCACTGCTGAGGGAAATTTGACTTGGGAGTTAGAGAGTCGGATGCGGGAGTCGTATCCGCAGTTGTTCGTCTCAGGTAATATTTTCGAGGACGAAAATTTCTAAGTGGGGGAGAGTTGTAACACCCCAGTTTTGGTTATTTTTATTTAATCGACTCGTTTTGATTATTTTATTATTATATTATTTTATTTTTGACTTTTATTTGGTAATATATTATTTTTCATTGTTGTGATGTTTTATCGCGTTTTGGGAGCGTTTGCGAGATATTTGAGTGTAGGGGTATTTTGGTCATTTCATTTATTTTCTTAAGTTAGAAAACATAAATAGAAAGAAAAAGAGAGAAAATAGTAAGGAAAGAAAAAGAGAAGAAGGAAAAGAGAAAGAAGAGAAAGAGAAGGAGAAAAAGAGAGAAAACCTGGAGAGGAAGAAATCTAATCAACCGACGGTAAAAAAAACACGATCAAATCGGGTAAGGGTGTGAAACTCGATTATCTTATCATTATGTATGATTATGTAAGTGTGTATTTGCATGTTATCTTGCCTTTCCATAGTTTTTCGGTTATAGGTCGAAAACGAGTAAACGAGTAGAAATCGATGTTTTCACGGACGGAAATCGATATAAATTACGTTGTATGATCACACTATGTTTATGAACCATTGCTGATAATTGTTTTGCTGCTGGAAGTGATTTGAGTGGGAAAAATGGAATTTTGGGTTTTGGAACCGTGTGGAAACGCAGCAGATTTTTCTGCTTCTGGTGTGGAGCGTCGGGCGGTGCAGGTTTGCGCCGGGCGGTGTCCGGGAGGCGCAGCCTAGCACAATTCTGACTCTATTGAGTCATTGGTGAGGAATGGTGACGCCCCTGCTTCTCCGGGAGAAGTAGAGGCGAAGAGCTAGCGCCGGGCGGTCTTTGGGTAGCGTCGGGCGGTCCTGGGGAATTTTCATATTTATGTTTCCTTTTAATCCCGTAACTCGTGACCCGTTTACCTGTTTTGAGCGTTCTTGGTGCCGATGGAAAGCTAATAAAATGTTCTTTATTATTATAATGGTTTTGAGATTGTTGGCCGATTTAATTATGTCGGGAATTTAAAATAGTGTCATTTTGTCGACTTTTGCCGTTTTAATTATGCGTAATTGAGGTGTATCATGCAATGTGCTGTTGATATATGTTGTATGACTTGGGTGCTGTTATATGATGAAAATACATGCGATAAAATGTTGTGATGATGATTTGTGGCTGTATGGCTAATAAATGCATTGTTTTGGACTTGATTGCAAAGCATGATTATTGTGGTTGAAATGGTTCACATGGTTGCGTCTATGTGTGCATTTGAATGCCATGAGTCATTGTATGCCAAGCATCATGATATGCATTCTGTGATGTCGTGTGCCCTAGTGGGTGTGAGCGACGAAACGATTCCAGAGGGAATCCGTTATAACATCGTGCGCCTTATACAAAGAGGACCTAAAGCGATGATTATAGATGATCGTGCGCCTTATACAAAGAGGACCTAAAGCGATCGGATTGTGCGCCTTATACAAAGAGGACCTAAAGCAATCCATAAACGTCGTACGCCTTATACCAAAAGGACCTAAAGCGACGGGGAACATCGTTTACCCGATGGGGTGTTACACTTGGTAACAAGCGATGATTCCAATAGTTCCTGAGTGAACTAGTGTTGAGATGATGGATGGATGGTACCGCATATGCATTGCATAGAGTCGTTGTGTCGGTCTCTGTGCATTTGCATAAATCATGAATGGATTGATTTTTTGTGGAATTGTGAATGTAATTGATGAGTTGAAATATATATATTTGTGTTGATGATAATAGTATTGTGTACGATTGATATGCGTTGGTGATGAATATATGAGATTTGCATTGTGTTGTCTTGTACTTGAATTCTGGTGTAAGTTGTGGTGAGAATATTTTACGTGTGCATTTTTGCGTTATTATATAATTGTATGCAATTATATTATGATTGTGTTTCTCACCCTTCTGCTGTTTTAATGCTCTATGAGGCATTGCAGATTAGATTGCTGGAGGTCTTTTTGTGAAGCTTAGGTCTTCATTCTTTTGTCGGTCGGCTCTGATATGTAGCATCGGGTAGTCGGGGAGATCGAGTGTGATTATTATGTATATGTATCTTTTGGGATAGTACATGTATGATGTTGTGTATGACAGACAAACTTTTTATGTGATATATATATATATATTTGAGGTTTCAGTACAGATTTTCCGCTTTTATTCTGTAACTGAATGTGGGTGTTAGGAACTGAGTTCCTCTGTTTGTATTACTACCTGATTGTTGCATGTCTTTATGAGCAGGTTTATGTGTATTTATTTCAATTGATGTGACGCCTCCGTCTATGCCGTGAATGTTTTTATTATACTCTGATTAATTGTTTCCGCTTTATTTAATTGGGGGTATAGATTGGGGGGTGTTACAGGTAATGCCATAACTACTCTTCTCGACTTGCCGAAAAACTATGGAGGGATGAGAGGAACAAACAACAACCATTAGATCAAGTTAATAAGAGAGATTGAATGTAGGTTAATAAGAGAGAGAAATTAATAACCACATTAATGAATAAGTTTAATCATAATTTTTTACTGATCTAACGGTTGTTGTTTGTTTCTCTCATCTCTCATTTTAAAATCTCTCTCACTTGATATGCCATATATATATATATATATATATATATATATATATATATATATATATATATATATATATATATATATATATATATATATATATATCTGTGTGTGTGTGTGAGATTTTTTTTTGGAAATCTTGGTATCCGGCCTTGCGACCGACTAATCCAAGAGGGACCATGCCCACCGCCCACTAGCGGGGGTCCCGTTTCAAGCCGGAGCAAAGCTCTGTATGGACTGCCTTACACAAGGGTTGATTGCACTTTGTAGGATTTGAACTTGAGACCTTGAGAGGAGCACACTCTCAAGACCCAAGCCTTCACCATTAGACCAACTCTTAGAGATTTATATGTGTGTGAGATTAATTGTTATTGATTTAATCCAACGTATGGATGTTCCGAGCCTATGGAATTTTAGTCTTTTGGGCATTTTTTTGGTTAATAAGACTTTTTTTTTTTAATCTACAATAGGAATGTTCTCATCCTAGGGGATTTTTTCCTCTTTGGCCATTATTATCAACAACAAAAATAACTAATCAATCAATTTGACAAGAAAGTAGAATAAACATAATTTCAACACCATGCACTATCATGGTTAAGTTTATAGAATCTGAAGGCATGCTTGGGATATGATCGATTTCTATAATGCGGAACATGCATGTGATGTGTTTGGATTCTACAATCGCAACAATATCAATAATCCAAAAAAATAAAATAAAAATTATAATGCATAGATCATATAATCAAGCAAATGTGTGTTAACCTATTTCGAAATAGGAGAACATGAGTTGATTCAAGCAAGATTTTGTCTAAAATAAGATAATGCTTATATGTTCGAATTTGGGGATTTAGGGGTGTGAAAAACAAAAATTCTAGAATTTGGACCCTGCAAAAGACACTCTAAATTATAAAATTCATATAATATTTTACCTTTTTCATAGGTTTTTGAGATATTTAACGAATGTGAAAAGAAAAACTCAAACAACCTGCCTAATTTAGGTTTAAACCTATGAATTAACTCTTGTTGATTATATGCATGTGTGTAAAATAATATTTTACACCCTCAATTTACGAATATTATTCTCACGATTTTAACACAACATCACAAAATTGATTTAAATGAATTAAAAGTTTTGACAGAACACCATAATATTTTGTATATTAAAACAAAATAAATCCAACTTAAACACACCCGTAATCCCCCACCACGTTGGATCATACAATTTTTACTAGCAATAATCATTGAATATCGACAATAAGTGGTATTTAAACAAGCATTAACACAACAATCATGAATTATAAATCTATGGTTGGAGTATAAAAAGGAGATGGCGTAAGGGAAGAATGGGAAGGTGAATGAATGAATTTATATTTATAGGTAATGTAATGATGTTAGATAAAGGGATGATGGTGGGTGTGTGTGAGTTTTGATGAATAGAGATGTTGGTATGATAATTATAAAAAGTAGTCCCAAATTAAAGGCTGGCAAAATTAAAAGCCAAACATGAATATACGTTCATTCAGTGACTTGTACGTATGAAGAGGACCTACCGGCTACCACTACGTTCTTTTCCTTTCTCTCTCATGTCTTAACAAGTTTTCCTTTAACGGTACCCTATGCCCTATAACAGAATGAATGAATACCAAGTACAATTTTTTGTTATTTATTTATTTATGGGTTAATACATTTTTTATCACATGCTATTTGGGCGAAATTCCAAAAATAATTTGTAAAAAAAAAAACACAGATTTTATTCCTGTCATTTATAGATTCTCTCGTTTTACCTCCTAAATATATTTGGTCAGTAAATCACTACCTTTAGACTAGCTGCTTTATTTTGTTATTATATTCTACTTAAATATATATATTACATAACTTTTGAAATAACTGTAATGTTTTCTAGTTTATAATTATTCTAAATTAATATTTTGTAATAACTAATATTAGTTTTTTAGTTATTTAATAATTTACTAAATATTAAATATACTGTAAATTTTAAATATACTTTCAATTAAATATTAAATTTTAAATAAGTAAATAAATAATTAAATATACTTAAATTTATGTTGTAATGTCTTTAAATTTTAAATATACTGTAAATTTTAAATAAATAATTTCAGTATATTTAATTATTTATTTACTAATTTCAGTATATTTAAATTTTAAATAAGTAAATAAATAATTAAATATACTGAAATTATTTATTTATTTAGCATATTTAATTATTAATTTCAGTATATTTAATTATTAATTTTAGTAATAGTAATTATTTAATTATTATTTACAGTAATTATTAAATTAAATTATTGTAGATTATTAACAAAAATATTACAGTAATTAAGTTAGTGATTATTAACATAAATATTACAATAGATTATTAACATAAATATTACAGTAATTAATTTAGTAATAGTAATTATTTAGTTATTATTTACTGTGAATTTAATTAATTTTTTAATAAATTTAGTAATAGTAATTATTTAGTTATTATTTACTGTAATTAATAATTATTAAAATATAAATAATAATTTAGTAAATGTGTTTTAATATTAATATTTAGTAAATATTTAGAATTTAGCTACAGTAAAATAATCAATTAAATTTAGCGACAGTAAATATTTAAAATTTAGCTACGTTAATAACTATATTTAACTCTATTTATAAATATTTAACTATAACTATATTTAACTACAAATATTTATATTTTACTGTAACTATATTTACAAAAATTTTAACTATAAATATATAAATTAATTTCAGTTTATTATTAATTAATATTTATCTTATATTAAATTGAAATATTAAATATACAATATGTATAATATGTATATTCTAATATAGTTACAATATGTATAATATGTAACAAAATATATATATATATATATATATATATATATATATATATATATATATATATATATATATATATATATATATATATATATATATATATAGTATAATGTTTATAATATGTTATTTAACTATATTCTAATAATAGTTATAGTATATATAATATAGTTACAATATATTCTAATAATAATTGACCAAAATAAAAACAAATATGCAAATGTATAATATGTATGTTTAAAGGCAATTGAATTACAAGATGAATCCTCTAGCCTAGTGGTAGGCACTTAAGTTATGCAAGAAAGGGGGTGGGTTCAATTTCCATCTCCAACAAATTTGTTGTTTTTGGGATTTCGCCCATATGGCAGGAGGTAAAAGATGTATTAACCCTTTATTTATCTAAATAATCTATTTTCTATTTAAGAAAATCTAATACCGTTTTTTTTTAAATGCAGTTATATAAAAGAAAGAAGATTGTTACAAAAAAGAATAGGGGACATATACAAATATCCTATTAAGAAGTAAATCTAAAGAAAAGCATTACAAACCTATTCTTTACAATATCGGCCCTAACACAAACAAGGACGGAAGAAAAATAAGTAAAATTGGTAATAATGAGTCATATGTTAGCTAGACTATCAGCACAGCTATTCCCTTTCCGATATACATGAAAAACCAAAAAATTCCAATTAGCCACTAAATTTATACAATTCACCCATCTGTTTCTAATAATCCAAGGAACTAAAGAGGGAGATTTAAAAGCTTTTACCACCGTCGTCGAGCCGGTTTCTATCCAAAGGTTTCTCCAATTTTTCTCATAGGCGGACTAAATTGCCATCATTGCACCTGAAAGTTCGACAATGAGAGCATTAGAAACCCCCCAAAAGAGGCGAATGCACCCAAAAAATTACCATCGCTAGTTCTTGCAATGCCACTGCAAGCTGAATTTCCAGTGGAAGAGATATAAGCTCCATCACAATTGATTTTAACCCAATTCCTCGGAGGAGGTTTCCAAATAACCTCGATAATGTTTGGCGCTTTGGGAGGCCGAATAACAACCTTAAAACTCTTGAGCATCACAAAGTAATGAAAATTCAAAAACTTGGCGGGAGTCGTCGAGCTTCCAGCTACGCAAATCGCATCCATAATAACGGAAATAGAAGAAGAAAGGTTAAAACCGATGTTTTGGAACCTCACCTTATTCCTACCCGACTAAATGGTGTTAAGAATAAATATGACAGCAGTAATAGAAACGGTTTTGCATTGCCCATCACTGAACATCCTACAAACCCTCCAAATATCGAGCCAGCCAAGAATGGAAAACGCGAGGTTGAGCTTGCTACCAAACCAGAAGCAAAGATGAGAAGCAAACTTACAATCGAAAAAAAGATGAGGAGCATATTCTCCGGCAGCATTGCAAAGGTCGCAACGAGAAGGAAACACATAATTTCTATTCTTCCATTGATCATTCGTAGGAACCTTGTTATGCAAGAGTTTTCAAACAAAACAAGACTTCGATGGCGGGATTGATATAAACCAAATCCAGCTCCACCAGTCCTTGCGGGTTCCTTTAGAGACTCAGACAAAATTAAATGGTGATAATGAGTTTTGCAAATTTGATATTGTTTGCTATATATATTAATAAAATTAAATCAGTAAACCTCACTTCATCATTTAATTTGACAATTATCTTATAAAGAAATTTAAAAAGTACGATTAGTGTTTTATAATCCAAACAGTTCCGGTCGGTTGGATCGGTTAGATTGTAAATTGGAGAGTATAGCAGTTCAGTAAAATCATCGAATCATAGTTGCAATTGATCTAATGAAAACCGGTATGACTGAACGGTTCACTGTATGTGAACCGATGAGTTTCCTGATCTGATTTTTTTATATTTATTTTTTAACTTAATTATAACTTTCATTCCCTATTTTTATTTTTTTATGTTTTAGAGTTCCGGAATTAAAATCCAATTTGATTATTATTTATAATAATTAAATAATATTAAAATTATAAAAATAATTTAATTGTTATGAAATTTATATCAAGAATTTTATTTTATATATATATATATATTTTTTAAATTTGTATAAAATGAGTTAAAAGTCATACAATTTGACCTGTGATCCACTGGTCTGACCAGTAGAGAGTAATCTACTGACCCAATAGTTTGATCGGTTCGATAACCGGTATAAGTTTTAAAATTATGAGTACGATATTGATAGATTTTTCTTTGAAAATAGACATTTTTTATTTATTTATTTATTTAGCAAAATAAGTTATAAAAATACAATTTTTCATTTTTTTATATTAAAAGTTTTATAATTTTAACCTCTACAAAATTATCAAATTTCATTTTCATCCTTGCAAAAAAAATCTTATTTTTTAATTTATGCAAAACTATTCTACAAAACGGTTTTGATCTATAGTGTTTTATATTTTTCAATTAATCTTTTTAGATGTTTAGATTTATTTTTGGTAAAATACCCTTTTTTGTCCTTTAATTTTATCTCGGGATTCATTTTGGTCCCTTAATTTTAAAAAGTGTCATTTTGGTTCCTTAACTCTTCAAAACGTTCCATATTAGTCCTTTTGTCTTATTAGCGACGAATTTAGCGACTAATTTTTGAATTTTTCCGTCGCTAATAAGACGAAAATGACTAATATAGAACGTTTTGAAGAGTTAAGGGACCAATATGACACTTTTTAAAGTTAAGAGACCAAAATGAACCCCGAGATAAAGTTAAAGAATTAAAAAAAAAAAAGTATTTTGCCTTTATTTTTTGTCTAAATATCTATCTATCAAATTTAAAATGGTGAAAAAACTATTCATTAGGCAACTAGACCCGAAAAGAAAAATTAAGGAAATTTAATGAAATGTGAATTTTCTCTGTTTTTGCATAAGTCGTTTTAAGAAGAAAAAAAATGTACTAAAATATAAATTATTTTATAATATCAATAAATTATTAATATTATTTTGGGTTAATTGTGATTTACCCCCTGACATATGAGCGTGTTTTGGTTTACCCCCCCCCACCGTTGCCATAGGCAGGTTTTGGCAACGATTTTTTCAAAAAAACCGTTGCCTAAAGGCATGTAGGGGGGTAAATCAAAACTCGCTCATATGTCAGGGGGGTAAATCACAATTAACCCAATTATTTTTTCAATTATACTCTTAAATATTTATTATTTTCTATTCTTTAAATTATATAAATTTATTTTTTCAATACTCTTAAATAATAATTTTGTAAAATCCTTCATGTTTTCTCATTTTCATTCAACAATAATTACATTTTTTAATATATGTGAAAAGTAAAAAACGACTTATAATTAAAAACTAAGAGAAATTATTAAAAGCCTTTCATCACTTAATGTGATAATGGTTAAATATGTGTATATAAATGGAGGTATATGTGAGCTTATAAATTTTAAGATGGTATTAACATATATTTTATAGATGTTATCTTTAATCAGGCCAACAGTTATGTTGAGTAAATAACTTTGTCAATTATAGAGAAAACTTATCATATAATTGTGGCCTAAAAAAATATTGTCGCATTCGTCTATTTATCCAAATAATATGTGAGTATTCTCTCCAATTCAGGATTCGTGACACTCTACATTAAACTTGTTGGCTTATACTTTCTGGCATGTTTTGTTGACTGCATCCATATGTGTAGAGATTTCTCAACTCAAGGTTCAACAATCTTCACATTCTTTAATTAGTGACGCTATAAACCCGAAGTTACGGATCCATTTTGCCGACTTCCCTTGCCTACATTGTTCCATCGACCAGAGGCTGTTCACCTTAGAGACCTGATGCGGTTATGAGTACGACCGAGCAAGGAAGGCACTCGGTCCTCCGGATTTTCAAGGGCCGCCAGGGGCGCACCGGACCCCACGCGACGTGCGGTGCTCTTCCAGCCGCTGGACCCTACCTCCGGCTGAGCCGTTTCCAGGGTGGGCAGGTTGTTAAACAGAAAAAATATTTCTCAACTCAAGGTTCAACAATCTTCACATTCTTTAATTAGTGACGCTATAAACATGAAGTGTGACTATAATGCTCAATTATCCTATTTTATTGTACTTTTGATCGTTTTTAGAATTTAAGAGATAATGATACATCCCACTAGATTAGACAAAGATTTGTTGAAATATTAGATTAGATTAGATTTGATTAGATTTAATATTTAAATATAATCTAAGTTGTGTTAGCCCAAGCCCAAAGTTATTTAGAGTTTGTTATTTAGTTTGTTATTTTAGTCAAGTCACTTAGGTGTATAAATAGACATTTTGTAATTCAATTTTTAACAATTCAATAATATTTTCCTTATTCTCTCTCTCTCTCTCTCTCTCTCTCTCTCTCTCTCTCCTCAATAAAAGTGTCTCACGCACTAACAAATTGATATCTAGAGCTCCGGTTAGATTCTTGATCGTGTTTTCAAGAATCACACGTCAGAGATCGTGTTTTCGGGATCGTGGGTTGTTGTTGATCAATCGCTGCAAAGATGAATGGTAACGAAAATTTACCAAACTGCCTTCCAACTCTTGATGGCAAGAATTGGCTTCGATGGGGAAAACATATGCAATCTCTATTTGGCTTTCATGAAACCCTAGAATTGGTTACTAATGGCGTTCCCGCGCTTGGTGAAAATGCAACCGAAGCACATAGAACCGCTCACAAGGAGGCCAATAAGAAGGATTGCAAGGCGGCGTTCTACATCTAATCGGCGGTTGATGCAGATAACTTCGACAGAATCACTCACGCTGAATCGGAGAAGGAGGTGTGGGATATTCTTGTTAAGTACTATGAAGGAGGCGAGAAAGTTAAGGTCGTTAAGTTGCAAACGTTGCGACGACAATATAAATTATTGTCAATGGGAGAAGATGAAAAGATTGCAGGCTATGTGTCAGAGGTGCAGAAACTCTTCCATCTCATGAAGGATTGTGGTGAAACTCTAACTAATAAGATGATAGTTGAGAAGGTAATGCGTACTTTGACCTCTCACTTTGATTAGGTTATCGTAGCTATTCAAGAATCCAAAAATCTTGAAACCCTAAAACTGGAAGAATTTGTTGGTTCGTTGGAAGCGCATGAGATTATAATTGTCGAAAGAAAGGAGTTCAAGAGTCGATACAAGCACTATGGGCGCAATCGTGGAAGAAGAATGGTGGTTCCAACAAGTTCAAAGGAAAAATCGACAAGACTCAGGGCAAGAAGTCTTGGTTGAATCCTCACAAGAATAAGGTCGATGATAGAACTTCTGAATCCTCGAAAAGAGAAGGAAATTCCTATCAAAAAGACAAAGTAGAGAAAAGAGGTGTGCAGTGTTATAACTGTGAAAAGTATGGTCACTTGGCCAAGCATTGTTGGTACAGGAAAGACAAGGATTCGACAAAAGGCAAGGACGAAGGAACGAACCTTGCACGTCAAGATTCAGATGATTAAGATGATATGGTGGTTATGGCTGCAGTTGCAGATGACCATGTCGAATCCAAGATCTGGTTCCTCTACTCAGGCTATTTGAATCACATGACTGGTAAAAAAACATGGTTAGTAGATTTCGACGAGTCGAAGAAGAGTAAAGTGAAACTTGTTGATAATAGCTCGTTGCCAGCAGAAGATACTGACAACATAGTTGTTCAAATGAGTAATGGAGCAAAAGTCTTGACCAAAGATGTACTCTATGTCCCTAGATGAAGTGCAAGCTGTTAAGTGTTGGACAACTGGTCGAAAAGGGGTTCTCAGTGGTTATGAAAGATGGAACCTTAGAACTTTTCGACATCCAGAATAACTTGGTCTTGAAATATCCTCTGTCGAATAATAGAACATTTAAGACCATGATCAGTTCGACATTGGTACAATGTCTGAAAACAGTTGTCGACCACAAGAATAGTTGGTTGTGGCATCTGAGGTTTGGCCATCTAAACTTTAGGTCGCTAAATCAACCGATCACTCAAGATATGGTAACTAGTATACCAAGTCTTGAGATGTCCGACAAACTCTGTGAAGGTTGTCTAGCCGGAAAGCAGTCCAGAAAGTCTTTCGTTTCGACTATGCCAATGAGGTCATCCCGCATACTCGAAGTTGTACATTCAGATGTATGTGGTCCTTTTAAAGAGCACACTATTGGTGGAAACAAGTATTTCGTCTCATTTGTCGATGAGTACAGTCAAAAGCTCTGGATCTATGTGATCCAACAAAAGGACGAAGTATTTGAAATCTTTACAAAATTCAAGATACTTGTCGAAAACCAGGGTGAAAAGAAAATTAAAGTTATGTGAACAGATGGAGGTGGCGAATACACATCCAAGATATTTGAAACATTATGTGCAGAACATGGTATTGATCATGAGATAACTGCTCCTTATACTCCTCAACATAATAGAATAGCAGAAAGCAGAAATAAGACCATATTGACCATGGCGAGATGCATGCTGAAGCAAAAGAATTTGCCAAAATCCTTATGGGGATAAGCTGTTTCGACTGCTGTTTATACTCTGAATAGGTGCCCTACCAAGAAGCCGAAGAACAAGGTTCATGAAGAAGTGTGGAGTGGAAAACCACCATCAGTGAGTCGTATGAAGGCGTTTGGCTCTATTAGCTACAAGCATATTCCTGATGCTAGGAGAAGGAAACTTGATTTTTGGTAGGATATCATAAGACTGGAGCATACAGGTTGTTCAATCCAATTAATCCGAAGATTGTGATGAGTCGAGACATTGTGATTGATGAAAATTCTACCTGGGATTGGAATTCTAGTAATGCAATTGACAAGCCACTAATGAGCTATGATTTTAACGAAGCAAGTAATGATGTCGAAGTCAAAGATATTTTTGATACTCCAGTCGAAGAAGAAGTTGAAGTAGCTGTTGACATTCTCGGCACAGTCAAAGTCAAAGAGGATATGGTTGGCACAAGTCAGAGACCTCAAAGAACTAGAGCTCGTCCCGTAAGACTTCAAGACTATAAAGTGGTTGGTGATGATGAAGTCACAATAAATGGAGAACTAGTCCATTTTGCTTTACTTGTAGGTGTTGAACCAATCAACTATAGCAAAGCCTTCAAAGATAAACAATGGAAGTCTGTTATGGTCGAAGAGTTACAAGCAATTGAAAGAAACAACACATGGGAATTGGTCAAATTGCCAGCTCATACAAAGGCTATAGAAGTAAAGTAGGTGTTCAAGTTGAAACACAATGCTGATGGGTCGTGTAACACCCTTATCTACCCGACAACATTCGCAATTAAATACAACAATTATATCAGAGTACATCACTCAAGAGTGCCACATTTCGTCACAAAACATTAAAATAACAACCTGCTCCGTAACACGGGTTTTATAATCATTAATTCATTTAGACATTACGCAGCAGAAATCAAAACTCGAAACAATTTATAATTCAAAAACGTCTTAAAATAAAAGCTCATAAACATCATCATGCCAACAAATAAAAGAACATAAATCGTTCGACTCAAACATCCCGACCCGATGTTACATATCAGAGCAAGACCCTCTAATCGACGGAAACCAAAATACTTCAAATCTAAGTCTTCGAGCACCAAGAGAGTTAATCATGATCATCTGCATGTTACCCACGTGGAGGCAACATTCAAAGAGGCAGGGTGAGTAATCACGAATCAATATATGAGATATAGGCAAAAGATAAAGTAGCAACACACAACATCACTAACTCATTCACTAATGTCATCAAAGCATCAAATACATCAATAGAATGCAATGCCACATAGTATGAAGATGCAACATCACAAACTCATGCATGTGGTACCAATTAATCATAATTGATGGACACTGGGCCATCACCCTCCAAAGATCCCCACCAATAGGATCGATTCTACACAAGAACCGGAGCACGTCACAAAACACTTCAATCCACACAATGGGATTGAAGCCACCACTGGACCGGAGTCCCAAATATGCCATGAATGCATGATGCAAAGCATCATAATAATCATCATCACAAAATCATCAAACTTGCATCATCATTCATGAATCATCATAATACAACATCAATTCACACCAATCACGATTCGTCACTATACCTCACAATTCATCATATTATAATTGTCACACCAAAATTCCCCGATTATATCTCATTACCATCATCACTAGTTTACTCATGTTTTATTTCCTCATCATAGTCTTACTTTTCAAGGGAAACTGCATCACAAGCGAAATCGGGACATAAATTGCAAAAACGACAAATCTAGCAACGACTCTGCCCATATGCGTATGACCATACCCCACACGCGTATGGCCCTCTTCCCTCGCCCCTGTCCTGCGTATCGTACACGTATGGCCAGCTTCCCATGCCTCCCTTACACGTAGCAATTTGAGTGTTACACGTATCACCAGAGAGATTTCCCTCTCAAAATTCCCTTCAAACTTCCAATACGCGTAATGGCTAGCCCATACGTGTAATGCCCCTGCCCCAAGCTTCCCATACGCGTAATGGCCCTCCATACGCGTATGGCATCTCTCCCCTTATGCGTACTCTACGCGTACGAGCATATGACTGTGCTGGCTCTAGGGACGGGTGCGTACCGTATGCGTACTACCCTGGGGAGTCCCCTTCATACGCGTAAGGCTCCCTCCCTTACGCGTATGGCCAGAAGCACCTCAAAAATTCAGATTTTCGCATCAGAACGAAAATTCCCCCATTACGACATCTTTCACCTTCTAAATCAGACCCAAAACCACTTTTGATTCATTACATATTCAAGTTATAATCCTACTTCAATGGTTTCATCAATTTTTATCATTAGGAACTAAATTCATTAACCCAAATCCACAAATCTCAGCTATGGTTTTTATGTTCATCACAGTAACAGCAAAAGCTTATACGAATTCAACATCAATGACAACATTCAACAAGAATTCATAGCAGACATCAGTTACACATACAGATCCACAAAAATTCATCATGAAATTCATCACTGATTCATCAATTTACACACCACACAGATCCTACATCTACCTTAAACCCGCATCCAATATAGTAACTGATAGTTCTGCAACTTTTGGTGTTGGCATTAACTTTGGTAAAACTGATTGTGATTGATATATGCCTAAAAAGATGTTCTGACTTCTGTTTTCGACTGCTGCATTTTCCTTTAATATGATGTGTATGATCAAATTATGTTTTGGCCAAAAATTTGCCAAAGGGAGAGATTGTAAGTTCTGAGTAGGCAGCAATTTTTGCAAAACATGTTGCTCAGGAAAATGTTATGAAGAATGTCTTGACATAAGAGTAGAACATCACTGCAGGATGTGTTAATGTCAGAACAGATGATGATCTATAGCAAGTGGTACAAGATGTCAAATCAGAAGTCCTGACATGGTTGCTCAGACATCACTACAGATGCTAAACCTGATGTTGAAACATCTTCAACTGTCATGACAATATTGTTGTCATGTGTTACAACAGATGACATGACATTTGGGTCCAGTACAGCAGGTTGTGGAAATGTCAAGTGAGATGTCTTGACATGTTGTGCTGCACCTAACTAGTATGAGTGCATGGCTGTAATGGTGTGACAGATGTTGAAGGAGATGTCATGACATCTTAGTCTGGTATAGCAGGTGTTGCTGTTTTGCTGTCATGTGATTTTTAATCAAGATGTCATATGTCTGATGTCTTAACATGAGTTCTTAACATTGAGTTGATGTTAAGTTCAGAAGGGTTGTAGTTTTGTATGCTGATGTTAAACCTGATGTCTTGACATCAGATATCAGAACATCAGAACATCAGTCTGATGTGTTTTCTAGGGCTGCAGTTGTTTAAGTGTGTTTTGAGAAGATCTAGTGGAGATATTTCAGGCGAATATCATGGGACAAATATATTCTATTGCAATCTTATATTGAGCAGATATTGTTACTATTTTCATGCAAAAAGATATGGAGAATAATTAGATTTAATTGAAGATTTAATTGAAGATTTAGTTGAAGATTTGATTGAAGATCTATTTAGTAGCAGAATCTTTTGCAGATTTGTAGCAGCTAATATGCTGTGATTTAAAGCCCAAATCCAGTGGGGTATAGGTTATAAATAGGGTCTTTGTAACCTAGAAAAAAGGAGCCAACCATCATGTAGATTATAAGGGTTGTATTGGTTGATGAACCACCCGGTTTGTTGGATGGTCATCGTGTTTATCTCGAAGCCTGTAGGTAAGAGATGTATTGTTCTTGGAGGAAGTTGTTAAGCAACTCTAAGTATTGTTCTTAGTCATGTGTGTCATGTCTAGGTACTGTCATGGAAGTGTGTCTTCTACTTTTCTGTGATTGAAGAGTTTTTGGAAATCAAGCTGTTGATGCAGTGACTGAGATGTTGACTGCTAGACATCATTGCGATGATTGGGAGTGAGATGGAGTCTCTTATCTAGGGAGGACTTAGATAGAAGGGTCATTGGGTAGTGATTAAGTTAGTGGATTGTTAACTGGTTTGTTGAGTCTGTAATTTGATACTGCTAATAGTGGACTTCCTTCCTAGCTTGGTATGCCCTCAGATGTAGGTTGTTAGACCGAACTGGGTGAACAAATTATGTGTGCATTTTCTGATTACTATTATTGCCTTGTTCATACAACAGATATTGATGTTGTGACATCGCACTTGACATCACATATCTGATACCAGAATTTCAATTGGTATTAGAGCAGGCATCCTGTCTGTTTCTGGATGAGATCTAGGGAAGATACTTTCTGGTTCATGAGCAAGGAAGATAGTTTTGCTGAGATGGTGTATGGACTTGGTCAGTTTATAGAGATTTTTGTATGATCCCTTGAAGTGGAGGATGAATTGTTCATGACAGGGTGTGTATTGGACCTGTCTATTATTATCAGGCTTGTAGCTTTGGTGGTGAGCTACTGTGTGGTTTGACTTATTTTCAAACCTATGTTGACCTAGTACACATGGAGTGTCGTGTTTGTGCAAGGGTTATTATGTTTTGCCTGAAGGTTGTAGAGGAGTTTTCTGGTGTGTGTTCTGCTGCATATATATATATATATATATATATATATATATATATATATATATATATATATATATATATATCTGATGGAAAATTCCTAGTGGTTTTGTGTTAAGGCTGCAACATTTTGTTCTCCTCTGAAGATGTATCACATGGTGTGGTGATACTTGAAGATATCTTCAACTAGCTTGTTAGAGTTGCCAAATATACTTGTGGTTCATCCCAAGTCCACTCATAAAGGAACTCTTATATGAGCTTGTTGAAAAGAGGTCTGAAGAAAGTTATAAGCAATTTATTCTTGCCTCCAACTTTACAAGGTCAATCTCTGGGCTGTGTTAAAGGATCTTTTGGTGTGAAGAGAACTTTTGTCCTACCAGTTGTTGGAACATAAAACCAGCAGATTATGCAGAATCGTGTTGGATAAAGGTATGGCATAACAGATGCTTGGGGGCTAAACAAATGTGTATTGATCACATCTGTTTGGAACCTACTCCTGGCTTGGAAGAGGAGGCATCTGGGTTGTGTGTCTAAGAAGTTTCCTTCAAGAAACATGTCTTAGATATGTATGTTGGTCAAGAGATGATCAATATAGTGTCACTCATTAGATTAGTGTATTGTTGATCTAAGTGAGTAGGTGTTCATAGGCTGTTTGTTTTTGTGGAGGTCAAGCTCAATGTCAATGACATTTTCTCTGATATCTGAAAGTTCCTTCTGATCAAAGCAGCCAGTTGTTTACAATCTTGTTTATGGGCATGGAGCATATTCTGTTTGAAAGGAGTTAGATGTGTGTAGCAACCATAGGATGAGCATTTCAGATTTGTGCAAGGAGAAGTTGGTTTTTTTACCAAAGGATTATGGTTCTCTGGTATCTGCATGAGAAGTTTCCTCTAAAGCTGGAGTTCAGTTATGTGGTGTCCTCACATAATGGAACATCTTTTTGTAAGGATTGAAGGGCATCCTTGTAGGTTGAAGTGTTGGGAGAAGCATATTTGTCTATGCTGTTTGTGATGACCAGTCAATGGTTTCTCTCCTTTAGATACAGAAGGATGGCAGTTATCACTCTTAAGTTAGGCAAAAGGTTTGAACCTTGTGCTTATAAAAAGAAGTTTCTGGAAGAGTGTGTTATGCAAGTTACTGCAGTTTTGTTGGTCTGATCTTGGAAGTTGATCAGATGTTGATATATTCTCGTGTGTTCGCTGCAAGAGTTATGTGTGGATTACTATGTTCTTTGCTCAGGGTGGAGTAAAAGATCAAGACACTGACCTAACCTGGAAGGCTTTTGTGGTGTGAATGGTTGTCATGATGGTTTATCAGCAGATGCCTGTTGTGTGAGAAGGTTACCTTGACAGGAGTTGAGTATTTGTCTACTTTTGATAAGGTTGTGCATTCAACTAATGACAAAATACATTGACGGGAGACTATGTATATGTCTGATGTAAAAGTACAGGACTATTGAAGTGTTGAGAATATACTTTTCTCTATGTGGCTGTTTATTTCCCTTCGTGGTGTGTTGGTCTGTGAGAACTCTGAGAAGCAATCATGATGGTTAAAAGAATCTTGAGATTATAACAATAAGATTGTGTGTTCTATAATGTATTTAGAAGTGGCATTATTTGGTATAGTTATGGGGTAGTCTTGGACTACTTATTTTCTGAAGATTCAGATGTGGTAGGTTTGAAGTCTTTGGAGTTTCTGAGCAGGATGGAGGTTGTCTACTCAAACTTGATTGTTGAATCAAGTCTATGAGAGCATGGAAATCTGTTTCTGCAAAAGGAGGAGGTTCTTCTGAGTGGCAGAAGGTAGAGCTGAATTCAACAGTTGGATGACATAATGTTCTGACATCTAGCTTAACATCAGGAGTCTCAGCTGGTGATGTGGCACATCAGCTAATGATAGGGTGATCTACAGGAATGAACAATAGGATGCTTCAAAAAGATCCTTCTCATGGCAGTTTGCGGGAGCTGCAGGAAGGAGAAGATGTTACATGACCATGGCTTAGGGAGTCTAAGTGTGTTTGATTTTGAGCAAGTGGAACATGTGACTTGAAGATCAAGTTTCCTTGGTGGATCAAGATATCTTTGTGAGAGTTCTGACAAACGTGAAAAAGGTCAAAATGTGGCAGTTAGCTTTTTTATATAAGGATTCATAAAGGAGGTGATCAAACTGTGGCAATTGGTTGATCTATATAGTGGATTCGAAGAATCAAGATAATCAGAGTGTGGCAGTTGGTTGGTCTTGAGGATTGTCTTGGAACAAGTTACTCTTGGGCAGAAGGGTGATGAGTTGAAGACTCAAGGAGTTCTATTCTTCTTGAAGGTGGATGAGTGTTTATTTATGGGTATCCACACACTATATGATCATGAAGCTGTCATAGGATATTATGTAGTGGTTTTGGAGTGTTTTTTGCTGAAGAAACATCTGTTGAGAAAGATAGGGGGAGAGTAGAGAGTAGAGAATGTTGTAGTGTAGTATTTTGTGTGCTGTGGTGGTTGGTATCATGGAGTGTTGTAGTATTTTGAAGTAGATGTTCTGTGATGATGTGATGCTCTGTGTTGTTTGGTTTTCTGGATTTTTGGTTCCTTGGCTTAAGGGGGAGCTTGGAGATTCTGTTTTGGAATGTGGTACTTTTCTTAGTGCAGCTGGATTCTGTTCATGATGTCAAGACTGATGTCTTAACATCTGTTGACAGAATATTCTATTCAGAATGTTATGGTTTTTGTCTCCTGAGATCACAAGCTTCTATCTGATTTATGTACTGTTGTGGTACATGGTTTGCTTGAGGGTCAAGCAGTAGGTGAATGTGTTCAGCAGGTGTGTTGAACAGAGAGTGAGCTCTTGAAGACATGAAGATGCGTCTTATGTTTTCCATTCATCAAGGCACAAAAAAGCACATGTTATCCTTGATAAGGGGAGAGTGTTACAGTTTTGTGCAGCTGGACTTGTGGTGTTAAGGGGGATGTTCGCCTGCGCGAACAACCGCTGGCCTTCCGTCATAGGTTTGCTTGCGGGATCGGCTAGACGAATCCCAGAACTTGGAATTGGAAGCGTATGTTTATACTGCGTTTCAGTTTATGTTTGTTTAAGTGTCACGCTTAAGTGACTTGGGTGACACAAAAAGTGTCTTAACAGTTGCGAGTTGGATGCAAGAAAAACAAAGAAATGCAAGGGAAAGCTGAGCGGGAAAAACAAGAGAAGTAAAGACTTTAAATTATATGCGGAAAATAAATTGCACTAAATAAGATTTGGACGCAAGTGTACATTTGTTTGCGGGAGTGAACTCGTTTCTCTCTAAGCTTGGTACTTTGAGTATTTTCCCCTTACAATCTGAAAAAATGCGACCTCTAAAATAAAAAAAACAATGCCTTATATAGCCCTAAAAAATAAATGTTTGTCTTCCAAAACGTTTTCTGAAGCTGACACGTGGCACCCCACTCTCTTTTCAACTTTCCATAGTCTTGGACATTTCAAACTTTTTCCCGCCTAAACACTTGTTTCTTGAAGTTTACATCAACTCGTCCCCTCATTCTCCCCCGACGTAAAAACTTGTCGCTGGCTCTCCGACACGCCTTTCTGCTGGTGTCGACTCGACACCTCATTGTACCTCTTTCTTGCACCGACCCGCTTTTGAAGTTTCCCGACACCACTGCTAGTCGAAATCTAGTGCCAACAAATTACCCCCTCAAAAGGCCAGTTTCGACTGAGTATTGCGTCGATGGAGAAATCTGGCTTTTTGGTTTCTCGCAAGATTTCGACGGCTTTCCTTTTTTGCCAATCGTTTTGTCTTCTTTCTTAACACGTGGCAAGCGCCGCCTGACATGATGATGACAATCTCCTCCCACGATTTCCAAGAAAAACGCCATGATGGCTAGTCTCATCCAAGTTATGGGCTTTGACACCAAACCCCACTTACTTTCAGAAGTTGGAAAGTCTTGATTTTTCATTTTCTGCATGCGCCCTATAAATAGTCCTCTTTAGAAACCCTTTCCACTTTTCGCAACCCCTTTTTCACGAAAACCCTCATCAGCTTTATGATATTTTCCTTTCCTGACGCTTTGCACCTTTTTGCATTTCTTTCTTCCAATGGCTTCATCAAGAACAACTACCACTCACATTCCTCAAACCACTGGCAACAACCCTGTTGCGTACGTACTTTCAGAAGCAGAAACACATTATTCTCTTCCTCAACCATTTTCAGCTGACGAGACGGTGGTATCCAACTGGTTCCATCAAATGGTCATTCCATTCGCAGTGGAAAACACGCTGTGTGGTTTCCATGGTCCTTTCCCAGACAACAAACCTAGTCCTCAAGAACTCCAAAAATTCTTCCCTTGTTTTGACCAAACGATCCCACCCGCCTTCGAAAAAGGGGGTACCTTGGATCTCAAATACATGGCACCAAAGTCTAGAGTTTTCAGGTCTATGCCAACGCCAGGCAACAAGGATTATCTCGCCTGGCTCGACAAGGTTGAAGGGAAACGTCAACAACAATGGAAGGATTATGGTATCTTCGACGTCATCCAACTCTCCAGAACCACCCACAGGGTTAACCCTTGTTTGCTGTTGGTGTCGATGTACTTCTGGGAAGGGTCGACAAACACATTCCACCTTCCTTGCGGCATGTTCACGCCGACACTTTTTGATGTGGCGGCCATTACTGGCCTTTCGCCACTGGGTGAAACTTTCGACCCGACTTGGGAGACGGAGAACGCCTTCGACTTCGAGCGTGCTAGTTTCCAAAACTACATCGAGGATCACCATGACAAAGACTCCCAAGAAGTCTCCGACGAAGAACATATTGCCTTCTTAACCCTCTGGTTATCGTACTACATGTTTTGCCCTGGCTCTCAGCAAATAGCCAAAAGCTTCATCAATTTGGCCATTCAGATTCATGAAGGCCGACAAATATCTCTGGCCAAACTCCTGTTGGCCTCTCTTTATCATTCTCTTGGCCTGTCGGCCATGAGACTAAAACTCCTTCATCAAACCACTAAAGCCTTAAACATCTCAGGGCCTATGTGGTTGTTGCAGCATTGGCTCAACGCCACCTTCGAGCATAAACTAGGATATCCAGCCTCTGCAAAGATGGAGATTCTCAACAAAACACATTCTGTCGAGGGGCTGCGACTAGCTTTGATGACCACTCAAGAAGCTCTAAAACAAGCCCTCTTTATGAGGTATCTAAGTATGTTTGTGGAAACTTCCTCTTTCGTTCCTGACATGGCGCCATTTGTGGAGCGTAAGTTTGGGCCTGACTGGTTCAGGAATCCGTTCCCTGGAGTCTCACCTCAAGCTGCTGCGCTGTCGAATTCTGTATGGCGGGCGTTTCTTACTCCTACCATGATTTCTTTCCGTATCGAAACAGGGAACAATGGGTATGATTTTATGAACTATTGTCCAAATTTGGTTGCCCTACAATTTGGCTTGAGCCAAATGTTGCCAAAACCTTTAGTGAGGCATCCTGATGACATAGTCTGGTCTGGTCGACGCCTAACTCATGTTGGCCACAAAGCTTGTATGAGGTTTGTCAGAGCCTCTCAACACTTGGAGCTACCGGTTTTCTCCTTCCGACCTTCCTTTTTCACCACTCAGGAATTTGAGGCTTGGTGGTTGGAGTACCAAACTCAAGCTTTCACTCCCAACCTCTTCCTGGCAAACGTGGTCGACGCCTTTGCTTCTATAGCTGGTATCCCTAAACCGTCGACCACCATGGATGTCGATCCTGCAGATGAAATTTCAACAAAGGTAGATCCTAGACTCTTGATTTTATTTTTTCTTAAGTCTGGACTAAATAGCGGCAGTGTTGCTTTCAGGGGCGCAAACGGGAAACAACTACTGGGTCAACTTCCACCGGACCTGCCAAAAAACCTAGGGCCAACCTTGTACAGGTATGTTTATTTTCTTGTTCTGTGGCTTTGTCATCCCCTTGTTCTCATATTATTTCTGCGTAGGTTTCTGAGAAAGCAACGTCCCCCGAAAGGACTGAATCGAACGAGAGTACTCATTCCCGAGTCTTCACTGCAACAGCTCCAGCGTCTCATCCCGCTACCCCTTTGGTGAGGAAGAAAAAGGATATAACGCGAAGGACACCTTCGAAAACCAACGTCTTGACAGCGGCCCCTATCGTCTCGCGGAACCTTAAGGACGCTTTCAAACCAATTCCTTCTGTCGCCCTCCCCAAGACAACGACTCCTGCGCAGGTAATTCGACTTTATTTACGTCCCAGTTGACCTTGGGGTGACGAGGCTCACTGGTGTTTTATTTCTTGGCAGGAAAATGTGGTCATTTCGACCACTGTTGGTGAGGGTGATACCGGATCGGCCGCAGACGCTCCCAATGCTAGTGTAACCATTACACCAAGTCCCCAAAAGATTGACGAATTTCATTCCCTCGTGCACGAGGAAAACTTGGCGAAGACACCACCAGCTTCAACTGAAAACGTCGAGCCTGATGATACACTCCCTGGGGTCACTATCATTCCTTCGCCTACCATGGGCACTGTCGCTGGAGAGAAACTCCAGATTCCTGAACACCAACCAGAGAAGGCCTCACCTGCTGCTGAGGAATCTCCTACTCTAGAGGCACTCTTAGCAGATAAGGCCATAAATCCAGCTGCGACTCTAAGAGCGCTACACAAACTTCGACAGACAGCCGAAGAGATTCGACCCACCAGTTTGACCTCGATCCCCACTCCAGAAGTGGATGCTTCTTTCAATCTCAAACTTCAGCAGCTGCGGTCTTACCTTTTTGAGGAACAGTTTCTGGTGGCCGTTGCTGAGGAATCCGACATAGCTAATGACGTCTTCAACCTCCTGAGTGAACTCTCTGAGTTCTAGCTTCCTGCCCCCATGGCCACCTATCTAATTGAGTTCGAAGCTTTCTTTACTCTGGCCAAGGATCTCTCGACGCATCATCAGGCCGACGCCCAAATTCGGTTTCGACATGAAGCGCGAGTGGCATCTTAGCTCCGTCTGTGAACAGAAGCTTGGAGACTACGAAGCCAAGAAACAAGAGCATTCCAACAAACGCCAAGCCTTCGATCAACAGATATCTGAGTATCAAGCCCAGATCACGGAGCTGACGAAAAGAATAGTTGAGGTCGAACATAAAAAATCCTCTTTGGACTCAGCTGAGCCCTTTCCCTCTCAAGAAACCATCGACCATGAAGTCGCTCAAGGCCTTGTGCATGTCGAAGCGGCTATGAAGATTAAGGACGCTATCAGCCATATGCAACGACGAAAGATTATTCTGGAGAGCAAAATAACTCATGAAAGGGTCATCTTCGATGATTTTAAAGCTAGATTCCCTGACTTCCCTTAGGTTCTATTTTGATACAATGTAATGCACCATCTTGTAAGCCATTCTTGGCCTTAAATTTAATGAAAATTATGTTTTTATGTGAACCTCTTGCAGCATGGGTCTGTATTTTTTCAAATATTTCCCATTTACTCTTAATACTCGTTGGTCTGCCCCCCAACTCCTGTACTTCGTATGCGTTGTTACTGAACACTCGCGTCACCTGAAATGGTCCCTCCCAGTTAGGCGACCATTTTCCCATCGTTTGATCTCGTCGATCCATGGGAAACACCACTTTCCAAACATAGTCATTTGCGGCAAAGGTTTTCTCCTGGACTTTCTTATTGTATGCCCTGGCGACTCGAGCCTTCTGGCGTAGCAACACGTTTAAAGCTACCATTCTTTCCTCGTCTAAGTCTACAAGTTCGTCTAACATCATCTCCCAGTATTGCTCCGATGGAATCTCATATTGTCGCTGCACTCTGACGGATTGCAAGTGTACTTTTGTGGGTAACACAACGTCGTGTCCGTAGGTTAGACGGAATAGAGTCGAATTCGTCGACGCTTTGGATGATGTCCGACAAGCCCGCAACACTTGACTTAGCGTCTTATGCCAGTTCTTTGGCTTGTTTGCAATGTGATTTTTGATTAAGCCAATTATTATCTTGTTGGCTGCTTCAACCTGACCATTCGCCTAGGCATAGTATGGCGTTGAAGTAACCAACTTGAAACCCGTTTCTGCCGCAAACTCTTGCATCTTCTGTCCCACAAACACAGAACCCTGATCTGTTGTGACTGTCTCGGGTATCCCAAATCTATACAAGATATGATTTTGGATGAAGTTTATCACAGCCTCTTGATCCACTTTCACCAAAGGCACAACCTCTATCCATTTCGTGAAATAGTCTATTCCTACGAGGATGAATTTTTGCTGCTTTGACGAAGCTGGCCGAATCTCTCCTATTACGTCCAAAACCCATCCCCGAAAAGGCCATGGTTTGACAATCACATGTAATTCGCTGGCTGGGACATGTTGGATGTTGGCATGCTTTTGGCAATCCTGACACCCTTTCGCGAAATCTATACAATCCTTAAGCATGTTGGGCCAGTAGAAACCTTGTCGACACAAAAGCCATTTCATTTTTTGGCCAACCTGGTGAGCCCCACAAGCCCCACTGTGAACCCCCGAGATTGCCAGATATGCATCAGTGTCCCCCAGACACTTTAGCAACACCCCTTCTGGAGTTTTCTTCAGTAACTTGTTTCCCATTAGGACATAACCCATGGCTCTATACTTGGTCCTTCGATCGGTGTTGCCCAGTGGGTTCTCCAGATACTCTATAATTGTCCTTCGCCAGTCTGTTGGTGGCATATCATTAACGAAAACCTCACAACTTTCTAAACCTTCGACCAAACTCATCGAGTCTTTGGGTATCGACCAACTTGGTGGTGCGCGTACATTCGACACCATCTTTTTTCTAGTTTCGACGAAGCCTTTCAACTTACCTTCTGACACGTTATACCCAGACGCAATTTGTGCCAGCTCGTTAGCTTTCTGGTTTTCCATCCTTGGCACATGCGAGATGCTGACAACTTTGAAATGTTCCAACCAACGCTTCGCCAGCAAAAAGTAACTTAAAAGATGTTCGCTTACGCATTTATACTCTCTTGTAATTTGTTTAATCACCAATTCTGAATCCCTTTTTATCTCCAACTCTTTGGCTCCCAAGTCTTTGAGTATCTTGAGACCAGTAATTAAAGCTTCGTATTCTGCCTCGTTATTTGAACATTCGCCATCGACTTTGCATTTAAAGGTAGTTGGAATTCCCTGCGGGGAGATTATTAGGATTTCGACACCTGCCCCATTTTTATGGCTCGACCCATCAAAGTACAATTTCCATGGGGCGACGTCGATGCTATGTACTGATGTTTCGATCATAGCATGGTCGACAATGAAATCCGCCACTATTTGACCCTTCATCGCCCTTAAAGGGACGTATGTCAGGGAGAATTCAGTTAACGCTAGTGCCCATTTCCCAATTCGACTATGCAAAATAGGTTTGGACAGCATATACTTAATAACATCAAAATGCGACGAAACATAAACATTAACTGGTTTGATATATTGCTTCAATTTCATACATGAGAAGTACAAACATAGGCACAACTTTTCAATCATAGTGTATCTAGTCTCAGCATCTATCAATATCCTACTAAGGTAATAGATGGGTCTTTCGACGCCACCATCATCCTCTTGTGCTAACATACTGCCTATGGTCGTGTCCGACGCTGCAATGTACAACTTCATACTTTTATTTATACTAGGTGGTAGTAGGATTGGAGGCTTTGTCAGGTACTCTTTGATCATGTCGAAAGCCTCTTGTTGTTCTTGCCCCCAGCGAAATTCACTTTCTTTCTTGGTCTTGAGCAGTGGTGAAAACACTTTCGTCTTTCCACTTAGGTTTGAGATGAACCTCCTCAAGAAATTTATCTTCCCCAACAAAGACTGGAGCTGTTTCTTTATCGTCGGAGGCTTGAGATCTAAGATTGCCTTTGTTTTGTTCTGGTTGATCTCGATGCCTCGCTTGTGGACTACGAAACTCGGGAAATCCCCTGCACGAACACCAAAGGCACATTTTAGTGGATTCATTTTTAATCCATATTTTCTCATTCGCTCAAATGAGCGTCGGAGGTGGTCGAGGTGACCATCCTCTGATGACGATTTTATGACTATGTCATCGATATATACCTGCATGAAATTCTCAATAAAATCATGGAATATAGCATTCATAGCCCTTTGGTAGGTTGCCCCAGCGTTTTTCAACCCAAAAGGCATCACCACCCATTCATATGTCCCCAAAGCTCCAGGGCATCGAAATGCGGTTTTGGGGACATCCTCTTCGGCTATAAGAATTTAATTGTAACTGAAATAGCCGTTGAGCATGCTCAAATACTCAAATCCCGCAGCTGAGTCGACTAGCATCTCCGCCACGGGCATTGAATATTCGTCTTTAGGAGTAGCGTTGTTCAAATCCCTAAAGTCAATACATACTCGAAGGGTCCCATTTTTCTTAATAACAGGAACTATGTTTGCTATCCATTCTACATACCTCGCAGTTCCGATGAACCTACTTTTGAGCAACCTTTCAATTTCTTACTTGATCTTCGACGTCACTTCTGGGGCGAAACATCTAGGGGGTTGCTTTACTGGCCTCTTGCCTGGCTGGATTGGGAGGCGATGCTCGACTACGCTCCGACTCAATCCAGGAATTTCGCCATAATCCCAAGCAAAACAGTCCTTGTATTCCTTCAACACTTTAACCAGTTTAGCTTTCATTGTCGGTCCTACCTTGGTACTCACGTAGGTGGGCCTTTTTGTCGTTCCATCCTCTAAGTCGACTTCCTCGAGCGGGTCTTGGGCTTGCATTCTCTGTAGTTCATGATCTGGCCTCTTTTCAAACCCTAGAGGCTCATCATCGTAAATACCATCAAGCCTCTGATTTTCTTTATCATGGTCGGCTCCCTGAGTTGCTTGGCGAGTCTCGTCTTTTTCGAGTGCCGACATTTTTCTATTTTCAGCCAGATAGGCCGAAATTCGAGTCATACCTTCTGACTCAGCAGTCATCTTCACCAGTAGTAGACCACCCTGTTGGTGACATTTTCGTTGGCTCCATACCTTTGTCGGCAGCGTCCCAGATGAACCCATAGTCGGGGTCTAGGTTCAAGACACGACCCGTGTCGACGGAGGTGTAAGATCCTGATCCGTCATCACAAGGAGCCACATTGGCTAAGTGCTGGTCAAAAGATTTCTTAGTACCCTTGGCTTCGTCGACTTTGTAATAGCTTTGGTCTGCTCCAATATTTTCGACAATGCCATCCTTCCTCCAAATGATCAACCTCTGGTGCATAGTTGATGGTACTGCCCCAATTCCATGGATCCACTCACGTCCCACCAACAGATTAAAGTTTGCCTTCGACTTAATGACCATGAAGAGCGTCAGCCTGTTGGTTGTACCTACTGCCAGATCTACTTGGACAACCCCCAGGATGTTACTGGTCTTGCCTTCGTAGTTGGACAAAACCATGTTGTGCTGTCGGAGGTCAGCCTCCGTCTTTCCAATTCTCTTAAACAAACTGTGAGGCATTAGGTTCACAGTCGCTCCACCATCCACAAATACTTTGTTGACTGACACCCCATCAATCTTTGCCTTTATGAACAACGGCTTCAAATGATACATCATCCCAGGGGTAGGACGTTCGAACATAGCCGTTTGTTCCTCGACCATGCCACTGTTCATCACATAATAACATAATGGCTTGTTGTCCGCATTTTCCCCTGTGATGAAGTCTTCTTCAGTCTCGGAGATCTCAGATACTACGTCATACTCAGCTGGTAGCACGGACACGATACCACAGTTTACCACGAAATCTTCGCCATAGGTGTCGTCATTGGAGTCGCCAGCTGTCGCTCCCAGGATTTTCATCCAGGTACAAACGCGAGAGTGGCGCGGAAAAATAGAGTCGCCAGCCGTGTAAATTTATCCCAAGAGAGGGAAATGGAACACCGCATAAACCTGAGGAAGAGGGAAAGGAATGGTCATCGCAACCATAACCTGGGTTCAGGAGTCGGTTACGCGAGGGGAAGGTTCTAGCACCCCACGCGTCCATCGTACTCGATGGGATCCACGCTTGTTGTCTATTCTAAGGGTGAGTTATCCTATCATCTATGGTTGTACTAAGACGGAAGGGGAAGACAAAGACAGACTCGGTAGGACGTCGACGTCCTAGGCCTACGTACCCCCCTTGTGCAATGGGGAATTCAGAGTCAACGTAGTTCGGACCAAGTTCTTTTTGTGTTTTTTATGAGCGACGTTAAGTTCGCGCCCGACAGTTAGGGTCGATGCCTGTTTGCGACTCAGACGGAAAGTAACGTGCCCTTTTGGAAAATAGCCTTTAAGTTTGACGATCCCGAAGGACAAAAAGGTTTGAAGTTTGTTTGTATCTTTTAGGACAGAAGTGGCTTAAGTTAGCTCCTAAGTTGCATTGCACCAAAGTCTAGGGCACAGGGGCGAACACTTAACGCATCGTCCCAAGACAGGACGCTCTCTAAGCACTCTAGAAAGATGAGAGGAAGCCCCTCATTTCTCATTCCCCGCGCTTAAGGCTCATGCGCAATACACTTTATTCTTATTAAGTGTTTTAAAGAATTTTGAGATGAGAAGAGAGAAGACACAAGGGTAACTCTAAAGGGGGACTATGAATCCTAAAGTTATCATGCATGGGTGACCTACGGTTAGTGAGGTTTGACGACAACCTAAATCCTAAAGGAAGAAGATAGGAGAGAAAGAAAGAATAAGGGTAACCACGGATACTTATCCATACCCTTAAAGAACTTACCTTAGTCCCTGCATAAAAGGTTAGTACGAAACGGACATAAATAATATCAAGGCGAGTGAAAATCAAACAATGGCAAACAATAGTGATAATAATCCAAACATGAATTCAGAAATCAAAGAAACAACCCCAAAGCAAATGGCACAAGTGCCTTTCAAACAAGGACTTAGGCATGATCAGAAATACACATATAAGCAGATCTCAAGTGAAAGTAATTGAATAATTAAGGAAATAACTCCTAAAATTCCCAAATCAAATAACCATATTGCCCAATCAGAGACAAACCAAATACCAAAAATCCCTGCAAAAAATCAAGATGTTATTTATTCAAATAATCAGGCAAAGCTCAGGTGAGAAGTAGGGTTCAATGTGCCAAAGGGATGGGCTAGAATGCAATATGCAATAATTTTAAAAATGATAAAAAAATATTTTTATGCATTTTAGAATGTTAGTGAACAAATGCAAAAAGAACGGATTAAAAATATTTCATGGGTGCAGAGAAATAAAATAAACAAATTAAGTATGCATGATATAAGTAATTCAAAAAGAAAATAAACTAAATAATTAATTTAAAAGACAAAAATAAAATAAGAAATAAGAAATAAAATTTGTGAAAATTTTATAAAATGATAGAAAGTATGCATGAATTTTATGGTAATTTTTTAATGCATATAACTATTTTTTTAAATGAAAATGGAATGATGCAATTAATTAAATAAAATAAAAAGAAATAAAAATGCAAGGGGGTGCGTTTAGAAACTAAAACATGCTGCAATGATAATGGGCCTGAATAGTGGGGGCGCGAATAGCAGCCCAGGCAATGGAACCCAGTCAGAAAAAAAAATAAAACCGACGCGTGGACCTTCAGTCAATAACTTGACTCACTGCTTACCTTTGGATCAATCATACGCTCCCTAAATGGTCAAACAATCCAACGAGTAAGCAAAATCCACGGCCCAGATCAAAACGCACATCCTAAGCAACAACACACGCACACACCAAGGCCTATCAGCATACCATACTCCCTCCATGTGCACGACACGTGATAATTTTAATGTGTTGTTCCAACTATGACCCTGTGATTCATCCAACAGTCCAACGTTAGTCAACTTCAACTAAAAGTAAACAAAATGAAAAGATCCAATTGGTAGCACATGGTAAGGCTCGTGGGGTTAATAACACGTGATCATTAATTAGAATTCAGAAAAAAAATAAAAGCAAAAATATGTGGCAGCGTGGTATCCGTTGGATCCATGGATCGGACGGTCAAAACTTCTTCTTCTTCCTTTGGCCCTCGCCGGACTGCATTTTCTCCAGCCGCCGGAGCTAGGGCTCCGGCCACCCTCTCCGATGAGCTGCCGTGCACTTTTTCCCAGAAATTGCAAGTGAGTACTCTATTCTGACCAGAAAAATGTGAGGATCCCAAATATCCAACCCAAATTTGCAAATAATCAACGCATAATAAAAAAACGATGAGAAACATGTTAGGGCATAAAACTTTAAATCAACATTACAAGCAAACCACACGTCCAAATTTAAAAGTAAACATATCAGGATGATCAGCAATCGTCACACATCAATATACACATAAAAAGGGAGAGTTCTAGGATCATCAAAAAACCTTCCAACCTGAGATGGCGCAACCTGAATATTCGCTTTTAGCTCCAAAGGGTGAGCGATTTGTACCCTAGGGATCCCAAGGACGAATGTTGTGAAGGAATTTTGGGAGAGCTCCTTGTGGATTGAGAGATTCAATGAATTTAAGAATTCGGGTTGAACTTTTTTTCTCAAAAATATCACGTGTGTAGCTGCCTAACCAGTGCATGGATAGGTTTAAATAGCCTAGGGTTTTTCACTGATAATGAATTGGGCTTGGGCAATTCCTTGTTTAATGATTTTTTGAATTATTTTGGAAAATCACATAATGTTAAGTACACCTCCTCCATGCATGGATATTTGAAAGTTTCATGATAGATCACTTGCATTTGAATTGCTAATTACACCCATATTGACATTGGGCCTTGAAACCATTTGATTCATGAGTTTTAAATAATTTGTCAATTTTGAACAATGGAGAATAAGTGAAGAACACACCATGGAATTCCTTAATTCTTGGGCCCAAAATAATCCTCAAGGAATGTCTTTTGATATTATAAAGTGACATGAAACAATGGAATTGATTATAGGTCATTATGCCCAAAGTTGTGAAAATGGAGCCATGAAAAACCCTAAAAACCACTTTGCCTTCTTTTGATCATAACTAGAGTTTCACAAATGATATGGAGACCCACTAGTACTTGTTGGAAAGAGGAGAAAAAGATATTCAACTTTCATTTTGGGGAAAAATTCATTTGAAGCTTCCTTGATGATGAAAAGTCAAGTTGAATGCAGTGCAGGAACTTGCCCAAAAAGGAAACTTCAAATTATAGGTCATTTCCATTTTTAGTAACTTTTGCACCAACTCCTGATTTTTGATATATGGCATGAAACTTGCCCCTTGAAGACCATATGAGGATGTGAGACCTTGAAAACCTTGGAGAGAACCTCAAAATTCCACAGTTGACTTTTCCTCTCACTGTTGACTTTTACTCCATTCACCTGATTTCCAATCCATTGGCCAATTGAATCTCTCCTGAATCAAATTGATGGACGACCTCCCATCCCTAGATACTTAGGGACCCAAGGAATACCATAGAATCAAGTCTTGCCCAAAAAATCAGAAATAAACTGACTTTATAGCAAACCCTAGTTGTGGTACCCTCAGTCTAGGAGGAAATAGTACAGTCTCCAAATTCAAATTCCTCTGAATATGATGTGTATCCTCTCCAACAAAGATAAGATATGCCATTTGACGATGATAAAAACCCAAGGAGCTTGCCCATTGGAGCAATAAACCCTAATTCATGCACTAGTTAGGAGAGAGTGATCCACTTGAGCTCCCTTGTTTGACCCTTTGAAGAATATCTCAGGTACCTTGACCCCATGCTAAGAACCAATGATATGCACACATGATAATGCAGAATGCAATGCAACATAAGCCAGTTAGTAATAAAGTAAGGAGAGCCAATTTTGGGGTGCAACAGTCGTACATGTCTTCATCAAAATCCCCTTCAGGTGATGGGTCATACTCTTCATCGGACTGAGGAGAGTATTTTGGCTCCTCTTCATCTGACTGAGGAGTATACTCTGGTTCTTTCTTATTTTCTGCCAACGAAGTACACTTTGAGCTCTGGGTCGACACCACTTCCTTCCCTCCTGAAGCGTTCAAAGTTACTGCCATGGTCTGGTTCGTCGCCACCTTTCTCTTTTCTACCCACTTTCCTTTCGGGTACTGGCGTTTCTGTACAGCTATTCCGACAGCCTTCGCCTTTGACGTTGTAGCCTCTCTTTCAGCCTTCTTATTGCGCTGATAGCGCCTCCACTGGGTCCTAGTCGTAGGGTTCTTTCCCTTGTAGTTGGGGGACACCCTATATCCTGCTTGTTCGACCCTTTCATCAGCGACATTCGCCTCCTTCTCCGAATTAAGAGCTTTCCACTTTGGCCTTTTACTTCCTTTCTGATTCACCGGGGCCATCCACCTTTCCCGTGGGGAGTCTGATGGGGGCACGAAAGTTTTGGGCCTTGCCCCTTGGAATAACTTTCTGTACTCTTCATTTCGACGAGGGACCCCGCTCCTGTCAAACACAAACCTTGGGACAGGTGGCTTGCTATCTGGCAGCACTTCTTTCTTGCTTTCCTCGTACTTCTCAGCTATTTTCTCGTCGAACACGGCATTGCACCTGGGGCATAGCGCGACTTTGGAGCCGCTTATCCTGGATTTTTCCTGGAAATCTTTCAAACTTTCACCAGCCTGGGGATACACTTCTTCGAGTTTACCATTTGCTTTCTTGTCGGAACCCTCAGTAGTTTCGACCATCATGCATTCCACCACTCCAGCCCTTGGTGGTTTGTCGAGGCCCTCAGTAGCTTCGACCATCAAACACTCGTACACTTCTGAATACAAAGCCTCTTCGACCTTCAGTGGGTCAGTGTCAACCTGCATCTTCGGCTTCTCGCCAAATTGGAGTCGACCCTCCTTCAAAGCCTTTTGCACCAAATCCCTGAAAAGAACACATTGAGCTGTTTTATGACCAAGGAAATTATGAAACTTACAAAATCCTCTCTTTTTCTTTTGTTCTAGAGGGGGGTCTTTCAAACCAGATGGAATAATAATTTGACCATCTTTAACCAATAAATCAAATATTTCATCACATTTCGAAACGTCAAAGGTATAAGTTTTAGCGACGTATTTATCCGTCTTATTAGTTTCGGTGGGATTTTTCCCATTCGATGGTTTCAATAACTTGCATGTATAGGGAGGTCCTGGCTTAAGCTCAGCCACGTGGATCTCACTTTCGTCGACAGATTCTTCTTCGTCGGACGAGTATTCGTCAGCAGCCACATAAGCTACTTTTTCCTTTTTACGATATCTATTAGACTGAGCTTTTTCAGCTTTCAATCTTTCGACCTGGCGAACCCGGTCAGCTAATTGCGCCATATCTCTAAGATATTGTGTGTCCAACTTCTTCCTGATCGAATAGTCCAGGCCCCAGTGGCCATTTCGACTAACTCGTGTTCAGGGACTTGAGTAAAGCAACGTGCTTTCAAAAGTCTAAACCTATTTAAGTACTGGTCTACCGACTCTGCGGCCTTGCGTTTGACGCTTGCCAATTCTTTTAAACTTATTTTTTACTGTCCCATATAGAATTGTTCGTGGAAAATCCTCTCCAATTGTGCCCATGTGTGAATGGACTGTGGGGGCAACGTGGTGAACCACTTGAACGCATTCTTTGTGAGGGAGCTTGGGAAATATTTCAATTTCAAATCCTCATTGTTCGCTATGTTGCCCGCTTCGGTTTGGTACCTAGCGACGTGTTCGACGGTGGACTCTTCTGTTTCCCCAGCGAACTTGGTAAATTTTGGCACTTTCCATCCCCTAGGTAACTCTGTTTGTAGGACAAAATCTGGTAAAGGGGACGTATAGGTTGGCCGTCGAAGGCCAGGGTTTGCCCCATTACGGACCATGATACGTTCGACCACAGCTTCCAAGTTATGTTCTCCAGCCAGGGCGTCCTGTCGAACTTGTTGGACAACAAAATCCGGATCTTGGTGCGTATGGACAATTACAGGTGGACTTTGAACCCTCCTAGGAGTTTCTTCGAACTCGCGGGGTTGTTCTATAGTCTCGTCGAAGACTTCGTCCTGACAAAGTGGCGTCACCAGTCACGGTGGTGGGGTCTGTTGACCCTGAGCCCTAGGTGCGCCTAAGAAATCACCGATTCGTGTCATCTGAGTCGCCAGTTGCTGGTAACTCTGGGTTGACTCTTGTATCAATGGTCTTAATATTGTACCCATCTGCTAAGTCAACATGTGAACCATCTCATGGTTACTCTCGTCCATTTGTTGCCTCATGACCGCGACGGAACTAGAGGTAAAAGTCGGTATGGATTGAGAGGACATGTTGAATCCCGGAGGTCGAACCATCGGGTTCGACAAGGTTCCTATCCCTTGATAAGTCGAAAATACTGGGGACGAATTCTCTCCAAACAAATGTCCGCTAGAATGCACACTTGACATGAACTCTGGTGGCATTCCATATGATCTAGGTATGGGCATGGTGATACTAGGCATATATTGCCCCGTAGTCCCAGCCATTGTCGGCCTAGGGTCGTTTCGACGCGGTGTTGTAATTGGTCCGCTAGGAGAGGTTGACACTGCTGATATGGTACCAGAGCCAACATCAGTTATGTGTGTCCCTACCGCAGTTTCCGTCGGAGGCGGTTCTTCGTTTGGTCGTGGTGTTACCATCTTACCACTATGCAAAAACATATACTCAATTCACACGGGTCCCACCGGGTGTGCCACTTTGTTCGCCTGCGCGAACAACCGTTGGCCTTCCGTCGTAGGTTCGCTTGCGGGATCGGCCAGACGAATCCCAGAACTTGGAATTGGAAGCATATGTTTATACTGCGTTTCAGTTTATGTTTGTTTAAGTGTCACGCTTAAGTGACTTGGGTGACGCAAAAAGTGTCTTAACGGTTGTGAGTTGGATGCAAGAAAAACAAAGAAATGCAAGGGAAAGCTGAGCGGGAAAAATAAGAGAAGTAAAGACTTTAAATTATATGCGGAAAATAAATTGCACTAAATAATATTTGGACGCAAGTGTACATTTGTTTGCGGGAGTGAACTCGTTTCTCTCTAAGCTTGGTACTTTGAGTATTTTCCCCTTATAATCTGAAAAAATGCAACCTCTAAAATGAAAAAAACAATGCCTTATATAGCCCTAAAAAATAACTGTTTGTCTGCCAAAACGTTTTCTGAAGCTGACACGTGGCACCCCACTCTCTTTTCAACTTCCCATAGTCTTGGACATTTCAAACTTTTTCCCGCCTAAACACTTGTTTCTTGAAGTCGACATCAACTCGTCCCCTCATTCTCCCCTGACGTAAAAACTTGTCGCTGGCTCTCCGACACGCCTTTCTGCTGGTGTCGACTCGACACCTCAGTGTACCTCTTTCTTGCGCCGACCCGCTTTGGAAGTTTCCCGACACCACTGCTAGTCGAAATATAGTGCCAACAGGGGAGCAGTGTTCTAGCTGGTGCATGTCATTTGTTTGGTTTGCTCCTATTATGGCTAAAAAGGGGGAGAATTAAGAAACATTAGGTGTCCCTTGGTTGACCAGGAGCTGGATAGGTGTTCAAAGAAGAAGGTTTTAGCCAAAATATGCCAAAGGGGGAGATTGATAGTTCTGCAGCTTTTGGTGTTGGCATTAATTTTGGTAAAACTGATTGTGACTGATATATGTCTAAAAAGATGTTCTGACTTCTGTTTTCTGCTGCTGCATTTTCCTTTAATATGATGTGTATGATCAAATTATGTTTTGGCCAAAAATTTGCTAAAGGGGGAGATTGTAAGTTCTGAGTTGGCAGCAATTTTTGCAAAACATGTTGCTCAGGAAAATGTTATGAAGAATGTCTTGACATAAGAGTAGAACATCACTGCAGGATGTGTTAATGTCAGAACAGATGATGATCTATAGCAAGTGGTACAAGATGTCAGATCAGAAGTCCTGACATGGTTGCTCAGACATCACTACAGATGCTGAACCTGATGTTGAAACATCTTCAACTGTCATGACAATATTGTTGTCATGTGTTACAACAGATGTCATGACATCTGGGTCCAGTACAGCAGGTTGTGGAAATGTCAAGTGAAATGTCTTGACATGTTGTGCTGCACCTAACTAGTATGAGTGCATGGCTGTAATGGTGTGAAAGATGTTGAAGGAGATGTCATGACATCTTAGTCTGGTATAGCAGGTGTTGCTGTTTTGCTGTCATGTGATTTTTAATCAAGATGTCATATGTCTGATGTCTTAACATGAGTTCTTAACATTGAGTTGATGTTAAGTTCAGAAGGGTTACAGTTTTGTATGCTGATGTTAAACCTGATGTCTTGACATCAGATATCAGAACATCAGAACATCAGTTTGATGTGTTTTCTAGGGCTGCAGTTGTTTAAGTGTGTTTTGAGAAGATCTGGTGGAGAGATTTCAGGCGAATATCATGGGACAAATATATTCTGTTGCAATCTTATATTGAGCAGATATTTTTACTATTTTCATGCAAAAAGATATGGAGAATAATTAGATTTAATTGAAGATTTAATTGAAGATTTAGTTGAAGATTTGATTGAAGATCTATTTAGTAGCAGAATCTTTTGCAGATTTGTAGCAGCTGATATGCTGTGATTTGAAGCCCAAATCCAGTGGGGTATAGGTTATAAATAGGGTCTTTGTAACCTAGAAAAAAGGAGCCAACCATCATGTAGATTATAAGGGTTGTATTGGTTGATGAACCACCCGGTTTATTGGATGGTCATCGTGTTTATCTCGAAGCCTGTAGGTAAGAGATGTATTGTTCTTGGAGGAAGCTGTTAAGCAACTCTAAGTATTTTTCTTAGTCATGTGTGTTATGTCTTCTACTTTTCTGTGATTGAAGAGTTTTTGGAAATCAAGCTGTTGATGGAGTCATTGAGATGTTGACTGCTAGACATCATTGCGATGATTGGGAGTGAGATGGAGTCTCTTATCTAGGGAAGACTAAGATAGAAGGGTCATTGGGTAGTGATTAAGTTAGTGGATTGTCAACTGGTTTGTTGAGTCTGTAATTTGATACTGCTAATAGTGGACTTCCTTCCTGGCTTGGTATGCCCCCAGATGTAGATTGTTAGACCGAACTGGGTGAACAAATTCTGTGTGCATTTTCTGATTACTATTATTGCCTTGTTCATACAACAGATATTGATGTTGTGACATCGCACTTGACATCACATATCTGATACCAGAATTTCAATTGGTATCAGAGCAGGCATCCTGTCTGTTTCTGGATGAGATCTAGGGAAGATACTTTCTGGTTCATGAGCAAGGAAGATAGTTTTGCTGAGATGGTGTATGGACTTGGTCAGTTCATAGAGATTTTTGTATGATCCCTTGAAGTGGAGGATGAACTATTCATGACAGGGTGTGTATTGGACCTGTCTATTGTTATCAGGCTTGTAGCTTTGGTGGTGAGCTGCTGTGTGGTTTGACTTATTTTTAAACCTATGTTGACCTACTGCACATGGAGTGTCGTGTTTGTGCAAGGGTTATTATGTTTTTCCTGAAGGTTGTAGAGGAGTTTTCTGGTGTGTGTTCTGCTACATATATATATCTGATGGAAAATTCCTGGTGGTTTTGTATTAAGGCTGCAACATTCTGTTCTCCTCTGAAGATGTATCACATGGTGTGGTGATACTTGAAGATATCTTCAACTAGCTTGTTAGAGTTGCCAAAGATACTTGTGGTTCATCCCAAGTCCACTGATAAAGGAACTCTTATATGAGCTTGTTGAAAAGAGGTCTGAAGAAAGTTAGAAGCAATTTATTCTTGCCTCCAACCTTACAAGGTCAATTTATGGGCTGTGTTAAATGATCTTTTCGGGGTTCTACGGTTGATTCTCCCTTGTTCTCTGTGCCCTAGCCTCCTTTTCTCAGTTCTCTTCATTTTTACGATTGCACAGAATAACTTCCCTAATTCCCACTTTTCTTTTAGTCAAACTTACCCCTTGGGCCCCAATTACAACTTCCCCATCTTACCCTCACTTAATCTTCCCAATAATACCGTCTTACCCTTATTGCCCCTCTTAATTATTTTAAATAATAATAATAATAATAATAATAATAATAATAATAATCTAAATATGCAAATTATTCTATTATTATTACTAACAAAAATAATCCTAATAAATTACTAATTCTACGTGCCTTAATATTCTCTTAACTCAATATTACCCCACATTCACCGAATCACCGAATAATCATAATAAATTAATTAAATAAATATTATAATTATTTTGGGGTGTTACAACTCTCCCCCACTTACATAATTTTCGCCCTCGAAAATTACCTGAAGGAAACATAATCGGATACGACTCCTTCATCTGATCTTCACGCTCCCAAGTCCAACTTTCACCAGCTGGTCCACCCCATAACACCTTCACCAAATATATGTCCTTACTCCACAGTTGTTTCATTTCACGACCATCAATTTGCACAGGTAGTGCTTCAACAGTCAGGTTATCTCTCACCTGTACGTCATCCATCTGGATCACATGCGACGAATCTGAAATGTATTTCCTCAACTGAGACACATGAAACACATCATGTAAATTCGCAAGCGACGGCGGTAAAGCAATCTTATAAGCTACTTCTCTAATCCTTTGCAAAATCTGATACAGACCAACAAAACGTGGATTAAGTTTCATACACTTCAAAGCTCGATCCACACCAATCATCGACGTAACCATAAAAAATACGTGATCTCTCTCTTGGAATTCGAGTGTTTCATACCCCAAATTTTATCCCTTAGTTGTCATACTTTTTTCACATCATCTTAAGTCAACCATATTGCATAGCTAATCGATTTTGTCGGGTTTTGGTTTTATTCTGTTTCTGTTGAATTAGGGTTGCTGCAAAACTTAATGGATGAATCAAACAAGGTTTTGGATAGGTGCTCAGTCAAGCAAGTTCTCATGCTATCAAGGGGTTTCTCTCCAACAATAATCCAGTACAACATGGTTTCCCTACATGTTCTTCAAAGTTTAAACTCACCTGGTCATCGATTCTGGATTCATCAGTGGATGTAGGAAGCAAATGGATTGACAAGATGAATTTTAGTCATTGAGGTGTGGTTTGCTGCAAAATTCGAGAATCAGGAAGCCTAAGGCTTTTTTTGGCTTACTACTGATCATTGGGGAGAAATATGAATTCCAAAGAATTTTCACCTATGTCTGGTTCAAGACATTAATGGGTCAAGATGAAGTTTTTGAGTAATTGGAGCATTTTGTGTGTCTTCTTATTTGATAAAGAGATTCAAGACCATTGAGATTTTTGGTCGTAAGTGCAAAGGTTGAGTTTTTATTTGCAAGCTCATAGAATTCAAGTTGGAGTCCAAGAATAAGATTTGTATGTTTTGAAAATGTACATTATCAAGGTCTCTTTAGGAATAATTTTTGTGATTGGTGACAAGTTTGCTCCAAGATTTAAAGACTCTAAACTTCAAATTACAAGTTCTTTCAAGAACTAAATTCAATATCAAAGTTAAGTTGTTTCGATTCATGACAAGTTTAGTGCATTCCAAGAAAATTCCATAAAGGCCTTTGTTCAAGATTTCAAGTTAGTTTTGACATGTTTTGAGTCACAAGGTTGTTTTGGATAAGAAGAGAATTTCAAATATTTCATTATTCAAAACTACAATTTTTGTTAATATCAAATCAAGTTTGACCAAGTATTTCAACGTTTAATCATGAGTTTGTTTTTGTGATAAAAAAGAAAGGATTCAAAATCTTCCAAGATTCATTGTTGATAAGAATAAGTGATTTTTGGTATTAACCCAAATGTCTAGTTACAGGTGTTTCCTAACAAAGAAGATCAATAAATGTCATTTGTTCCAACTACAATTGTTTGGTTTGATACAACCTAAGCTGTGTTATATCTCAAAGGATGTCGTTACTACATGCATCCCAGAAGCATCATGAAACAAATTTTCCTGAATTCAATGAATGATTCTCACATGAACTTGGAAATTCCATAGACAAGGGCTTCCATGCTAATTTATACCCTTTGCCCAATATCTCATCAATAGACTTAGGGAAGAGTTCCTTTCATTTACAAAGAAATTACAGGGAAATTTACAGATCCTAATGGAAGAGTTACCCATAGAAACGCGAAAGTGGCGCAGAAACAGAGTCGCCAACAATGTGTATTTATCCTAAGAGAGGGAAAGGAAACACTGCGTAAACCTGAGGGAAAGGAAAAGCATGGTCATCGCGACCTAGAGAAATGGGTAAGGGGGTCGGTTACGCGAGGGGAAGGTATTAGCACCCCCACGCGTCCATCGTACTCGATGTGATCCACGCTTGCTGTCTCGATCAAAGGGTGTCGTCATCTGGAGCTCCACTGCTACTGGAAAGGAAAAGAAACGGGAACGGAAAAGAACGGAGAAACAAGGGAGAAAAGAAAAAGAAGTGACTCGTTAGGACATCGACGTCCTATGCCTACGTATTCCCTCGTGCAATGGGAAAGTTAGAGTCAACGTAGTTCGGACACGAACTAAGAGGGGAGGTTGCTCGCCAAGACATCGCCGTCTTATGCCTACGTATCCTCAATCTAACCAGAGAGAGGAAATCAGAGCAGTCGTAGTTCGACATAACGAGGTCTTAGTGTTTTTTATGAGCGACGTTAAGTTCGCGTCCGGCAGTTAGGGTCGATGCCTGTTTGCGACGAGACGGAAGTAACGTGCCCTTTTCTGAAAATGATTTGAAAATGAACGATCCCGAAGGATGAAAAAGGTTTTGAATTTGTTTTTGTGTTTTTTAGACAGAAATGTTTTGAAGTTAATTTGTAACTTGCAATGCACCCAAATCTACAACATAGGAATGAATACTTCGCGTATCGTCCCCAACAGGATGTACGCTAAGTACCCTAAAAGAATGAAGGGAGACCCCCCACACCTCACTTCCCATATATAAGGCTCATGCGCAATACATGTTAACCTTTACTAAGTGTTTTAGAAGTGTTATGAGATGAGAAGAGAAGACTCAAGTTGAAAAGAAAACACTAAGGGGAATTTTATCCTAATGTTATCATGCAAAAGATGGCCCTAAGGTTGAGGTTTAAGAGAAACCTAAGTCTAAAGAAGAGAGAGGGATAACACTATCTAATGCTTATCCTACCTCACCTTAATAAAAAATTAAGGATGAGCTAGGATCCCAAAGGGTGTGAGAGAGTTGTACACAAAGCATTATATCATGTAATCTATAAAAGAGAAAGAGAAGTAAGATAGATGAGAGATGAAAGAAGGGATGAACATGGATAAGCATCCACATGTCCATATGTCTTAGCTCTGCCCCTACACAAAAGGTTTGCACAAAATAACCACAAGTATTGAATATCAGTGAAAAAAGTAAACCAAACAATGCTAGTTGTCTTAAGAAGAAAATTCAAGAAGTAAACAAGGTTCAAACCAAAAGGAAAGGGTCCTAAGGGTTAAGGAACATCCAAGGTCAGTAGGTACATGTCAAAGTATCCTACTAAGGTTAAGGTATCAAACAAAGTCAAACAATGTTGAAACATGCATCAAAAGATCACACAAATGCAAGTTAAACATTAAGTATGCAAGATGGATGCACATGGTTCATAAACATGAATGAATGCATATATAAACATCAAAGTCAGAAGTGAATGACATTTATTAATGTATGAAGATGTCATTAAGATGGCATATGATTCATGAATGCAAGCATTGATAAAGTAAGAAGATGTAGAAACAAAACACCATACAAGTTCATACATGGAAGCATACTTGTAATGCAAGCAAGAAATGAAGATGCAAGATGAACATGATTAGGAATGAATGCAAGTCAGTAGCATCTGACATTTGAAATGACATTTATAACGCAAGAATGTATGCACAAAGTCCATACAAGTTTCATGTTGAAGCACATTGAAGATTAGAAGTAAGCATGTTCAAGTTAGGTCAAACAAGTTCTTATGTGTTCATGAAGTTAAGAGGCATGTGAGGTGATGTTAGAAGTCATGGAATATGATTAAAAATGATCACAAACAGAAGTGGAATCATGTTTTCATGAATGTACAAGATCATGCAAGTATTGATACAAACAATTGATCAAAGAAGAACAAGTAAGGATGCACAAGTTCACAAAACATTTTAAGTTCAAATAAGTGCATACAAGTCATGTAAAGATGAACTATGAATGCCCCATAACATGAGAAAAGTGACCTATAATTTTCATACAACATGCATCAAGAGGCCTCATTAATTCACTACAAGAAAAAATGAGATTTACGACACTTGGATTGCGACAGTTATCACAAAACCGTCCTTATTCCTGGATTGCGAAGGTTGTCATGACAGTTAGGGTCAACTGTCGCATATTTTTGCGACAGTTATCACAAAACCGTCTTTATTCCTGGATTGCGACGGTTGCACGACAGTTAGAAACTGGATTGCGACGGTTGTCATGACAGTTATCACAAAACTGTCCTTATTATATTTTTTACTTATAAATTGTAAATAACATAATAAAATTTAAATATACCTCTCTTTTAACTATTCCCTCATAACAACCTTTACTAATATAAATTGTAAATTTTGTGAGAAAATCATTATGTTATAAATAAAATTTTAAAATTATTTTGATTTAAAATTAGAAATAATTTAGACCAAAATAAAATTTAGAAATAATTATTTTTTATTGAAAAAAGAATTATTTTTTATTTTTTATAAGAAATAACAAACATTTAGTTTTAAATAATAAAAGTTACATATTTATATTATATAAATAATTCATATGAAAATAAAATTCTAAAATATATTTTTTTAATATTTTTGTAAATTAGAAAAAAAAATAATAAATGAATAATAAATAAATAAAAACTATTTTTTTGTTGAAATTGGATTTCCCTCTCACTAGTTTTCCTTTCCCTCTTATCTTCCTAACATTTCCCCTTCTTTTTTCCAGAAATTTTGCACCCAGCGACTTTACCTTCCCCAAATCCAATAATGAGTACATTTCAGGCTATCCAAGGGAGTCATCGGAGGCTTCACGTTCCCGGAACGTATTCTTCTTAGAATCCACGGAGAAAGCGAATGAGAAGGTGCAGAGTAGAAGAAGAAAAACAAGAAGCTTCGTTGACGAAGAGGGTTTCATATGAACTAATTTGGGATTGGTTAGAGTGAATCGAAGATTGAGGATTGATTTGGAAGATCAATTCGGCATTCTATGGTGGAGTGAAAAACCCTAGCTAGGTTTTATTACCCAGCGACTTTACTTTTCAATCCCGCCATTTCTCATTGCTCTGGTTTCACTTTGTAACTAGAACCCAAAATCTTCCCTCATTATAGAATAGGCTATCAAAGAATCTCATGCTAACGAGTCTTTCCTTTGTTTTCGCTTTGAATGATTCCTAGTCGCATATCCCTCTAACCTCGTTTGAGCTATCCATCTCGTTTTCATCTCGCGATTTGCGTCACTCTCTATTGTTCTCTTTGATTTAGCTATTCCTCTATCAATTGATGTGAATCGAGTGTTTCCAATCGCTCATCCTTCTGAACCATATAAATAGAGGCATAACTAGTGAGCAACCTCACTTTTTGATTAGAATAGGTTTGTCATCTCTCTTATTCTTAGACTTGTTAGCTATTTTGGTGTCTATTAATTCTCCATCTTTATGGTCTTATGCAAGGCAAAGAAATGTACCTTATATACTTGTTTAGATATTTGAGTTGAAATATGCTTTTGATTGCAAATAATATCTCTTGTGTTTGTAAATTTGTCAGTTTACCTTGTTGAAATTGTTGGAAGAATGAGAAGGCCCTACTCAGGTCTTAGTAAAGTGAAAGTGTGAGGATTGGTGTTCAACCTTTTCTTTCTGTCAACATTGTATGAATCAATTAATATTAGACACACAAAACTTACATGCTTCATATTTTTTAAAATTTAATTATTTTTATTTATAAAACTCATTCTCTTCTATGATTTAGTTCATCACTCATCAACACTTCATAATTCTGGTTTGTTTTGATGCAGAGCGATTATACTATTTTGTTCTATAGGAGTTATTATGTGGTTTGCTTCCGGGTATGGCAGAGCTTTTGTATAGATTTTGCTTCTTTCATGTAATTATTATGCTTGACTGTGAGTTGTTTTATTAATTTTTTTTTAAAATCAATGACCAAAAGAAGAATGTTGGGTTGGAAATACCTTGTTGTCCTTGCTCTGTTTTATAGCAGTACCTTAAATTATAATATCTAAGGTAGAAATTTGCATGGAAATGTACTGACTGACTTATTAGGCTTTCCTTTTCTTCGAATAAAAATTACATTATATATTGAATCAGTATAACAGAGTTGTGTTTTTCTTCTTTTTATTATTCTAAGTTTTGTTTTGCTTAAAGTAATCTAGTTTTTCATAATAGAACTGAGAATACACAACAACAATATGCAGTTTAGAGTTTTAAGGTTTTGTAGTTGGTTTTCTTAAATTCTCATAATGTACTATATATGAAACATGACTGCATACCTCAAAATGTTTCATAGTTCATATTCTTCCACAATAGTACTCTCAATGTCCAAAGGTAGATTTTTTGCTATTAACACTATTATATATGTTGTCCTTTTTAAGTTTTAGATCTGTATGGAGCTGGTTCACACAAACCTTTGAAACATCCAACCTTATAAAGGAACTTAATCTAAATGGTGAGTGTTATATGCTAAGTTGTGTTTGTTCGTAATTAATAATATTCTGAAAGTTATTGTGATCATTCATTGTTGTTCAGCTTGGAAAGATGAGATAAAGGCATTTAAATTAACACATTCAATTCATAGAGCATCTAAAAACCCTGACTATAAAAGTAATTCATCATTTGAAGACTCGGGCCTTGCCAACTTGTTGCTGGTTCGTCCTCATTTCAAATATCCTTAGAATCTCTTTTAATCGGACATGAGGATTGGGTATATTCAATAGCGTGGCAACCCTCTTTGGTTGCATCCACGGAAAGAGATGCCTATTATCAACCACAAAGCATTTTATCTGCATCAATGGACAAGACCATGATGATCTGGCAACCTGAAAAAAACTTCTGGTGTGTAGATGAATGTTGTCACTGTTGGTGAACTGAGCCACTGTGCTCTTGGGTTCTATGGTGGTCATTGGAGTCCAAATGGAGATTCAATTCTAGCACATGGGTATGGTGGATCTTTTCATCTTTGGAAAAATGTTGGTGATGACAACTAGCTTACACAAAAGGTTGCCTCTGGTCATTTTGCATCGGTGACTGATATAGCATGGGGTAGATCTGGTGATTACATTATATCAGCCAGCCATGACCAGGTATTTAGAAATACATTATGTCCATAAAAGCTATACTATTGGTCATTTCTGTTAATTTATCTATTGTAATTTTATATGAAAATACCTTTTATAATTTGTTAATATCTTCCACTCTTCCTAAATGATGTCTAGTTAGTGTAAGAAGTAAGAACATTGGTTATATAAAGTTCGTTTGAAGAAAAAAAATTATAAAATTCAAATCACTTGTTATCTTGAATTTGTCTTGGCTCTAAAATTTATTTTGCTGTGTGAAAATTGCAGACAACTAAAGTTTATGCGCAGTGGAAAGTGGAGGTTCCTGTCAAAGATGGAGAACTTTGGTATGAGATTTCCCGCCCTCAGGTTCACGGTCATGATATAAATTATATGACAGTTGTTCATAGTAAAGGGAATCATCGTTTTGTCGGTGGAGCTGATGAGAAAGTTGCAAGAGTGTTCGAAGCCCCATTATCTTTTTTGAAAACATTAAATAATGCCACTTTGCAGAAGTCTTGTTTTTCTGATGATGACTTGACAAACGTTCAGATTTTGGGTGCAAATATGTCAGCTCTCGGGCTTTCACAAAACCCTATTTATGCTCAAGGTCAGTTATTTCGTTTAGTTTGATACTTTTGGCGATGTAATATACATATACGGACTTCCAATATCATAGTCATGGAAAGACTAGCAAACTAAATCCCGTGTTTTATTTTCCTATGTTAAAATTTGATTAACTTTTTAAACAATTATGTTGTGTATTTGTCTCTTAAAAGTTTGTAACTTTGAGGATTATTCTACATTGCAGCTGTACATGAGACCCTGATAAAGATGGGATTGATGGTCTCGACACATTTGAAGCTGTGCCTGACGCAATTCCAACTATGTTTACCGAACCTCCAATTGAAGATCAACTAGCGTGGCACATACTCTGGCCTGAATCACATAAACTCTATGGCCATGGAAATGAGCTATTTTCTTTATGCTGTGATTATAAGGGCGAGCTTGTTGCTTCGTCATGTAAGGTATGCACTGTTAACTTAAACAAAAGATTAAGCACTTGTATGAAATTCATTGTGTCTTACAAATCTCATCATATGACTAGCTCTATTGCCAGAATTTTTCCATAATTTGGCAATTATTAAATGAATAATTTATGCATTACAGGCCCAATCTACTGCTGTGGCAGAGGTATGGCTTTGGCAGGTCAGTTCATGGAAAGCAGTTGGTCGCTTGCAATCTCACAATTTAACTGTAACACAGATGGAATTCTCACACGATGATAATTTTCTTTTGACCGTCTCAAGGGATCGTCAGTTCTCCATTTTTACAATCACAAGAACAGGTAGCTAGTTTTCATCATTCTTCTCAGGATGCATGCATATGAATTTGCACCTTATCAGCATTACTATATTATCTCTCTTTTTTATTCATTTTAAGCGTTTAGAACTACAAAAAGCTGCATGTTTCTATTAAACTACTGCAACTCAATGAAAATACTAATCACTCAATTGTGTTCCTAGGAACCGGTGAAATTGGTTATAGACTTCTTGCGAGGCAGGAAGGAAACTCAAGGTGTTTTTGATACATTTACAAAACATTGGATTTATTATTAAGCCTTAAAGCCTGAATTATTACTACCTGCTGAATTTTCAATAGTTCATGCTGAAACTGAATATTATATTTTGTCCACCCTATGTTGCCACTCACTTTATCTGCATAAACAATATTTAAAATGTCTGCGGTAGTATAATCATTAAGGGGATTCACCTTGTCAAACCGTATGTGAATTCATTCTGTCAATCATGAAGTAAAAATGGATTTCCTATGACTTGATGATGTTTCATTTTGAACAACCAGGAAACTCTCTGATTTTCTGAAATATTAAATTTGCAGGATGAATCATCTGGGGATGGATCAAGAACTGTTGTTATACTCTCTCCCAAAGGAATATCAAGGCCATCTGTGTTTTGTTACTATACCTCCCAGGTAGTATTCAAGCTGAGTTTCTTTAAAAAGAAACTGGTTAGTTCTTTGTGCAGTCAATGGGAATTTTAAAGCATTGCTGTCTAGCAACGTCAGTTTCTGTTTTATCTTGTGTTGCCACCAGTGCTTTATCATACACAAAAAATGATTAAAATGTCTGGTGGTATTATCATATAGATAGTTACATATTGTGAATGAGTTGTGTCTGTCATACTCATAATCTAAAGATGGTTTTCAAACAAACTCGAAAGAGTTTCATTTTAAACAACCATGAAAAGCTTTGATATTCTGAAATCTTTGATTTGCAGGATGAGTTGTCTGAGAATGGATCAGGAACTGTTGTTATTCGATCTCCTAAAGGATCAAAGCCATCTGTGTTTCATGATCAGAGCTCCCAGGTAGCATTCTAGCTGAGTTACTCTGATGACAAACTGGTTATTTAACTGTGCAGTCACTTATTGAGAGTTTTAATGCAATGTAGTCCAGCAGCAGCTATGCATCTTTTGAAGATACTTCTACTAGTGTCCTTAATTAAAGACTTTTTTAGACTAGGCTTGAATTGGTGCTTAGTTTCCTTAATTAAAGACTTTTTTAGACCAAGATAATGAGTTTGGTGCTTGATAACAACTAATGTTGTTTGCCATGGAGTGTGTCAAATGTATTTCTTATGTTTTTGGCCTGTAAATTGGAACAAATTCAAGCTGAATGATTTGTGCATGTATTTCATATTGAAACTTTAATGATAAAGCGTTAATAGTTATAGGTATGTTTTTATGCTTGAAAATTAGTTTTCTGCCTAATCAAATATCTTGTTTGTTATGACCTAATTGTCAGTTTTTAATGCATATTCAGGGCACGGTGAAGAACGAATTAAATCAGGAAACGCTACTGGTTCTGGTCTTAAAGTTCAGTTTAAATCACCAACTGGTAGAAACTTGAGTTCTGATAACCCTCTTGACAAGAATGGATGTCATCTTTGAAAGGTCACTGAATGTATTCTTCAATGTAATTGATTCCATATCTGAATGTAATTATAATATGATAAGCTTTTAACATATAAAGTGACATGATGCTTGTATAAATGTAATATGATATATATGTTTAGTTTAATGAAGAAAATATGTGATTTTCTTTCCCATTCTGTTCATATTTCTACAAATATTTTTTTTTTTAATTTTAAAAATAAATTACCTGCGGATTTACCTGTCGAAAAGAAATTTCCTATGGATTTACCTGCAGATATAACTGTGGAACAGAAAGTTGCAACAGTTGGAACCGTCGTAATCAACAATAAAAACAAAAATCAAATGAAAATTTACGACGGTTTGAACCGTCGCAATATGCAAATTATGACAGTTCCCTACCCGTCGTGAGAGATAACGACAGTTGGTATGACGGTTTACACAACTGACGCGATACGGCCTCGCGGCGCACGTTTCTGCGATAGTGCAGCAGCCGTTGTGACTTGCAAATTACGGCGGTTTTAACCGTCGTAACCTTCAAAAATAACCGTCACAATCTGCCAATTTTCTTGTAGTGATTGTCAAATATGGTTGCATACAATGCACATTGAAACCCTAGCATATGATCCCTAACATTCACACAAACAAGCATGCTTTTAAGATGAATCAAAAGTCATGTTAGAAGGATGAGAAAATTGAAAGATACAAGTATTATGAAGTTCAAATAGTGTGCAAACATGTCTCAAAAGGATGGCTCAAAATTCATTACCAAACATGCTCAAAGATGCTTCACAATCTCATACAAGTCACACAAACAAATGGCTCAAAGATCTCATTCAAAAGTCAATAAGAAATTACCTAAAAAATCTACAAAAATAGGTATGAGATGCCTTAATGTATCATGCAAATATGGATCAATGCTCATGTGAAAAATCAACACAAAACTATGTCAAACAAATAAAAAATGAAACATGTATCATGAAGGGATGTTCACACAAAAGAAATTAAATGGAAATTCATGGAAAAATAGCAAAATATGCTAAAATCAGAAAATAAAATATGCAAACATTATTTAAATGCATTATGATGCTTCATGAATTTTTTTCAGAATTTTATCATGCTTAAAAGTATTTTTAAAAATAAAAAATAAGCAATTATGAAAAGAAAATAAAAAAAAAACAAAGAAATAGAGCAGGGAGGTGCAACACAAGCAATTATCCAGTTCAAAAACATTTGGGCTTAAAAACAAAGGGGTGTGGATATCAAAATTGCTAGGCCCAAGGCGCGTGCAAGTCTGAGGGTTCATGCCATGTGGATCAGTCAAAAAAATGACTCACTCTAAGCCATCAGATAAGGTCAATACAAGATGATCATGTGAGTCATGCAATCATGTGGTTCAGATGCTATACGTATGCTATGATATGATGAGACAAACACACGTGAGCACAAAGTTCAAAAATATTCAGAAAAAGAAACACGTGCTAGGGATGATGTCTCATTTATCCGCTGGCAAGATCTGGTTCGTTGGATCAAATTAAAATAGAGGCTGAGATTGAAATTGGCTAAACCCTAGGGTTTTTGAAAGTTCATCACCTCAGGCGGCCAAAGAAGACTCCGGTCATCTTCTCCGGATAGGCTCCACTGTGGCTAAAGTTTCAGGTGACCAGAAATGCATAAATCATATACCAATCTCTTCCTCTCATCACGTAGATCATAGATCCGGCCTCAAATTTCACAAACAATGCATGAATCACTCAATACGAAGTCAAACAGTTTGCCCTAGGTTTTGATTTCTATGCACCTAAGTGCCTATCAACTAGCCAGAGGATTACATCGCTCCTATTGAGCCTCAAAACCAGCAAAACAAGCTTAAAATCAACTTAAAATAGCAAGAAAAATTGAGAATGAAACCTGTACTCTTTGATGAATCCTTTCAAAATAAGAAAGCCAGAAGTGAAGCACTTGATCCTTGAAGTGATTATTGGCCAAATAAAGGCAGTGTAATAGCTTTGCAATACTTGAACTTCAATGGAAGAAAGTGAAGTTTGAAGTTGAAGGTGATGATGCTCGATCTATTGCTTCATTCCAATGCATTCATGGATGATAATTGATGCTGAAGAATGAAGAAAATGCAGTGTGGTAAGAGCTTCGAGAGAGAGAGAGAGAGAGAAAGTTTCAGAGAGAGAGAAGAGTGTGAAATGGAGAAGTGTAAAAAATGAAGAGTCTTCCTCAATTTCTGTTATGAGCTTCCTTTTATTTCCTTGGTTAACTTCTAACTGTCATAGTTGACAATTAGAACCATGGTAGAGTTAAGGGTGAGTGAATAATGAAAATGAATTTGAGAATGGAGAGTGAAGTGTAGTGAGCTGGCATGGGTTATTTGTTCATGTATGGAGGAGTATGAAACTTATGGTGTGATTCATGATGAATGGTGATGATGATGTTTGGTACAATGCAGCTACAGCAGCTTGCTGCACAAGTTTCTTCGCTTTTTTCTTTGTTTGAACAAATATGGCAAAGGGAATACATGAGCATGTATGTGTGTAAGAGGTTGGTTTGGCTTGAAAAGGCAATGTTATGGCATGGTATGGTTGTACATGATACGCATGGGTGATGACAACCATAATGCAACTTGTTTCTTTTTGTATTGGTTTACTTAGATTAGAAGAAAACAGATGGTAGGATGTGAACTTTGAAGCATTGGATCTCCATGATTATGGGATGAAAATGGATGATCTTGGGGTTTTTGGAAAGAGGGCATGGAGTAGAGTAATGTTGGCGTGGAAAACAAATGCAATTGAAGCCTCTAAGGTGCTTAAAATTATTCATGAAAGTGTATGTACACAACTGTGTTGGCAGGTCAGCCTGACCTGGCCGTGCCCTACCACATGCATGTGAATGGATCAGTTGGAGGTCACGCACTTTGCCTCATTATATCTCTCAATGAGTTGATCATATGAAAATTTCTCCAACATCAAAGTTGAAGATGAAATCAAGAGGAACAAAAACCATGTTGAACATTTTTTTTCATTTGGAGTCTCCATCATAGAGAAATTTGCTCTTGAACTTGGACATGTCATGCACACAAGGTGTTTGTGAATATTACTGCGTGCTGGCTGGTCATGACTTGCCTGGCTGGTCAATTTTGCCTTGATTTCTCTCAACTTTAATCAATCATAACTCCTTCAATTTTGATCCAATGGAGGAGTTCTTGCTATGGTTTCGAAGCTTAGGATGTGAACTTTTGATAGGCCTCCATAAACTTTCAGTTTGGAGTTTGGAACATGGAGAAAGAATGCCTCAAAAGTGACCCTTCAACTTGATAAAACTTGCCATAAATGGAAACCCTAAGTTTCTAAATTTGGCAACTTTGAATCTTTCTTGATTTTTGATGAAACCCTAGACATTCCTTGATCACATCTTCACCAATGATCATAATGAAATTGAGGAACATGAATTTGACCTCAAAAAGTCAGGAGTTGAGTTTTTCCTCTGCACAGTTGACTTTTCCCTAACTTTCCTGATTTTCAATCAATTGATCAATTGAATATCCTCTGAAATGAACCAATGGCCAATACTTCATCCTTGGACAATTGAGAGCATATGGAAGACCTTGAAATCAAGCCTTGGCTCAAAAACACACTTGCACTGACTTTTCCCCAAAACCCTAAACTTGCATTGGTTAGGAGAGTGTGATTCACTTGAGATTTCTCATATACCTTGATCCCATGCTATGAACCAAATGATATGCAAAGATGATTATGCAAAAATGAAATGAAACATAAGCCAGTTAGTGTTAAAACAAGAGGGAAAATTTTGAGGTGTTACACTAGCAACCTGACGAGACTTTTCCTTGAAGAAGGGGAAAACCCTGAGCTTAGAGCCAAAATTGCACGTGCTTGGTGTCACATAAACAAATAAGGAAGAACTGCATTAGGACACCCTAATTGCACTGTCACAGAAGCTTGCTTGGAGTGGGCCCGTGAAAAAGCCCCTGTGATGAGGATGCCCTATCTGTGTCATAAGCCTCATGAAGGAACTCCACGGAGGAGAAGGACCGTCATCAGATGGATTAGATTCTTAGTTCATGTTATGTTGTATTTCTTTTTGCTTATGTAATGGACCTTGGGGGTGTACCGCTTATTTTGTAAAACTTGCAAGTTGACTAATGAAATGAGTTGTTTTAAGACGCATCCTTGATATCTACAATGTTTGCAAATTCTAATTTTGAGTTCCTTGATTGCTTTGTTTGCATTCACATTTGCATCATTCGTGTCTTTACATGTGCATTCTTTCTATCGTGGCTTATCTCGTCATCTTATCACCAGAGAGTTCACACTGAATATCCAACGCCGATACAACACTAGAGCCCAAGCTCGAAAGAGGACGGCGGAACAGAACCAAGAGCTGGATCGTGTCAATAATGAACTAGAGGACCTACGCGGGGATGTAGGACAAATCATGGAGATACTGAATGTTATACATGCAAAGATGGATACCCAAACCACTGTTGTTTCAGAGATTTCCAATACAGTTGTGGAACCTCAGCCTACAATTGTTACTGCAGCAAATGTACCTCTGTACGGTCTCATACCAGGTTTTGTGCCACCACCTGCAATTCCTACTGTTCAGCAAGTCCAACAGACTGTTCCTTTGATTACTGAAGCTCCTCGTGTGGTTCCCACTTTTACACCCACTGCTGTGCAAACTCGTGTGTAGCCATATTTCAATGAGCATCAACCAGTATTTGATGTCCCTGATATGTTAGAAGTTGGGGACGAACGTCTTGAGAAGCTCAGAGAAAATGTGGAAATTATTGATAAGAGGTTAAGAGCAATGGAAGGAGACCAAGTCTTCGGTGCTGCTGCTAGAGAAAAGTGCCTTGTGTCTGGTCTGGTCATTCCACCAAAGTTTAAAACACCTACTTTCCATCACTATGAGGGAACTACTTGCCCAAAGAGACATCTAATCACGTACTATCGAAAAATGGCCGCTCATGTTGATAATGATAAGCTGATGATCCATTGCTTCCAAGATAGTTTGAAGGGTGCTGCGTCGAAGTGGTATTTGAGTCTAGATCAGTCTCGCATTAGGAGTTTCCAAGACCTACCCGATGCTTTTATCAAACACTATAAATACAACATGGACATGGGTCCCGACCGAAGGCAACTGTTGATCGTGTCCCAAAAGAGTTCTGAGTCATTCAAGGAGTACGCTCAGAGATGGAGGGAAACTGCTTCACAGGTTGAGCCTCCCTTGACTAAAAAGTAATTGGCAGATTGGTTTGTTGACACCGTGCGGCCTGAATTTTATGAAAGAATGGTGGGAAGTGTAACTGCTAATTTTGCTGATATTGTCGCTGTAGGCGTGATAGTGGAGTTAGGACTGAAGAGCGGAAAAATGTCAAGTACTGTTGGTAGTTCAAGCTCCCACAAAGACAACACTAAGAAGCCTTCCGGTAATTCTCACAAGAAAAAAGAGGGTGAAACTAATGTTGTGGTATTAAGCAGAAGAAGAAATCAGCCCTGGAAATAACAACATTATGCCCAACAACAAGGTTATCCTGTTCAGTTTGCTCAACAGCCGTATGTGGCTGCTGTTGCACCCGCTTTTAATCAGCAAGTTCTAGCATACCTGCCTGTGCAACCGGCCCCTGTTTACCAACCACCTCCGGTCTATCAACCACCTCATACTTATCAGCCCGCCCAAGCTCAACCTAATTATCAATAAGCAGCTAATGCTTCAGCTTATCAACAACAACAGAGGACATAGGCTCCTCACCCAAATGCCCCTCACAGAAGGCAGGTCGAGAAACCTTCATTTCCTCCAATCCCGATAACATACACACAATTGTACCCTTCCTTAGTGCAGCAAGGCTTGATCACTACGAGACCTTTGGGCCTTCCTTCGAAAAAGATGTTGCAATTTCATAATCTAAATGCCCACTGTGCGTTTCACCAAGGTGCTCCCGGCCATGATCTCGAGGGATGCCTTACACTGAAACATGTCGTGAAGAACTTGATGGAAAAGAAGTTTTAGTCCTTTGGGGATTCTCAGCCAAATGTGAAAAGTAATCCATTGCCTACTCATGGGGCATTGAATGCCATCGAAGATGAATACGACAAGGTGTTGATTATGGATGTTTCCGAGATTAAAACTCCTATCTGAGTCTTCCATTCAAAGCTGTTTGAGGCCAGATTAGTGAATGTTTGCCATGATGATTGTGAAGATTGTGATGCCAGTGCCAAAGAATGTGTGTTGGTTTAGGATGATATTCAAAGTTTGATCAGTGATGGTTTTCTATAGGTGGGTAGTAAATTGAAGAAGGATGAAGTTGCTGTGATTGAGCCCATATTCAACTTGCCAGAGTCAAGAGATAAAGTGTCCATCTTAAATTTACCAAGGTCAAGTTCTGTAGTACCTATTTTCAATACACCAAAGCTGGTGTTCAACATACCAGAATCCGTTGTTGCTTCTGCAGTCAATCAACCGAAGCCGATAATTATTCAAAAGCCTAGCCCTTTTTCCTTTCGGAGATTCTAAAGTTGTACCTTGGAAGTACGATGTGACAGTGATTGACAAAGAATATGGGAATGTTATTCCAAGAGAAGAGTTAGAAAGTGATAATGAAGAAGTGACTAATATAGCTGGGGCAGGTAAGATGACTGATCCGCTGTCGCGTACGGATCAAAAACGAGTTTTTGAAAAATGTAGTAACGGGAAGCGACACTCAGATGTCGTATCGCAAGGATTCTTGATGAGAAATTAACCAATTGAAAAACGATTGGGGGTTTGTTTGCAATTTAGAAAAAGTGATTAAAAATATAAGTGATTACAGTTACGATAAAGGAGTTAATCTACTGATTCAATTCCTACCTATAATCGAATATTATAACTTGCAATCCCTAAGCGGATTATGTATTCCTGTTCAATCATAAAATCAACCAAAAAGCGTTCATGAAATTATAAGAATTATATTTCCTATTTGCCGATCACAAATCAATCAACAAGCGTGAATGAGTTAAGCACTCGGTTAAGAATAAAGCAAATTAACGAATTAAGCAAACGATAATCCGCAAATAAAATTAGGGAACAAGCATCAATCGAACCAAACAAAACTACCCTATGATAAATTGAATTAAGCAAACAATAATCATACAATAGATTTGAAGGAAACAGAAATTATATTGCAAATTATAATAATCCCAAGGTTTCGGAACCTGAATACATCAGATTAACTACGAAGGAATTTAGCTCTCCATATGAAATTGTCAAACGCCAAAAAGAATTATTCGTGAATAGAGAAAAGAATGTAAAACAATAGTTGTACGGCTGCAAACCTTATAAACGAAATAAGGTTTTCCACCACTAACTCAAACTGGGTAGGAAACATAAACCAGACCCATATAACGACCTAAAACAAGTTATTTTCTAAAGTCAGAATTTGGGTTCTGACGTCAACGACTTATTTGACCATATTTCACTCCGAATCAGCTTCTGCATAAAACACGAAAGTTGTAGCTCTCTGTCTTAGCTTTCTGTCGACTAGTAGAACGCGCAGAATGGTAAACCGTAGCCCAAGTTATGACCTGCGCAGTGAAAGGTATCAAATAAGTGTTAATACTGAAAAATAAGCTGCGAAAATAAAATAAAGGTAAAAACAAACTTAAATATGAAATCATATTAAAATAGTAAAAACACTCAAATAAACTGTATGAATGCCTAAGTACAAACATAAGAGAATGTGCATTAAAATGCCCTGATCAATGACACGAAGTGGTCGAATTTATACTCCCCATTTTAATAAGGCTCCACCTAAAGAAACTATAGCTATTGTGCCTAACAAAGACAAAGAAAAAGAAGTGGGTACAAATGATGAAGATGCTGAGTTCTTAAGGATCATAAAAAAGAGTGACTACAAATTCATTGATCAGCTTCACCAAACTCCTTCCAGGATTTCAATTTTGTCTCTTTTAATGAGTTCACCTGCTCATCGAGCTGCATTGAAAAAGTTGTTGGATCAAGCCCATATCGCCCAAGATATTACCATCGGCCAATTTGATAGTGTGATTGCAAAAGTTACTGCTTGTAACACCCTGAGCTTCAGCAAAGAGGAGTTACCAAGAGAAGGCCAAAATCACAATCGTGCTTTGCATATGTCTGTGAAATGTCAGGACGACACTTTGGCAAGAGTACTCGTGGATACCAGTTCGTCTTTGAATGTTTTACCTAAAAGGACTCTTGCAAAGTTGGCTTTTAAAGAGATTGAAATGAGACCTACTTCTTTGATAGTCAAGGCTTTTGATGGCTCAAGTAGATCTGTAATGGGTGAAGTTGAGTTACCAATCTTAATTGGCCCGCATGTATTTGACATCACATTCCAAGTGTTGGATATAAACCCTGCTTATAGTTGTTTACTTGGAAGACCGTGGATCCACACTGCCGGTGTTGTAACTTCAACATTACACCATAAAATGAAGTTTGTGATTGATGATAAGCTGGTTATTGTGCACAGTGAGGAGGACTTGATGGTAAGTAATTTGTCATTATTCCGCTATATAGAGGCTGATGATGATGCCTTGGAAACTTCTTTCTAAGCACTCGAGATAGCCAACGCAGTCATGATGGAGGTTGAGGAGTCAGTGGGCAAGAGTAATCCATCTTTTGCATCTTTTAAAAGTATCAGATCAATAATTGAAGAAGGCACTCCTGTAGGCTGGGGAGAGGTCATCGAAGTGAATAAAAGACAGGATCGTCAAGGGTTGGGTTACAAACCAACTCGTGGGGAAGCATCTACCTCTGCAGTAGGACGTCCAAAGACCATCCAAGAGGTGTTCATCAGCAAAGGATTTCAAGTCAATGCTGTGATCGAAGAACAAGAAGACGAAGAAAACATTAGTCACTTGGTATTTCAGTGTGATGTCGCGCTGGAAAATTGGGAGGCTGTTAAGATCCCTGTGTTTTTTCCTTTGCCAGAGTAATATGTTTGTCTTTTGTTGTTATTTTCAAGTCCATAGCTATACCCAAAGCTATTGGATTATTCTGTAGGGCCACCATTTTAGAATTATTATTAATCAATGAAGATGTTTTGTTAAATTTTTTTCATGTTATCTACTGTTCATTTTGCTTTTACTTTTAAAGAAAATGGCAATCTTTTCAAAACCACCAAAAACATTTTTCTTCTTTGCATTTACTTTTATGCATTTAATAAAATAAACCACTCCAACATGCAGAACTATCCCTAAACCTGTTGTATCTGATGACCCTACTTTCACTATTTACTTTGACTCGCCCATCTACCAAGCCGAAGATGAGGGGGAAAAAGACTATTAGGTTTCTGATGAGTTGGCAAAAATGTGCCAGTATGAGTACACGGACCTTCAGCCACATGAGGAACATGTTGATACCATTAATCTTGGCACTGATGAAGATAAGAAAGAGGTCAAGATTGGGGCAACATTAGGGGCAGATATCAAATAGAGGTTGGTAAAGCTTCTCGAAGAGTATGTTGATGTGTTCGCATGGTCGTATCAGGACATGCCTGGTTTGGACATGGATATAGTTGTTTACAAGCTACCGCTCAAGCCTGAATGCCGGCCGGTAAAGCAAAAGCTTCAAAGAAGTAGGTCTGATATGGCTCTGAAGATCAGGGATAAGGTCAAGAGACAACTTGATGCAGGTTTTCTAGCAGTTTCAAAGTATCCTGAATGGGTAGCCAATATTGTACTTGTGATCAAGAAGAATGGTAAAGTAAGGATGTGTGTAGACTATAGGGATCTCAACAAAGCAAGTCTGAATGACGATTTCCTGCTACCGCATATTAACACCTTGGTAAATAATACTTCTCGGTTCGCAGTCTTCTCATTTATGGATGGTTTCTCTAGTTACAACCAGATCAGGATGGACCCTACTGACATGGACAAGACTACTTTCATTACACCTTGGGGAACCTATTGCTATAGGGTCACGCCTTTTGGTTTGAAGAACACACGGGCAACATATAAAAGAACGATGGTCACTCTTTTTCATGATATGATGCACAAGGAGATTGAAGTGTATGTCGATGATATGATTGCTAAGCTGCAGAATGAGGAAGACCATTTAGATCATATGCTGAAGCTGTTCAAGAGACTTCGAAAGTATCAGTTGAGGCTGAACCCTGCCAAGTGTACCTTTGGTGTAAGATCTGGAAAACTCCTTGGTTTCATCGTCAGTCAACGAGGAATTAAGGTGGACCCTGATAAGGTTCGAGTTATTCAAGAGATGCCAACTCCCCAAATTGAAACACAAGTCAGATGCTTTCTTGGACGCCTGAACTATATTTCCAGGTTTATATCCAACATGACTCCTACTTGTGAACCCATCTTCAGGTTGCTCCGCAAAGACCAGGTTATTGAATGGAATGCAGATTGTCAACAAGCCTTCAACAAGATCAAAGGTTATCTGCAAGAGCCTCCTATTTTGATCCCACCTATCCTAGGCAGACCATTCTTTATGTATTTGACTATAACAGAAAGATCTATGGGTTGCGTGTTAGGCCAACACGATGAAACTGGACGCAAAGAGCACGCCATTTACTATTTAAGCAAGAAATTCACTGATTGTGAAAGTCGGTATTCACTCTTAGAGAAGACTAGCTGTGCTCTAGCATGGGCCGCCCGACGCTTGAGGCAATACATGATCTGTCATACTACTTTGTTGATCTCGAAAATGGATCCAATAAAGTACATCTTCGAGAAACCTGCTCAAACAGGAAGACTTGCCCGTTGGCACATATTGTTGTCAGAATATGCATCCAATACATCACCTAAAAATCTATAAAAGGGAGTGTCTTGTCAGATTACCTTGCCGATCAGCCTGTGGAAGATTATGAGCCTCTTCAGTTTGATTTTCCGGACGAGGATATTATGTTGGTGAAGAAAGATTGTGAAGAGCCAGGTCTAGATGAGGGCCCAGAGCCATGTTCCCGATGGAAAATTATGTTAGACGGTTCTTCTAACTATATTGGGCATGGCATAGGTGCCGTTTTGATGAACCCCAATGGTGGTTACACTATATTCACGGTGAGGTTAGACTTTGAATGTACAAACAATGTTGCTGAGTATGAGGCATGTATCTTAGGCCTTGAAGCAGCAATTGATCTCAGAATCAAGATTCTGGAAGTCAGTTGGGATTCAGCTTTAGTTATATATCAAGTTAAGGGTGAATGTAAAACTCGAGATGAAAAGTTGATTCCATATCGTGCCTATATTGTGGAGATGATTCAGTATTTTGATGAGATGACTTTCCGCCATGTTCCAAGGTCGAAAAACTATATCGCTCATGCTTTGGCCATGTTAGCCTCGATGTGGAAGGTCATATTTGTTAATGAAGCACCACTCATCAGAATTGAGCGCAAGACTGAGCCTACTTACTACCAGTTGGTCGAGGAAGAAGCAGATGGGAAGCTGTGGTTCTACGACATCAAGAATTATCTGAAGAACCAGGAATATCCAACCAATGCTACGACACTTGATAAGAAAACTTTGAGGAGACTGGCGTCCAAATTCTTTATTAGCAATGATGTGCTTTATAAGAGGAATCACGACATGGTCTTGCTTAGAAGTGTTGATAAACGAGAATCAGACTTGTTGATTCGAGATATTCATGAAGGATCATTTGGTACTCATGCAAATAGACATGCCATGTCCAAGAAGATTTTGAGAGCTGGATATTATTGGTTAACCATGGAAACCGATTGCATCCAATATGCCAGAAAATGTCATAAGTGCCAAATTTATGCTGACAAGGTTCACGTGCCTCCTACATTGTTAAATGTGTTGTCATCCCCTTGGCCATTCTCTATGTGGCACATTGACATGCTTGAGGCAATTGAACCCAAAGCTTCTAATGGCCATAGGTTCATATTGGTGGTTATTGATTATTTCACGAAGTGGGTTGAGGCCGCATCCTACGCCAATGTAATCAAGCAAGTGGTTGCTCGCTTCATCAGGAAAGAGATTATCTGTCGTTACAGAATTCCAAGTAAGATCGTAACAGATAATGGGACAAACTTGAATAATAAGACAATGAAGGAGTTGTGTGAAAGCTTCAAGATTGAGCGCCATAATTCTTCTCCATACCGTCCTAAGATGAATGGAGCCGTCGAAGCTGCAAATAAGAACATTAAGAAGATTCTGTAGAAAATGGTGAAGACTTATAAGGAATGGCACGAGATGTTGCCATTTACCATGCATGGATATAGGACTTCGGTTTAGACTTCGATAGGGGTAACCCCTTTCTTTTTGGTATATGGAATGGATGATGTACTCCCCATCGAAGTTGAAATACCATCTCTGTGGGTTTTGATGGAGACCAAGCTTGATGAGGCGGAGTGGGTTCGAGAAATATTTGATCAGCTGCACCTTATTGATGAGAAGTGTTTGTCTGCGATGTGTCATGGTCAGTTGTATCAAAGGAATATCAAAAGGGCATGCGACAAGAAGGTCAGTATCCGTGAATTCTGAGAAGGAGAACTTGTACTCAAGAATATCTCGCCATCTCAGAAGGATATGCGTGGAAAATGGGCGCCTAATTATGAAGGCCCATTTGTGGTGAAGACAGTATTCTCTGGAGGATCGCTAATTCTTACCACGATGGATGGTGAACAACTCTCACACCCTATGAATTCTGATGCAGTAAGAAAATATTATGCCTAAAGAACCCGCTAAGTCGAAAACCTGAAAGGGAGTCTTAGGCAAGAAAATGGGTAACCCGGTGGATCATAACCTATGAAAAAGATCCAGGCAAAAGTTAGGGATTAAAATAAAAATAAGAGCTCGCTAGGTTGAAAACATGAGAGGGCGGCCTAGGCAAAAATGAGCGTCCCGATGGATTGAAACCCGAAAGGGCGGTCCAGGCAAAAGTTAGGGACAAAAGGCATTTCACTGCATCAGATGGGTTGTCACCAATGCAGAAGAATTCAAACAGAAGTTCAAGCTCACCGCTCTCATTAGAAGCAATGCTTTGGAGGATTTTTGGTTGTTAGGGCTAGTAGTGGTCATTGGATTCAATGTAACCTTTCCCTATTGCCATTTTCAATTTGTAATGGTACATGGAGCTTTGCCATTTGCAGGCTACCATTCTTGAATAAAATCAGATTTTGGACCATTCAATTCTTGTTCTTTACCATTTCTCTACTTTTCCTTATTATGCAAAATGTCTGTTATTTATTAATAATGAATTTGAAAGCGGAAAGTTTTGAAATAAAAACAATTTTTCTTGAAAACACTATGAAAACATAATTTGCTTTGGCTTGTGGAATGATTTAGTGAAATCACATGCTCCTCAAGAGTTCTTAATGCGGCAGAAGCACTGATAGACCATTTTTCTTGAAATCCCCCATTGAAGCATGATTTGATTGACAATACCTCTTTGGATTGACCCTTTGGTTGTGAATGATTACCAAGATCGAAGAGAGTTATCTCCAGTATCCTCCATGGATGAGTATTTGAATGATGAGAATTTTTATCTCCTCAGCAAGCTACTATAGCTTTTTATCTCCCTAAGTGAAGTGGGTGTATTCCACAGAGAACCTCTGGACTACTGTATTCCCCAGATTCAGTGTGGCTATTTACCTTATCAGTGTAACGGATATTTTTATCGATTCTCCTTTTAAGTCTCCAGTTTCTTGTCTCTTTTTAGAGTCGGCTCTTGCATATCATCGAGCATTTGCATCATTACCATATCATGCGCATTTAGCATTTCCTCTGGTTTCTTGAGTTTGTTGGTCGTTACCAGTTTTCCTGCCTAGGTCAGGTCATTACTGGCTTTTCGTCGAACTTTGGTTGTTGTTTGTATCCCCAGGAAATCTAGTCATTACTACTAATCCCCAGTAGATGTGTATTTGTTGTTGACACTAGTTTAATCTCTTATTGTTATGGGTCGATTTATTACCAGTATTCTTATGAAGTACAGTTATACCGTTTGCCAATTCAGCTGTCATCGGCACCTCTAAGCTTGCTACTTCCAGTATCTTCTTATTTGTTTTTACCAGAATCTCATTGAAGTCCAGTGATTACTGGCATTGTTTGAAAATCAGGTCACATATGAACCCAAAGTTCAGTGATTACTGGCATCGTTTTAAAATCCGATCATTATTGGTATCCAAAGTCCAGTGATTACTAGCATTGTTCAAAATCGATCATAATTGGTTAGTCATAACTGTCTTTCTCTTTTTAAGTCCAGTCATGTCTGGCATCGTTTCGTTAAAAGCTGGTCATAACCTTTGCTTTCGAACCAAGTCCAAATTATTGTTGGCGCATACAGAAGAGTTTAATTACCCTGTATTTTCCTGATGAGTCTTGGAAGGTCGCATATGAATCTTCATTCTAGAGGGTTTCCAGAAGTTTGGATGTTATTCTTATTTGAAAACTCCAATAACGTCTGTTTTGATTGATGTCTTCATAAAGAATCGTCATAACCCTTATTGTGGATGATCTTCTCATAAGAAGACTCTATTGTTTTGTTTTTGTGGATGATCTTCTCATAAGAAAGCTCCTAATCTTACCTTGTTCCTTGGATGATCTTCTCATTAGAAAGACTATAGTTTTGTTAACCGCCTTCTTCTCCTTTTAGTTCATATATGAACCTGAAGTCCAATGATTACTGGCATTGTTTCAAAATCCAATCATTATTGATACCTAAATTCCAGCGTTTACTGGCATTGTTTGTCAAAGTCCAATCATTATTGGCACTTTTATTCGATTTTGGTTGATACCGGAAGTTTTGTTATAACCGACATTCCCTTGAAAATCCAATAGTTACCGACGTAAACCTGTCCAAAGCCGGTTTTTACCTTTGCTTGTGGTCTAAGTCCAGTTCTTTTGGCGCGTATAGAGTTTGTGTTTTCTCTGTCTTTTCTGGTGTTCCTCGAAGATCCTGTTCGAACTTTTCATTTTAAGGAATTTCCAGAAAATCTTTTCGTTTGTCTCTTCTTATCAGAATTCGACCTTTTGTTCATCGATCCCCAGTGGAGATCATGCTTTTTTTTGTTTTATCCCCAGTAAAGAGTTTGTCTACCCTTTTTGTTCTAGTGTCATCTGGTCATATCTGAACTTATTCGTTAATCTCTCTGGACTTTCCCCAGTGGGACCGTCTGTCTCGATTCTATCTCCAGTGAGAATATTTGCTTCTAAAGTGGTACCTGGTCACATCTGAACTTGGTATTCGATCACTTTAGACTTCCCCGGTTTATTCTTTTCCCCAGTGTTTTCTTGGTTTTCCCCAGTGAGTTTTTACCTTTGGTTAGTTGACCTATTTCCTTTTGTTCTTGTTTCGTTTACATTTTGCATCATCATGGCATCATATCATCATACTAGAGTTCATGGCATGTCAGCATTTGCATAGTTTCCATCGTCCTTAGCATACTATAGCAATGCATCTAAGGGAAAAATTTTCGGTTTGCTATATTTAAATACCTTTCAAAATGATTTCGTGAGGATCACCATCGCTCACATTATCCGGTGAAGATATTTAAATAGGGGCAATTGTCATACCCCAAATTTTATCCCTTAGATGTCATACTTTTTGCACATCATCTTAAGTCAACCATATTGCATAGCTAACCGATTTTCCAGGTTTTAGTTTTGTTCTGTTTCTGTTGAATTAGGGTTGCTGCAAAGCTTAATGGATGGATCAATCACGGTTTTGGATAGGTCCTCAGTCAAGCAAGTTCTCATGCTGTCAAGGGGTTTCTCTATAGTAATAATCCAGTACAATATGGTTTCCCTACATGTTCTTCAAAGTTTAAACTCATCTGGTCATCGATTTTGGATTCATCAGTGGATGTAGGAAGCAAATGGATTGACAAGATGAATTTTGGTCATTGAGGTGTGGTTTGCTGCAAAATTCGAGAATCAAGAAGCCTAAGGCTTTTTTTGGCTTACTAATGATCATTGGGGAGAAATATGAATTCCAAAGAATTTTCACCTATGCCTGGTTCAAGACATTAATGGGTCAAGATGAAGTTTTTGAGTAATTGGAGCGTTTTGTGTGTCTTCTTATTTGATAAAGAGATTCAAGACCATTGAGATTTTTGGTCGTAAGTGCAAAGGATGAGTTTTTATTTGCAAGCTCATAGAATTCAAGTTGGATTCCAAGAATAAGATTTGTATGTTCTGAAAATGTACATTATCAAGGTCTCTTTAGGAATAATTTTTGTGATTGGTGACAAGTTTGCTCAAAGATTTAAAGACTCTAAACTTCAAATTACAAGTTCTTTCAAGAACTAAATTCAATGTCAAAGTTAAGTTGTTTCATTTCATGACAAGTTGAGTGCATTCCAAGAAAATTCCATAAAGGCCTTTGTTCAAGATTTCAAGTTAGTTTTGACATGTTTTGAGTCACAAGGTTGTTTTGGATAAGAAGAGAATTTCAAATATTTCTGTTCTGGACTGGACCAATGGCTAGACACGGCCCAATCCACTTATGCTCCAAGAACGGCCCAATTGCCTAAGTCTAATCCGCAAAGGGGAAAAAGTTACCTTTCTGCCCCTCCAACCGGGCAAGGACTGCATCGTTCCTCCTCGGAATCGCTGCCCGTTACTCACGGCTTCTTCGCTCCCCGAACAGCTAAGGGCATGTGCCCGAAACTATGCTTATGCCCAACATAACGGATAGTTTTGGGCACCCTGCCCGACATAACAGCTAGTTTTGGGTAGTTACCTATTCTCCGGGAAAACGGTTATTTCGTCCCAAAAATAGGACCGTTGGCCACACGCTAGGGGGATCTATATAAACCCTCTCACTTGAGAGGGTCATGTATCAAATATTCACCCTACGAACTAATACTTTGTACTTGCCCCTTTTCTCCGACCCTTTCTTACTTGAGCATCGGAGTGCCTTGCAGGTACAACCCCTCCTCCTCTCCATACGCCCAGCATCTCAGACGTACTTGGTGGCCCACCTCAACAGGATCTGATCCAGCCTTCACGATCAGTGGCGCCGTCTGTGGGAAACATTGCTCTCCCCATCTTTCTTTCCCCGGAAACCTAAGATCAAAGCAAATTTCAAGATAATCACCATGGCCTCTCAAGATCACGCCAAGGGTGCTCTCTAAACCGCTATCCTCCTCGTCAACAAGACTGGCGTTGACGGCCCGTCATCTCTTCTCTGAGATGCCCGTTTTCTGAGGGACGGGGCCACATCTTCTCCTTCCCCTACCCCTGATGACTGCAACAACGATCTGCCTTCGCTGGACATCCAGCCCATTCTTGTTCCTCCCAACGCCGACCCGGCCGTGGTGGTCCTCCTGGAGGCGATCAACAAAACCAACATCCTGATCCTACAGCAGAACGAAAGGATCGGGGCGTTGGAAGAATCCAACCGTCCAAGATCCCCTCCTCCGAGGAGGAACCAACGACGATCAAGGAGCCCGCAGCCCCGTAGAGATATCGACCGAAAATTGCACCAAGAACCTGACCCTCGCGGCGTCCGGAAGCGTGACCAGGTTTCCCCGCGTAACCAGCACTCTCCCGGCCACAAGAGGACCCGAAGGAACAGGCAGTCACCCCCGGTCAAGTCTAAAGGCCGGGTTCGATCACCTTCTCCCTGAAGGAACCGCTCACCTTCTCCCCGAAGGAACTGCCGTCGCGAGCGTACCCTTCGATCCCCGTCATTCATCAGTTCCAGCAGCGACGATGAGCCTCGCGGCCCGTTGTCCCAGGAAATCTTGGCAACCCGTCTCCCTAAGGGCCTGGAGAAGCCCCCGTCACTGGGCACGTACGACGGGACTACTGACCCCGACGAGCACATCGAGAACATTGATGCGCTATTGGACTACCGCGGCATATGGGGTGCCATCAAGTTCCGGCTATTTCTGACCACGCTCCGAAAAGGGGCGATGACGTGGTACAAGAAGCTGCCCGAAGAATCCATTACCTCATGGAGGCAACTGGGCAGAATATTCTCACGGCATTTCACAACTTCTCACCGTCACCCCAAGACTGAGGCCTCCCTTGGAGCCATAATCCAAGGAAAGGACGAACCCCTCCGCGCATATATCGAGAGGTTCAACAAAGAAGAAGTACAGGTCCCTACAACGGATGAGATGAAAAAGTTTATGCTCGAGCAAGGACTCCGCCCGGGATCTGAGTTTTCTAAAGTCATCGGCCTCACACCTCGGAGGAACCTAGATGCCCTCCTCCTCAAAGCCCAATCGCACATTCAGTATGAAGAGAAGGTTGCGGCCAGTAACGTCCGAGCATCACACCATCAGGAGAACGCTCGGGCCTCCAGAGGCGAGGAAGCCTCAACTTCTCGTCGAGGCGAAAAGAGGCGTGAAAACCGTCCTTGGGACTCCCGCGACAGCAAGGGACCCTCCGGGCGATTCCACGACTATACCCCCCTGACCGTCTCCAGGGAGAAGATACTGTCCGAGTGTGCGAATTAGGAATTCAAGCAGGCAGGGGTCCGCTTTCCCAAACAACTGTCGGCCAAACCCAACGCCGACAAATCGAAGTATTGTCGTTTCTACAAGAGTCATGGCCACACTACTGAAGACTGCATCCATCTGAAGGATGCTATCAAGATAATGATCAGGGACGGCCGCTTAAAACAGTTTGCAAAGAAGAAGGACACTCCTCGGCAGGATGCCCAGGAGTCCAAGAAAATAGAGGAAGAGGTACCCTCCTCAGAAGAAGCCAACATCCAGGTCGCTATGCCCATATCGTGACCAGAGGACTTCTACGTCCCGGACGAGCTCAGTGCCCCTTCTTATTTCACGGCCCACAGCCCGTGGGAGACGTTTCCCTCCGCCATGGTTATCTCTGGCGGGGGCTTCAACAAAGTCACGGTGGGCTCCTTGAAACGAAAATTCGAGTATCTAATCAACACAAGCTCCAATAAGGTGACCACGCTCAATTAGGCCCAGAAGGGCTCTATCCCCATCTCCTTCTAAAGGGAAGAGCTCCTCGGGGGATCTCCTAACTCGAGCATACCTTTGCTCGTCAGAGCCCGAATGGCGAACTTCGACGTTCGCAGAATCCTCGTCGACCAGGGCAGCTCAGTCGACATTATATACTCCCAACCATTTTCAACACTTCAGCTGGACGAATCACACCTTACCCCCTATGTGGGGTCTGATTTATAGGGATTCAACGGATCCGTGACCAAGCCATGCCGATACGTCAAACTGATTGTAACCTTTGGATCAGCTGAGACGGCCAGATCCGTCAAGGTACAATTTCTGGTAATCGATTGCCCGTTGCTTTACCAGTGCATATTCGGAAGGCCAACTCTGGCCGAGTTGATAGCGGTGTCTTCGACAGTCCACCTCAAGATAAAGTATTACACTTCAAAAGGGATGGTCGCCATCCTCCATGGCGACATCGAAGTTACACGAAGGTGTTTTGAAGCAGCCACAAAGGGGCTCAACGCCATTGCGTCCAAGCCAAAAGCATCGAACAAGCCAGCATTTCCCAGCAGCTCCGAGGAAGCCAAGCCCCTGCCTCATGTCGACTCCATTGACCTCGACAGCCCCTTCCCCGAAGAAGACCAACAAGGGGACCGAGCAGCTTTAGCCAGCTCGTCTACCTCGTCCAGCGGTAGCTCCCATCCGATGTGCCCAATCCCGGATGGTAACTTCGAGCTCGTTTTGTTCAGCGACGACCCTCAGCGGGGAGTGAAGATTGGAGCAGACCTGCCCGACATCGCGAGGAAGCAGCTCAAAGCATGCCTCTGTGAGAACGCCGACCTCTTTTCCTGGAGCGCCGCCGAGATGCCCGACTTGGATCCATCCGTCTCCTGCCACCAACTGACAATTGACCCGGCCGTCAAGGCCATAGCACAACCTAGGAGAAAGCAGTCTCCGGAGAAAACGGAGGCGGCAGAAAAAGCTGTAAGGGACCTCCTCGAGGCCAAATTTATCTCGGAGGCCAAGTACACCACTTGGCTATCCAACGTTGTACTTGTAAAGAAATCTAATGGCAAATGGCGAATGTGCATTGATTACACCGATCTTAATAAGGCATGCCCGAAGGATGCCTACCCCCTCCCCAATATTGATAAACTTGTTGATAATTCTGCCGGTTTTAAACTTTTATCATTCATGGACGCCTACTCAGGCTATAATCAAATTCCAATGGCGATGGCCGACAAAAAATACACGGCCTTCATGACCGAATCGGGCAATTATTACTACAACGTAATGCCCTTCGGCCTGAAGAACTCCAGAGTGACCTATCAAAGAATGATGAACAAGGTCTTTCGGGGAGAAATAGGTGACATGCTCGAAGTCTATATGGATGACATGATTGTAAAATCCCACGAGGAAACCGATCATACTGCCCATTTGAGAAAGGTCTTCGAACAGGCCAGAAAATACAAAATGCATTTTAACCTAGAGAAGTGCACGTTCGGTGTCCGAGCAGGCAAATTCCTCAGCTTTTATTTAACGGAGCCAGGAATCGAAGCCAATCCCGATAAGTGCTGAGAATTCTCCGAGCTTCCAACGCCCAAGTCAAAGAAATCCATCCAATCCCTCAACGGGATGCTCGTGTCACTATCTCGTTTCATGGCCAAATCTGCCCAACACGCCTTACCATTCTTCAAACTCCTCCACAAGGAGACAGAATTCGAATGGACCGAGGAGTGTGACAAGGCCCTTCTCCATCTGAAATGGGCGCTCTCAGAGCCACCAGTCCTCTCTCGCCCGGAAAATGGCGAAACTTTGTACCTATACCTCGCCGTAGCAATCGAAGCAGCAAGCGCCGCTCTCATCCGCGAGACACCTGACAGGCAGAAGCCCATATATTTCACGAGCAAAGCACTGCAAGGACCAGAGTTAAGGTACCAACAGATAGAGAAAGTGGCTCTGGCCCTCATCAACGCAGCCAGAAGGTTAAGACACTACTTCCTAGCCTACACGATCGTGGTTTGAATAGATTAACCCATAAAGCAGCTGTTGGGACGACCAGATATGGCTGGTCGAATGCTCAAATGGTCGCTTGAACTATCCGAATTTGACATCTAATATGAAAGCATGAAAGCCCTCAAGGCCCAAGCTCTGGTCGACTTCGTCGCAGAAATGACGTTCGCATACCCCTCCACGAGCGAAGCGCGCAAATGGACCATTTTTGTGGACGGTGCCTCCAGCTCGGCGGGAAGCGGTGCGGGCATCATACTGGAAAGCAACGAAGGAATCATCGTTGAAGTGTCGCTCACCCTGTCTTTCCCAACCTCTAACAACCAGACTGAGTACGAAGCCTTCCTCACTGGGATACGTCTAGCCGGGAACCTGGGCGCAGAAGAAGTCATCATTTGTACAGATTCACAACTCGTGGCCCTTCAAGTCCGAGGAGAATATCAAGCCAAAAACGACAACCTAACCGAATACTTAGCACTGGTCAAAAAGGAAATGACGAAGTTTGCAGCTGTTGAGGTAAGACATGTTCCCCACGAACATAATGTCCGGGCAGACGTTTTATCCAAACTAGCCAGCACAAAGAAGAAAGGTGGAAACAAGTCCGTCATACAGGAGATACTTCCTCGACCCAGTATCGAGAGGACCTCCCCGACCCTAGACGTACAGGTGATCGGCGACAACAACTGCTGGATGACCCCTGTTTACAACTATCTCGCTAAAGACGAGCTTCCGTCCGACCCAAAGAAGGCCAACGTGGTTAGGCAAAGAGCTTGCTCCTACGTCCTGGTCGAAGATAAACTCTACAGGCGAGGATTCTCCATCCCGCTGCTCAAGTGCGTCGAGGAAGAAATGGTCGCACACATCTTGCGCAAAATGCATGAAGAAATCAACGCCCAACATCTCGGTGGAAGGTCCCTTGCCCAAAAGGCCCTCCGAGCAGGATACTACTAGCCGACCATGCAGCACGACGCTAAAGAACACGTGAAGAAATGCGATAAATGCCAACGGCACGGGGACATGCACCTGGCTTCACCTAACGAGCTCAAGGCTATGTCCTCCCCGTGGCCATTTGCCTGGTGGGGCCTAGACATCCTAGGACCCTTCGTAGTAGGATCAAATCAGAACAAATACCTAATAGTGGGCGTAGACTACTTCACAAAATGGATAGAAGTGGAGGCGCTGGCCAAAATAACCACCCTCAATATACTACGCTTCTACAAACGAAGTATCCTCGCACGTTTCGGCATCCCCCAAGCGATAGTCACAGACAATGGGACACAGTTCACGGACAGGAAGTTCCAGGACTTCGTCGCCCAGCTAGGCACGAAGCAACACTTCGCATTCGTTGAACATCCCAGACAAACGGGCAAGCCGAAGCGGCGAACCGGGTCATCCTTCGAGGCCTCAAATAAAGGCTGGACGAAACGAAGAAAGCTTGGGTCGAGGAGCTGCACAGTGTGTTATGGGCATACCGCACAACTCCACACTCTACAACCGGGGAAACACCTTTCCCTCTAGCATACGGGACCGAGGCTGTAATCCCCGTCGAAGTTCACGTACCTTCCAGGCAGACAGAGTCGCCCCTAGACGAGGAGATGAATGACAAATCATTAAGAGAAGAACTCGACCTCGTCGAGGAAATCCGAACTGGGGCAGCCGTCCGTTAAGCCTCACTAAAACAAAAAATTACCATCAGGCACAACGCCAAGATGATATGACGAGAGTTCAATGTGGGAAGCCTTGTCCTAAGGAGAAACCACAAAGACTCTCGTGAGGGCAAACTAGCTGCCAACTAGGAAGGACCCTATCGTGTCCGAGCAAAAACGGAGAATGAGGCCTATTACCTAGAACATCTCAACGGGGAAGAACTTGCTCGACCATGGAACACTGAAAAGCTAAAACAATACTACAGATAAGGCTCTAATTCTCGATTCGACCCGTCGCGACGACGAACTTCAGCTACCGACCACTATGCACGCCTAGGTATAAGCGTCGCATACTAATAAAGCAGAACCCCGCTCAGTAACGAGCCGAGTATCTGCTCGACAGCGGTCCTTAATCGAGCATCGCCGTCGTCAAAGTACCACGACTGGCAGAACCCCAGCTCGCGATGGTACGTTCACGCCACAAACTCAGGACTCAAACGCGACCTGAGCTCCGCACCCCCGCCAGTATGTTCCCCGGTCGTTCGACCAGTAACCCTCACTGCCGAACACATCTACAACGAGCAATCCCCTGAAACTTCACATAAGTCAAATATTCCCTATCACGGGCAAGCATACATTCACAACGAGCATGAACACAACACTTAGCAAAACATAAAAGCAAGTAAAACCATGCAAATAACAGAACCGGCCACCAAGATCGGACACATAATTTAAAGATGATGAATGTCCACTAGGACCATAATTGTACTGGATTACATAAACTGAGGGCCATGCCCCCCCCCCCAAAAATAGGTTACAACAAATACACGGCACGCAGGCCGGACAAATTACAACAACAACAAGAAAAACCTTTACTTGTCCATCCGGTCGGTCTGCTGAGAGTTAGGCTGACGCTCCTAGGTCTCCACGGCCTAATCCTTGACACGCTCGGCAAGAAGGGCGTCGGGCATGATGATCCGACCATCTTCAACTCGCGTCAGGTAGTGAGTACCCTCGGTGGAGAATTCAAGTTCGGGGTTCACCACCCACAGTTGAGACACGGCATTCCCGAAGGATTCGTTCGCAATGAGGATGTTGTCATCCTCGGCCGCCAACATACGGGCAACCAGTTCAGACCTTGTCTTCAATTCCTTCACGTCCTCGGGTTCATCCTCACCCGGAGCATTGACCGCCCTCAACTGCTGGACCAGCTCCTCAGCCGCTGCCTTCTCCGCTGCCAGCGTAGAATTCTCCTTCTTCAGCCTGGCCACCTCCTCGACAGCCGTCTTTCGCGCATCATTAGCACTCTTCAACTCTTCCTTGAGGGACACCACGACAGCCCGAGCAGCCTTGAGTTTAGCCTCATTTGCAGAGTCGCCTTCAACATATATGGTCGTCATCTCCAAAACTCTGACCAGTGCAGAGGCATCCTGGGCCACCAACGCCCTCTTGCTCGGGCGATCCATACTTTCCAGCCGAAGAAATTCTGCCCGCGGCACGACCAAGGAGTTCCCCTCAAAAAATCTTCTATCAAGTATGCAAGGAGGGAGCTTGAACTTCCCTTTCTCTGGGGCCTGGCTGAGATCCACGGCGTCGTTAGCCCTCGGCCGCTTGGTCCGTGAAGCCAAAGGCAGGGGAGACCCACGGGGAGCAGGAGTGGAAGAAGAGGTCCCCGCAGCAGACTGAGCAGGAGTGGGAGCACGCGCGTTGGTAAATCGAGACTTTGGAGGAGCCGTGCCGGGCTTGTTCTTCGTGAGAGTATTTTTCACCATCCTCTCATGGGCCTGAGGCATCTCACCTGCACAAACAGAACACGAGCATGTTAGATACGAGAAAAGAAAATAGTTCGGGCAAATTATAATAACTAAGACTACCGAGCAGCTTTTGGGCTTCCGCAGGAGTCTTGCACTCCAGGAGGGCATTGGTATTAATAAAACGATACTCAACCCTCTGGCTACCATCCTCCTCGAAAATCGGAGACCCCTTCTTCGTACAACATTCAGCGAGCCGGAAGGAGTTAACGTACTTCACCAGCGTCTCGTACGCAACGGCATCCTGCCCATCTAACTCGTGCGACTGAAGGACATAATCGCCAGGCTTCTTGGTGAAATGGCCAAGTCCCCAGTGGAGGGGGAACTTGTACACCCTCTCCCCGATGAACTTCCCAGACTCTTCACGCAGCTCATTCCCCTCCTCGTCAACCTCGATCTCCCAGAGATAAGTGCTGTCCTGGGCAGCCTCCAATACGGGCTCGATAATGTAGTACCTCTCCTTAAACGTCTGTATCGATTCAGAGAAATACTTGAACAGCTTACGTGGCTGCTTCAACGAGACCCATATGTACTTCCTCCCCGACAGCTACCGTTGAAGGTGGAAAACTGTGAAGAACAAGGGAAGAGTAGCCCAAATCTTCAAGAAATCACAGGTCAGCTCAAACGCCCGTATGAAGGCCAATGAGTTCGGGTGCAGCTGCGTGGGGGCCAACTTCAAGTGCACAAACACTGATTGCTGAAAATCAGTGAACGGCAATCTCAATCCCAGCTCCTTGAAGGCATATTCGTACATAGTGAAGCGGTCCCCGAAATCCGTGCAGACCCGATCATCTTTGGAGGGAAAGTGCACCTTCCTCTCCCCCTCCGGTCCGACCTCCGTAAAAACATCCCCTAGATATGTGGCGAAGGTGTACCCGTGCTCGGCTAGTTCAGCCACCTCCCACTCCTCCGCGGAATCGTCGACGACATCCTCCTCCATATCTTCCATTTCCTCTTCTTCCCCGACCTCGTTGGGGGTACTTGAACTCGTCGAACTACTGCTGTCCGAGGAGCTCACCTCTTCCTCGGATGTGTCCAGGATAATTTCTCCATCTGGCCCCATCGCCATATCGATCACCTGAAAAGCAGAGAAAAAAGTGAATTTGACAATAGATCAAATCCACCCTTCCACCACTAGCCAAGTGAAAGGGCGCGCAAAGGGATGAGGACAACGTCCCCGGCCTACGCCCTAACATCAAAAGAGAAATCCAGAAACCTCCCCGCGAAGAGATGCTCGAAACAAGTCATCCCCGGGCGAGGAGCTTCCCCGCACTCATACTCAGTTTTAGTTTGAAGCTTCACCGAAAACCGCAACGCTTCACCAGAATTTGAGAGTATTCGACCGGATAATTCATCACGAACTCAGAAGATGAACAATCACGGCGGTTACACATGCATCATTGTCGCAACGACGCCGTGAACCGCCCTCCTCCCTAAAACATACTAAAAACATCCAGCGACATATCAGAAGTGGAAAATGGCACGACCACCGTCCACCACCAACAATCACCGAAAATCAGCCTATTTCATCTCCTAAACCTAAACCTAACCGCATGCAAGACTACAAACAACCGTTTAATGGGTAAAAGAGCACAGAATAAGCAAACTTACTTGATTTAGAAGATAAAAAACGGTTCCCCGGAAGTTGACGCGGTGGCCGAAATAGCAGACGACGGTAACGAGCAGGAATTCTGAAGAAGACGAAGAGAAATCAGAGCAAAAAGTTCAAAATGGAATGAGCTTTCCCCTTTTTATATAGAGGGGCACGTGCAGTGGCACGCGCTCGTAGGTCATGATGGCTATTAACTAGCCATCATTGCCTAGTAACTGCTACACTGAGCTCTAGGCACACGTGGCGCCCTGACGTTTCCAATTCTGACTAACCGTTAGTCTCCCCGAATGATGGGCAACACGACCACGGTCATGAATGCCACGGACACAGGGGTCACGGACACCACAAGACAATCCTCCTCGTCTCTAAACAACGACTTCACGCTAGCTCCCCAGAGCATCGAGCTGCCCTTAAGTCATCACTCCCATGCTCAGGAGCAACGACTTGGGGGGCTCCTGTTCTGGACTGGACCAATGGCTAGACACGACACAATCCACTTCTGCTCCCAGAACGGCCCAATTGGCTAAGTATAATCCACAAAGGGGAAAAAGTTACCTTTCTGCCCCTCCAACCGGGCAAGAACTGCATCGTTCCTCCTCGAAATCGCTGCCCATTACGCACGGCTTTTTCGTTCCCCGAACAGCTAAGGGCATGTGCCCGAAACTATGCTTATGCCTGACATAACGGCTAGTTTTGGGTACCCTGCCCGGCATAACGGCTAGATTTGGGCAGTTACCTATTCTTCGGGAAATCGGTTATTTCGCCCCGAAAATAGGACCGTTAGCCACGCGCTAGGGGGCTCTATATAAACTATCATACCCCAAATTTTGACCACCTAGATTCCCATAATTGTTCAAATCATCATCACAATATAGATGAACCATCATACCTCATTAGTCTCCCCAAAGATGGTTGAGCATCCACTACAATCAAATTTAGGGTTTCAAGCCCTCTCAGAGCTCTTAGACAAAGGATCAATCAAGGAATGACATGATCTTAAACTTTTAAACCTCTCAAACATCCACATAAATCAAGATGACTCCCACTTCAAGGATTAAGCACAAGGCTGCAGCAGTCCAAGTGGATTAAGCCTCAAGATTGCCAGTGTCACCAAATTAGGGTTTTGGTCGACCAGGGCCTCCAAATGGAAATTTCCCTCTGGGCATGATCCAATGCTTCAAAGAATAACCTAAGATGCTCCATGGAACATCATGAACCCAATCATCAAGTCAATTTAGCCTCAGGGGATGCATATATCAAAAAATCAGGAATTAGGGTTTCTTGACCTAATTCACCCCTAAGTTGACTTTTGGGACAAAACATGAGCCAAGACCTCAAGAGATGATTTGAGGGTATCTAACACACTACACTGATCCATTTGCAACAATGGATTGATCCAAGAAGCTTGATCAGCAAGTTTCAAATTCACCAGAACCACAATTAGGGTTTCGCGGGAAAAGTCAACTGTGCCTTTGACTTTTGACCCAGGCATTCTCCCAAACCTTGGGACATGATTCAATACACCCTATAACACCCATGGAACATGTCAATCAAGTTTGATTTAGGTCAAGGACTTGATTTCACAGAGGATCGCACAATTTGAAATTCATCTGACAAAAAGTCAACTATGCACAAAAGTCAACTTTGACTTTTTGAGATTTTTCACAAATATGGTTCTTTGACCCTAAAATGATGTTAATGTGTGATTGGAATCATCATTCATCAAGAAAAATCAAGAAAAGTGGGATAACTTGTAAAAGGGGTAACCATAAAAAACTTAGAAATTTTCTAAGTTATGGAACAAAGTGGCTAGGGTACCAACTTTGGAGGATCATAACTCCTAAACCACAAGGCCATTTTTCCCCATCCAAAGCTGGATTTGTAGCTCTCATGGCACTCTATAAAAGCTTCAAACACAACTTATTCCAATTCCTCATGGATTTTAAGTTATGGAATGATCAAAATCACAAAAAGTAAAAATGTCACTTTTTTCCAACCCTTAATGAAATTTTCACTAAGTCAGAATCTGCCTTCACTTTTTTTCCAAATGTAGGGGCATTTTTCACTTAGATCCAAAAAGTATCAAAACCAACTATGATCAAACAGTTGTTGTATCATATGAGGGCTTTCCAAAATGGCCAAGAACTCCATCAAATTCCACTTGAGCCATGAGATTTGACAATGGCAATATGCCTTGCTGAAAATTGCCAAAGCAAGGCAGATTTGTGCATTTTGCTCGATTTCCCCAATTTGTGCAAATGACAAACAACTCTATCCATCTGAACACCTCATGGGGAGACCAAGGAGGGACAAACACTGATCCCAAGCCTCCCAAGTCTTTGGAACCAAAAGTAGCATGCCAAACCTAGAAATGCCTAAAAGAGGGACAAAACTCCAATTTTGTTTTGGAGCATTTAATAGATGCACCAAGGTGGCATGGACTGAGCCATTTCCAACTGACTTCAATCAAGACATATCCAAGACCAAGGGAACCAGCAGCCTGTGCCCTAACCTCTAGTCAATGGCTAGAGGAGACTTGGATTCCCATTGATCAACATTGGCCAAACCTCTACAACAGTTGCCATTCACTATTGCTTGCAAAACAAACTTGCTCCACTATAAATAAAGCTCATTTGTGATCAGTTTAATTACACCAAAGCCATCAAACAGATGCTTTCCTCAAAATCTCTTCTTTCACTCCAAAATTGCCTTCCAAAGCAAATCACTATCGGGTTTTGAGTTTAAGAGTTATTCCAACCAAACCAATCACACACACATCTCATAAACATCATGTAGAAGTGATCCAAACACTCACATAACATCTGGAACACCAAAATCACAAAATCACTAGCCAATTGCTCAAGTTCTTGACAGATTTGCAGTTGGGGTACCATCTCAAGTTCCAGATCATTTCCATTCATTCCAAGCATCCAGACACATCACATAGCACCTAGGGAAGCTGTCCATATCCTTGGAACCAAGTTGTAACACCTCTAACACAAAACACGATCACCAACTGCAAGAGGTAAGCATGAGCTCTTCTAACTCTATGATTCATGCATTTTTTGTTGCACAATAATTTGGCCATATGTTCATAATCATGCATAGAGTGTTTACCCTCAATCAATTGCTTTGTTTGAATCGTGTATGGAATTTCTGAGCCATCATGCAAATTTTAGGGTTCTTGAGGTTTCTCTTTGATTTCTTATTCCATGCTTAAAATAAATGAAATTAAAGACCATAGACAAGATCGTGAGGTGAAAACGAGTAGATTGATATGTAGGTTGCATGATATCATCAAGTATTCAGTGAGATTGGATAGAAAATGCAAATCTGCAGAAACAGAGGGAGGGCGCGTGTTCTTGGCATGTTCTTGGCGCCCTTTTTCAAATATTTGAATTTTTGAATTTTGTGATTTTATTTAATTGATTCAAAAATTAATTTCTCTCTGAGTTTTAATGATTTTGAGTTGATTCTTTTTTTGATAATTCACAAAAATGTTAAAATATTTTATTTTGCCAAAAATTCCCAAAAATATTATTTATTTCATATACTTGATATTTTTGCAAAGAATTAATGTTTTATTTGTTTTTAACATTTGAAATATTTGTTCCTCCTTGATTTTCCAAATTTAATTGGTTTCCAATCATTTATGGATATAAACATGATTTTACAAACATTAATCCAAGATCACAACTTGTTTTTTACACATGTTTGATAATTTTGATCATTTTAATTAAGTTTTTATTTAATTAAAATACATTTTTGAAATTAATTTAGGGTTTTGATCTTAAATCACCCTAAACAAATTATTTTCAAACTCTTTGGGCCTCTAATAGAGTGTAAGACCCAATCCCCTTTTAACCAAAACAATTTTGGGCCTCAGATATTGTATAAGTCCCTCTGCGTTAAAAGAAAAATCTCGGCGCAATCGCCAGTTCAAAAATCAAATCATTTGGGCCTACCCTCGTGTTATAAGCCCCATTTCTTTTCTTTAAATTTATTTGGGCCTCTAATAGAGTGTAAGACCCAACCCTTTTCTTAAACCAAAATAATTTGGGCCTCAGTGTATTGTATAAGTCCCGATACCATCAAAAAGTTTGGCGCGATCGTCGCCTTTTTAACAAAACCTTAGGCCTCTCCTTAAGCTGTAAGCCCCACCACTTGTATAAAAATAATCACTTTGGGCCTCTAATAGAGTGTAAGACCCAACCCCTCTTGAGAACCAAAATATTTTGGGCCTCACACATTGTATAAGTCCCTCTGTATATTTTCAAAAGTTCAACGCGATCATCGCCTTTGTAACAAAATAACCCTGGGGCTACCCTCGTATTGTAAGACCCATTTCTTTTCTTTAAAATTCATTTGGGCCTCTTGAGAGAGTGTAAGACCCACCCCTTTGTACATAAGACCTTTCTTCGGGCCTCAGTCACTTGTATAAGTCCCTGTACAAATTCAAAACAACAGTGCAATCGCAGATAAAACCTTGGGCCTCTCCTTGAGCTATAAGCCCCAACAATCTTTTCAAAGCACTTTCTCCTTTGATTTTGAATTAAAATATATGTTGTCATCAAAACTTTCTTTAACTTCTTTGTTGAACAACTAACAAAACAGCATGGAAGCTCTACAACCGAGTAAGTGTTTATCCGTTTTCATTTACCGCTTTCATATATATATATATATATATATAACTGTATTGTGGGGCTGTTTCACTGTAAGTCTTCTTTCACAAACTTTTATATACTTGCCAAATATCCACTGTGTAATACTAGTATAGTTATTTAGAGTTTTCCCTGGCAACTACGTCTAGCACTAGATAAAGCCCTGTTGGTCACTCTTAAATACAAACAAAACTAGATCCCCCGTAGGATTCCAGATACAGTTTTTCCTCCTCTTGGGGTTCAACAATATGGAGACGTGAAAGGAAGCATTCTCGGTGAACCCTTTCTCAGACTGTCACCTGTAGAAATTTTCAAAGAAACTCTAATTCCCCAGAGATGATCTTTTCTCTGTGAATGGCATCTCTTGAGTTTCTTCCAAATTCTCGAACTTTCCTGGCTTGATCTATTCTCGGTCAATAGCATGTCTTGAACTTCTCAGGGTTTGGGGACCCACAGGTTTCTTAAAAGCACCCCGCCTCCTCTTGGGCGTTGTACAAGGACCCTTCGGCTTCTTACAAGCTCTCATGCCTTCTCTTGGGCTTAGTACAAGGACCCAGAGACCTCTACATGTATAGGAACAGAACCTAGTCATCAATTTGCTATAGTTGTCTTTCTGAGTCAAGTGTCAGACCAGTTAATGGGTTGACCTTCATCCCTTAACATACCCGCCTTCTCTTGGGCATCATACAATGGTCATTCATTATCTGAGAATCTATTTCTCAAACACCAGTAGACTTGGACAGTCTCGATACCCTTGGGATTTTCCATTTTTTTAAAGAACAGGAAATAACCATGATCCTCTGATCAATGCCAAGGCACAACCTTGCCTATAATCTTTCTCTTCATAAGAACTGATTTTCTCTTTTATCCAACACACTGGGCCTGTCACTCAACTGAAACAGTCACCAGCACTTTTAGCCTCCTCTTGGGCTTTGTACAAATGATTCTCCCCAGTGGAGCTAACCTTTTCAGACTCTCTTGTTGAGTCACCACCTTTTAGCCTCTATCTCGAGCTTCGTACGAGATATAAAACACTCTCTTGTCGAGTATAAAAGACTCTCTTGTTGAGTCAACCCCCTTTTAGCCTCCATCTCAGGCTTCATACGAGACACCAAATCACTCTCTTGTTGAGTATAAAAGACTCTCTTGTTAAGTCAACCACTTTTAGCCTCAATCTTGGGCTTCATACAAGACACATATAAATCACTCTCTTGTTGAGTATAAAGGACTCTCTTGTTGAGTCAACCTCTTTAGCCTCCGTCTTGGGCTTTATGCAGGACAGATAAAAGCACTCTCTTGTTGAGTCAGTCACTTGTTAGTACTCTCTTATTGAGACAACCCTTTTAGCCTCTATCTCGGGCGTCGTACGAGACAAATAATAAATACCTTCTTGTCAGGTCAATAGCCTTCTCTTAGGCTTTGTATAAGGAAAACCCCGGTTGAGTCAATCAACCTTTTAGCATCAAAGTCATGTCTTACTCACAACATACAAACATCAACAACTCCTCTTTAGAGATGACAAATTCTCTCTCAGCATAAACCCTTCAGCTTCACATCTTGGGCTTTGAACAAAATACAAATAAACCCTTCAGCTTCACATCTTGGGCTTTGAACAAGATACAAACCTCTTTAGCTTCACGTTTTGGGCTTTGAACAAGACACCAAAACAATCTCTTTCCTCCCATAGAATAGGAGGAACTACGATTGCTCTGATTTCCCTGTTTCAGGAATACGTAGGCATAAGATTGCAAAATCTTAGCGAGCATACTAATCAAAAACCCAAAATCCCATACCCTCATATATCAACCCCAAAAGCACCAGATCCTAACATCCTACCAAAAACCTCGCAAATGATCCAGACATTCGAATCTTAACAAAATAAACCGAAGAAAGGCCCCACATCCACAAAGCATCTGTGACCTAACAGACCGCTGTTCAAACTCAGTATACAAGCAGGGTTAATTGGAGACATCTATTTGCCTTCCTTAATCAGCTCAATAGGATAAAAAATGAATCGAACTGTAGTACCCAAGCGATCGTGACTCAGGACCACAAAAATCGCGCTACAGAAAAATGGCGCCCACCGTGGGGCCCAGTTCTCTTTCTTACAATCGTCGACGGAAAACTTTAAATTCAACGAGATGTCACAGAAATGACAACTCTGCTACGGAGTCATTGTCTGTTAGAATCATAAGACTAGAGGTCTAGGATGATTAAGACAAATATATATACTGCTTTTCCTAATTGATATCTGTGTTTATTTTTCTGCTAATGGGAATGCGTGTGATGCCGCATGTGGAAAGATTGAGTATACACCTAAGATAGGTTATAGCAATGTGGGTAATCTTGCGGGGAGTGAATCCCAGTTAAGAGTCCCCGATCGACCATCAAACTCAGTGGAGACTCCCTTTGCAGATACATTGCCTATATGACTCCGGTTGTTGAAAGTAGTGTGGTCGACTGGGTTATCTGAGAAGCTGAGGCTTTTAGTAGGCTTAAACCATTTTGTAGTGCGGAAGCTATCGGAAATAGTTGACACGCGATACTACCCTCATTTGAGATCACTCTAGGATACATCAGCTCGCTGGCGATCTACTTGCTGTTGTTATCCCAAGAGGGGTCAATGATTTTGCGGACAGGTACAAAAAATTACCAGTATAAACCTTTGGGGGGGAGGGTAGAACCTTGACTTCATGACACCGACCCTTTGACCCCATGTTTTTTCTATGTTTTTGTGTGTTGCATTCATGCATTCATTTCATTAAAAAACATTAAAAAACCAAAGAAAAATCTTCTCTTCTAGTCTCTCTTTTTCAAATTAAACTAAGACAATGATTTCAAATGTCAGAAAAAAGAGATTGCGCTAATGGATTTCGGTTGAAGGAAAACTCATAAGTACACCTTTAAGGTTCCAAAACTAAAGGATTTGAGAGGTCTGGCTAGGATGATCACCAACCACGAGGCTTTCAGAACCAAGTATGGAGGACTGCTGTCTCTATTAAGGGTCCATGTAATCGAAGGAATCCTGTCCACATTAATCCAGTTCTACGATCCGGTCTATCACTGTTTCACATTCCCGGATTATCAGCTAGCACCAACACTGGAGGAGTACTCTCACCTGACTGATTTACATATCACTGATCAAGCGCCATTTTCTGGACTAGAAGAAATTCCAAAGGATCAAACCATTGCAAGAGCAATCTATTTGGACGAGTCAGAAGTCAGGACTCACATGACCACTAAGGGTGGAATCCAGGGTTTGCCAACCCAGTTCTTGACAAAGAAAGCTCTATACTTTGCTAGTATAGGGAACGTGGCCGCTTTCGAGAGCATCTTTGTTTTGCTTACCTACGGGTTATTTTTGTTTCCCAACATCGATAACTTCGTAGATATCAACGCCATTAAGATTTTTCTGATTGGAAACCCTGTACCGACTTTGCTCGTCGATGCTTACCATTTGGTACACTTAAGGAATTTGTACAGTGGAGGAATGATCACATGTTGTGTACCCTTGCTGTACAAATGGTTAACTTCTCACTTGCCCAAGTCTGCTGCATTTTGGGATCAAAAGAATACTTTACGTTGGTCACAGAGAATTATGTCTCTTACCAACTCTGACATCAATTGGTACAATCGAATCTATGACGGGATTAGAATCATCGACCGTTGTGGAAATTTCCCAAATGTAGCCCTTATAGGAACTAAGGGGGGAATCAATCATCATCCAGTTTTAGTTCGTCGTCAATTTGGATACCCGATGAGGCATATCCCACATAATGCTCATCTGGAAGGTCTTTTCTTCAAGGAAGGAGAAAATGACAGAGCACTAAAGACGGAAATAGTGCATGCCTAGAAACACGTTCACAGGAAAGGAAGAGAGTCTCATGGAAAACTGGACTGTGTCTTGGTGGAGCCTTATCTCCACTGGGTGCAAACTAGAGCTCTCAAGCTGAGGATGCTTTACCCTCGCCAGGAAGTTCTTCCATTAAGGGACTCTGCCCTTTATTTTATGTTTGAGACAGAAAAACTTCAGGTTACTCTCAGCAAAGTTCAATAGGAGAAGTGGTCTTGGAGGAACAAGTATCATATTCTCAATGTGGAGTGCAGGAAAATACAACAACTGTTAAAAGAAAAGGATGCTCTGATCGAGATTTTAGAGCAACATGCTGTAGAGAATCAGGATGACCAAAGGAATTTGCTCGCTCCTTTCACTTGGAAAAGGAATGACAACCCGACAACGGACGAAGAACCCCGGTCAAAGAAAAGGAAAGTACCAGAACCAGCACCTGAGCTCTCCCCAGAGAGGACTCAGGACCCATAAGTTTAGATTCCCTTTCGCAGCACTATGTAAATTACTGTATTTCCATTTTCGCAATCCTTTGAATTCAATAAAACGGGGTTTCCCCACTGTTTGATGTTTGCAATCCAATTGTCTAAGTTTACTTTGAATAAACAAAAAATGTACAATTAATATAATCATTGCATATCATTCATCATTCTCGCATAACACATTCTCCTTACCTACGAATCTCACGTTTGTGTCTCAATTCTAGAGTCAATCTGTCTCATTCGTACAATACTCGGGCCAATTGTCAGAAAAAGATGGATGATCTCGAGGAAGAGAACAGAGAGTTGAGGGAAGAGATCGACACTCTGAAAGAGGATCTAAGAAAGCTTCATAACGACATGCAAGCTCTAGCAGAAGCTCAAATGCAACAACAAAGGATTGTGATTTCAGAAATCGCATCAACGCCCATAGTGGAAAAGTATGATCCTAGGTACAGAATGCCGAAAGATCGTCCCTGGGGCATGCCACTCAACTATATCCCGGAAGGATATATTCCGCCGATCACTGAAGATCCGGAAACCGCAGCAGGAGTCGCTGGGCCTGAAGGTTACAAACTTCGGGAAAGCGAAGATGCCAGGGGCATGACAGCAACTCCTGAAGGTTACAAACTTCGGAAGACACCGAGAGTCTCGGTCACAATGACTATACCACCGCCCGTGGTACACACTATCCCGGAAGGACAGATTCGACAGGTACCCGCTGGTGGAAATGAAAGTATGTTCGACAGAATGAATGAGTTCCAGGAACAATTCCTGGAGATGCAGAAAGAACTGCAAGCCCTTTGCGGTCAGGATTTATTTAGAAAGGACGCCGCAGACCTTTGTTTGGTCCCCAATGTGAAAGTTCCGCACAAATTCCAGGTGCCCGATTTTGAGAAGTACAAGGGTAAATCTTGCCCTCAGAGCCATTTGGTGATGTACGCTCGGCGAATGTCAGCTCAGACAAAGAACCAAGAGCTGCTGATTCACAATTTTTAGTATAGTTTAACCGGTGCCGCACTCAAATGGTACATGGGTTTAAATCGCACTAAGATCGCCAATTTCAGAGATCTTGGCGCCGCCTTCGTTCAACAATATAAGTATAATTTGGACATGGCACCGGACAGAGATCAACTCAGATCGATGTCACAAAAGGACAAGGAAACCTTTAAGGAGTACGCACAAAGATGGCGTAAAATTGCCGCTCAGATTTGTCGACCTCTTGAGGAAAAAGAGATGACAAAGATCTTCTTGAAAACCTTGAGCTCATTTTACTACGACAGAATGATTTCCAGTGCGCCAAGTGACTTCACTGAGATGGTGGGCATGGGAGTTCGTCTTGAGGAAGCCGTCCGAGAAGGACGTTTAGTAAAAGACGCTGGATCATCAAGTAATACAAAACGATACGGTAGTGCTCTCCCTAAGAAAAAAGAGCAGGATATTGGGAATATCTCTCTCGGAAAGCAAAGGCGACGATATCAACCAGTAGCAGTTGTAACTCTTGCTATTAACCCCGCGCCTGTTCCTACATATCAACCTCAGGTTGCACAGAGCCAACCGATTCAACAACAGTTTCAACAAAGGGCACAACAGCCTCTTCAGCATGCTCGTCCTCCGTACAACAACAACCGTGCAACACGACCACCAGGGTTTGACCCTATACCGGTGTTGTGTATAGAACTGTTCCCATTACTACTGGTCAAGGGGCATGTCCAAACCAGGGCTCCTCTTACCATACCAAAAAATCCGCCTTTTTGGTTCAAAGCAGATCATACTTGCCCTTACCATCAAGGAGAACCAGGGCATAACATAGAAAATTGTCTCAGTTTCAAATCCGACGTGCAAAAGCTTGTTAGGAGCGGGGTCTTATCTTTCAAAGATACGAATTCTAATGTTCTCACAAACCCGCTGCCTCAACACAAGAAAGCTGCAGTAAATTTGATAGAGAGAGAATCTAACAACAGCTATCAAATTCATGATGTACTCTTATTGAGGGCCAACTTGATCAAGATGCATTGTAGACAGAGCGGATACGACCATGTGCCACCTCATAATTATCACCAGTGTGATATCTGCTCTAAAAACAATCAGGGATGTTATGTGGTGCAAGCAGCTCTACAGGAACAGTTGGATCTCGGATGGATCCAGGAGCATCGAGTTCGTGGAGTTAACATGACTTATACGAGTTCCAACATCATTCAAAACCATGACATCCGTGCAATGAATGTCAACTTAGTGGCAATGCACTCAAGGCAAAGCCAGTATCATAATCTGCTGCAGCACGATTACAATTCCTGTCTGATTTGCTCGGTAAACAAACAGGGATGCTCTTTTGTACAAGAGGCCCTCCAGCATCAGATGGATCTTGGATGGATCCGGGACTACCATGATAGAAATACTTATCAGATTAACATGGTTCAAATATTTGATATTAGTTTGATGAATACCAGCTTGGTGGAGTTACACGCCAAGCAGGTCCAACTCGGTTTTCTCACTTCACATGATTATCTGAGCTGTAAAGTATGTCGCGAGAGTAACCAAGGGTGCACTCTCGTTCAAAGAACTTTGCAACACTTGTTAAACAACTAGTGGCTTCCGATCTATATGGATGAAGACACGCAACAAATCAGTGTGCTTAATGGGAACCCTACTCGGCATCAAAGTCAGGATGTCCGGTCTACAGAAACAGATCTAGTGAGGTTACACTGCATTCAAAGCGGACGTGGCCATGTGCCACCACACAACTACGAACACTGTAGAGTCTGCTCGGAAAATAATCAAGGATGTTACCTCGTGCGAGCAGCTCTTCAAAGTCAGTTAGACCGCTAAGAGATTCAACAATACTCAATTTTGGGGTCTATCAACTAGACGCCAGACTATTTCGCTGATCAGATTAAGGATGTTATTGTGATCTCTGATCAGGAAATGACCAAGGATGTTTGTACCATCATCCCTCTACTTGACGAGTCAAAGGCTCCTAGCCAGGAACTGATTGAAGTTACTTACAACAGTCAGAAAAATCAGAAGGCTCCTGTAGTTATCTATCTACCAGGACCGTTACCATATGAATCAACTAAGGCTATCCCTTACAAATACGGTGCAACAGCAGTTGAGAATGGAAAGGAAATTCCATTACCCTCCATCGTGAATATTGCAGATATCAGTCGAGTAACACGGAGCGGTCGAATCTTCAACAGAGGAGTTGGGGAACCTACCAAAGAAAAGGAACCTCAAACAGAAGTTCCCAATCCACAAGTCGGTCAATCCTGTGATCCCGACCTTTCAAAGAAAGATGATGAGATACTGAAGCTCATCCAAAGGAGTGAATATAACATTGTTGATCAGCTGTTACAAACTCCTTCAAAGATCTCTGTGTTATCTCTTTTACTTAGTTTTGAAGCCCACAGAGAGGCTCTACAGAAAGTCTTAGAGCAGGCCTTTGTGGAACAGGATGTGTCAATACGACAGTTCGATAGCATCGTCTCTAACATCACTTCCTGCAACAACTTGGGGTTTAGTGATGAAGAATTGCCAGAAGAAGGCAAAAGCCACAACATGGCGCTCAATATCACAGTCAACTGCCAGGACGATACCTTAGCCAGCGTACTGGTAGATACCGGACTGGCTCTCAATGTTATGTTGAAGTCCACTCTAATGCAACTATCATTCAAAGGACCTCCGATGAGAGGCAATGAGGTCGTCGTCAAAGCATTTGACGGATCCAGGAAAACAGTTATCGGCGAAGTCAACCTTCCCATAACTATCAGTCCTCACACTTTCCTAGTCACTTTCCAGGTTATGGACATCCGGGCAATATACAATTGCTTATTAGGAAGACCTTGGATACACCAGGCTGGGGCAGTTACTTCGACACTTCACCAAAAGCTGAAGTTTGTCAAAAACCACCAACTCGTCACGGTCTGTGGAGAACAAGCTTTGATCGTGAGTAACCTTTCATTATCCACTTGTGTAGAACCCGAGGAGGTTGTTGGAACTCAGTTCCAGGCACTCTCGGTGAGCAATGAGAATCGATCAGTGGAAGGAACATCGATTTTCTCATACAAAGATGCTCTCGAAGTGATCAAAGGTAACAACACAAAGGGATGGGGATAGCTTGTCATTCCTACTAATAACAAAACAAAGAAGGGTCTTGGTTTCTCTGAGACCTGTACCCCGACAGCTGCTAATGGTGAAAGTCTTCATCCCATTCAGAACTTCTTCCATGGTGGAGGTTTCCTTCACCCAGTAACCCAAGAAGTACATACCATCAACGAGGGAGATTCCTCCGATACAGATGAAGAATGGAAGTCCTATCTTAACGAGGACGGTTATATGTCTCAGGAAGAGGTGCCTACACCATTTTGCTATCCCGCACAAAGTCCGAGATTTATACCAAGGTCAGACGTCGAAATGATATACGGAGATTGCGATCCAGAAGGATGTCGTGCTCCGCCAATTTCATTGGAGGAGGACACTCCAATGAAGTACAACTTTTACCACGACTACTATGGCCCGATGGATGGTCTGCCTATTTGGCAGCCGTACCCAGGGGACTTGGGGCAAGAAAATCAGCCGAACAATGAAAATCAGCTGAGCATCATTGAAAAAAATACCTGCGTCCCCGCCATGTCATGGGATCAACACTCAGGTCATTCTGAAAATATCCAGCGCGACAATGAATTTGCAAAATTTGCAGGACTAGAGTTTATCAACTATGCCTTTCTCGAGGTCAACGTCATCGAGAGAGAGATGACTCCTCCAGTTCCAAAGAGGTGTGGGACACCTTGGGACAACCAAGTGGAAAATACGACTTCATGGTCAAGTACACTGCTCCCGAAAGCTCTCGCATCAGGCTCGAAGACATTCAGCCAACTGGATGGGGAGATTTGCCTGAGAGCACAAATACTCTGCAAAATACAACTGAGGAATCCTCCTACGACAACTCTGCTTGGGAGACAGATTCCAATGATCCTGCTCCACCAGAAATCAGCGTTATTTCTGAAGACAAATCAAGGAAGGTAACAGAATTTGTGATTCACTGAGGAATTCTCCGCCAATGGATTGTCGTCGATGTTCCGAAGATTGTTCATAAGTCAAAGTAATCGCCGTCTTTACTTTAACCTTTCACCCTGCCCAAGTGAAACGGATGTTTTGATAGGGCTCACTTTCTGTAAATATCCCTCATCGCTTCGCCCAAAGTGACAGAGTTTTGTTTTATAGGGCTGTAGTTTCAAGAATCGACAAAATAATAAATAAATAAACGTCGTTCTGTAATTTCCGCATTAATTGCTGTTTTCTCTTTTTGTTTTTTTCAGAAAATGGTAATCCTAAAAAACAATACAAATAATAAAAACAAGCAGTAAAAAAAATACACTCGCACACTCTTGCATTCTCTCTATCTCTTCTAAACACAAATCATCATGTCATGCAGATTGCTTGTTTTAAACCTCATTGAAACGTACGATCAGATGCCTTCTCCCAACTTTGAATTCCCGGTATTTGAGGCTGAAGAAGAAGATGACGAAGAAAATCCAGAAGAGATCTCCCGATTACTCAGACAAGAGGAAAGGTCCATTAAACCTCACAAAGAGTCGTTGGAAACGGTCAACTTAGGTTCCGAGGAAGAAAGAAAAGAAGTCAAGATTGGGGCACTACTCAGTCCAACTGTCAAAGAAAGTTTGACAAAGCTTCTTAAAGAGTTTCTCGATTTATTCGCTTGGTCCTATCAGGATATGCCAGGGTTGGATACCAGCATCGTGGAACATCATTTACCGTTAAGATCCGAATATCCGCCAGTAAAACAGAGGTTGAGACGGACTCACCCGGGCATGGCCATTAAAATCAAAGAGGAAGTACAGAAACAGATTGACGCGGGTTTCCTCGCCACATCGGAATATCCTCAATGGTAAGCCAACATCGTATCAATTCTAAAAAAGGACGAAAAGGTCAGAATGTGTGTAGATTATAGGGATCTAAACAAGGATAGTCCAAAGGACGACTTTCCATTACCACACATTGACATCCTGGTTGACAGTACAGCAAAGTTCAAAGTCTTCTTCTTCATGGATGGATTCTCGGGCTATAATCAAATCAAAATGGTGCCGAAAGACATGGAGAAAACCTCCTTCATAACCCCTCAGGGTACCCACATTCCTTTCACTGCCCGACTCACATTCAAGTGTACAAACCACGAGGCCGAATACGAAGCTTATATCATGGGTCTCGAAGAAGCGATCGATTTGAGGATCAAGAACTTGGATGTATATGGCGACTCAGCCCTAGTTATCAATCAGATCAAAGGAGATTGGAACACATACCAATCAGGATTGATTCCTTACAAAGATTACGCGAGAAGATTGTTACCCTTCTTCAACAGAATCGAGTTTCATCATATCCCTCGTGAAGAGAATCACATGGCTGATGTATTAACCACTCTCTTCCATGATTAGTGTAGGTCAATGGAACGACTTACCTAAGATTGACATAATGCGCCTTGAACGGCCCGCTTACATCTTCACGATTGAAGCAGTCATAGACGACAAACCTTGGTATCACGATATCAAATGCTTCCTTCAGAAACAAGAGTACCCCCTGGGGCATCTAGAAAAGATAGAAAAACCCTCAGAAGATTGGCTGGAAACTTCTTCCTGAGTGGTGATATCCTCTATAAGAGAAACTTTGACATGGTCTTGCTCCGATGTGTAGACAGACCATAAGCAAACATGCTGATAAAAGAGATTCACGAAGGATCCTTTGGCACTCATGCCAACGGACACACAATGGCGAGAAAAATTCTAAGGGCAGGGTACTATCGGTTAACCATGGAATCCGACTGCTACAAGTACATGAGGAAGTTTCACAAGTGTCAGATATACTCAGACAAAATCCATGTACCGCCAACACAACTCAAAGTTCTCTCTTCTCCATGGTCGTTTTCTATATGGGGAATCGACATGATTGGCATGATTGAGCCTAAGGCTTCGAATGGACATCGGTTCATTCTGGTGGCCATTGATTACTTCACCAAGTGGGTCGAAGCAGCGTCATTCGCCAATGTAACCCGATAAGTGGTGGTCCAATTCATCAAAAACAATATCATCTGCCGTTATGGTGTTCCGAGCTAGATCATTACTAACAATAGATCCAAATTGAACAACAAGATGATGAAAGAGTTGTGCGTTGAGTTTAAGATCAAACACCATAACTCATCTCCCTACCGACCTAAGATGAACGGAATGGTAGAAGCGGCTAACAAGAACATCAAGAAGATCGTTCAAAAGATGGTTGTAACCTACAAAGACTGGCATGAGATGCTACCCTTTGCTCTTCACGGTTATCGCACATATGTCCGCACTTCAACAGGGGCAACCCCTTTCTCTCTAGTATATGGCATGGAGGTAGTGCTTCCCATAGAAGTAGAGATCCCATCAATCTGGGTATTGATGGAAGCTAAGCTAACAGAGGCTGAATGGTGTCAAAGTCGACACGACGAACTCAATCTGATCAAAGCCTTGAGACTCGCGACCATGGATGGAGAGGAATTTTCCTACCCCACAAATGTTGACGTAGTCAAGAAATACTTTGCCTAAACTAAAAAAAAAACTAAAAAAAAACGTCTCGGTGGATTGAAAACCCGAAAGGGCGGTCCAGGCAAAAATTAGAGACATGATCCAAAATCATCCTGATGGATTGGAAACCTCAAAGTACAATCTAGGCAAAAGTTAGGGATAATGGCAAGTAACTATGTTCAACAAAGGGGCAAATCCCTCAGCAGCAGTTACACCATCCATCAGGAAAACTCCAGTCAGGGTCATCTTCGTCAGAAGCTCTGGATGTCCCGAATTCAAAGTTGGTAGAAGGATAGTGGTCGTTATGTTTCAATGTAGCCCTTTTCCCATAAATTACCATTTTCTAACTTTGTAAATACTCTATGGAATCACGCATTTGGCTGATCTCCCCCCTAACAATAAAATTTGAGCCCTTGTGCTTTTTGTTTGCAATTCGCATTTGTTTTAGCTTTACAGAACGACATTTTAACATGATTAACGATTCTTGAAATAAAACAAAAATGAATTTACTTGTCAAAACTTTTTCTGCTTTTAAATAAAGATGGCAATTTCTTTTGACTGTTGAAGATCGAAAGAACTTCGATCATTTCTCCAGAAGCAATCGAGCTTCAAAGTGCAGAATCAAAGTACTCCTTCTTAACCAGTGCACCTGAATGAAAGATCAACTATGTCAGAGACCATGTTTTGTCTGACACTCCCAGACAGAGTTCTTACCTCCTAAGCCCGACCAACGGTTAACTCCTAACAGGGACTATCTCTCCTAAGCAAGGCAGAATTGCTACTTTTGGACCAGTGATACCTTTCATCCCCCACAGTGGCCGAGTATCCCGTCGTGGTCATCCATTAGTCTGTATGTCGCGTCAGTTTTGTCAGCATATACATACATACATACATCATGCATTATTGATTTACATTCATATTCATATTGCATCACTCTCACTCTAGTCGGTCTTATCCCCTGGTGATAAACGTCTGCTCAATCGAGTTGTCAGTTCTTTCCTCATCAGGAAGTGAACCATCTAAGCAATCTCTCTCTAGTTTATGTCTGGATTGAAGCCGACCCTTGACAACTTTGATAACTTAAACCTCTGAACAGGCAAGAAAATATTCAATAAACGCCACTCTTCGCCATTGAAGATGATGTCTTCGCTTTCCCGGATTAAGGAAAATCCCCAGAGAAAGCCTTGCAACTAAAGACGCTCAGCAGTACATTGGTTCTTCTCTCTAGAAAGTCAATGTTAACGAGGTCATAGGCACCTCAAAATTAGATCACATCATATGGCATTTCTCCGAGAAGATCCCGAGAAAAGTATGATGTAACGCCCCCAAGTGACAGCTGTCTCTCAAGAGACTTGCTTTCCCCAATAGAGTCGACAAATGGCGTCTCCAACGGAGAAGTTTGAACACCTCTACAACTCAGACAGACGGGTTCCCCATCAAGTCTGACATCAGATCTTTTTCCATTAAATAGCATCTCCCCAGGAAAATTTGGCGAGAAGTTTGAGGAAAATCACTACAAATAGCGTCCCTTGTCAAGAAAGTTTATTGACAAAAAAAACTGAGACCAGTTCCTTGGTAGGAAACCAGGATCGAGGGGAAGTTTATTTCAGAAATTGAGACCAGTTCCTTGGTAGGAAACCAGGATCGAGATGAAGTTTATTACAGAAACTTAGACCAGTTCCTTGGTAGGAAACCAGGATCGAGGGGAAGTTTATATCAGAAACTTAGACCAGTTCCTTGGTAGGAAACCAGGATCGAGGGGAAGTTTTACCTTTTCTAAGCATCATCTCTTAGCAAAATAAGATGAATGCGTAAACCACCATTCATAACCACCATCAAAATTTCGGGTATTCCGATATTTAATCCTCTTGCACCCCGAATGCCCGAATACCTTCGCCATTCACACCTTCGGGTCCAAGAAGATTAAATAGGGCCATCTGTCATACCCCAAATTTTGACCACCTAGATTCCCATCATTGTGCAAATCATCATCACAATATGTATGAACCATCATACCTCATTAGTCTCCCCAAAGATGGGTGAGCATCCACTACAATCAAATTTAGGGTTTCAAGCCCTCTCAGAGCTCTTAGATAAAGGATCAATCAAGGAATGACATGATCTTCAACTTGTCTAAACCTCTCAAATGTCCACAATGGATCAATAGGACTCCCACTTCAAGGATTAAGCACAAGGCTACAGTAGTCCAAGTGGGATAAGCCTCAAGATCGCCAGTGTCACCAAATTAGGGTTTTGGTCGACCAGGGCCTCCAAATGGAAATTTCCCTCTGGGCATGATCCAATGCTTCAAAGAATAACCTAAGATGCTCCATGGAACATCATGAACCCAATCATCAAGTCAATTTAGCCTCAGGGGATGCATATATCAAAAAATCAGGAATTAGGGTTTCTTGACCTAATTCACCCCTAAGTTGACTTTTGGGACCAAACATGAGCCAAGACCTCAAGAGATGATTTGAGGGTCTCTAACACACTATATTGATCCATTTGCAACAATGGATTGATCCAAGAAGCTTGATCAACAAGTTTCAAATTCACCAGAACCACAATTAGGGTTTCGTGGGAAAAGTCAACTGTGCCTTTGACTTTTGACCCAGGCATGCTCCCAAACCTTGGGACATGATTCAATACACCCTATAACACCCATGGAACATGTCCATCAAGTTTGACTTAGGTCAAGGACTTGATTTCACAGAGGATCGCACAGTTTGAAATTCATCTGACAAAAAGTCAACTGTGCACAAAAGTCAACTTTGACGTTTTGAGATTTTTCACAAATATGGTTCTTTGACCCTAAAATGATGTTAATGTGTGATTGGAATCATCATTCATCAAGAAAAATCAAGAAAAGTGGGATAACTTGTAAAAGGGTAACCATAAAAAACTTAGAAATTTTCTAAGTTATGGAACAAAGTGGCTAGGGTACCAACTTTGGAGGATCATAACTCCTAAACCACAAGGCCATTTTTCCCCATCCAAAGCTGAATTTGTAGCTCTCATGGCACTCTACAAAAGCTTCAGACACAACTCATTCCAATTCCTCATGGATTTTAAGTTATGGAATGATCAAAATCACAAAAAGTGAAAATGTCACTTTTTTCCAACACTTAGTGAAATTTTCACTAAGTCAGAATCTGCCTTCACTTTTTTCCAAATGTAGGGGCATTTTTCACTTGGATCCAAAAACTATCAAAAACAACTATGACCAAACAGTTGTTGTATCATATGAGGGCTTTCCAAAATGGCCAAGAACTCCATCAAATTCCACTTGAGCCATGAGATATGACAATGGCAATATGCCTTGCTGAAAACTGCCAAAGCAAGGCAGATTTGTGCATTTTGCTCGATTTGCCCAATTTGTGCAAATGACAAACAACTATATCCGTCTGAACACCTCAGGGGGAGACCAAGGAGGGACAAACACTGATCCTAAGCCTTCCAAGTCTTTGGAACCAAAAGTAGCATGTCAAACCTAGAAATGCCTAAAAGAGGGACAAGACTACAATTTTTTTTGGAGCATTCAATGGATGCACCAAGGTGGCATGGACTGAGCCATTTCCAGCTAAATTCATTCAAGACATATCCAAGACCAAGGGAACCAGCAGCCTGTGCCCTAACCTCTAGTCAATGGCTAGAGGAGACTTGGATTCCCATTGATCAACATTGGCCAAACCTCTGCAGCAGTTGCCATTCACTATTGCTTGCAAAACAAACTTGCTCCACTATAAATAGAGCTCATTTATGATCAGTTTGATTACACCAAAGCCATCAAACAGATGCTTTCCTCAAAATCTCTTCTTTCACTCCAAAATTGCCTTCCAAAGCAAGTCACTATCGGGTTTTGAGTTTGAGAGCTATTCCAACCAAACCAATCACACACACACCTCATAAACATCATGTAGAAGTGATCAAAACACTCACATAATATCTGGAACACCAAAATCACAAAATCACTAGCCAATTGCTCAAGTTCTTGACAGATTTGCAGTTGGGGTACGATCTCAAGTTCCATATCATTTCCATTCATTCCAAGCATCCAGACACATCACATAGCACCTAGGGAAGTTGTCCACATCCTTGGAACCAAGCTGTAACACCTCTAACACAAAACACGATCACCAGCTGCAAGAGGTAAGCATGAGCTCTTCTAACTCTATGAACCATGCATTTTTTGTTGCACAATAATTTGGCCATATGTTCATAATCATGCATAGAGTGTTTACCCTTAATCAATTGCTTTGTTTGAATCGTGTATGGAATTTCTGAGCCATCATGCAAATTTTAGGGTTCTTGAGGTTTCTCTTTGATTTCTTATTCCATGCTTAAAATAAATGAAATTAAAGACCATGGACATGATCGTGAGGTGAAAACGAGTAGATTGATATGTAGATTGCATGATATCATTAAGTATTCAGTGAGATTGGATAGAAAACACAAATCTGCAGAAACAGAGGGAGGGCGCGTGTTCTTGGCATGTTCTTGGCGCCCTTTTTCAAATATTTAAATATTTGAATTTTGTGATTTTATTTAATTGATTCAAAAATTAATTTCTCTCTGATTTTAATGATTTTGAGTTGATTCTTTTTTTGATAATTCACAAAAATGTTAAAATATTTTATTTTACCAAAAATTCCCAAAAATATTTTTTATTTCATATACTTGATATTTTTGCAAAGAATTAATGTTTTATTTGTTTTAACATTTAAAATATTTGTTCCTCCTTGATTTTCCAAATTTAATTGGTTTCCAATCATTTTGTGGATATAAACATAATTTTTCAAACATGAATCCATGATCATAACTTGTTTTTTACACATGTTTGATAATTTTGATCATTTTAATTAAGTTTTTATTTAATTAAAATACATTTTTGAAATTAATTTAGGGTTTTGATCTTAAACTACCCTAAACAAATTATTTTCAAACTTTTTGGGCCTCTAATAGAGTGTAAGACCCAATCCCCTTTTAACCAAAACAATTTTGGGCCTCAGATATTGCATAAGTCCCTCTGCGTTAAAAGAAAAATCTCGGCGCAAACGCCAGTTCAAAAATAAATCATCTGGGCCTACCCTCGTGTTATAAGCCCCATTTCTTTTCTTTAAATTTCTTTGGGCCTCTAATATAGTGTAAGACCCAACCTTTTTTTTAACCAAAATAATTTGGGCCTCAGTGTATTGTATAAGTCCCGATGACATCAAAAAGTTCAGTGCTATCGTCGCCTTTTTAACAAAAACCCTGGGCCTCTCCTTGAGCTGTAAGCCCCACCACTTGTATAAAAATAATCACTTTGGGCCTCTAATAGAGTGTAAGACCCAACCCCTCTTGAGAACCAAAATATTTTGGGCCTCACACATTGTATAAGTCCCTCTGTATGTTTTCAAAAGTTCGGCGCGATCATCGCCTTTGTAGCAAAACAACCCTGGGCCTACCCTCGTATTGTAAGACCCACTTCTTTTCTTTAAAATTCATTTGGGCCTCTTGAGAGAGTTTAAGACCCACCCCTTTGTACATAAGACCTTTCTTCGGGCCTCAGTCACTTGTATAAGTCCCTGTACAAATTCAAAACAACAGTGCAATCACAGATAAAACCTTGGGCCTCTCCTTGAGCTATAAGCCCCAACAATCTTTCCAAAGCACTTTCTCCTTTAATTTTGAATTAAAATATATGTTGTCATCAAAACTTTCTTTAATTTCTTTGTTGAACAACTAACAAAACAACATGGAAGCTCTACAACCGAGTAAGTGTTTATCCGCTTTCATTTACCGCTTACATATATATAACTGTATTGTGGGGCTTTTTCACTGTAAGTCTTCTTTCACAAACTTTTATATACTTGCCAAATGTCCACTGTGTAATACTAGTATAGTTATTTAGAGTTTTCCCCGGCAACTACGTCTAGCACTAGATAAAGCCCTGTTGGTCACTCTTAAATACAAACAAAACTAGATCCCCCTTAGGATTCCAGATACAGTCTTCCCTCCTCTTGGGCTTAAACAATATGGAGACGTGAAAGGCAGCATTCTCGGTGAACCCTTTCTCAGACTGTCACCTGTAGAAATTGTCAAAGAAACTCTAATTCCCCATAGATGATCTTTTTTCCGTGAATGGCATCTCTTGAGTTTCTTTCAAATTCTCGAACTTTCCTGGCTTGATCTATTCTCGGTGAATAGCATATCTTGAACTTCTTGGGGTCTGGGGACCCACAGGCTTCTTAAAAGCACCCCATCTCCTCTTGGGCATTGTACAAGGACCCTTCGGCTTCTTACAAGCTCTCATGCCTTCTCTTGGGCTTAGTACAAGGACCCAGAGACCTCTACAGGTATAGGAACATAACCCAGTCATCAATTTGCTAGAGTTGTCTTTCTGAGTCAAATGTCAGACCAGTTAATGGGTTGACCTTCATCCCTTAACATACCCGCCTTTACTTGGGCATCATACAATGATCATTCATTATCTGAGAATCTATTTCTCAAACACCAGTAGACTTGGACAGTCTCGATACCCTTGGGATTTCCCATTTCCTTAAAGAACAGGAAATAACCCTGGTCCTCTGATCAATGTCAAGGCACAACCTTGCCTATAATCTTTCTCTTCATAAGAACTGATTTTCTCTTTTATCCAACACACTGGGCCTGTCACTCAACTGAAACAGTCACCAGCACTTTTAGCCTCCTCTTGGGCTTTGTACAAATGATTCTCCCCAGTGGAGCTAACCTTTTCAGACTCTCTTATTGAGTCACCACCTTTTAGCCTCTATCTCGGGCTTCGTACGAGATATAAAACACTCTCTTGTTGAGTATAAAAGACTCTCTTGTTGAGTCAACCCCCTTTTAGCCTCCGTCTCGGGCTTCATACGAGACATCAAATCACTCTCTTGTTGAGTATAAAAGACTCTCTTGTTGAGTTAACCACTTTTAGCCTCCATCTTAGGCTTCATACAAGACACATATAAATCACTCTCTTGTTGAGTATAAAGGACTCTCTTGTTGAGTCAACCTCTTTAGCCTCCGTCTTGGGCTTTATGCAGGACAGATAAAAGCACTCTCTTGTTGAGTCAGTCACTTGTTAGTACTCTCTTGTTGAGACAACCCTTTTAGCCTCTATCTCGGGCGTCGTACGAGACAAATAATAAATATCCTCTTGTCGGGTCAATAGCCTCCTTTTAGGCTTTGTATAAGGAAAACCCCGGTTGAGTCAATCAACCTTCTAGCATCAAAGTCATGCCTTGCTCACAACATACAAACATCAACAACTCCTCTTTAGAGATGACAAATTCTCTCTCAGCATAAACCCTTCAGCTTCACATCTTGGGATTTGAACAAGATACAAATAAACCCTTCAGCTTCACATCTTGGGATTTGAACAAGATACAAACCTCTTTAGCTTCACGTTTTGGGCTTTGAACAAGACACCAAAATAATCTCTTTCCTCCCATAGAATAGGAGGAACTACGATCGCTCTGATTTCCCTGTTTCGGGAATACGTAGGCATAAGATTGAAAAATCTTAGCGAGCATACTAATCAAAACCCCAAAATCCCATACCCCCATATATCAACCCCAAAAGCACCAGATCCTAACATCCTACCAAAAACCTCGCAAATGATCCAGACATTCGAATCTTAAAAAAATAAACTGAAGAAATGCCCCACATCCACAAAGCATCTGTGACCTAACAGACCGCTGTTCAAACTTAGTATGCAAGTAGGGTTAATTGGAGACATCTATTTCCCTTTCTTAATCAGCTCAATAGGATAAAAAATGAATCGAACTGTAGTACCCAAGCGATCGTGACTCAGGACCACAAAAATCGCGCTACATAAACCCTCACACTTGAGAGGGTCTGGTATCAAATATTCACCCTACGAACTAATACTTTGTACTTGCCCCTTTTCTCTGACCCTTTCTTACTTGAGAGTCGGAGTGCCTTACAGGTACACCCCCTCCTCCTCTCCATACGCCCAGCATCTCAGACGTACTTGGTGGCCCACCTTAACAGGATCTGATCCAGCCTTCAAGATCAATTTCATTATTCAAAACTAAAATTTTTGTTAATATCAAATCAAGTTTGACTAAGTACTTCAACGTTTAATCATGAGTTTGTTTTGGTGATAGCAAAGAAAGGATTCAAAATCTTCCAAGATTCATTGTTGATAAGAATAAGTGATTTTTGGTATTAACCCAAATGTCTAGTTACAGGTGTTTGCTAACAAAGAAGTTCAATAAATGTCACTTGTTCCAACTATAATTGTTTGGTTTGATACAACCTAAGTTGTGTTATATCTCAGGATGTCGTTACTACATGCATCCCAGAAGCATCATGAAACAAATTTTCCTGAATTCAATGAATGATTCTCACATGAACTTGGAAATTCCATAGACAAGGGCTGCCATGCTAATTTATACCCTTTGCCCAATATCTCATCAATAGACTTAGGGAAGAGTTCCTTTCATTTACAAAGAAATTACAGGGAAATTTATAGATCCTAATGGAAGAGTTGCCCATTGAAACTACACCTAAGGATGCTCCAAAACTGGGTCTCTGTAGCTGCTGGCGACAAAAACCAAAGAGCCATGTACACTATAGTATCCAACCATCAGTGGAAGAGAATCCTGTTATTTTTTTCCTCGTGCATGAAGAAGAGGGAGGCTTATTGAAGACCATGAGTGGGAACTTCATCACTTCAATGTCAAAACCATGTCCAAACCATCTTCAATGTCAGTAACAATGAATCATTCGCCCTTGAGCCTTGTACCACAATATGAGCTGTAATACGTGCAAGCACCAAAACTTCATCAACCAAAGTTCCTTAGACTTTAAGACTTGTTCAAGTAATGGAGCTTCTAATTCAACCACACTTCCTGCTTCAAGTCACTCACCAAGCTTCTTAGCCATAGTTCATGCTTCCAAGCCACCTACACAAACCACAATCATTTCAAATTCATAAACGCTCCAAATTCCTCTCCAAATTTCTTTTCATACAAAAGAACAATTCAAATTATCAACCAAATAGTCCCAAATTCACACATTTTATTCATAAACCAAATTCATTTTGTTTCAAACATAAACCAAAACCATGAACGACACTTCCACTATTTTCATCCAAGTTCCAAACATTTTCAAGTCATCAATTCATCTAAATCATGTCACATTCACCAACCATCTCATGTTATTCAATTTCATTCAAAAGGATCACATATTCATACCACATAGAGTCATGTTTTCAAAGTAACACAAGACAAAACATTTTCACAGAGATTCTCAGTCAAACATAAATAGCTCCTAACACACAAAAAAAACATTAAAGAAGAACAACCATACTAACCTTCATTGGCAGCATACAAGTAAGTCTCAAGCCTAGTAGCAATTTGTGATTCATAGTGTTCATGTCAAGCTTCCTCATCAAATTTCCTTCAAGCCACCAATGCCATGTTAGTTGTGATTCCTCTTGTCTCCCTCACTCCAAACATGTTGTATGCATGAAAGAAAAGAAGTGAACTTAATAAGTTACAAAAGCCCATGGAAGACAAGGAAATTTTAATCAGTGCAATTCAAGAAATTCCAAACAATTCATGAAACAAGGTATGGCAGTAATGACAACACTCAAGAGTGCAGAATATTGCAATGCATTGTCACCTATAGCAGCAATGGGAAGTTTCGAATGAAAAAGAAAAAAGCATGGAAATGATACCATCAAGTTTATGACAGCAGTAGTTCTCAATTGATTTAAGCAATAGAGTTGGTGCCTTTACCTTCATACTCTCCCATTTCCATTACCTGCAAACAATGAACTTGGTTCAGTACCATTTTCAAAACAATTCAAGTATTTGGTTTTCCAAGTGATTCATTCCCATACAAACAAGTTCATGTTATTCAAGCCAAGCAATTCACATCACACTCACATTCAATTCACTCCAAATAATGTCATCAAAGTCAGTTCTAAAAATACCAATTCAGGGGTTCAAATGTCATTGCTTTTAGTACAAGTCATAAGGGCATATTTCACAAGGCTTAAACAACAACCACTTGCAACATAAAGGCATTCAAGGAAATGTGTTATTACATCAAGTTTTGTTCCATAAACAGTTAAGTAATGAAATTTCAAATAAGACATGTGGGACCTAGCTATGTGGCAATATCAGACAAATCTCTAAGGGGACATTTTTTGAGGTTCGTACACTACACATTCCACCAATTTCAGAGTGGTGTTTGTACCTCTGTACCCTATTCTTCATCAGCAAGTTTTCAAAGAAACCATAATTCTATCAGTATAAAGAGGGAGCACTATTCATTGTCTGGACTACTGAGAAAACCCTAGCGCAGCTATCATCTCTAATTCACTATTTCACCACCCCTTTACTCAGAAAAGATCCTTTCACTACGAGTTTTAGAGTTTCTCATTGAAACTCTATAAAAATTTGAGCTAAACCAGTTCACATACACAAGAGGAAGAGTTCAAGACAAACGAAAGAGAACGTGAAGCAAGTTACCTGGAGTTTCTTCAGAAATTCGTTAAGAGTGATTCTTCAAGAGGTATCCTAACACCTTCGTTTGATTTCACATCTTCATTGATCCTTGAGTGATTTTGTTGCTTCTTTAGTTTGAATTTGCTCATTTTGTGTAGAATTTTAAACTAGGGTTTCATGTGGGTTTGAGTACGATTTTGATTTTTGGTTAGGATTTGAGGGAATTTGGGTTCAGATTTAGAATGTAAGGACGATTTGAAGTAGGTTCCATGTATGAGATTTTCATCTTTGGGGTGTTTCGCCGGAGAAGACGGCGGTCTCCGCCGCATCTTCATCTTCTCCGGCGACGTTTGTGATTTTTTTTTCGGTGAGGGTTTTCCTTGAGGTTTTTCCAAATATCCAACGCAGAGAGAGAAAGAGCGTGAGAAGTGAGTGTTCTTTTCATTTGTTTCTGCTTTATGACTCTGTTTTGGTTTGCCATGCGTGTTTAGCTACACCGGTGACAAGTGTCACCGGTTCCCAACTTCCCTTGGGTTGTGTGTGACACACTTTTGAGGGCACACCGTAATCCCTCCTTTAGTTGTTGTTGTGATTGTTTTTGTTGATCAGATCTTAGATCTGACGGTTGTTAGAAAAGGTCTATAGTATAGACCACTTACTTGTCCCTCATTGGGTTATTATGGGTCTGGTTTTTCTGGGCTTAATCAAGTCTTGCTATCCGCACCCCTAGGAGAGCCTATTTAGGATTCCCTGCTTTCATTTCTTGCTATTTGCACCTCTGTTGTTCTTTAATTTAATCTATTTTTAGTTTAGCAATTTAATTTGGGTTAATTTAATTTAATTAATTTAGGGTTAGATTAAATAGTTAATCTTTGATTAACTTTAATTAGATTTAGATTAATTTATTTAAGTTAATTTTTTAATTAGATTTTTATTTACTAACAAAACATTTTAGTTAATTATTATTTAGTTAGATTTAATTTAATTAGTTAATTATTTCCCTTAGGTTTAATTAGTATTTTTTTTTTAGGTTTAATTAATTATTTTTAGTTAGGCTTTTACATTTGTTTATCTCTAACTTAATTAAGTTTTATTTTTCTAATTATTTTTATTTTTATATTGAACTTAGCCTTTGGTGTATATTGTGATAAGTGTTTTACATTTAATCATGTTTTTGTCATTTGTCTCCATGTGACTTTTTCCATTCCAAAGGAAGGTTCCATCTTTGACTCATAAGTCATATTTCTCAGTTGTTTTAGTCCTTCCCTTTTAACTTTCCATGACCTCTTTAGGATCACTCCTCTTGGCCTCATTGGAGCCTTTCTTATCTCTTTGATCTAGTTGTAGGTTAGGGTTTTTGAGCCCTATGTAAGTACTATCATCCTAGATACTTACTTTCTCCCTCTTAGTCTTTTTAGAGCCTTTTTTTTGCTTCATAACTTAGAGTTAGGTTTAGAGTTCTTAAACTCCATATGGGTACCATCATGATGTGTATTCACCTCCCTTTTTTAACTTTGTTTAAAGTCAACATTAGGTTAGTCTTTCAACTTAGACTTAGAGAGTTTTTTAACTCTATGTGAGTATCATGATAATGAGTACTCATTTCCCCTTGGAACCTTGATCATTATCAAGAGTTCCTCGTCCCTAGTTAGGTGAACTACGAATGCTTTGATTCCATCCTAGTCAGGATACGTAGGCACGGAATGTGATGTCTTGGCGAGCATACTTAGTGTATATACCCTAGGTCTTTACCTTAGCACAGTTTCCATTAGCAAGCAAACTATAGCATAATACAAATATTAACAAGAGGTTCCTGTAGAGTACTACAGATACTTAGGATGCTAACACATTCCCTAGGTTTAACCAACCCCCAAACCTAGATCTCTTGCATTGTTTTTACATTGCATATAGGGTTTCCGGTCTTTTCCCTTTCCTTTGGATAAATCAAAGTTTGGTGATGAATTTCATGATTTGTGATTCAAGTTAATTAATAGCTTGATATCCGATTCTCACCGTAACAAAGTGTTTTCCTCCTCTTATCGTGATAACTCTTCTGACAACTCTGCGAAGCTCTCATCCTTTCTTGGATCATCATAATCTTCCCAGTCGTCTCCTACACAATCTTAGGTCCAAGTACGGCACTCTCGCCTGATTCATACCAACACAGTGGAATTCTACACCTCCTTCCATACAACGCCTCATACGGTTCCATCCAAATACTAGCATGAAAGCTATTGTTGTACGTGAACTCAATCAACGACAAATGGCTATCCCAAGATCCCCCTGGATCCAACACACAAGTCCTCAGCAAATCCTCCAAGGATTGGATAGTACTCTCCGTCTATGGATGGTAAGCAGAGCTCATCCTTAACTTAGTACCCAAAGCATCTTGTAAACTCTTCCAGAACCTCGACGTAAATCTCGGGTCTCTATCTGACACAATGCTCATGTAACTTCACAATTTCTTCAATGTACATCTCAGCTAACTTCTGCATAGAATAATTAATCTTCATCGGCAAGAAATGAGCCAATTTAGTTAATCTATCCACAATCACCCAAATCGAATCATTTCCCTTTGCAGTTTTTGGGAACCCCGACACAAAATCCATGGAAATGCTATCCCATTTCCATTCTGGAATATTCAACGGCTACATCATACCTAAAGGCTTCTGATGCTCAATCTTTAACTTCTGACAAGTCAAGCACGCGTAAACAAACTCTGCAATATCCTTCTTCATACCTGGCCACCAAAACAATTTCTGCAAATCCAGGTACATATCTTCGTAGCACCGGGATGGATACTCAAACTGCTTTGATGCCCCTCTTCTAGAATAATCTTCTTAATTTCTAGAACATCTGGGACATACACCCTGTCTCTGAACCTCATCACACCATTCTCATTAATCCAGAATTCACCTCTGTTACCTTGGTTAATCAAGGTCAACTGATCAACCAACTTCAAGTTAAATTGTTGACCCACTTCGATTTCTTCCAGAATACCACTAGTCAGCTTCAACATACCCAACCTCACACTGTCAAGAGTCTCTTCACATACCAAACTCAGGTCTCGGAACTGCTCTATTAACGCCAACTCTCTCACCATAAGCATCGACATATGCAATGACTTCCTGCTCAAAGCATCATCCACCATATTTGCTTTACCAGGATGGTAATTCAAATCGAAGTCATAATCCTTCAACAATTCCAACCACCTTCTCTGCCTCATATTCAACTCTTTCTGATCAAATAAGTACTTCAAACTCTTATGATCACCGAACACTTCAAATTTAGAGCCAAAAAGATAATGTCTCCAAATTTTTAACACAAACACTACCGCTGCCAACTCCAAGTCATGTGTAGGATAATTCATTTCGTGAACCCTCAATTTCCTGGAAGCATAAGCAACAACTTGACCATTCTGCATCAAAACTCCACCCAGACCCATCTTTGATGCATCACAATATACCACAAAAGATTCATTCAGATTAGGAAAAATCAACACTGGAGCGGTTGTCAATCTCTTCTTCAATTCCACAAAGCTCTCTTTACATGCAACATCCCACACATAAGCTTGGCCCTTTCGAGTCAAATGAGTCAAAGGTAATGCCAATTTAGAAAAGCCTTCAATAAACTTGCGGTAATAACCCGCCAACCCAAGAAAACTTCGTATCTCAGTAGCAGACTTCAGAGTCTCTCACTGTAACACAACATCAATCTTAGAAGGATCTACAGCAATCCCACCACTTGAAATCACATGGCCAAGAAAACTCACTTCCTTCAACCAAAGCTCACACTTCGACAGTTTTGCATACAACTTCTTCTCTTTCAACACTTGCAACACAGTTCTCAAATGCTCAGCATGTTCTTCTTCAGATTTAGAGTATATCAGAATATCATCAATGAAAAACACAACAAACTTATCCAAATACTCATGAAAAATCCTATTCATATACTCCATGAACACACCAGGTGCATTAGATACACCAAATGGCATCACAGTGTATTCATAGTGACCATACCTCGTCCTGAAAGCTGTCTTCGGAATATCATCAGGCTTAACAAGAATGTGATGGTAACCCGACCTCAAATCAATCTTAATAAACACACAGGCTCCTACTAACTGATCCATCAAATCTTCGATTCTCGGAAGTGGATATTTATTCTTGATAGTCACCTTATTCAACTGCCGATAATTAACACACAACCTTATACTACCATCCTTCTTCTTCACTAACAGCACAAGAGCACCCCACGGAGAAATACTCGGTTGAACAAACTTCTTCTCGATCAATTCTTCTAATTGTTTCTTCAATTCAATCAACTCAGAAGCGGACATCCGGTAAGGAGCCATTGACACTGGACTCGTACCTGGTATCAAGTCCACTGCAAACTCCACTTCACGTTTTGGAGGCAAATCACTTATGTCATCTGGAAACATGTTTGGAAATTTACAGACAACATATAATTTGACACTCGCAGCTTCACGATCAACCTGCAACGATGCCAACATTGCAAACACCGCGACTTCGTCTTCTAGAAATTTGTCTACTTGCTTAGCAGACAAGAACATCAACTCTCCATTATCACCAAACTCAGGAAACTCCACGGTCTTATTATAACCATTGATATGAAAATAGTTGAACTCCAACCAGTTCATTCCAAGAATTACATCGATTTGGTGTAAGGGTAAACACACCAAAACCATCACAAAACTCTTCCCAAAAATCGTCAAAGGACATCTCGAACACACAAAAGTAGTAGTAACAGAACCATTAGCAGGAGTTTCTATTACCATACTACCATTCATATAAGACAATTTCAAACCCAATCTAGTAGCACGGTCAAACGAAATAAATGAATGAGTAGCACCAGTATCAATAATAGTGACCAACTCAACACTATTAATAAAACAAGTACATCAAATCAAGTTATCCTTCTTAGGGACTTCTGAACCACTCAAAGCAAACACTCTGTCATTGGTCTGAGCAACAGTAGCAATCTTCTTCGGCTTCTGACACTGAGTACTAATGTGACCTTTCTCACCACAGTTGAAAAAAGTTGGACTTACATCTTTGCAATCGGTAGCTCTATGGCCTTTCTTGCCACATCTGTAACACCTCAACACATTATTGGTGAAAACCTCAGCACACCGGTAACACTTAACAGAAGCAGGAGTTGCTCCCCCACTTGTCTTTTTCCCATCTGTAGCCTTCTGCTTCCCTTTGTCAGCTGGAGTCACATAAGGCTTTCCTCTATACTGCCATTTCTCTTTATTCTCACTAAGATACATGTAATGAGCAGATCGAGCTCGGCTATCCTCGTCGTAAATCCTAATCTTATCCACCAGCTCAACATACCTGCGAATCTGTTGGTATCCAATACCCTGCTTGATTTCTGGCCTTAGCCTATTCTCGAACTTGAGACATTTAGACAACTCAGCATCAGCACGGTTGTAGTGAGGATAAAACTTCACCAGTGCTTCAAACTTTGCATCATATTCAGCCATAGTCATGTTTCCTTGTTTCAACTGAAGGAATTCCACCTCCTTCTTGCCGCGAACATCTTCCGGAAAATACTTTCTCAAAAATTCCTGCTTGAACATAGCCCAAGTTATTTCAGTACCAACGTCTTCCAGCCTCTTACGGGTGTTATCCCACCAATCCTCAACCTCTTCTGATAGCATATGAGTTCCAAACTAAACTTGTTGAGTGTCAGTACACCCCATCACTAGGAAGATCTTCTCAATCATCTTTAGCCACTTCTGTGCACTCTCTGGATCATGAGCACCCACAAAAGTCGGCGAATTGTTCTTCTAGAAATTCCCCAAAGCACGAAACTCATCAGGAGCTCCACCATTCTGATTGTTCTGAGTCATCGCTTAGGCAAGTGATTCCAACGCATCAGCGATAGCACGATCGTTTCTTCCAGCCATCCTGCACATCGTCAACAATGTTAGAAGAAAAAATCATCGACAATACACACGCACTCATCGACTGACAGGGACTGACATCGTGTAAAACCTGGCCGGATAGACCGACCTGCTCTGATACCACTAATGTAACACCCTTATCTACCCGACAACATTCGCAATTAAATACAACAATTATATCAGAGTACATCACTCAAGAGTGCCACATTTAGTCATAAAACATCAAAATAACAACCTGCTCCGTAACACGGGTTTTATAATTATAAATTTATTTAGACATTACGCAGCGAAAATCAAAACTCGAAACAATTTATAATTCAAAAACGTTTTAAAATAAAAGCTCATAAACATCATCGTGCCAACAAATAAAAGAACATAAATCGTTCGATTCAAACGTCCCGACCCGATGTTACATATCAGAGCAAGACCCTCTAATCGACGGAAAACCAAAATACTTCAAAGCTAAGTCTTCGAGCACCAAGAGAGTTAATCCTGATCATCTACATGTTACCCACGTGGAGGCAACATTCAAACAGGCAGGGTGAGCAATCATTAATCAATATATGAGATATAGGCAAAAGATAAAGTAGCAACACATAACATCACTAACTCATTCATAAATGTCATCAAAGCATCAAATACATCAATAGAATGCAATGCTGCATAGTATGAAGATACAACATCATAGACTCGTGCATGCGGTACCAATTCATCATAATTGATGGACATTAGGCCATCACCCTCCAAAGATCCCCACCAATAGGATCGATTCTACACAAGAACCCGAGCACGTCACAAAACACCTCCATCCACACAATGGGATTGAAGCCACCACTGGACCGGAGTCCCAAATATGCCATGAATGCATGATGCAAAGCGTCATAATAATCATCATCACAAAATCGTCAAACTTTCATCATTTGATTTTCCCCAAGACTCAATGATTCGAAGATCTAAATCTTCATGACATTTGAGTTTTACCTTGCTCTCTAGGGAATTTGACTTTTATTTTAAACAATGTAATATTCTGGGTAAACAATATAATATTCTGTGTAAACAACTTAACAATTAAAAAAAATTATCTAACCCCTCGGTTTTCAACATAAACCGAGATGAAATATACACTAGTTTTGAAAATAATAAAAGTGTTTTTGCTGGGGTTCGAACGCATGTGCATTTGACTTTACCTCTCGGTTTTAATAACACTGCGGTGATAAGTTATGAATTATCATGCCGTCCTCCATTACCTCGCTTCTATAATTGAGGTATTATGCATTTTGCGTCCGAGGTAACAAGTGTTTTTGTAATAGTGAAAGTGTTTATTAACTGTTAGTAACCCATACACAATTTCTTCTCTTGACAGTCCAAATTCCATAAATCCCCACGTGTAGCAACAACCATCCCAAAAGAACTCTCAAATAGTACATTCACACTTAAGGTTTTCTCAAAATTTCCATTAACGCTTTATAATTCCAAAGACTCCAACCTCTCCAGAACTTTAAGTTTCGCTTTCCATAGTCTCAATACCAATACCATCATAATGCTTGTTATTCCATTCAATCATCTCTCTATTTTGTTACTACCCATACTGGGGCTCTCCAAGATGACACACTTGGCCTCACAATTCTCCTTTCCAGTAAATCTTCCAACTGCTCTATCAGTCCAGGTACTTCTAATACTAACATCCAATATTCCATCCGGGAATACATCTAAAAATTACGCACAACCGGTAGCTCATCACTGTGTCCTTTCTGCTAATTCCTAGAAAACTATCGTCACCAACATAATAACATCTTAGTTTCACGTCCTAAAAGTTCTTCTACTTACTTAGCAGATCCAAACCTCAAATCCTTACCTTCGTCCAATTTGAGTTCACACTCTACTTTCTGAGAACAACCTTTAACAATACCCAATCGTTCTCTCTCAACCACTTCCCCACTGAACCAACATACCAAAACCTCTAATCCATTTTACCTTCCAGATATAAAAATCTTCATCGACTCATCAAAATAATCCGTAATCATTTTCTCAATTCCAAACAATTCATGGCACACACTATCCAAGCCAGAAAGACCCGTCTATTCCATCCAACATAATTCCCGTCTACTATCAACAAGAGATTAAGAGTGATCAGTTCCTCAATTTGTCAATAGACAGCCGATAATCATGATGGGGCATAAACCGTCTTTACCAAACTATAATAGCCGTTCTTGCATCCCATACACAAAGCTGCCTAAGGCACAAATCCTTAGTTGACATAAACCCTACCTCCGCATTCCCTCCGAGATCGGGAACAACACTGTCCTAACAACACTTACAATCTGGCAATCAACGGCACACTGAGCCCACGCTCCACAACCGAAGCAACTTGGAGAAGTACCAGCTTCTCCCCCACTTATCTCATCCTCAATCCTGAAGACAAAGGATTAGAAAAACCAGAAAGCACTGACAGTGTTTCCCACACATATCACGTACTAAGGGACAAACAACAATGACAGTATTCAACTATCACACCAACTGACTCAACAACTTGGCCGGACGGACCGACCTGCTCTGATACCACTAATGTAACACCCCAATTCCCATCGCGAATAAATAATACATAAATAAAATCAGAGTAACTAAAAATTTATTTTTCCGACAGAAACAGGGATGCCACACTTAAAGAAATAAAACATATTCCCTGCTCCAATATTTGATACATAGCATAAAATAGAGTACCCTCAAAGGGAAACTTTTTCCATATAAGGGAAATGTCAATTATGGAATAAAGCGGAAATATCCATAACCGACTTGTTTTACAAATAAATGGTTTTAGAACATCAAAATATAAATACAAAAGTAATACAAAATATATTCAACAATTATATACATATACGACATAATCGTTCCCTGACTCCCGTGCTACGTATCAGAGCAGACACCAAGACCTACAATCGGAACGGAGGACTAATCTCCACAAAAGCCTCCAAGACTACAAATCTGCAATGCCTCATAGAGCATTATAAAACAGCAGAAGGGTGAGAAATAACAACTAAACCAAGATTGCATAATAATATGCAAAAACACATAAAAATCACATACACAGTTATTCTCACCTCACACATCACATACCAAAACATATAGCATGTCACAAATACATAACCTGTATCAATTATCCAACATAATCACATATTTGCACATAAGGCATACCAAGTCATCACATATAGAAACACATCACACATCACATATCATATGTCTATGCCTAAAACATATTATTCACAGCCAATGCATTTATCACATATGCACATCAATTTACCAATCCAATCATAAATCTCAACAAATATTCAATGATTTCACAATTTCCCACACATAATCACATAATCAATCAAATCATGATTTTCCACACATAATGCATCCATTCACAATCACATATGTCAATCAAACATATACCATTCAATACAATTGCACATATTTCATCTCATCAATCACAATCACATTTCCATGCACAATTAATTCATGATTTATGCAAATGCACATAGATCGACACAACGACTCTATGCACATGCCATGCGGTACCGACTTCCAATGTCACATGTCTCATCATCAGTTCACTCAGGAACTACTGGAACCATCGCTCGTTACTGAGAATCTCAAGTAACACCCCGTCGGGCCTACGATGTTCACCCGTCGCTTTAGGTCCTCAGGCATCGCCTCATATTTTCGAGGCACACGACGTTATGGATTGCTTTAGGTCTCCAAAGGAGCACACAATCGTCTATAACCATCGCTTTCGGTCCTCAGGCATCGCCTCATATTTTCGAGGCACACGATGTTATAGCAGATTCATCGCTTTCAGTCCTCAGGCATCGCCTCATATTTTCGAGGCACACGATGATATAACAGATTCCCTCTGGAATCAAACCGCCACTCAGGACGTTTCAACAATGCATATTATGATGTTTGGCATACAATGACTCATGACATTCACATTGCACCCACATACACATCCATAATCATGCATAAATCAACAATTACCACATATCGCATTTTCTTTCCCTTAGGCCACAAATCAACAACCACAACAATTACAACAACTTGTCACATGATTCAACATCATCACATTCATGCATTGCAAAACAATTCAAACAATGCATTTCAAACCATAAAGGCCACCGCACAACATACATTGAATTTCACATAAGCAATGCATATTATCACAAACCACAACAACAAACCACGAACCAACACAACGTCATACCCACATACATTGATATTCAATCAAACAATGTATATTACTACACCACAAAATCATTAATTCCTCACACAAGGGATTCACATATCAAATGCTACTCACAACAAATCATTATCGCACATTGAAATCAAAACCCAAAACACACATTTATTCCTCCATAACACCACAAACCATCATCACCAACACTTATCATATATATTCACATCATATACCAGCACACAAGCCATACGATACATATTAAAAGCATATAGCATGATAACACAACAATCGCACACATTTAGCGCGATAAAAACCCGACCACCCAACACTTTTCTAAAACCACGACCTAAATAAATCATCTACTGACCTCCAACCCATTTTTATTAGAAAGAGCTTTTCATTAGCTTTCCAACGCTTCAAACGGCGACCAAAACGGACTTACGGTTTGAAAATTACGACGAAAACAAAATTGGAAAATATCATGTTCGCTCCAGTATTCGCTAGGCGAACCCTAGCGAACCAAGGCAGTGGAAAACAGTCATAAAGTTCGCTAGGCGAACCTCTAGGCGAACATTCGCCCGTTCCTTCGCTGGGGTTCGCTAGGCGAACCCGCGAAACCCAGAATTCGCAGCAGCGTCAATATAGGTCAAATGGGACCAAAATACATCATTTTTACCACCCAAACCCTTCTAATTCATACCAGAACAACCAAAACATGTTTAGACATAATCAACGAGTATTCTACGCGGTTTATATCGAATTTCATCCGTGAAAACATCGATTTCTATCAATTTTTACCATTTTGACCTAAAATGAAAACTATATGAAACTATCCAAAACAATCAAGAAAACATACACATATACATACACAAGCAAGATATAATTGAAACTTCTCACCCTTACCCGATTAATCGCGCTCGAAACGGAGAATCTTCGATTTTCTTCTCTTTCTCCTCTTTTCTTTCCTCTTCCTTTCTATCTTCTCTTTTCTTTCTCTCTATTTCCTTTTCTCTCTTTTTCTTTCCACTTTCTATTTACAACAAAATATCTAACTACCCAAAATGATCATTTTGCCCTTACGCTCAAATATCTCCCAAACGCTCTCAAAATGCGATAAAACATAAACAGCGATGAAATATATTTTCGTGAAATAAAAGTTGAAAAGAAATTATAATTTATTGAAAATATTTCATCTATCAGAGAAATTAACCAATTAACTCAATTAGCAGGTAAAATACAATAAATTCACACATTTCACAAAATTCATTAAATGAAATAAACAAATAGAATTAAACAAATCGGGGCGTTACAATTCTCCCCCACTTAGACATTTTCGTCCTCGAAAATCTAACCGATACGAACAACTCTGGATACGACTCTCGCATCCGACTAACAAACCAACATGCCAACAAAAGGCACACCACGAATAACACAACTGACAAACCACCTTGCCAACAGCAGATACAACAACACGACACGACGACAACTACAACGACAAGATGCAAAGCCCATACAATGCACTTGACGACCAACTCACAAATCAAGGAATACCCAAGTTACTAACACACAGGTTCACTCTTGAACCAAAACACAACAAGATCGTTACCCTACCCTAGGTAACACTCCCCTAATTCCCCACACAGGAATTAGCCACACACACTCAAACCATCACCATGGAAACGAGGCAACAACACAAACAAGAACATAAAGTTCCACGACACCACATTGTCTCAACAACAACAACAAAACCAGAACACCAACAACAATGCTCTGATTCACCAATCGAACATACAACCAAACATCCATCTACATAGTAGCCCATGGATAACATTTGAACCTTTCACCTAACAATTCCATTCTGAAATGTCCAATAGTCTCACCATTCCTACATGTTTCCAATGTTCAACCCATGAACTATTACCAGTCCCACACGCATACACAAATCATGCCACTTCACGCTTCCGTTTCACACTCTGATTACTTGTAACCATCAAAATTACCAATTTCACGTCCAAAGTCTAACTCTTTCTCATTTTCACCAAAAATCACTGTTCACTGTTAATATACCCAACCGCACACTATCAGACGTCAATTCACACACCAACCCAAATCTCTAAATTCTCCCAAAAATTCCCACTCTTTAACCATCAAAGCAGACATAAGTAAAACTTTCGACTTAACTCCTCACGCACGACATAAACTTTACCAATAGGATAATTCGAGCCAAAGTCATAACTAATCAGGAATTCCAATCATCCGACCGTGCCTCAATCCGAGTTACAATTCAAAAGTTATGAAGGAAACAAAACGGGACAACCTGCCATGTTCGCTAGGAGAACCTTCTAGCGAGCATTCGCTAACACCTTCGCTAGGCGAATGTCCAGCGAACCCACTATCAGCTAAAAAAAACAGATACAAAGTTCGCCAGGCGAACTCCTTGGCGAACCCTCGCCTTGCCGTTCGCTCCGCGAATCCCTTGGCGAACCAAGGCAGCAACCACCAACATCAAAAACACCCAAACTTCGCTAGGCGAACAATCCAGCGAACCTTCGCTGACCTTCGCCAACTGGTTCGCTAGGCGAACCCACGAAAACTCAGAATTACAACAGTCTTGTTACTCATCCAAAAATGTCCATTCCTCCATCCAAACACCTTGAACCTAAAACCCTTAAAATAATACCTCTCAATGTAGAACTGCATCTACTTCCGATGGATCCACAATCACACTCTCATCTGAAATAACATATCCAATAAACTAACCTTTTTCAACCCAAATTCTCACTCGAATAACTCAGCATAAAACTTCGTCTCTTTTTGACACTTGTAATTCAAATCCCAAACACTCTACCTGTTCTTCCTCTGAGTTTATAACAGATCTGAATATCCTCAATCAAAGCCATTACGAACTTATCCACATAGATATGGAAGATACGATTCCTCTACTCCACAAATATTACAGGCGCATTACTATCACCGAACAACATCACTGCACATTGTAATGCCCAAACAAACCAAACCTCATTCAAACTTGTCCAGACTCACATTAAATTAATCAAAGCCTCAACTCACACCATTCACCACTCTTATCAAACAATCCATCCAATTGCGATTTCACTCAAACTCAACCAAACCATTCCAGTTATCTATTCATGAAAGTGGACACTTATTCTCAATCGTTACCTTAATCAACTGTTAGTAACCCATCACAATTTCTTCTCTTGACAGTCCAAATTCCATAAATCCCCACGTGTAGCAACAACCATCCCAAAAGAACTCTCAAATAGTACATTCACACTTAAGGTTTTCTCAAAATTTCCATTAACGCTTTATAATTCCAAAGACTCCAACCTCTCCAGAACTTTAAGTTTCGCTTTCCATAGTCTCAATACCAATACCATCATAATGCTTGTTATTCCATTCAATCATCTCTCCATTTTGTTACTACCCATACTGGGGCTCTCCAAGATGACACACTTGGCCTCACAATTCTCCTTTCCAGTAAATCTTCCAACTGCTATATCAGTCCAGGTACTTCTAATACTAACATCCAATATTCCATCCGGGAATACATCTAAAAATTACGCACAACCGGTAGCTCATCACTGTGTCCTTTCTGCTAATTCCTAGAAAACTATCTTCACCAACATAATAACATCTTAGTTTCACGTCCTAAAAGTTCTTCTACTTACTTAGCAGATCCAAACCTCAAATCCTTACCTTCGTCCAATTTGAGTTCACACTCTACTTTCTGAGAACAACCTTTAACAATACCCAATCGTTCTCTCTCAACCACTTCCCCACTGAACCAACATACCAAAACCTCTAATCCATTTTACCTTCCAGATATAAAAATCTTCATCGACTCATCAAAACAATCCGTAATCATTTTCTCAATTCCAAACAATTCATGGCACACACTATCCAAGCCAGAAAGACCCGTCTATTCCATCCAACATAATTCCCGTCTACTATCAACAAGAGATTAAGAGTGATCAGTTCCTCAATTTGTCAATAGACAACCGATAATCATGATGGGGCATAAACCGTCTTTACCAAACTATAATAGCCGTTCTTGTATCCCATACACAAAGCTACCTAAGGCACAAATCCTTAGTTGACATAAACCCTACCTCCGCATTCCCTCCGGGATCGGGAACAACACTGTCCTAACAACACTTACAATCTGGCAATCAACAGCACACTGAGCCCACGCTCCACAACCGAAGCAACTTGGAGAAGTACCAGTTTCTCCCCCACTTATCTCATCCTCAATCCTGAAGACAAAGGATTAGAAAAACCAGAAAGCACTGACAGTGTTTCCCACACATATCACGTACTAAGGGACAAACAACAATGACAGTATTCAACTATCACACTAACTGACTCAACAACTTGGCCGGACGGACCGACCTGCTCTGATACCACTAATGTAACACCCCAATTCCCATCGCGAATAAATAATACATAAATAAAATCAGAGTAACTAAAAATTTATTTTTCCGACAGAAACAGGGATGCCACACTTAAAGAAATAAAACATATTCCCTGCTCCAATATTTGATACATAGCATAAAATAGAGTACCCTCAAAGGGAAACTTTTTCCATATAAGGGAAATGTCAATTATGGAATAAAGCGGAAATATCCATAACCGACTTGTTTTACAAATAAATGGTTTTAGAACATCAAAATATAAATACAAAAGTAATACAAAATATATTCAATAATTATATACATATACGACATAATCGTTCCCTGACTCCCGTGCTACGTATCAGAGCAGACACCAAGACCTACAATCGGAACGGAGGACTAATCTCCACAAAAGCCTCCAAGACTACAAATCTGCAATGCCTCATAGAGCATTATAAAACAGCAGAAGGGTGAGAAATAACAACTAAACCAAGATTGCATAATAATATGCAAAAACACATAAAAATCACATACACAGTTATTCTCACCTCACACATCACATACCAAAACATATAGCATGTCACAAATGCATAACCTGTATCAATTATCCAACATAATCACATATTTGCACATAAGGCATACCAAGTCATCACATATAGAAACACATCACACATCACATAGCATATGTCTATGCCTAAAACATATTATTCACAGCCAATGCATTTATCACATATGCACATCAATTTACCAATCCAATCATAAATCTCAACAAATATTCAATGATTTCACAATTTCCCACACATAATCACATAATCAATCAAATCATGATTTTCCACACATAATGCGTCCATTCACAATCACATATGTCAATCAAACATATACCATTCAATACAATTGCACATATTTCATCTCATCAATCACAATCACATTTCCATGCACAATTAATTCATGATTTATGCAAATGCACATAGATCGACACAACGACTCTATGCACATGCCATGCGGTACCGACTTCCAATGTCACATGTCTCATCATCAGTTCACTCAGGAACTACTGGAACCATCGCTCGTTACTGAGAATCTCAAGTAACACCCCGTCGGGCCTACGATGTTCACCCGTCGCTTTAGGTCCTCAGGCATCGCCTCATATTTTTGAGGCACACGACGTTATGGATTGCTTTAGGTCTCCAAAGGAGCACACAATCGTCTATAACCATCGCTTTCGGTCCTTAGGCATCGCCTCATATTTTCGAGGCACACGATGTTATAGCAGATTCATCGCTTTCAGTCCTCAGGCATCGCCTCATATTTTCGAGGCACACGATGATATAACAGATTCCCTCTGGAATCAAACCGCCACTCAGGACGTTTCAACAATGCATATTATGATGTTTGGCATACAATGACTCATGACATTCACATTGCACCCACATACACATCCATAATCATGCATAAATCAACAATTACCACATATCGCATTTTCTTGCCCTTAGGCCACAAATCAACAACCACAACAATTACAACAACTTGTCACATGATTCAACATCATCACATTCATGCATTGCAAAACAATTCAAACAATGCATTTCAAACCATAAAGGCCACCGCACAACATACATTGAATTTCACATAAGCAATGCATATTATCACAAACCACAACAACAAACCACGAACCAACACAACGTCATACCCACATACATTGATATTCAATCAAACAATGTATATTACTACACCACAAAATCATTAATTCCTCACACAAGGGATTCACATATCAAATGCTACTCACAACAAATCATTATCGCACATTGAAATCAAAACCCAAAACACACATTTATTCCTCCATAACACCACAAACCATCATCACCAACACTTATCATATATATTCACATCATATACCAGCACACAAGCCATACGATACATATTAAAAGCATATAGCATGATAACACAACAATCGCACACATTTAGCGCGATAAAAACCCGACCACCCAACACTTTTCTAAAACCACGACCTAAATAAATCATCTACTGACCTCCAACCCATTTTTATTAGAAAGAGCTTTTCATTAGCTTTCCAACGCTTCAAACGGCGACCAAAACGGACTTACGGTTTGAAAATTACGACGAAAACAAAATTGGAAAATATCATGTTCGCTCCAGTATTCGCTAGGCGAACCCTAGCGAACCAAGGCAGTGGAAAACAGTCATAAAGTTCGCTAGGCGAACCTCTAGGCGAACATTCGCCCGTTCCTTCGCTGGGGTTCGCTAGGCGAACCCGCGAAACCCAGAATTCGCAGCAGCGTCAATATAGGTCAAATGGGACCAAAATACATCATTTTTACCACCCAAACCCTTCTAATTCATACCAGAACAACCAAAACATGTTTAGACATAATCAACGAGTATTCTACGCGGTTTATATCGAATTTCATCCGTGAAAACATCGATTTCTATCAATTTTTACCATTTCGACCTAAAATGAAAACTATATGAAACTATCCAAAACAATCAAGAAAACATACACATATACATACACAAGCAAGATATAATTGAAACTTCTCACCCTTACCCGATTAATCGCGCTCGAAACGGAGAATCTTCGATTTTCTTCTCTTTCTCCTCTTTTCTTTCCTCTTCCTTTCTATCTTCTCTTTTCTTTCTCTCTATTTCCTTTTCTCTCTTTTTCTTTCCACTTTCTATTTATAACAAAATATCTAACTACCCAAAATGATCATTTTGCCCTTACGCTCAAATATCTCCCAAACGCTCTCAAAATGCGATAAAACATAAACAGCGATGAAATATATTTTCGTGAAATAAAAGTTGAAAAGAAATTATAATTTATTGAAAATATTTCATCTATCAGAGAAATTAACCAATTAACTCAATTAGCAGGTAAAATACAATAAATTCACACATTTCACAAAATTCATTAAATGAAATAAACAAATAGAATTAAACAAATCGGGGCGTTACAGATTACATATGCTGGTGAACGTTGGAGGGGCTTTAAGACACAACTCACAAATGAATATATTAAAAAACCAAAAGATAACATAGAGCCTCCATATGTGAAATATTCATTTATTGATAAGAAAGTTTGGGAGGATTTTGTAAAATCTCGCATCACTCCTTAATTATTGGTTAAGAGCCAAAAAGGAAAGGAGAATAGAGTTAGAAATATCTATCCACGTAGATTGTCTCGTGGAGGATATGATAAACTTGAACAGATGTTGATTAATGAAAAAAGAAAAATAAGGGAACTAGAGTTGAAAGATCCTTTTAGAAGCCTTGATCGGAGTCCATCTCCACCATCACGACATGAGAAATAGAAGAGGGCACATCAACGTCCAGATGGACCGTTCAAATGAGAGGCTACACACGAAGTGGCTGAAAAGATTGTAAGGAGATAATTTTTTCAACATCACTTACTTTAGTTAATTCAATTTTATTTAATTCAATGTGTTGTTGCATGTACTGGATAAATAATATAAAGTTGGTATTTTCGTTCCACAAACCCATCATAACATCTTGATAGAAACGATTGAAACAGAGGAACGTGTTGGGTGTGTCTGCGGTCTTGGATGAGGCGTCGACTTAAAGCTACATTTTTTACCAACGCAACTAATTAACAAAGTAAATCGTAGGAGAGAAATTGAAGAGATAGTTGTTGAAAATATAGGGGAGGTATTAGGACAGGAGCGGGAGAAGTGGAATCAGGAAAAGTGGGAGGAGCGAGAGAGGATGTTGCAGGAGGAGCAGGAGAGGATGTTGCGGGAGGTGCAGGAGGAGCAAGAGAGGTTGGCAGCGGTTGAACAAGAGAAGTGTACTCACGATGTGATTGAGGTATAAGTATAATTTAAAATATTTTTGTTGTATGTTGTTGTTATTATTTGTGTGTTTTAATTTTTGTATTGTATTTGGTTGTTTTTATGATGCAGAAATTAAAATCAATGGGTGTACTCAACCATCCAAATCCAAATTAATTGTTATGGGTAGTGCAAGCCTGAAACATAATTGTTCTTCCTCGGTTCATAATTCAGACCACACCACCTCAAATAGATAACACTCAGAGACTATCTAGTATGATAGACGAGATTCCAGACGTCTGCATGTTTAAATTAAAACATGAATCATATATGCTTCATAATAGTTGTGTTGTGGAATTTTTTAAGGGAGATGAGTGGCTAGACATGCCTATAATACAATTGTGGTGTCTGTAAGTATAATTCTTACGATGATTTTAATTTATATTCATTGTTCTCATACTTTAACATAAAGTTTTAAAATTTGCATAAATTTTAATTAGGGTCCTTCATGAGATGTGTGTCGAAAGGAAATTGAAAAAGTATTGTTTCATAGATCCATTGAATATTAAATTTCAAGGTAATTTAGTAAACACTATCATGATACACTTACAAAACAAGTTGGTTAAGGAGAATAAAGATTGTTACATGACACTGTTTATCAATAAGTAAGTATATGCTTTAATTTGTGTTTTAATTTCTAAATCAATTTCATACACATTATTAATTATTCTGAGTATTTATGTAAGAAACATTGACAACTAATTATTTTATGTTTGAAGCAAAATATTTTTGTTATGTTATGCTCGTTACACTATCATATTGATGAAGATATACACAAGATTTTGAGCGGGTAAGTGATATTATTTGTAGTACTCAAATTTTATCTTTAGTTTTGAATAGTTTTTATTCATTGAATACTTTTTACTCAAATTTTTACCACATGTAAGAATTATTTGTGCTTTTTGACATTCTTTTATTTTGCTAATGTATTACTTGTTCTTTGTGTGTATTAATTAGTTACTATATGAAAATTATTTCTAGTCGCATAAACAACCCAACAACTATGAATGTGGATACTATGTGATGAGACGTATGTTTAATATTGTCTCCAGGAGCATTATCAATTCATAGACTAAGGTATTCACCATCCATATACATGTAATTTATGTATATTTGTTAAGTTAATATTGTTGTTGTTAGCTTATCATAATTTAAATTTTGTTCAAATTATATGGGTTTAGCAATGAAACACCATTCTCATGAGAAGATATATATGACATCTAATCACGTTGGATCGACGTCTTCCTATCTTATCATGAATCTTGCAAACACTAGTTTTTCTTGATTTACATATATATATACTAGCATTGTATAGAGGTTTTGTTATTATGGGTGCAAATATGTATAGATTCAAACATGTATAGGTTCTCTTGGTAGAGGTTTTGTGTATCACAAATGTCATTATAAGTATTGTAAGAATTATACATTTGGTTTTGTAAACAATGTAAATTTGGTATTTTGTGTTATGTTTTATATAAAATACAGATGATCTGGCTTTGTCACATTATTATGTAGATTTTGTGTAAAACAAATTATCCAGGTTCACTGAAAATGGGATTTAAAAAAAAAAGATTACACCACTTGGTTATTTACAAAATCCCATGTAAATAGGTGCATTTTTCCCTCGGTTATAAACAAATATTGATATGTATATGGCGCACGCTACATTGTTTTGAAAATAAAAAAATTGTTGTTGTTGTGGATCAAACCAGTGACCTTTTCACATATCCCCCTGGTTATTCAAAATCGAGGGGTAAGGTGGATGTTTTCATGATGCCCTTCATTATTTCGCCTCTGAACCGAGAGAAACTCCCTTTCGCGTCCGAGGTAAAACGGGTATACTTGTAGTAGTGTCAACACATGGATGTTGAATTAAAATTATACCAGATTCTAACATTTCATTAACCTTAAAGATGTACGTTAATTCAAATTACACTACTAAAAAAATGGAATTTAGTGACGAAAATTTGTGAGGGAAATAAATCCCTCACTAATTACGATGGATTTAGTGACGGAAAATTGCATACACGATAAACTTTAAATGAGTTAACATTAGTGATGAAATTTGTGATGAAATTTTTTCGTCGTTAAAAATTCCTCACAAATTTGATATGAGTTATTTAATGAGAGATTTTGGGATGAATTTTAGTACTCTTTACTTTTTTCATCACAAATTCCGTCATAAATATGCTACATGTTACCAGTGATAAATTTTGTGAGGGAATTGTTCCATCTTTCCTTTTATTTAATATAAAAAAAAACTGCCTTAAATTATTTTCTTAATGACACTGTAATTTTGTGGGGGAATTGTTCCATCTCTAATTTTATTTAATATAAAAAAAATTGCCTTAAATTATTTTCTTAGTGACAATGTAGCTTAAATTTATATTAAAAGTTGTAGTAATTGTTATTTAAAAATAATAAATATACTATTATGAAAATAGTTATTTTTATTAAAATTTATTTTGATATCATTATTCAAAATATAAATATTAATCACTAAAATATATGAATATTAATTTATATTTAAGAATTCAAAATATATTTGTTGGTGCTTATATTTAAAAATAAAGTTTTAGTCAAATATTTAATAAATAAAATATTTCATCGGTTTAGTTTTATATGGTATGATAATAATAATTTAATATATAATATACTTTTATTAAAAAAAATTAGAACTACCTAAAATTATATTTTAGCTTTTCGGAATACTATAATATCTTCTCTATATTTCAAAATTAAAATTAGAGTTTTAATAATCCTAAAAATAAAAAACAAGTGTATTTTAATAGAACTAGAAGTGTCTCTCTTTTACCAAATTAAAACCCTAAAAACTCTCATCTCCTTTTCTCCCTAAACAATGTCTTCTTATTTTTCTGCAGCTTTCTACGCTTTTAGATATTTTGAAATGACTCAAACCAGAGGCAACTCTCTCATTCACATCACGCACCTGGCGGTCTCCACCACTTCTTCTCCTTGCGCTCTCTGGTTCGCATCGCGCGGCTGACAATTTCTGCCAGGTTCTCTCCTTGCTACCTCAATCTCATTTTCGTTTAAGATTCACTTACCCATTACCTCTCATTATCATTTTTTACATCTCTTTTATTGTATTGACTAAAGGTTTTGGATTTGTAGAAGACATTGAATATTTCACAGACTCCATATTTTATTAGCTATCTTTCTCTATCTTTTTTTCTAATCCTTTTTTTAGTTTCTCTATTTTTTTCATTTCATTGACCTTTCAGATTAGGGAATCTTTTGTATATGAAGGAGAATGGGTATTCTGATTAGGGATTTATGAGCCCTGTTTATTTTTACGGTTCATTTACATTCCTCTAATTTGTTAATCTATGATGGGTATGTATGATGCTTATATATTCATACTTTATAGGAATCATTAAACTATAATTAATCTAGTTTAGGTTTGTAATTCAAATTATTTAAGTTTTTCTGGTTGTGTATAGAACCATTTTTCTTCTGGTTTTTCTTTAAGCACAAAATGGGGGTTTTGAGTTACCTATTGGTCATGTCAGTGGTTTTTCTGATTGCAAAATGCAATGTATTCATATTTTAATCTACCATCTCAGAATGCAAGATGTCATTATGAATGGTTAATTTCAAATTTTGTTTGAGTATGTCACTGTTAAATATAATTGTGCCTTTGTAAGAGAGTGTTTGAGTAAGAAATGGCTAATTGCATATTACAGTAAAGCCACTTTCTTACTTTATATTTACAATGTTTATATGTATCTTACAACAAATAACCAAGATATATATAAATATTAGGGGTAAAAAGTCAACCCTTTAAGGAAATGGTGTGTTTGAACCTGTCTCGAAAGCTTGTGCACAGTTGACTCGGGAGTTCTTAAAGAATAACATGTTGTGACTACTTAACAAATGTATTCCATAATTGAATTTGAAGGTGTTAACAAATTATGTGACCAAAGACATGTGCAGTTCAATAAACACATTTTTTTATTAGTAATTTGATATTGTTAGATTTATGCGTAAGCTAGTTAGTATGTTGTAAACTCATGCTGATGATTGTAATCATACATAAATCTTTTATATTAATGTTGTAGTGTGACTGTTTTGTACTGCGATTTGCAACTATTGAATGTTGAATGACTTTACTATTACATAACTTTGGTGACTTTGGTTCATTTTGTAGTTAGATGAATGATTAATTAAATTATTTAGATGAGAAAGGAATCAATTAAGAGAGATAAAGAGAAAACGTCACCCAAGTTATAGAGGCTCAAAGTCATCCAATGTTGGTTTGAGCTTTTGCAGGATAGAAAGATGCTACTACAGTTAATTGCAAGATTATTTTATGAAGTTTTATGAAAGGATTGAGGTGGATTTGGAGAATTCACTAGAACACTTATAGTTTTAACGACAAGAAGAAGCTTGTATTGTGAACTGCCATAGCTTTCCTTATCATTTTGTTGGAGAATTAAGTTTTTTTTTACCATGGATTTTACTATTTCATATTTTGTCAAGTCAAGGTAAGAAAATCACCTACTTTTCTCCATGCAAATTACTTTTGAAGTCAAGTTGTTCATCGGGGTAACTTCTTGAATGTTCATTATTTTGTTACATGCTTTTATTTCTAATATATTGATTATTTTACTAGAAATGGTGTTGAACCCATTTACTCTTTGCACATAGTAGTTTATTTTACTTCTTACTCACCAATATAATATATGTTAAGTGCATATGTTGTCATTCTACAACATTTTTTGGGTTAATTATATGTTAAATGCATTGCAAATTCAGTTAATTTATGAATTATATACTAATATGTGCAATTTCTTCAAACATATTGAAGGTGTTACAAAACTATGTTAATATTTTAATTTTTGTATTATACAATGTTAATGATTTAATCTTTGTAATATGTTTTTTTTTGTCTTGAAGCAGTCTTTTATATAAATTTAAGTGGTGAAGTTTACTAGACGTACAACCCATATTATTTTAAATTGTGAAGTTTACTAGTTGAACAACCCATACTACGGTATAAATCCCACCCATATTATTCATAGGAAAATATCTTTATTTGTTACAAGTTTATTTTTAAAGTTTATTTTGAAAGTTTATTTGGAAGGAATTCCAATTAGTAGAAAATTAAATCTGTTGGAACATCATATGTTTAGACTATCATTCTCTATAAGGATTTAAGTTAGCCTTGATCAAAATTATTCCATTCTTTTGTATCTTACCACCATATCTATTTATAATAGTTAAAGATTAAAATTGTTTTTTTTTCTTCTTTCTTTTTGCAGGTCGTAATCTCAACCATTTAGTTCTTGGAATTTTTATGTGCTAAATTATGAAGATTAAGAAGAGGTTGAAGTTCACACGAGCTAATAACCGCAGAGTTGGTTAATTTACAAATACATAAATTTGTGAAAACACATGCTACTATTCAATTTTCAATGTTTGTAAACTTTTGTTCTAATTATTAATTAGAATAAAGTGGGTGAAATTGGTAGAAATTATACATAAACAAATTTACTTCAATGACTATAACAGTTGTGTTCCTTAATATACTAAATACAAATTTGCTTTAATATAAACTTAGTAATGAATATTTATAATATTTTTTAGCACAATTTAAAGAATTTTTTTATGAGGTATTAATGATTCTAGTTTTGTTTAATATACTAAATACATTTGCACCAATAATATAATTAATTAGACGGAATATTTACAATATCTATTATTTAGTGAGGAAAATAGAATTTGTCACTAAATCAGTGATATTAATATTTTGTGATGAAAATCTTCTTCCGTCACTAAATTTATATTTTAAAGATTTTTTTCTCATTTTTTAGTGCTGGAATAATAGAATTAGTGACTGATTTATTTCGTAAATATTTGTGACGGAATGAAAATTCTCTCACTAAAATTTTGCGACATTGAAATTCGATACGGATATACGGTCGTCACAAAATCCGTCATTAAATTTGTTTGTGACGGAAAATCAGTGCATTAGTGACGGAAAACTTTCCTCCTTAAATTCAATTTTTTTTAGTAGTGTTAAACTTGATGTCCTATTTCATTAATTAACCTTGTCATACGAACTATGAAAGTTCAGCGAGATTCTAGCAATACTCTCAATACTAATGCTCTTTTTCTCAAGCGCTTATGTTGAGGAATGAGTTATGTCTCTCAGATGTGAGTTCGTTAACTACTCCAAATATCGTTCAGTATGGATGTGGAAAGTTGAAATACTAGCCCGAGAAATGCATAAAAATAAAGAAAAATAAAAAAGATAAAGTGCGTAAGATAGTAGCCTGATTGATTTATTATAAATATGGATAATTTATAGTGTGATATTTATAGCCAAAACTACTATATTGGCAATAACACAGTGGTTAATATAAGATGTTATATCATTTAGTTGCTTACACACATATAGCGCGAGTGTTCTCTTTGTATCGAGATATATGATGCCCCAACTTGACTCATTATCTTTTACTTCTAGGTGTGCTTTGATGACTTCGTCCATATTTGTGTAATTTTCACAATTCATGGTTCCCCTATCTTCACCTTCTTCAATTAGTGACTTTACAGACACAAAACATGGTCATAAAACCCGTAGTCATGATAGATCCTAGTAGACTAAAGAAGTATTTACTTGACTCACATTTTTCTATGTTTGTATTATCTAAATTAAAGAACTTTTGAATAATCCTTAAATCGCTTATCTATCGATTTTAACTGAAATTTTACTTATTTTAAATAAAAGTTTGTTTTTTAAGTATGAACATTATTTACTTTACAAACATATTTTGCAACGGTTGAATTAACCCACTATAAATTCTAACATTTTCGAAAATATAATTATATCCACAATTTTATTTCATGAATTAAAATAGGGATTTAAATGGATATCCATCGAGACGGATATTATGATATTTGTATCAACCCTGTTGAATAAATATTATATTTATATTTGTCCTATATCCATGCGAGTATCCGTTAAGCGGATAATCTGCGGGTTTTACGGTATCCGCGGATATTTACAAATATCCATGAATAGTATTTTTTTATAAAAATTAATTTTAAAAAAAAAATATTTTTAACTTCATTTAAAGACACAAAAGTTATTATCACATAACATTCATACAATTCACTCTTAATTTAACAATAAAATTTTATCACATTAATTTTCTTCTTATTCATCAAAACATAATTAGATCCAAACATAATATACATGCATTTCATTTTTAACCAAACAAATAAAAGATATTGTGATTGTGAGTTATGATGAAAGAACGGGCGACAGAAGAGTAGGAAGGGAGACACTGGTTTGACAGAGGAATGCCGGCACTAGTTGGTAGGACTGTGAAATTATTAAAGTGAAGTATGTAATATTGAAGAGTTTAAATATGAAATTTCTAATATAATTTGAATAAAATGTAAAAGGTTTTCTTCAAAAAAAATTTCAAAAAAAAAAAGAAAGAAATATAAGAAGATTAATTTTTTTAGAAGATGAAAAGATAAAGTATAATAAATTAATGAATTTAAATGATTTTTATAATTTATTAACGGATATGGATATCTGCAGACACAGATATCATTAAATCCGTATTCATATCTATTAACAAACGAATATTTAAATATTCATTTATTTTATCCATTGATATTCATTAAGCTATCTGTCCCATATCCGTAACAGATTTTATCCGTAAATATTCACATGTATGAATTTTTTTGCCATCCCTAAATTAAAGTGGTGATTCGCGTTAAAAGAAAAGAAAAAAAGATGTAAAGAACAAAGCCTAACCTTCAAGAAACTAAATAAAAGGCAAACAAACTAAGAATACCTAAAATTAGGCATTCCCAACTTACTCAAAACAAACTCTTTCATAATAATCAATGATTGTTCCACCAAGTAAAATGTAAAAGAGAAAGACTTAACATGGCTAGGGTGTGATCATAAAGTGATGGAATGTATCACAATTATTTATTAAAAAAAAAAAATAGAAAAGCAAACAATTATTTTTGTTATTTTTCAGCATATTGGTAGATATTATAAATTGATAATCTAAAATCTTTTTTTAAAGAAGTATTCAACCAAATCACATATTTTAATTTTTATTTAAATTTTAAAATAAATATTCAATTTGGTACTTGAAATTGTAAGAGTTTATCAACTTACTCTTTATCCATTGCATCAAAAAATCTTATTCTTGCTTTATGAATAGTCTAGATCAGTATTCTAATCTAAACTGTAAAATGTTAATTTTGTAATTAACATTTGTGACATTAATTTTGTAATTAAAATTGTGAGTAAGTCTTCCAAGTTACAAGACTCTGGACACAAGTATTAGATAATTAGACACATTCAAAAAAAAAAAATGCAGAATTAATACTTTAAAATTTTGATTTATAACGAATGGACATAAGCTAATAGTTAACAGCAACAGAAACTTAATTAATTAAATTATTTCCATTGATAAAATTAGGTGTTGAATTGACTAATGACTATAAAATAAAAGAAAATATGTTAATTAATACTTAAATTTTTAAATTAAGATAATAAAGATAAAATAGAAGAAAAACATTGTAAGTTTTGAACTTTAATTTATAAGATACTTGATTTAATTTATTTAAAATGTTCTAAATATGGAATTTTAATTTAAAGATCTAATAAATAGCGGATTTTTTAAAATTAGACTAAAACTATTCTGAAAAGTATAAATTTTAATTTTAAAATTTAAACTCTATAATTTTTCGGATCTACTCATATCAACTACCCCATTTTAAAACTCTAAATTTAGAAATTAGTCCGCCCAAAAAAGAAAAAAGTCACCATAATTATTTGATAAAAGAGATATTTTTTTTAAGAGTTTAATTACTATGTATTGACAGTGTAAAACTGTAAAAAGTTTTACACTGTCAATACATCACCATCATCTGTTTGGGTTATTTTACAGATTATTAAATTAAAAGTCAAATTTTTTTTTATATTTAACGGTTATAATTAACTGACAGTATAAAATCCTTTTACACTGTCAATGCATTTCAATTAATTTCTTTTTTAAATAGTTAAAAAACCAATAAAAATATTGGTCAATCTGGTCAAAACACACACGCACCATTCAGATTTTGTAACCGTTAGTTGTCAGCATCACTGTGATCCTATCTTAATCACACTCCCTCACCACCCCCTCGTCGCCACCAGTCCACTAACATCCCACGTTTCAACTCTCTTTCATATTTTCCTTTTTTTTTATTTGCCTTTTCTTTTTTTTGTTACTCTATATTCTATTATGACTATAATAAAGTTTAATGTGGGGATGAGAATATAGAATAATTTTGTGATAAAGTTGTATTGTTTAGGCTCAAATGTTATGTCACCTACTTATGGGATATTCGAAAACGGCAAAAGAAAAATGTGATGCTTGTTGATATGGAATTTTAGTATGACATTTTAAACCAACAACTAAAAGGATTAACGGTTAACATTATTGTTCATAAGGGTTAACTTTCCAAGATTCATACGTTATTGTTAGCGTCACAATTGAGGGGGTCAACGAGAGAGCATTTTTTAATTGGGACGCACCTTTTGTGAGAGACACACCACATACTCATCTAAAACCTTAAGGTGATAGGTGTGTGGGTTCTCCCACTTATAAAGTGTTTAATCTTCTCTTTTCTAATCAATGTGGGACTTCTTCCTCACACTTGATTCTCAACACTCCCCCTCAAGTGTGAGTTTATACACAATGCTCCCCCTCATGTGGAAACTTCCACATACACTTGTATCACCGTTGAACTCAACGGAACACCTTCTACCCACACCTGCGGGAAGTGTTTTGATACAAAGTTTAATCTTTCCTTTTCTAATCAATGTGGGACTTCTTCCTCACACTTGATTCTCAACACTCCCCCTCAAGTGTGAGTTTATACACAATGCTCCCCCTCATGTGGAAACTTCCACATACACTTGTATCACCGTTGAACTCAACGGAACACCTTCTACCCACACCTGCGGGAAGTGTTTTGATACAAAGTCGGTCCCTTTCTCGAACCAGGCTCTGATACCATTGTTAGCGTCACAATCGAGGGGGTCAACGAGAGAGCATTTCTTAATTGGGACGCACATTTTGTGAGAGACACACCACATACTCACCTAAAACCTTAAGGTGATAGGTGTGTGGGTTCTCCCACTTATAAAGTGTTTAATCTTCCCTTTTCTAATCAATGTGGGACTTCTTCCTCACACTTGATTCTCAACAGTTATGATGGTTAAATATGGAAGTTCAGCTGTCATGTTTCTTTCGTTATGCTTTCTCCGTCCTACAAATAGGGACTTATTTGAAATAAATTAATGTCCGAAAATAAATAAATCATTTCAATTTTTAGTGCATTGTTTTCAATTTTATTTTTAAATTAATATTATTTTTACCATTTCCAATAAATGATAAGGGTATTTTAATAAAGTTATCATTCTATTTCCTTCATTTATTCTTTTTTTTTAAATAGTAATATGTGTGAAAAAGTCAACAGGGTCATTCATTATGGGATGAAGAGAATATCATATAAAGAAATATGTTTTGTACTCAATTAATTTAAAATTTTTTTGGTTATAAATCAAAGAGGGATGACGTCATCCTTGACAAAAAAGTTATGGTTGACGTTCCTTAGAAAGAGGATCCTAGTCAACAGAACTCCATGCAACTTCACAATTACACGGATATAAATTTCTGCTAACTTCTGCAAAGAAAAATTGATGTAAATCGGAATAAAATGCGCCGACTTCGTCAGTCTATCAACATCCACCCATATGGCATCATGCCCCATCGGAGTATTAGGCAAACCAGTCACATAATCCATAGAAATGTTGTCTCATTTCCACACTGCGATGTCTAGCGGTTGCATCAACCCTGCAGGTTTCTGATGTTCAATCTTCGACTTCTGACAAATCAAACAAGCATACACAAATTGTGCCACATCTCTTTTCAATCCTGACCACCAAAATATCTTCTTCAAATCCTGATACATCTTTATAGCTCCTAGATGAATACTCAAGCTACTCTTTTGACTTTCCTCTAGAATCATTCTTTCCAACTCAGGATCATCCGAAATACAAATCCTGTCACGAAACCTTAGCATACCCTGTTCAACCACTTTAAAGTCACCATCCTCATTCCTATCACTCCCAATCATCAAGTACACCAGATTCACATCCAAGTTCTGATTCTCTATAATGTTATTAAGAAAATCATTGTTGATCTTCAACATACCCAACATAACACTTTACGGTGCCAGCTCACACGCCAGCATCATGGCAGACATATGCAAGGACTTCTGACTCAAAGCATCAGCCACGACATTAACTTTACGGGGATGATAATTCAAGCAGAAGTCATAATCCTTCAGAAACTCTAACCATCTTCTCTATCTCGTATTCAACTCTTTCTGATCAAATAGGTACTTCAAGCTCTTATGATCACTATTGTAAGACCCTAATTTTTACCCCTAAGATTTCTCACATCTCATTTGCATCTTATACCACAAACAAGATCATGCTTTGGTTCCTCTATCCCTCTCATATTTGGGTTTATGCCTTACAGGGATCACCGAGCATCTGTGAGTTTCTTATTTTCCTTTAGTTGCTTATGTTTACTAACTTTTAATCAAAATCCAAAAATATGTTGTTTCCCTTTTACTAACTTTTTCAGGAAGGATTTGGATCAAGGATATCAAATATCAGTCCCTCAGCTCGAATGAATTTCATCTGAACGAAGTCAAAGTTAATCTGCAAACAATTTAAAATTCATCTGATCAAAAGTTTCCAAGACTTAATTGATTATTATTCAAGAGACTCCAAGGTTCATGTGTTTATTTCCATGCCTACTTTGAAGCAAGAAAAATCGAGCCAGAGCCAAGACAGCACATCAAAAAGCAATTTTTTTTGCTGTGTTAATCGGTTAACCAAATGCAGTTCAATTTGGTTAACCGGTTAACCAGTGCGTTTTTGGAAAAAAATGAGCCAAATTCAAATTCTGCAGCATTTTGGCACCAAAATTCACTTTGTTTCATCATGAGAATATTCTAGATCACTTCTATATAATTCCCCTACCTCATCATAATTAATTCCCACCATACACCTTCACTAATCACCAGTCTTTTGCTAATTTCCCTCCAAATTCAAATTCCAATCCTAATTCTCATTTCCAAACCAAATTCCAAACCACCAAAATTTCCAAGCCTAAGTCCTATAAATAGGACCCTCATTTCATTCATTCATCAAGCTTTTGATAGCCAAAAAATCTCTTGCAAATTCTCTCCCCAACCACAAAATTCACTCAAAGCTCACTTTCTTCTTTTGAAAGTTAACAAGTTTTCACATTGAATCTTGTTTAACTTTGAGCTAAACTTTCATCCAAACTTGTTTTCTTCATCAATTCTTATAGATCAAGGCTTCAGAGTTTGGATCTTGGAGCAATTTGAAGAAATTTTCAGATTTGGAGTGGTAATCTTTTTTTCCACCATTGTTGTTCTTGAACTATCTTCCACAATGTGATCCTTTAATAATTCTTGTTGCTTGACCTTTGGATCTTGAAAATTATGATCCATTGATGTTATTTGCTGTTGTTTTACTTGAATTTTCGTGCTAATTTGCATCCATGACCATGAGGTGTTTGAAGAAATGATTGGATCATGAATGCTGAATTTTTTCAAACTTTTGTTGTTGTCCTGCCAGTGTTAACCAGTTAACCAAATGCAGTTCATTTTGGTTAACCGGTTAACCAGTGTCCAGAATGTGATTTTCACTTGTTTTTGGGACTGTTTTGGTTTTTCCTCCTTTTTCTTCCCCTTTCTTGTTGTTTTGGCCTTGAAGTGCATTGCTGAGACTAATTTCTCTTCAATTTCAATGGACTTTGGATATGGTTAAAGTAATTAAACATTCATTAGTTCAAATCTATCTTTAAATGAATTGTTGAATTCATTTGAGGTGCTTTGAATTAGTGATATGTTTTCACACTTAAACCTATCAATTAAAGGTGGTTCAACTTGAAGATGAAAGGATCTTGAAAGTGTAATTAAATTTGGTTCTTCTCTTCACCTCTCCCTCTATTTCTTTTAATTTGGATCGATGAAAGTCTTATGGATCTTAGAATTTCTTTGTTGAATTCTTGATCAAGACTAGATCACTACCTATTTTCTTTTCGTGCGGTATTGCTTTCGGAGAATGATCTACATATCACTTCTCTAGCATGCATTAGCACTAACATCGTTATTGACCGATCTCGAGTAGGGTGACTTCTATATAAGTCACTTGGCGATTGCTTAACATAGCGCTACATTTGTCCCTCCCTCTGAATCGAAACTTAATCTTTCGTAAGCCCAAGGATGGTTAATCTTTTGTATTAGGTTCAAAATCTTTGAAGCTTGTTGTGTAGAGCCTTTGATTCTATCAATCTTCTAATAAGTCTTCATTAACCTTGGTCTAAGTACATTGTTTAATCATTATAGTTCAAGACGTGAGACAGAATAATCGGTGTTACTTTTGAAGGCTTATGGCATTACGGCCTTTGTGTTACTATTATGTATATACTACTACATTACTATTCCTATACTTTTATGCTTCCTTCTTGCTCCTTATCTCTCTTTTACTTTTATGCTCCATTATTATCATCTCATATCATATTCTTGTTTATACTTCCGTCATTTTTCACTTTGTCCACTTGGACTATATGTTTATGCTTATGCCTTTTTCTCTTTGTCCACTTGGACCAAAAACATTAATAAATGCCAAAACCTCTAAAAAACTTGTGTTTTTAATTTTGGTCTATGGCTACTATCCTTTGCATTGGACATGGAATTTTGGACCTAGACCTTGGACTTCAATGCTATTCTTGGATCCTTGGACTTAGAACTAGGATTTTTTCCCCTTGCTTTGGAATTATGGTTTGAAGACTTTAGAGCTTTGTGCTTTAGCTTGGTTTATGGTGAAGATGGTGTCATACCCCAAATTTTGACCACTAAGATTTCCCATCATTGTTAAAATCATCATCACAATATGTGGGAGCCATCTTGCCTCATTAGTCTCCCCAAAGATGGGTGAGCATCCACTGCAATCAAATTTAGGGTTTCAAGCCCTCTCAGAGCTTTTGACAAAGGATCAATCAAGGAATGACATGATATTCAACTTGTCTAACCTCTCAAGTAGCTACAAGGGATCAAGAGGACTCCCACTTTAAGGATTAAGCACAAAGCTGCTCCCTTCTAGGTGGATCAAGCCTTAAGATCGCCAGTGTCACCAAATTAGGGTTTTGGTCGACCAGGGGCTCCAGATGGAAATTTTCCTATGGACATGAGCCAATACCTCAAAGCATATCCTAATATGCTCCAAGGGACATCATAAACCCAATCATCAAGTCAATTTGACCTCAGGGGATGCATACATCAAAAATCAGGAATTAGGGGTTTCTTGACCTAATTCACCCCTAAGTTGACTTTTGGGACAAATCATAAGCCAAGGCCTCAAGACATGATTTGAGGGTATCCAACATACTAAATTGATCCATTTGCAACAATGGATTGATTCAAGAAGCTTGAGCAACAAGTCTCAATTTCATCTGCACCACAGTTAGGGTTTTAAGGGAAAAGTCAACTGTAACTTTGACTTTTGACCAAGACATGCTCCCAAGCCCTAGGACATGAATCAATATACCCTATGACACCCATGGAACATTTCCATCAAGTTTGATTTAGGTCAAGGACATGATTTCCTAAAGAATTGCACAGTTTGGAATTCATCTGATAAAAAGTCAACTGTGCACAAAAGTCAACTTTGACTTTTTGATATTTTTCACCAAAATGGATTTTTTACCCTAAAATGATGTTAATGTATGATTTGAATCATCATTCATCAAGAAAAATCAAAGAAAGTGGGAAAACTTGTAAAAGGGGTAACCATAAAAACTTAGAAAATTTTCTAAGTTATGGAAAAAGTGACACTAATGTGCCAACTTTGGAGGACCATAACTCCTAAACCACAAGGCCATTGTTCCCCATTCAAAGCTTGATTTGTAGATCTCATTGCCCTCTACAAAAGCTTCATACTGACCTATGTCCAAATAACTCATGGATTTTGAGTTATGGAGTGATCAAAATCAAGAAAAGTCATTTTGTTCCAACACTTAGTGAAAATTTCACTAAGTCAGATTTTACCTTACTTTTTTCCAAATGTAGGGGGATTTTTCACTTGGATTAAAAAGAGATCAAAACCAAACATGTTCAAACAGTTGTTGTATCATGTAAGGGCTTTCCAAAATGACCCAGAATATTACCAAATTCAATTTGAGCCATGAGATATAACATTGGCAAGTTGCCTTGTTGAAATCTGTCAAAGCAAGACAGATTTTGCACTTTTGCTCGATTTGCCAAAATTGTGCAAATCCAAACACTCCTATCCACTTGGACACGTCTGAGGATTGAATCTAAAGGGGACAATCACTGAGCCAAGCCTCCAAAGTCTTTGGAACAAGAAATAGCATGTTGAACCTAGAATTGCCAAAATAGGGACAAGACTCCAATTTTGGATTGGAGCATTCAATGGAAGCATCAAGATGGCATGGTCTGAGCCATTTGCAACTGAATTCAGTCAAGACTTATCCAAGACCAAGGGAACCAGCAGCCTGTGCCCTAACCTCTAGTCAATGGCTAGAGGAGACTTGGATTTTCATTTGCCAACATTGGCCAAACCTACTCAGCAGTTGCCATTCACTATTCCTTGAAAAACAAACTTGCTCTACTATAAATAGAGCTCAATTGTGATCAGTTTAAGTACACCAAAGCCATCAAACAGATGCTTTCCTCAAAATCTCTTCTTTCACTCCAATTTTGCCTTCTAAGGCAAGTCACTATCGGGTTTTGAGTTTGAGAGCTTTTCCAATCAAACCAATCACTCACACACGTCACATACATCATATAGAAGTGATCCAAACACTCACATAACATCTGGAACACTGATTTCACAAAATCACTAGCCAATTGCTCAAGTTCTTGACAGTTTTGCAATTGAGGTACCATCTTCAGCTCCAAACCATTTCAATCCATTCCAAGCATCCAGATACACTCCATGGCACCTAGGGGAGCTATCCAAATCATTGGAACCGAGCTGTAACACCTCCAACATAAAACTCGATCACCAGCTGCAAGAGGTAAGCGTGAGCTCTTCTAACTCTATGATCGAGGCAATTTTTGCTGCACAATAATTTGGCCACATGTTCATAATCATGCATGGAATGTTTCCCCTCAATTAATTGTTTTGTTTGAATCGTGTATCAAAAATCCCAGCCTTCATGCAGAATTTAGGGTTCTTGAGGATTTTTCGTGATTTCTTGTTTTGTGCTTAATTTAAATGAAATTAATTGTCATAAACATGATCGTGAGGTTGAGACGAGTAGATTGATATGTAGATTGCATGGTATAATCAAGTATTCAGTGAGATTGGAGAGAAAATGCAAATCTGGGCAAACCCAGAACACGCGCGTGTTCTTGGGTGTTCTTGGCGCCATTTTTTGAATATTTGAATATTTGAATTTTGTGATTTTATTTAATTGATTCAAAAATTAATTTCTCTCTGAGTTTTAATGATTTTGAGTTGATTCTTTTTTTAATAATTCACAAAAATGTTAAAATATTTTATTTTTCCAAAAAATCCCAAAAATATTATTTATTTCATGTAATTGATATTTTTACAAAGAATTAATATTTTAATTGTTTTTGACATTTTAAATATTTTTTCCATCTTGATTTTGCAACTTTTAATGACTTCTAATTATTTTGTAGGTCAATACTTAATTTTTGAAGCATTAATCCAAGATCACAATTTGTTTTTCCATATGTTAAACAATTTTGATCATTTTAATTGAATTTTTATTCAATTAAAATACACTTTGAAAACAAATTAGGGTTTTTGGATTAATTCAACCCTCATAAATCATTTTCAAACTTTTGGGCCTCTAATAGAGTGTAAGACCCAATCCTTTTTTGACCAAATCATTTTTGGGCCTCAGTATATTGTATAAGTCCCGATACCGTCAAAATAAACGGCGCGGTCGTCGCCTTTTTAAAAAAAAAACAAAAACTTTGGGTCTACCCTCGTGTTATAAGCCCCACTCTTTTTCTTTTCAAAACTCTTTGGGCCTCTATCAGAGTGTAAGACCCAATCCCCTTTTAACCAAAACAAACTTTGGGCCTCAGATATTGTATAAGCCCCTCTGCGTTAAAAGAAAACCTCGTCGCGATCGCCAATTCAAAATCAAATCAACTAGGCCTACCCTCGAGTAGTAAGACCCATTTCTAAAACTCTTTGGGCCTCTTGAGAGAGTGTAAGACCCAAATCCCTTTGTACATAAAACAATCTTTGGGCCTCAGTCACTTGTATAAGTCCCTATGTACAAATTCAAACAGTGCGCTCACTGATAAAACCTTGGGCCTCTCCTTGAGCTGTAAGCCCCCAAATCTTTCTTTTTCAAAGTCCTTTCTCCTTTGATTTTGAATATATTGTTGTTTCCAATCTTTCTTTGTTGAACAACTAACCAAACAGCATGAAAGCTCTACAACCGAGTAAGTGTTTATATGCTTTTATTTACCGCTTTCATACACATATAACTGTATTGTGGGGCTGTTTCGCTGTAAGTTTTCTTTCATAAACTCATATCAACTGTGTAATAATAGTATAGATATTTAGAGTTTCCCCGACAACTACGTCTAGCATTAAGCCCGTTGATCACTCTTAGAAATAGTCAAAACTAGATCCCCATAGGATTACCAGACACAGTCTTCCCTCCTCTTGGGGTTAAACAATATGGAGATATGAAAGACAACATTCTCTGTGAACCCTTTCATAGACTGTCACTCGTAGAAGTTGTCAAAGAAACTCTACTCCCCAGAGATGATCTCTTCTCCGTGAATTGCATCTCTTGAGTTTCTTCCAAATTCTCGAACTTTCCTGGCTTGATCTATTCCTCGTGAATAGCCTGTCTTGAATTTCTTGGGGTTTGGGGACCCACAGGCTTCTTAAAAGCACTTGTCAAGAAACTCTATTCACTAGAGATGATCTTTTCTCCGTGAATGACATCTTTTGAGTTTCTTCCAAATTCTCGAACTTTCCTGGCTTGATCTATTCCTTGTGAATAGCCTGTCTTGAATTTCTCGGGGTTTGGAGACCCATCGGCTTCTTAAAAGCATCGGCCTCCTCTTGGGCATTGTTCAAGGACCCGCAGGCTTCCTAAAAGCATCCCGCCTCCTCTTAGGCGTTGTACAAGGACCCGTCGGCTTCTTAGAAGTATTCACAGGCTCCTCTTAGGCTTCGTATAATAATTCTTCCTCCGGGAATGATAACCTCCTCTTGGGCTTCATACAAGGACCGATCAGCTTTTTAAAAGTTTCCAGCCTCCTCTTGGGCTTCGTACAAATTGTCCCGACGACCTCCTAGAGGTGTAGGAACAGAAATCAGTCATCTTAATAGAGCAGTATTTCCAAGAGTCTACTACTGTTTCTCAAAGCATAGTACAAAAGATGAAACTCTAGACACGGACAATCTAACATCCTTGAGTCTCAAAGACATTCTCAAGCACCCTTCAAAAATAGGAAGGAACCCCGTGGACTCGGACAGTCTCAATACACTTTGGATTTCCCATTTCCTTAAAGAAAAGGAAATATCCCTGATCCTCGAATCAAAATCCCTGAGTGCAAACATTACTCATATAAGAACTGATTTTCTCTTTAAATCAGCATATTGGACCTGTTACTCAACTGAAACAGACACCATGGCCTCCTCTTGGGCTTTGTACAATGATTCTCCCCAGCGGAGCTAACAATAGCCTCCATCTCGGGCTTCGTACGAGATACACAAAACTCTCTTGTTGAGTCACAATCCTTTTAGCCTCCGTCTTGGGCTTTGTACAAGACACAAATCACTCCCTTGTTGAGTATAAAACCTTTAGCCTCCATCTCGGGCTTCGTACGAGATACCATAAAAGACTCTCTTGTTGATTCAACTCCCTTTTAGCCTCCATCTCGGGCTTTATACGAGATACCAAAAGATTCCCTCGTTGAGTCAAAACCGTTTAGCCTCTCTCTCGGGCTTTATACGAGACACATATTAGCCTCCTCTTAGGATTTGTATAAGAAAATCACTGGTTGATCGAATCAACCTTTTAGCATCAAAGATGTGCCTCATTCACAGTACACAAACATCAACAACTCCTTCCCCTTCATCTAACTGCTGTAAGCGGCAAGCCTCTGGATCATCTACATCCATGCCAATGTCCCTCTTTTAGCATGATAAATTCCTAAGGAAAGATGGCATTGCTCTACACTGAGTTAAAGTCTTCTCCTTCAGGTTAAAACCCTCTATAAAGGAAATTATGGCATTGCCGGATTCACACATCCCGGTTAAAGTAATTCTCCTTTATAACCAGTCACCCAACAGTTGTGACAGACAAACCCTTCTTTAGAGATGACAAGTTCTCTCTAAAGTCAGGACCTTTTAGCTTCATATCTTGGGCTTCGAACAAGATACAAATAAACTCTTCAGCTTCACGTCTTGGGCTTTGAACAAGATACAAACCACTTTCGCTTCACGTCTTAGGCTTTGAACAAGACACCAAAACACCATTTCCTCCCATAGAATAGGAGGAACTACGAACGCTCTGATTTCCCTATTTCGGTAAACGGGAATACGTAGGCATAAGATTGAAAGAAAAGATCTTAGCGAGCACACTAATCAAAAACCCTAAATCCCATACTCTCACATATCTATCAAAAAGCATCAGTCCTAACATCCTAATCCTTGTTCCCCGCCAGAAACCTGTCATTCTTTCAAAATAAGAAGAGAGAGGCCCCACCACATTGATTGCATCCGTAACCTAATAGACCGCTGTTTAAACTCAGTATGCAAGCAGGGTTAATTGGAGACATCTATTTCCCTTCCTTCATCAGCTCACAATAGGATAAAAAAATGAATCGACCTGTAGTCCCCCAAAAAAAGAGCGACAGCGCTTAAGAACCGCGTCTAAAATCGCTCGCTACAGATGGCTACATTTGTGGTTTGATCTTTCTTATCTTTAGCTTTCACTTTATGCTTTAGGATAACCTCTCTTCTCCATCCTTTCTTTAATTTTCAAAATCTCCTCTCTTTTTCAAAACCTTCTTGTTTTCAATCTATCACCTCTTTCATAATCAAACCTTGACTTTGTCAAGTGATTTTACTCTTTTCTTTTCATTTCTTAATAAATGCTAAACTACATAAGCATATTGATACCTTTTTCAAAAAACTTTAAAAACATCAAACTCATCTAACTCTTTTGTACCCTTGTGCACTTTTCCTTTAACTTTTTCACAAGTTTAGACATGATTCATTTTTTTATAGCGGAATTATTCGCTTGGAATGATGACTTGTCTTTACATTTAAAAACAATCATAACAAACCTATTTTGTTATTTGTACCACGAACTACGAGGTTTTGATCCTATATTGCACTTTGTGGGTACGTATGCATTAGGCGACAAGTCTCTTTAAACATAAAAATCTTAAAAAATACTTCTCTTCTCATCCCTTCAATCTCATTTCAAACAAATCTTTTCAAACCAAAAAGCGTAGATATTTCAAAGGGTTCCTATAGAGTACTATAGACGTTTTGGATGCTAACACCTTCCTTTAGCGTAACCAACCCCTTACCCAGTCTCTGTTTACTTGTTCTTGTTCAGAACTTGTTTAGGTTTTGTTCGCTCTTTTTCCTTTCCTTTTGGATAAAATAAAAGTGCGGTGGCGACTCTTGCTTTATGAGTTAAGTTAATCAATAGCTTACACTCACGATTTTTGCGGCTACAGAAAAGTGGAGACTCTGCTGGGGATTTCTGGTTCTTAGTGGGTTCGGCCTACTTTGATTTATTTACGCTTTATCTGTTTGATTTGACTGTTATTGGTTGTTCTGCTTGGGTGATCTTGAGAGGTGAGATAGATCCTATGAACTTGAGAACTTGAGAACCCCGAACAAGTGGTATAGTCAAGGAAGCTTCTAGGGAGTAATCCCGAACAAGTGAACTTGAGAACCCACCACTCAGTGGAGGCCCCTTTGAGGATGTTATGTGTCGATCGAGTAATCGTGAAAACATTTCTATTTTTGACCTGGGAGCCTGAGAAGCTGAGGACCTTAGTTTTCCTTTAACCCATCTTGGCCAATTAGGACGTAGTGCGGTGACTATGAGGGTGTAAACCTGAAATAGTTGATACGCAATACTACACTCAGACGAGGTTCTCTTGAGAATATTACCGATTCCCGAGTAATCAGCATGCTAGTAATATCCGAATAAGGATTGAGGACTCTAGGCACTTTTTAGAACTTTGTTATACAGGTGCTGATAACCTTAGTACATACCTTTGTGGGTTGGTAGTTAACCTTGACTCCATGCTCGTGACTCGAACCTTTGGACCTGTGTACTTTGAGTGATCTTGTTTGTGGTTGTTGCATCCATGCACTCTTGCATTCATGAGCATACATCTGCATTTATCCAAGTTTCCGTAGAAACTTATTTCAACTGTCTCCTTCTCCAGTTATTTGTTCACCGTCAAGTTGTTTCCTCGACACAACTACGGAATTAGAGATGCCGTCAGATTGAGAATGGAAAATCAAGAACAACATAATACCGAAGTCAGAATGGAAATTGATGAGTTGAAGGCCAGCATGACTAAACTCACAGAAATGATGCAAGTTCTGATTGCTAGAGGTGAACCACCTCAGAGGATCGTGATCTCTGAAGTCTCAACTGCTACTGTTAACCCTCCACTGATTCAGAAACCAGCTTCTACTTGGCCAGAATTTGGGTTACCTCTGAATTACTCGCCACCCTTTGCAACTACTCCAGTTGTTGTCTCGTCTGTACTACCAGTATCTTCAGCTCCATTGTTAACTAAACCTCAGCCTGTTGTGCATTCTGTTGCTCAAGCTATTATCATACCCCAAATTTTGACCACTAAGATTTCCATCATTGTGCAAATCATCATCACAATATGGGGGAACCATCATACTTCATCAGTCTCCCCAAAGATGGGTGAGCATTCACTACAATCAAAATTAGGGTTTCAAGCCCTCTCAGAGACTTAGACAAAGGGTCAATCAAGGAATGACATGATCTTCAACTTGTCTAAACCTCTCAAACATACACACAGGATAAAAAAGGACTCCCACTCTAAGGATTAAGCACAAAGCTGCTCCCTTCTAGGTGGATCAAGCCTCAAGATCGACAGTGTCACCAAATTAGGGTTTTGGTCGACCAGGGCCTCTAGATGGAAAATTTTCATTTGGGCACAAGCCAATCATCCAAAACACAACCTAATATACTCCATGGAACCTCATGGACCCAATCATCAAGTCAATTTTGCCTTAGGGGATGCATTCATCAAAAATCAGGAATTAGGGTTTCTTGACCTAATTCACCCCTAAGTTGACTTTTGGGACAAACCATGAGCCAAGACCTCAAGAGAGGGTTTGAGGGTCTCTAATGAACTATATTGATCCATTTGGAACAATGGATTAATCCAAGAAGCTTGAGCAACAAGTCTCAATTTCAGCTGCACCACAATTAGGGTTTTAGGGAAAAAGTCAACTGTAACTTTGACTTTTGACCAAGACATGCTCCCAAGCCCTATGACATGCATCAATATACCCTATGACACCCATGGAACATGTCCATAAAGTTTGATTTAGGTCAAGGACATGATTTCCTGAAGAATTGCACATTTTGGAATTCATCTAATAAAAAGTCAACTGTGCACAAAAGTCAACTTTGACTTTTTGAGATTTTTCACCAAAATGGATTTTTAACCCTAAAATGATGTTAATGTGTGATTTGAATCATCATTCATCAAGAAAAATCAAGAAAAGTTGTATAACTTGTAAAAGGGGTAACCATAAAAACTTAGAAAATTTTCTAAGTTAAAAATAAAGTGACTAGGGTACCAACTTTGGAGGATCATAACTCCTAAACCACAAAGCCATTTTTCCTCATCCAAAGATAGATTTGTAGCCCTAATTACCCTCTACAAAAACTTCAACTAGACCTAAGTCTAATTCATTAAGGATTTTGGGTTATGGAGTGATCAAAATGGCTGAAAAATGAAAATGTCACTTTTTCCAACACTTGGTGAAATTTTCACTAAGTCCAAATCTGTCTTCACTTTTTGCCAAATGTTGGGGGGTTTTTCACTTGGATTCAAAAGATATCAAAACCAAACATGTTCAAACAGTTGTTGTATCATGTAAGGGTTTTCCAAAATGGCCAAGAACATTGTCAAATTCCATTTGGGCTATGAGTTATGACATTGTCAAATTGCCTTGTTGAATTCTGTCAAGGCTAGGCAGAATTTGCAATTTTGCTCGATTTGCCAAAATTGTGTAAATCCAAACACTCCTATCCACTTGGACACATATGAGGATTGAATCTCAAGGGGACAATCACTGAGCCAAGCCTCCAAAGTCTTTGGAACAAGAAATAGCATGTTGAACCTAGAATTGCCAAAATAGGGACAAGACTCCAAATTTGGATTGGAGCATTCAATGGAAGCATCAAGGTGGCATGGACTGAGCCATTTTCATTTGAATTCAGTCAAGACTTATCCAAGACCAAGGGAACCAGCAGCCTGTGCCCTAACCTCTAGTCAATGGCTAGAGGAGACTTGAACTTCCATTGGCCAACATTGAACAAACCTACTCAGCAGTTGCCATTCACTATTCCTTGCAAAACAAACTTGCTCTACTATAAATAGAGCTCAATTGTGATCAGTTTAAGTACACCAAAGGCCTACAGCACTTGCCTTTCTCAAAATCTCTTTCTCTTGGCAAAAATGCCTTTCTTAGCAAGGTAGCTATCGGGTTTTGAGCTAGAGGGCAATTCCACTCAAACCAATCACTCACACACCTCACATACATCACATATGAGCTGATCAAACACTTAAACAACAACTGGAACACTAATTTCTCAGAATCACCAGTCAATTGCTCAAGGTTTTAACCAAAGTGCAGTTGAGATGCCATGAAGTGATCCAGCCAATTTCAATCTAGTCCAAGCATTCAAACACACTCCATAGGGTGTAGGGAAGCTGTTCAGATCATCACCACTCATCTGTAACACCTCCAAATCAAAAATCACATTGCACTTGCTGTCACGGCCTAGAGGTAAGCATATACTTGGTCATCTCTCAATCTATGCATATTTCCTCGCACAATAATTTGGCCATATGTTCATAATCATGCATAGAATGTTTCCCCTCAATTAATTGCATTGTTTGAATCGTGTATCAAAAATCCCAGCCTTCATGCAGAAATTAGGGTTCTTGAGGATTTTTCGTGATTTCTTGTTATATGATTAATTTAAATGAAATTAATTGACATAGACATGATCGTGAGGTTGAGACGAGCATAATGATATGTGGATTGCATGTTATAATCAAGTATTCAGTGAGATTGGAGAGAAAATGCAAATCTGGCCAAGCCCAGAACACGCGCGTGTTCTTGGTGTGTTCTTGACGCCTTTTTTCAAAATTTGAATATTTGAATTTTGTGATTTTATTTAATTGATTCAAAAATTAATTTCTCTCTGAGTTTTAATGATTTTGAGTTGATTCTTTTTTTAATAATTCACAAAAATGTTAAAATATTTTATTTTATCAAAAAATCCCAAAAATATTATTTATTTCATATAATTGATATTTTTGCAAAGAATTAATGTTTTAATTGTTTTTAACATTTAAAATATTTTTTCCACCTTGATTTTGCAACTTTTAATGCTTTCTAATTACTTTGTAGGTCAATACTTAATTTTTGAAGCATTAATCCAAGACCACAATTTGTTTTTCATATGTTAAACAATTTTGATCATTTTAATTGAATTTTTATTCAATTAAATACATTTTTGAAAACAAATTAGGGTTTTTGGATTAATTCAACCCTCATAAATCATTTTCAAAACACTCTGGGCCTCTATTAGAGTGTAAGACCCAATCCCCTTTTAACCAAAAACTTTGGGCCTCAGATATTGTATAAGCCCCTCTGCGTTAAAAGAAAAATCTCGGCGCGATCGCCATTTCAAACGGAAAAATCATCTGGGCCTACCCTCGTGTTATAAGCCCCACTCTTTTTATTTAAACTTTTTTGGGCCTCTAATAGAGTGTAAAACCCAATCCTTTTTTGACCAAACCATTTTTGGGCCTCAGTGTATTGTATAAGTCCCGATACCGTAAAAAACAAACGGCGCGATCGTCGCCTTTTTCAAAATAACCCTGGGCCTCTCCTTGAGTTATAAGACCCATTCAAAACTCTTGGGCCTCTTGAGAGAGTGTAATACCCATCCCTTTGTACAGAAAACCTTTTTGGGCCTCAGTCACTTGTATAAGTCCCTCTGTACAAATTCAACAGTGCGATCACTGATAAAAACCTGGGCCTCTCCTTGAGCTGTAAGCCCCAAATCTTTCTTTTTCAAAGTACTTTCTCCTTTGATTTTGAATATACTGTTATTTTCAATCTTTCTTTGTTGAATAACTAACCAAACAGCATGGAAGCTCTACAACCGAGTAAGTGGTTATTGCTTTCATTTACCGCTTTCATATACATATAACTGTAATGTGGGGTTGTTTCACTGTAAGTCCTCTTTCATAAACTCATATCAACTGTGTAATAATAGTATAGATATTTAGAGTTTCCCCGGCAGCTACGTCTAGCATTAAGCCAGTTGATCACTCTTAGAAATAGTCTAAACTAGATCCCCATAGAATTACCAGACACAGTCTTCCCTCCTCTTGGGGTTAAACAATATGGAGACATGAAAGGCAGCATTCTCGGTGAACCCTTTCATAGACTGTCACCTTTAGAAGTTGTCAAAGAAACTCTATTCCCCAGAGATGATCTTTTCTCCGTGAATGGCATCTCTTGAGTTTCTTCCAAATTCTCGGACTTTCCTGGCTTGATCTATTCTCGGTGAATAGCCTGTCTTGAACTTCTCGGGGTTTGGGGACCCACAGGCTTCTTAAAAGCAATTGTCAAGAAGCTCTACTCCCCAGAGATGATCTTTTCTCCGTGAATGGCATCTCTTGAGTTTCTTCCTAATTCTCGAACTTTCCTGACTTGATCTATTCCTTGTGGATAGCTTGCCTTGAATTTCTCGGGATTTAGGGACCCATCAGCTTCTGAAAAGCATCGGCCTCCTCTTGGGCATTATACAAGGACCCACAGGCTTCCTAAAAGCAACCCCGCCTCCTCTTGGGCTTAGTACAAGGACCCTACGGCTTTTTAGAAGTATTCACAGCCTCCTCTTAGGCTTCGTATAATGATCTCTTCCTCTGGGAATGATAGCCTCCTCTTGGGCTTCGTACAAGGACCCGTCGGCTTCTTAAAAGTTTCCAGCCTCCTCTTGGGCTTCATACAAATTGTCCCGACGACCTCATAGAGGTATAGGAATAGAACCTAATCATCTCCATAGAACAGTCCTTTCAAAGAGTCTACTACTGTTTCTCAAAGCATAGTACAAAAAATAAAACTCTAGACTTGGACAGTCTAATTTCCTTGAGTCTCAAAGACATTCTCAAGTGACCCCCTCGTTAAATAGGAAGTAAACCCGTAGACTCGGACAGTCTCAATACACTTCAGATTTCCCGCTTCCTTAAAGAACAGGAATAACCCGGATCCTTGAATCAAATCCATGAGTACAGTGTTGCATATATAAGAACTGATTTTCTCTTTAAAATCAGTATACTGGACCTGTCACTTAACTGAACAACGTTTAGCCTCTCTCTCGGGCTTTGTAAGAGACACATAAGAGACTCCCTCGTTGAGTCAATCACCTCTTTCGCCTCCATCTCGGGCTTTATACGAGATACAAAAAGGTTCTTATTGAGCCAAACAAACAACAGCCTCCACCTCGGGATTCGTACGAGATACAAAAAAAAACTCTCTTGTTGAGTCAATTAGCCTTCATCTCGGGCTTTATACGAGATACCAAAAGACTCCATCGTCGAGTCAAAACTTTTTAGCCTCTCTCTCGGGCTTTGTACGAGACACATATTAGCCTCCTCTTAGGCTTTGTATAAGAAAACCACTGGTTAATCCAATTAACCTTTTAGCATCAAAGATGTGCCTCGTTCACAGTACACAAACATCAACAACTCCTTCCCCTTCATCTAATCGCTGTAAGCGGCAAGCCTCTGGATCATCTACATCCATGCCACTGTCCCTCTTTTGGCATGAGAAATTCCTAAGGAAAGATGGCATTGCTCTAAACTGAGTTAAAGTTTTCTCCTTCAGGTTAAAATCCCCTATAAAGGAAATTATGGCATTGCCGGATTCACACATCCCGGTTAAAGTAATCCTCCTTTACATTCAGTCACACAACAGTTGTGACATACAACCCCTTCTTTAGGGATGACAAATTCTCTTTGAAGATAACACCCCTTTAGCTTCATATCTTGGGCTTTGAACTAGATACAAACAGACTTTTCAGCTTCATATTTTGGGCTTTGAACAAGATACAAACCACCTTTCGCTTCACGTCTTGGGCTTTGAACAAGACACCAAAACAACCATTTCCTCCCATAGAATAAGAGGAAATACGAACGCTCTGATTTCCCTGTTTCGGTAAACGGGAATACGTAGGCATAAGATTGAAAGAAAAATCTTAGCGAGCACACTAAACAAAAACCCAAAATCCCATACTCTCATGTATCTATCAAAAGCATCAGTCCTAACATCCTAATCCTCGTTCCCTGCCAGGAAATCCAAGAAAGAGAGAAAACCGTATTGGCGAAAATACAAATAACCAGTACAAAGGCCCCCACATTGATAGCATTCGTAACCTAACAGACCGCTGTTTAAACTCAATATGCAAAGCAGGGTTAATTGGAGACATCTATTTCCCTTCCTTCATCAGCTTTAATAGGATAAAAAATGAATCGACCTATAGTAAACTCAACCGCAGAGAGCGACCAGCGCTTAAGAACCGCGTCCAAAATCGCTCGCTACAGAAAAATGGCGCCCACCGTGGGGAGGATCTCTGTTTTTCTTCTTCCTTTTCACCTCTTGTGTGAATACCACAGATTGGGGCTTCCGCCGGGGAACCCAATTTCTGTCAGGAACTTAGGATTCATAGGTTTAAAGGTCTAGGATGATTAGGACAAATATATATACTGCTTTTCCTAATTGCTATACGTGTTTATTTTTCTTCTAATGGGAATGCGTGTGATGCCGCATATGGAAAGATTGAGTATACACTTAAGATAAGTGATGGCGACGAGGTCGACCATCAACCTCAGTGGAGGCTGACCAATGCAACCCATTCTCTCACCTAGACAATGGGCCGATTGTTAAGTCTGAGAAGCTGATGAGCCAAACCCTTTCGCAGTGCGAAAACTATCGGGAATAGTTGTTACGCGATACTACCCTCATTTAAGGCTGGTGATCTATTCTCGGTGAATGGCACTTACTCTAAGATTGCTCTACAACTCGCTGGCAATCCGCTTGTTGTTTTGCTTTCCTGGGAGGAGCTGATGATAATGAGTACAGGTACAAAAATCACCTTAGTATAAACCTTTGGGGATGGGTAGAGCCTAGACTTCATGACAACGACCCTTTGACCCCATGTTTTTTCTATGTTTTTGTGTGCTGCATTCATGCATTCATTTAAAAAACATTAAAACATTCAAAAAATTCTTCTCTTCTAGTCTCTCTGTTTTTCAAATTAAACTAAGACTGTGATTGCAAATATCAGAGAAAAGGATTGTGCTAATGGATTTCGGTAGAAGGAGAACTCATAGTTATACCTTCAAGGTTCCAAAGCTAGAGGATTTGAGAAGGTTAGCAAGGATGATCACTAACCCTGAGGCTTTCAGAGCCAAGCACGGAGGTCTGCTACCACTGTTAAGAGTCCATGTGATTGAGGGAATCATGGATGCGCTCATTCAGTTTTACGATCCGGTTTATCACTGTTTCACATTCCCGGATTACCAGTTAGCACCAACGCTGGAGGAGTATTCTCATCTGATTGGTCTACACATTACTGATCGAGCTCCATTTTCTGGACTGGAAGAAATTCCAAAGAATCAGACCATTGCAAGAGCAATTCATTTGGACGAGTCGGAGGTTAGGACTCACCTAACTACTAAGGGTGGCATCCAAGGTTTGCCAGCCCAGTTCTTGACAAAGAAAGCTCTGTACTTCGCTAGTATAGGAAACGTGACTGATTTTGAAAGCATCTTGTCTTGCTCACCTACGGGTTATTTTTGTTTCCCAACATTAATAATTTCGTCGATATCAACTCCATTAAGGGTTTTCTCATTAGAAACCCTGTACCGACTTTGCTCGCGGATGCATATCATTCTGTACACTTAGGAAATTTGTACAGCGGAGGGGAGATCACATGCTATGTACCTCTGCTTTACAAATGGTTTATCTCCCACTTGCCCAAGTCTGCTGCTTTTTGGGATTGCAAGAGTGCCTTACGTTGGTCGCAGAAGATCATGTCCCTCACCAACTCTGATATAGATTGGTGTAATAGGATCTATGATGGAATCAGAATCATCGATCGTTATGGAAACTTCCCCAACGTACCCCTTATAGGAACTAAGGGAGGAATCAACTATCATCCGGTTCTCGTTCGTCGTTAATTTGGATACCCGATGAGACACGTTCCACGGGGTGTTCATCTGGAAGGTCTTTTCTTCAAAGAAGGAGAAAGTGACAGAGCACTAAAGATGGAAATAGTGCATGCTTGGAAACAGGTTCATAATAAAGGACGAGAGTCTCTAGGAAAACCAGATTGTATCTCGGTGGAGCCTTATCTCCACTGGGTACAAACTAGAGCTCTCAAGCTAAAAATGCCTTATCCTCGTTACGGAATTCTTCCGCCGAGGGAATCTGTCATGTACTTCATGACGGAAACTGAAAAGCTTCAGGTTACTCTCAACAAAGTTCAAAAGGAGAGAAGGTCTTGGAAGAACAAGTACCGCACCCTCGACGTAGAGTGCATTAAAATACAGTAATTACTGAAAGAGAAAGATGCTCTGATTGAGATTTTAGAGCAACATGCTGTGGATAATCAGGATGACCAAAGAAATTTGCTCATTCCTTTCACCTGGCAAAGGAATGACAACCCGACAACGGCCTAAGAGCCCCGGTCAAAGAAAAGGAAGATACTAGAATCAGCACCCGATTTCTCTTCAGAGGGGACTCGGGACCCATTAGTTTAGGTTTCTGTTTCTGCACCTTGTAATCTACTGTATTTCCATTTCTGTAATCCTTTGAATTCAATAAAAAGGGGTTCCCCACTGTTTGATATTTGCAATCTAATTGTCGAAGTTTATTTTGATTAAACAAAAAAAAAACAATTAATATAATCATTGCATTCATCATTCTCACATCACGAATTCTTCTTACCTACGAATCTCACATTTGTGTCTCGATTCTAGAGTCAAACTGTCTCATTCGTATAATACTCGGGCCAATCGTCAGAAAAAGATGGATGATCTTGAGGAAGAAAACAGAGAGTTGAAAGAAGAGATCGACGCTCTGAGAGAGGATATGAGAAAGCTTCGTAACGACATGCAAGCCATGGCAGAAGCTCAGCTACAACGAACTGTGATCTCAGAGATCACCTCAACGCCCATAGTGGAAAAGTCCGATCCTAGGTATCAAATGCCGAAAGATCCTCCTTGGGGCATGTCTGTTAATTATATCCCGGAAGGATATGTTTTGCCGATCGCTGAAGATCAGGGAATCACGACAGAAGCCGCTGGACCTGAAGGTTACAAACTTCGGGAAAGCGAAGATGCCAGGGGTATACTAAAGACTCCTGAAGGTTACAAACTTCGGGAAACACCAAGATTTACTTCCGTAGTCACGGTCCTACCCCCTGTGGTGCACACTGTCCCGGAAGGACAGATTCCACAGACACCTTCTGGTAAGAAGGAAACTATGTTTGACAGAATGGAGGAATTCCAGGAGCAGTTCTTGGAAATGCAGAAGGAGCTGCAAGCCATTCGCGGTCAGGATCTATTTGGAAAGGACGCCGTAGATCTCTGCTTGGTCCCAAATGTGAAAGTCCCGCACAAATTTCAAGTGCCCGACTTTGAAAAATACAAGGGTAACTCTTGCCCTCAAAGCCATCTGGTGATGTACGCCCGACGGATGTCAGCTCAGACGGAGAATCAGGACCTACTGATTCATTACTTTTAGGATAGTTTAACCGGTGCCGCATTAAAATGGTACATGGGTTTAAACCATACTATGATCAATACATTCAGAGATCTTGGTACTGCCTTCGTCCAACAATACAAATACAATTTGGACATGGCACCCGACAGAGATTAACTCAGATCAATGTCGCAAAAGGACAAGGAAACCTTTAAGGAGTATGCTCAAAGGTGGCGTGAAATTGCCGCTCAAATTTGTCCACCTCTTGAGGAAAAAGAGATGACAAAGATCTTCTTAAAACCCTTAAGCTCATTTTACTATGACCGAATGGTTGCCAGTGCACCCAGTGATTTCACCGAGATGGTGGGCATGAGCGTACGTCTTGAGGAAGCCGTCCGAGAAGGACGTTTGGTAAAAGACAATGGATCGATGAGCGGTACTAAAAAATACGGTAGTGCTCTCCCTAAGAAAAAAGAGCAAATTATTGGGAATATCTCTCTCGGAAAGCAAAGGCGTCAATATCAACCAGTAGCAGCTGTGACTCCTGCTATCAGCCCTGCGCCTATTCCTACGTATCAACCTCAGGTTGCGTAGAGCCAACCTGATCAACAAAGGACACAACAACCTCTTCAGCAGGCTCGTCCCCAATACAACAATAACCGTACAACACGGCCACCAGGATTTGATCCTATACCCGTAACGTACGCAGAGTTGTTTCCATTACTGCTAGCCAAGGGGCACATTCAGACTAAGTCCCCTCTTACAGTACCGGAAAATCCGCCTTTTTGGTTTAAGGTGGATCAAACTTGCCCTTATCATCAAGGAGGATCAGGGCATAACATTGAGACTTGTCTCAATTTCAAGTCCGACGTGCAAAAGCTTGTTAGGAGCGGGGTCTTATCTTTCAAAGATACAAATCCCAATGTTCTTACGAACCCGCTGCCTCAACATGAGAAGGCTGCAGTCAATCTCATTGAGAAAGAGACTAACAATGTCTATCAAATTCACGATGTACTCTTGTTGAAAACCAATCTGGTCAAGATGCATTGTAGACAGAGTGGATATGGCAATGTGCCACCTCATAATTATCACCAGTGTGATATCTGCTCTAAAGACAATCAAGGATGTTCTGTGGTGCAAGCAGCTCTACAGGAACAGATGGATCTCGGATGGATCCAAGAGCACCGAGTTCGTGGAGTTAACATGGTCTATACGAATTCTAATGTCATTCAGAACCACGACATCCGTGCGATGAATGTCAACTTGGTGGCGATGCACTCAAGGCAAAGCCAGTATCATAATCTGCCGCGGCACGATTACAATTCCTGTCTGATTTGCTCAGTAAATAAACAAGGATGCTCTTTCATACAGGAGGCCCTCCAGCGTCAGATGGACCTTGGATGGATCCAAGACTACCATGATAGGGATTCCTATCAGATCAATATGGTTCAGATCTTCGATATTCGCGTGATGAATACCAACCTAGTAGAGTTACATGCTGAGCAGGTCCGACTCGGATTCTTAACATCACATGACTATCAAAGCTGTAAAGCGGGTTGCAAAAATGATCAAGGTTGTACCCTTGTCCAGGAGGCACTTCAGCACTTGTTAAATCACTGGTGGATGCCAATCTATATGGATGAAGATACTCAGCAAATTAGTATTAGCAACAGAAACCCCACTCGGCGTTAGAGTCAGGATGTCCGATCAGTGGAAGCTAACCTAGTGAGGTTACATTGTATTCAAAGTGGGCGTGGCCAGGTGCCACCACACAATTATGAACGTTGCGGCGTCTGTTCGGAAAGTAACCAAGGGTGTTACCTTGTGCGAGCAGCTCTTCAGGGTCAGGTGGATCGTGGAGAAATTCGTCTATATCCGGGTTCTGGACCCATCAATTGGTCGCCGAACTACCTTGTCGATCAAATCGAGGATGTTGTCACAATCTCTGGTCATCACAGGACCATGGATGTTTTTGCCATTATCCCTCTACTTGACGAATCTAAGGTTCCCAACCGGGAACGGATTGAGATTACTTATGATGGTCGGAAAAATCAGAAGGCTCCTGTAGTCATCTATCTGCCGAGACCAATACTGTATGAATCAACTAAGGCAATCACTTACAAATACGGTGCAACAACAATTGAAAATGGAAAGGAAATTCCATTACCCTCCATCATGAATATTGCAGACGTCAGTCGAGTAACACGGAGTGGCAGAATCTTCAACCGAGGGGTTGGGGAACCTAACAAAGAAAAGGAACTTCAGACGGAAACTCCTGATCCACCAGTCGGTCAATCCAGTAATCCCGACCTTTCGAAAAATAATGATGAGATGCTGAAGCTCATCCAAAGGAGTGAATACAACATTGTTGATCAACTGTTACAAACTCCTTCAAAGATCTCGGTATTATCATTATTACTCAGTTCAGAAGCCCACAGGGAGGCTCTATAGAAAGTCTTGGAGCAAGCCTTTGTGGAACAGGATGTAACAATCAGACAGTTTGATAGCATTGTCTCTAACATCACTTCCTGCAATAATTTGGGATTTAGTGATGAGGAATTACCCGAAGAGGGTCGCCGTCATAACATGGCGCTCAACATTACAGTTAACTGCCAGGACGATGCTTTAGCCAGCGTACTGGTAGACACAGGGTCAGCCCTGAATGTTATGCCGAAGTCCACTTTGATGCAATTATCATTCAAACACCCTTCGATGAGAATCAGCGAGGTCGTCGTCAAAGCGTTCGACGGATCCAGAAAAATAGTTATCGGCGAAGTTGATCTTCCCATAACTATTGGTCCTCACACTTTCCAAGTCACTTTCTAGGTCATGGACATCCGGGCAACGTACAGTTGTTTATTAGGAAGACCTTGGATACACCAGGCTGGAGCGGTTACCTCGACCCTCCACCAAAAGCTAAAGTTCGTCAAGAACGATCAACTTGTCACAGTCTGTGGAGAACAAGCCTTGCTTGTAAGTAACTTGTCATCATCTACTGGTATAGAACCCGAGGAGGTTATTGGAACGCAGTTCCAAGCACTATCGGTGAGCAAGAACAATCAGTTCAAAGAAGGAACTTCGATTTCTTCATACAACGATGCTATCAAAGCGGTCGAGAGTACCGATACAACAGGATGGGGACAGCTTGTCATTCCTACTGGCAATACAACAAAGAAGGGTCTTGGTTTTTCTGTAACCTGTACCCAGACAGCTGCCAACGATGAAAGTCTTCATCCCCTTCAAAACTTCTTCCACAGTGGAGGTTTCCTCTACCCAGTGTCTCAAGCAGTACATGCTATCAATGAGGAAGATCCCTCTGACACAGATGAAGAATGGAAGTCCTATCTTAATGAGGACGGTTATATGTCTCAGGAAGAGGTGCCTACACCATTTTGCTTTCCTACACAGTGTCTGAGATTTATACCCAGGTCAGACATCGAAATGATATACGGGGATTGTGATCCGGAAGGATGTCGTGCTCCGCCAAACTCATTAGAGGAAGACACTCTGATGAAAGACAACTTTGACTACAACTACTATGGCCCAATGGATGGCCTGCCAATGTGGCAGCCTTACCCAGGAAACTTGGGGCAAGAGAGTCAGCCGAACAATGAAAATCAGCTGACCGTCATTGAATAGAATACCTGTGTCCCCACCATGTCATGCGATCAACACTCAGGTCATTCTTAAACTACTCAACATGACGATGAATTTGCAACGTTTGCAGGACTTGAATTCATCAACTATACTTTTCCCGAGGTCAACGTCATCGAGAGGGATGACTCCTCCAGTTCCAAGGAAGTTTGGGACACTTTGGGAGAACCGAGTGGGAAATACGACTATATGATCAAGTACACTGCTCCCGAAAGCTCTCGTATCAGGTTCGAAGATATCCAGCCAACTGGATGGGAAGATACAGCTGAGAGCACAACTACTCTGCATAATGCAACAGAGGAATTCTCCTACGACAACTTTGCCTGGGAGACAGATTCCAATGATCCTGCTCCACCAGAAATCAGCGTCATTTCTGAAGACAAATCAAGGAAGGTGCCAGACTTTGTGATTCACCGAGGAGTTCGCCGCCAATGGGTTGCCGTTGAGGTTCCAAGGATTATTCATCAGTCAAAGTAATTATCATCTTTAAGCTTTCACCCTGCCCAGGTGAAACAGATGTTTTGATAGGGCTCACTTTCTGTAAATTTTTCCTCTTCGCTTAGCCCAAAGCGACAGAGTTTTGTTTTATAGGGCTGTAGTTTCAAGAATTGACTTGTTCATTAATAAAATAACGCCGTTCTGTAATTTCCGCATTTATTGCTGTTTTCTCTTTTCGTTTTTTTTCTTCAGAAAATGGTAATCCTAAAAAATAATTCAAATAAAAACAAGCAGTAATAAAAAAAAATACACTGCACACACTCTTGCATTTTCTCTATCTCTTCTAAACATGAATCATCACGTCATGCAGATTGCTTGTTTTAAACCCCGTTGAAACATACGATCCGATGCCTTCTCCCGACTTTGAGTTCCCGGTATTTGGAGCTGAAGAAGAAGTTGATAACGAAATTCCAGATGAGATCTCCCGACTACTCAGACAAGAGGAAAGGTCCATTGAACCTCACAAAGAACCGTTGGAAACGGTAAACTTGGGTTCAGAGCAAGAGAGAAAAGAAATCAGGATTGGGGCATTGCTCAGTCCAACTGCCAGAGAGGGTTTGATAAAGCTTCTCAGAGAATTTTCCGATGTATTCGCTTGGTCCTATCAGGATATGCCAGGGTTGGATACCAGCATCGTGGAACATCACTTACCTCTGAGATCGGAATGTCCGCCAGTAAAGCAGAGGTTGAGACGCACTCACCCGGACATGGCCATCAAAATCAAAGAGGAGGTGCATAAACAGATTGACGCGGGTTTCCTCGCTACATCTGAATATCCTCAATGGTTAGCCAACATCGTACCCGTTCCCAAAAAGGACGAAAAAGTCAGAATGTGTGTTGATTACAGAGATCTGAACAAGGCAAGTCCAAAGGACGACTTTCCTTTACCACACATTGACATGCTGGTAGATAGTACAGCAAAGTTCAAAGTATTCTCCTTCATGGATGGATTCTCGGGCTATAACCAGATCAAAATGGCGCCGAAAGACATGGAGAAAACTTCATTCATTACCCTATGGGGTACCTTTTGTTACAAGGTAATGCCGTTCGGTTTGAAGAACACCGGGGCAACCTATCAAAGGGCCATGACTACTCTGTTTCATGACATGATACATAAGGAAATCGAGGTATATGTCGATGATATGATTGCAAAATCTAAAACAGAGAGTGAGCACGTTGAACATCTGTCAAAATTGTTCGAACGTCTAAGAAAATTCAAGCTCCGCTTGAATCCCAACAAGTGCACCTTTGGTGTCCGTTCAGGGAAACTACTAGGGTTCATCGTCAGCCAGAAAGGAATTGAGGTTGATCCTGACAAGGTCAAGGCCATTCAAGAAATGCCTTCTCCGAAAACTAAAAAACAAGTCAGAGGATTCCTGGGACGTTTGAACTACATCTCCAGATTCATATTCCTTATGACCGCGACGTGTGCGCCGATTTTCAAATTACTGAAAAAGAACCAGGATTGTGTTTGGACAGAAGATTGTCAAACCGCCTTCGACAGTATCAAGGAATATCTGTTGAATCCTCTGATTCTATCACCTCCAGTGGAAGGAAGACCACTGATCATTTACCTCACAGTCTTGGAAGACTCAATGGGATGTGTACTTGGCTAACAAGATGAAACTAAACGGAAAGAGTCTGCCATTTACTATTTGAGCAAGAAATTCACCGACTGTGAAACTCGGTACACGATGCTTGAGAAAACTTGTTGCGCTTTGGCTTGGGCAGCCAAACATCTTCACCAATACATGATTAGTCATACTACTTGGTTGGTCTCCGAAATGGATCCAATCAAATATGTTTTCGAAAAACCTGCTCTCACGGGAAGAATCGCCCGTTGGCAGATGTTATTATCAGAATATGACATAGAGTACCACGCTCAGAAAACCGTTAAAGGGAGTATTTTAGCCGATCATTTGGCTCATCAACCGATTGACGATCAAGAATCAGTCGGGTTTGACTTCCCAGACGAAGATGTCATGTATCTAAAAATGAAAGATTGCGATGAACCGTTACCCAGTGAAGGGCCAGAACCAGGTTCCCAATGGGGACTTATCTTTGACGGAGCAGTTAATCATTATGGAAATGGAATTGGGGCAATCATTGTTACCCCTCAGGGTACCCATATTCCTTTCACCGCCAGACTTACGTTCAAATGTACGAACAACGAGGCCGAATACGAAGCTTGTATCATGGGTCTCGAAGAAGCAATTGATTTAAGGATCAAAAACTTGGACGTATATGGCGACTCAACTCTGGTTATCAATCAGATAAAAGGAGATTGGAACACATACCAATCAGGATTGATTCCTTACAAAGACTATGCAAGAAGGTTGCTACCTTTCTTCAACAAGTGACACTAATGTGCCAACTTAGAAGTGACACTAATGTGCCAACTTTGGAGGACCATAACTCCTAAACCACAAGGCCATTGCTCCCCATTTAAAGCTTGATTTGTAGATCACATTGCCCTCTGCAAAAGCTTCATACTGACCTATGTCCAAATTCCTCATGGATTTTGAGTTATGGAGTGATCAAAATCAAGAAAAGTCACTTTGTTCCAACACTTAGTGAAAATTTCACTAAGTCAGAATCTGCCTTTACTTTTTTCCAAATTGTCGCTCCCGGGATTTTCATCCTAGTACAAACGCGAAAGTGGCACCGAACAGAGTCGCCAGCAACGTGTATTTATCCCATGAGAGGGAAAGGAAACACTGCGTAAACCTGAAGGGAAGGAAAGAACATGGTCTTGCGACCAAGAGAACTGGGTTCGGGAGTCGGTTACGCGTGAGGAAGGTATTAGCACCCCCACGCGTCCATCGTACCCGATGGGATCTACGCTTGCTAGTCTCAATCAAAGGGTGTAAGGAAAATGCTAGAAAAAGAACTGGAAAAAAGAAAGGAGAAAGAAAAACAAATGTAGGGAAAATAAAATAAGTGCTCGAATGGGCCCTACCCCACTGCCTACGTATCTCATCGGGAGCATGAGAATCAGAGCGACGTAGTTCCCCTCACTAGGGATGGATTGTTTGTGTTTTTTAAGGAACGACTGATGTTCTAGCTCAGGTGTTGCAGGCTCGCTGGTCCGAGTGCGTTACCATCTTGCAAGAGAACGAGTAGGAGCGCGTTCATACGTTGAGAGTGAATGAGGTGAGAAAAGAATTCCCGAAGGAGACGTGATTGTTTGTTTTTGTCTTTTAAGAGTTTTTTCATTTGTTTGCATATGATAGTGTATCTAAATCTTAGTCATTGGAATGTGTACATTCTCACATTCCAAGATGGAATGAGTAAGAAAGCACACTAAGAGTGAAGAAGACCCTCACCCTTATTTCCAATTGTCAAGGTTCAAACACACTAGCATACTTGTGTTTATTAAGTGTTTTTATTGATTATGAAATGAAGAAGTGTTTTTTTTATTATTTGTACCTTCAACAAGTATTGCATTTAAGTCCCTCATACAAGATCAAATGTTTAACACATTGACCCAAGATGGGCTATATGCTACACATTCTAAGATAATAAGAGAAGACCCCTTATAATCTTTTCTTTATATGAAAGGCCTAAATGCAATAAATGCCTACCTTTATTAGATATTTTGAATTTTCTTTGAGATGAGAAGAGAGACTCAAGAGAGGAGCAAAGGTAAAAATCTATATGAACTAAGACTCACTCCTAATTGAAAATTAAAGGGAGTGGTCCTAATGGTTTGTGAGGTTTCAAAACCTAAAGTCTAAAGAAAGAATGAATTAAACAATTCACTTCTAAAGTAGAAGATGAATTGCAATTCAAAAAGGGAAAGTGATGAGTTATTAAGAAAAAGCACATAAGTGCTTAACAAAACACAAGATGGAATTGTAAAAGAGATAAGAGGATAGAAGTTTGAATGTGGATTCCTTATCCACACTCAATTGCAACTTACCAAAGCCCCTACATGGTTAGTAAACATGTGTAAGAAGTATAAGAAGCAAAAGAACACTTAATGCACCATAAAGATCAAAAGAATTAGATGAGAAATCAAATCCTATTAATCACAACCAGAATGTACATCATATGGAAAACAAATGATCATTATCATGCAAGTCCAAGTGGATAGGCAACAAACATCATCCATGACATTAGAACATGCTACCATAAGAAAAGGGAGAATGAAAGATGAAAAGAAATGAAAAAAACATGCATGAATGGAACATGTAATCTAAGGATCAGAATTGAAATGATATGAAAAATGATTCACAAACATTTCACAAGTGTTCATGCACAACACATCAAGACATTTAAGAAGCAATAGAAGAAGAAATGAAATGGAAATTCAAAAGAAAACACAAGTACTTCATATTAAGGACACACAAAGTTCAAATGAAAATGAACATGCAATGATGTCACACAACATGTACCAATGACCTATAATGTCAAATGAATGGTTCACAAAGTAGGCAAATGATCATGCAAGTATGTACAAAAGAAATCATGTAAACATGCACAAAGATTACAAGGATATGACATGTTGTAATGCTTCAAATGAAGTGTTTTAAACAAAAATCAAATGAGTTCATGAAAATTATGAAAACATGGTATTGAGGTTCACAAATCAGAGATGAATCCATATCAAAGTATCATGTAAAAAATTCAAGGCAAAAAGGCTTTATGCAATGCACTTAGGTCAAGTATACACATCATACAAAGTAACACAAAAATGAACACCAAACATGCCATAAACTAACTAAAAAAAAATCAAATAAAAATCACTTAACATACCTCAAGATGATAATGACTCAATGCAAAAAGAAAAGCATCAAAACAATTTTTAATGATTGAGAACAAAAATGCACAAATTTATGTATCACATTAAACATGCATACAAATAAAAATCAAAGAAAATTATGGAACAGGGGCAAAAATGTCATAAAATCAAGAAATAAAATCATGAAAAATTTTCTAAATGTTTTAAGAAGGGTCATGAATTTTTGTGGAATTTTATGATGATGTTTGATATTTTTAAAAAATGAAAAGTAAACGTGTAGAAAAATGAAAAAAAAAAAGAAATGAAATGTAAATGTGAACGGGGGTGTGAACATAGCAATTATTCAGTTCAAATTCATTGGGCCTTAAAAAAAAGAGGTGTGAATATCAATCTGGTCCAAGGTCCAAGTCTGCGCAAAACACACTAGTAACCATGCACTTCAGTCAACAAAAATTGACTCATTAACAGCCATTAGATCAAGTCAAGGTCAAGCCAAAGTCAAAGTAATCAGATCAAACGCTCACACACGCATGTCCACGTTCCATACCATATGCCACAACACACAATGCTTAAAATGAAATCAGAAGCAACACGTGAGAGGCATGTGTGTTTTTTATGCGTTGGCAAGCTTCAAGCCACACGATGAGGAAAAATGGACGGTTATGATTAAAACGTGAGAAAACCCTAGCAATCAAACTCAACGGCCGGAGGTGACTTCCGGTCACCTTCTCCGGCGAACCACCACCCTCTGCAACTTTAATTTCTCCCGAAATCCACAAAAAATATACTAAAATGATGCTGAACTTATGTAGAACACGAATCTAAAGACAAAATGCACAAAACATTCATGAGATGAGAGAATCGAACAGAGGAAGATTTGCTCTAACATTTCAACTATGCCTCTAAAGGCCTATCAACTAGCCAGATAAGTTCTTGAGCTTATAGGAAGCATCAAGAACCTGATAACATCTTCACATTATGTCTATAATGGAAGAAATTCGTATCTGAAGATTTATGATCTTGATGTGTTCTTCAGAAAACCAGAGATGTTGCTTCCTCTTTGAGCTTCTTTTGGCCAAATAAAGGCTTAGATGCAAAAATGGATGATGCTTCAGTGGAGAAGAGCTGAAATCCAAGCTTTAAAACAGTTGCAATGTGATGAAAAATGGAGAGAGAATCAGAGAGATTCTGAGATGAAGATGAGGAAGATGAATGAAATGGAGCTCGAAAATCAGTTGCAACGTGGAGAAATTGAGAGAGAATGGAGAGAGTTTCTGAGTTGAATGTGAGAAAATGAAGTTAGGAATGAAATTTGAGAGTGAAGTTTTTATTTATAGCGTGAGCTAACCATGGTTAAACTGAGTGAGTCAGCTGAGTCATGGTGGTTTGGGTGAGTCATCCCTAACTAACTGAGTCAAGTTAGTTAGGGAGAGCAATGGTATGGTGATGGCAACTCATGATATGCTATGGTGGAGGTGAAAAGAAAATGAAGGCACGGCTGGTTGTAGCAGAAACTTGCTCAGCAAGTTTGTTTCTTTCCATTCTCATGTATGCCAAGGCAAGTGTACAAGGTGTAAGTCATGTGTGTTTGGTTTAATGTGGAAAGCTGATGTGATGAAGTGTTTGTGGTGTGTGTGAACCAAAAATCGTGCACCACTGTTAATGCATCAATGTCACTCATGGTGATTTGCAAGTGGAAATCTCTCTACTTAGTGAATGGTTGGATGAGTTTTTGGATTCATTTAAAAGAGGGGATGTAATGATACAAGTTTGGTTTGAAATTTGAGTTGAAATGATGCTTGGAAGAGGTTGGAAAATGACTTATAACATCCATAAATGGAACTGGTACAAGGGCGTGGTGATGAGGTAAATTGGCAAGGCATCTTGGCATGGAATCTTAGCACGATGATCCTAACTTGAGACCATTATTTCTCCATCATAACTTGATTAATTCAAAATTTTCCCAACATCAATATTGAAGATGACACTACAAAGAACAACTTTGATGTTGAAATTTTTTCCATTTGAGGCTTTTATCTTGATGAAAAATGGGTGGACATTTGGCTCACCACATGCTTGTGAAAATGACTGCGCGCGTGCCTTGAAAATCCTTGGTCATGACATGGTTTTGGCCTACTTTCCTCCAACTTTGATCATCCATATCTATCTCAATATTTATCCAATGGGGATGTTCTACACATGGATTTGAAGCTTAAAGCAAGACCTTTTGTTGTGGCCTGGTGGAATTTTCATTTGGTGCTTCCATTTTAAATGGCCTTGGTTCAAACTCTGATGCAAAATGGTCAAAAATTACTATTTTTGGAAACCCTACTTCTTCCAAAAATGGCAACTTTCCACCTCTTGATTTTTTCATGATTCCTTTGGAGTTTCTTGACCATATTTTGTACATTGGACACATATAACATGAATTTTATGAATTTGGCCTCAAAAAGTCAAGAGTTGACTTTTTCCTCTGATTATTTGACTTGGCCCCAATTTCTCTGATTTTTTTATTTTTCTTCCAATTGAACCACTTCTAAAACCAATTGAGATGTGATTTTCCACATACATACACTTAAGAACATATAGAATACCATGACATCAAGTTTTGTCCAAAAAATCAAATATATCCTGATTTTATTAGAAACCCTAATTTTGACCTCCTCTGGTTAGGAGGGAAAAGTGCAGTCTTCAATTTCAAATTCTTTAGAGTATGTTGTGCATCCTTTTAAAGGATGATGGGATATGCCATTTGAGGATGATTTTGGATCAATGAGCTATCTCTTTTGAGGGTTTTCCTTCAGTTTTTTGAACCTCTTGCATGTTGAAGTATGTATTGTTTCAATCTCCCATTGGATCTCACTTCCTTGAGATTGTGGATGATCAATTGAGATGGTATGAGACATGAGAGACTCTTGGCTTGCCTTGAGGCAACTTGATTGACCTTTTTGTGCTTTGAATGATCCCTTGATTGTCCACCTTCCACCTGATCACATGCCTTGATGGTAAGAGGAATGCCATGTTTCATTTTTCTATGTTAAATGCAATGCAATGCTAATGAGATGGATATGATATTGTAAATAATAATGCTATGCTATGATGCAAAAAAGGGAGAGCAAATTTTGGGGTATTACAGCTGCCCCTATTCAAACACTGTAGACCTGAATGCCTGAAAGCGAATGCTTTCCGACTTTCAAGGTATATAGTGATTGAATACCAAATATAACCAAAAATTTGCTCTGGATGATGAAAAAGAAAAGGGATATAAACCCAACGCGATTGTTGGATTGAATCTTCAAGTGAAACGTTGTCGGAGAAATCTGTCTTTTGAACGACGCCAGGCGACTTACTGGCTTGCCATACTGTTGATGGACTTTAACAAATGTCTTTTTGAACGACGCCAGACGACTACTGGCTTGCCACACTGCTGGTGGACTTTAGAAATGTCTTTTTGAACGACGCCAGACGACTACTGGCTTGCCACACTGCTGGTGGACTTTAGAAATGTCTTTTTGAACGACGCCAGACGACTACTGGCTTGCCACACTGCTGGTGGACTTTAGCTGCTCTGCCATTCTAAACAATGGACTTTTACCAGTTCGTGCTGGATTTTTGCCAATCTGTTGTTGGACTTCAATGATTACCAAACAGGCTTTGGAATCTCAAAATTGCCATCCTCGGATGGACTTTTGCAGCTTTGCCAAATTAAACTTGGACTTTGATGCTTACCAAACCGGCTCTGGAAGCTTTGTCAGATGATCATCCCACCTGCTGGAATAACCACCTGCAATATTATCCCACATGCTGGGATAAGATAAACAAACTGTATATAATGATCATCCCACTGACTGGAACAACCATCTGCCATACTATTCCACAGGCTGGAATAATATGAACAAACTGTATATAATGATCATCCCACTGGCTGGAACAACCATCTGCCATACTATCCCACAGGCTGGAATAATATGAACAAACTGCATATAATGATCATCCCACTGGCTGGAACAACCATCTTCCATACTATTCCACAGGCTGGAATAATATGAACAAACTGCATATAATGATCATCCCACTGGCTGGAACAACCATCTTCCATACTATTCCATAGGCTGGAATAATATGAACAAACTGCATATAATGATCATCCCACTGGCTGGAACAACCATCTGCCATACTATCCCACATGCTGGAATAATATGAACAAACTGTTCATGTGCCAAAATAAATTGGACTTTGAGTTGTAAATGAGCAATGCTAAGAATTACACCACCTGCTGGGTAATATCATATGCTGACACTTTGCTGAAAAAGAGATTCCGTTGACCCATATAGACCAAGTTGGGGAAATTACCGCGACTCGGCTGGAGAGTATAGCGGACAAGATTCAATGCTGAACTCTGTGGGGATATCATTACCAAAGATATGATCTTGCCGGGGACCAGGGCTACTTTGCGGGGAATATCCAAATCTTGGCTGAAAGACAATCCATTGCAACATACTGAGAAAGAGTCCCTAGAGATCTGCTGAGGAAACCCAAAGCAATTCCTCGGTAATCTGCTGAGGAAAATGACCGTCGAGCTTAGGGTAAATGTCACAATGCCCCCTGTTGGGCGAACTTTCCCTTTGACGACTCCGCTGGGAATAATAAGTTTATGACACACTCTGCTGGGGAAAAACCGCTTTAAAGCGTCTCTTGTTGGGGCTGCCCTTCGAGAGGATTTTACAGAAGACCAAATGTCCTCAAACTCTACTGGGGATTATAGATCGGGGATATCCTTTACTGGGGAGGTTACATGCCCCATGCATGGGATGGTCAATAACTCCGCCGGGGATTATTCTTTGACAAATTTCCCCCGCCGAAACCTACGGGAGACATGATACTACCACTTGCTGGTACAACCTGCCAAGAGTAAACTCCACAAGGGATGTTAGTACTAAAAGTTTCGTCTCTTAAGAGGATTTTATAGAAAACCAAGCGTTTTCAAACTCTTAGACAAACACTCTGCCTTGAACTACCTTTCACATCGTCTGCAAGGTACTGGAGGATTGGCACTTGTTGTCAACCTGTAGTATTCACTGCATTAATAACCGCTATCAACACAGAATAAATCCATCTTCGAACACCGTTGCCGTCACGAAACTTAGTGGGAACTCTTGAATGGAAGAATCGACTTAATAAGATACAACAATATCAAGTCATAGCAAATATCTGCTCGTGGTTACGATCATGCTGTTTGGATCGATCGTGCTCATTACCTGCAACAGAAAAAGAATATGCACATGCCCCAGGATATTGCGTGGTCTTTTGGGTCCACCATCCAAGGTTGTCCAACAAGCAACGTAATTTCGATTGTCTTTGTGCATGTTTTTGCAAGGCCAAGATATTTTCAAAGTAACGTTTTATTATCAAAAATCAGACGTTTTTGCAAACAAAACAGTAAAATGAAAATAAAAGCCCGTGACTGAATATTCAACTTTATTGATGAAATGCCAAAAATTGGCGAATTTACAATCAGAAGCAAACCCCTGAAAGAGGCGATTGCCATAAAATTGAGAAAAGAAATCTATCCTAATGATAATGCGGAAATTGGATTCCAACTGATTTCTGATTCTGTTATAGCCAGTATGTATTCCAGCTCTCCTGATTATCTTTGCCTTCAGAAGCTCGTGGTCCGACCAATTCCTCCTTTGGAATTTTGCCAGCTTGCTGAAGAGTAGAAAACGTACAGATTAATTCAGATTGCAGTCATTCGCTTTAATCCCTCTTTTGTGTGGATCGCCTTTTCAGGTTTTCAATCCACCAGGATACCCTTTTTTGCCTAAGTTGCCCTTTCGGGTTTTCAACTTACCGGGTGTACAATTCTTTTCAATTATATCCCTAAGTTTTGCCCGAACCTTTATTCTGTTTTTGGTTCGCCGGGATGCCCTTTTTTGCCTGGATTCTTTTTTTTTATCCAGCGGGTCTCTTTATACGAAGTATTTTTTAACTGCATCTGAATTAACAGGGGATGAAAAATCTTCACCATCCATGGTTGTCAGCAACAAGGCTCCACCTGAGAAAACCTTTTTTACCACGAACGGACCTTCATAATTAGGAGTCCATTTGCCCCTGTGATCTGTACTCGGAGGAAGTATTCTCTTGATTACCACATCCCCGACCTTGTAGACTTGAGGTCGAACCTTTTGATCGAATGCCCTCTTCATTCTGCGTTGATATAACTGGCCACGGCATACCGCTGCTAAGCACTTCTCCTCAATAAGGCTCACCTGATCAAATCTGGCTCGTACCCATTCAGCCTCATCTAGCTTAACGTCCATCAATATTCGGAGAGAGGGAATCTCCACTTCTATCGGTAGAACTGCCTCCATACCATATACAAGCGAGTATGGTGTTGCCCCAGTGGACGTGCGGACTGATGTTCGATACCCATGCAAAGCCAGTGGTAACATCTCATGCCAATCTTTGTACGTGACAACCATCTTCTGCACAATCTTCTTGATATTTTTGTTGGCCGCTTCAACCGCGCCATTCATTTTCGGGCGGTACGAAGAAGAATTGTGGTGCTCGATTTTGAAGTCCCGGCATAGCTCAGCCATCATCTTGTTGTTCAAATTAGAACCATTATCAGTAATGATTCTTTCGGGCACTCTATATCGACAAATGATATCTCGCTTCAAGAAACGAGCCACTACTTGCTTAGTGACATTGGCGTAAGATGCTGCTTCAACCCATTTAGTGAAGTAATCAATGGCGACCAAGATGAAACGATGGCCGTTTGAGGCAGTAGGCTCAATTTTTCCGATCATGTCAATGCCCCACATTGCAAATAGCCACGGAGAAGACATGATACTCAACGGATTGGGAGGAACATGCACTTTGTCTGCATAGATCTGGCATTTGTGACACTTGCGAGCATACTTGCAGCAATCTGACTCCATGGTCAGCCAATAATACCCTAATCTCAGCAATTTCTTAGCCATCGCATGTCCTCCGGCATGGGTACCGAAAGAGCCTTCGTGCACTTCAATCATCAACAGGTCTGCCTCGTGTCTATCCACACATTTGAGCAGAACCGTGTCAAAATTCCTTTTATACAGCACACCATCTTTGTTCAAGAAGAAACTACCAGCTAGCCTTCTTAATGTCTTCTTGTCATTGGAAGATGCCCCAGGCGGGTATTCTTGATTTTTTAAGAAGCATTTGATGTCATGGTACCAAGGCTTATCGTCAGACACTACATCTACCTCAAACACAAAAGCAGGCCTATCAAGACGAGATACATCAATCCTGGGCACAAAGTTCCAACCATGCACTTTGATCATCGAAGAGATAGTGGCCAAGGCGTCTGCAAACTTATTCTCATCTCGGGGAACATGGTACAACTTGACAGTTGTAAAGAATGTCAGCAATCTCCTCGTATAATCTCTATACGGAATCAAATTCTGCTGATGTGTGTGCCAAGTTCCCTTTACTTGATTGATTACCAGTGCTGAATCACCAAAGATATCGAGGGTCTTGATTCGTAAATCAATAGCTTCCTCGATCCCTAGTATGCAAGCTTTGTATTCTGCTTCATTGTTGGTACACCCGAAAGTTACTCGGGCAGTGAAGGGCATGTGAACACCCTCTGGCGTAATAAGGACTGCACCAACTCCGCACCCATTCATATTAACTGCCCCATCAAACATCAAACTCCATTTGGATTCAGGGTCAGGCCCCTCCTCCAGAAGTGGTTCCTCGCAGTCTTTCGCTTTGAGAAACATGATGTCCTCATCAGGGAAATCAAATCTCATGGGCTGGTAATCATCAAGAGGCTGTTGCGCAAGATAATCTGACAGTATACTTCCTTTGATTGCCTTTTGCGAAGTAAATTGAATATCGTACTCTTTCAGTACCATCTGCCACCTTGCAACTCTGCCTGTAAGTGCTGGTTTCTCAAAAATATACTTGACCGGATCCAATTTAGAGATCAACAGGGTTGTATGTGTGAGCATGTATTGTCTCAACCGCTTGGCGGCCCATGCGAGTGCACAACATGTCTTCTCAAGCATTGAATAACGCGATTCACAATCTGTAAATTTCTTGCTCAGGTAGTAGATAGCATGTTCTTTCCTACCTGTCTCGTCGTGTTGACCGAGAACACAACCCATGGATCCTTCGAGCACTGTCAAGTACATAATCAGTGGTCTCCCTTGAACTGGAGGTATCAGAATTGGAGGTTCCTACAAATATCTTTTTATTTTATCGAATGCATTTTGACAATCATCATTCCACCTGACCGTTTGATCTTTTCGTAGCATTTTGAATATCGGTTCGCAAGTGGCAGTTAGGTGCGATATGAACCTTGAAATGTAGTTCAATCTTCCTAGAAAGCCGCGAACTTCTTTCTCAGTTCTCGGTACAGGCATATCTTGTATAGCTTTCACTTTAGCAGGATCAACCTCTATCCCTTTTTCACTGACAATGAAACCAAGCAATTTTCTGGACCGCATGCCGAAAGTACACTTGTTAGGATTCAGTCTCAACCTGAATTTCCTCAGCCTCTCAAATAACTTCTTCAAGTTGACCAGATGTTCTCCTTCTGTCTTTGATTTAGCAATCATGTCATCCACATAACACTCGATCTCTTTATGAATTAGATCTTGGAATAACGTCACCATTGCTCTTTGATAAGTTGCCCCTGCGTTCTTCAACCCAAAAGGCATTACTTTGTAACAGAAGGTACCCCACGGGGTAATGAATGTCGTCTTCTCCATGTCTTCAGGCGCCATCTTTATCTGATTGTACCCGGAGAATCCATCCATAAATGAGAACACTGAAAACTGAGCGGTATTATCAACCAGCACATCAATATGAGGGAGTGGAAAGTCATCTTTAGGGCTCGCCCTGTTGAGATCTCTGTAATACACACACATTCTGACTTTGCCATCTTTCTTCGGCACCGGTACTATATTGGCCACCCAGGGAGGATAGTTGGTTACTGCCAGAAAACCTGCATCCAACTGTTTCAATATTGATGATCTCAAGAGCTTCCTGATGAGGCTGAATGGTCTTCTCTTCCTGTTTCAACAACCTAGCCAACTCTTCCGGGAGTTCATAGTCTTCATCACTTTCTTCCTCAGCTTGATAGATCGGATTTTCGAAATCATACGTGGGCATAACAGAATCATTTTCAGAGAAATCCACAGAATCCAGTCTGCATGATTGGGTTTATGCTTTATTTTAGATTATTTTTTGCTTGAAAACAAAAGAAAAGAAAGTGCATTATCATTTTTTAATTTTCTTTGGGCAAAAATAAAATAAAGAGAGAGTAAAGGAACACAAATTTGTAAACAAAAACGTCCTTTTATTGATATTTGAACATTATATGAGAAAATATGGTGGCCCTACAAATGGATCCTCACACCTTGGGCAGAGTGTGGGATTTCATGCATTATGAAAGACAAGAATTATTACTCTGAATGGTGAACAACATGAACGATTTCTTCACTAGACCAATTTTGCAACGCCTCGCCTGGAGCCAGGGCATATACCCATCTGTCCAGATAATCTGAGCCTTCAGCGCCATCTTCTATTGCTGAGCAGGACTGGTTGGGATTGATAATTCCTCCACTGTTGAAGTTGATTGGCCCACGGAATCGAGGAACTGGCATCCGGCCCGGCTGGTATCCAATGCCAAACTTATCTTCTTTCACGAACACATCTATAGCTTTACCCCAACCTTGGGCATTTCCGCTTTCGACCACTTCTCTGGCCTGCTTGTACGACGCAATTGATGCACTCGGCCCACCTGGCACATTTGACACCACTGCTGCTGAAGTAGAATCTGGTAAGTTATTGATATTCAGGGCTTCAAAAGATTGGCACAAAGTTTCATGAATCTCTCCATCCATTTCCACATATTTGAAAGTGGATAGATGACTCACGAATATATCTTCCTCGCCGCAAACAGTAACCACTTGACCCTCGAACACATACTTGAGCTTCTGATGAAGTGTGGAGGTAACTGCGCCTGTTGCGTGAATCCACGGTCGGCCCAATAAACAGCTATAAGTAGGCTGAATGTCCATAACATGAAAGGTCGTCTTGAATATCTGTGGACCAACCTGTATTGGTAGTTCAACCTCCCCAAACACCGATCTTTGGGATCCATCGAAAGCTCTCACAATTAGATCGCTGGGTCTCAGAACCAATCCATCTACTTCAATTTTCATCAGGGCTTTTTTGGGTAACACATTTAAGGAAGAACCTGTGTCAACCAGCACATGCGACAAAACTGCTCCTTTGCATTCAAGTGTGATGTGCAGTGCTTTGTTGTGGTTACGTCCGTCTGGTGTCAAATCCCTGTTCGTAAATCCCAACCTGTGGCTCACATTCACATTAGAAATTACTCCCTCCAACTGATTCACTGTAATCTCATGGGGAACGTATGCCATATTCAGAACTTTCAACAAAGCAGCCCGGTGTGCATCTGAACTCATTAACAGGGATAATATCGAAATTTTAGAGGGTGTCTGATTAAGTTGGTCAATGATCTTGTAATCACTCTTTTTGATAACCCTCATAAATTCCTCAATATCATTATCAAAATTGACTTTAGGGTCCTCTTCCTGAGCAGGCACCTTGTCATCAACAACCTGTTTTCCTTTCGCTCTTGCAGCGGCTTCAGCCTCTTTATCATTCCTTAGAGTCTGGGGAGCAAACAGTCGACCACTCCTAGTAAAACCACTTGGTCCACTGACATTCTCAATGCTAGTACCAACAGCCTCTGCCTTCTGCCGACTTCCTCCTTGACGAGTATCAGTTCCATACTGCCACTGAACTGCCCTATTAGACACATAAGCAGCCGATTCAGGAACTATAATCATAACTGGTCTCGGCCTCTCGGGCACGATGATAGCGACAGGCTCCTCAACAGGCACCTGTATCTCGACTGGATTATAGTAAATGGTAACGGCAGAAACATCCTGTTCTTTCTCTACTTTATCAAACTGAAGACTTCCCTCATCCATAAGATCCTGCAGTCCAACTCTCAACTTACTGCAGCCATTAACCTGCTTTGAACAATCCTCGCAATCAGAGGCACATCCAGGAAATACCTTTCCTTTTAACAAACGTTCTTTTACAATCAACAGCGGAGTCTTCACCAAATTAACATCAGTAATCAAATTCAACTTCTCGCCATCAAAAATGGCATTTGTGCCTGCACCTCCATGATGAGGCATTGGATTGTCACGAACATTCGGCGGCCTAGAGAAGTTGATAGCTTTTGCGTCGATCAGATCTTGAACCTTATGTTGAAAGGCCCAACACTTTTCTATTGAATGACCTGGCGTACCAGAATGATATTCACATCGAACATTAGCATCGTAACCTTGAGGCAATTTTCCGGAATCCAGCGGCTTCATAGTCCGAAGTTCAACCAACTTCTCTTTGAGCAGTTGTGGTAACAAAGCAGCATATGTCATAGGCAAGGGATCAAATTTATGGTCCCTTGGTCTATTGTTCTGAAATCGGGGTCTACCTTTCTGATCTGGCGTTTGGTGTCCAGCTGGAACCGGAATGGTTACCGCATCCACCTGATGATAGGACTGATTCCTTCCTCTGCCCCCTCCTCTATACACAGCGCTGGACTCCCCTTCTCTTTTCCTTGGTCCATTGGCAAAGGGTTTCTTCGAACTTGAAGCAACATCTTGAATCTTACCCAATTTCAGCAGACTTTCTATTCGTTCCCCAGCAACGACGATGTCGGCAAACCCCGTGGAAGGACATGCAGCAAGTCTATCCAAATACGTCCCTTGAAGTGTGCTCATGAACATATCAGCCATCTCACGATCACCCAAAGGTGGTTGAACTCGAGCAGCCAATTCTCTCCATCTCTGTGCGTACTGCTTAAAGCCCTCCTTGTTATCCTGAGTCATACTCTGCAATTGAGTACGATTAGGTGCCATGTCCAGATTATATTGATACTGCTTCAGAAAAGCAGTGCACAAATCTTTCTAACTCCTTATATGAACCCTGTCCAGCTTAATGTACCATTCCAGGGAAGCGCCTGACAGGCTATCCTGGAAAAAATACATCCAGAGCTTTTGGTCCTCGATATAAGCGGCAATCTTGCGATTGTAAGCTTGCAAATGTGTTTTGGGACAGGTACTGCCGTTGTACTTATCCAAAGCAGGAAGCTTGATCTTGGGAGGAATTCGCACACCCTGCACGAGACCCATGTCTTCTACATCAATTCCAAGAGGATTTTGGCTCTCAATAGCCTTGAGTCTTTCATCCAGCCCTTCATACTTCCGGTCGTCATTGTAGAAACCCATGTCATTGTTGAATGCAGTGAACTGGTCCTCCTGACCATCCTCATTGTTATCAAAGCCCAGATGTACCCCACCAGCAGGGATTGTGCCAACAGGAGGAGTGCGCACATTGCGATTTGGGATTTCAGTTTCCAGCCTCTGGATAGTGGTTCTCATAGCTTCTTGTCCAATCCTCATGTTTTCTTGACCGGTCCTCAGCTCTTGCTGACCTTGAGCAATCCCCTGCATGAGGTTCATGAACTGTTCCATCCTTCCCCTCAAATCGGCTAACTCTGTCTGAACTTGCTCCATTACTCTTGCTTGATTGCGTCAGGTAGAATATCGGTGAACTGGGGTATCAGCTATCGTGCCTAAAAACCAAATAAAGGTTAGCAGGCGCCTGCAAAAGGAAAACATGCGATGCAAAAATGATATGCAAATGCAAATGCAAAGTTATGTTTGTCATTTCAAAATACTTTTCATATCCTGATTCCAATCGTAACCAAGAATTCCTGAAGACCAGGAGTCATGATTACTGAGTTTTGCCATGAAGAGATATTCATATACATCAATCACAGATGTCTGAAGACCAGAAATAGTGATTTTGTAGTGTGCTAGTGTGCAGATATCACATCACATATATCTGAAGATCAGAAATTGTGAACAAAAATAACCCATTTCATACAAATTCCCAAAACTTCTCAAGCACGTTTGTCGTAGTTTCAGCAACAAAATAAGAAACAGGCAGTCAAATGGATCCATCAACAATTCTAATGGTAACCATTACAAATTACAAAGAAATGACAAAAATCACTAATCCGACAGCTCCACATCCTTCAGCTTCTGGCTAGAGTACTTAATCTCTTCAAACAGGATGCGGGTACGCTGATGACGCGGCTTCTCAATCAGCTCTTTAATCACTACGTCTCTTTTTTCCAATGCATCCTCTAATGACCCCACGTGCATCAGCAAGGCTTCATCTTCATTGGCTCCTTTGCGCCTCTTGATTCCAGCTTGAATTTTAACCAGTTTCAGCTCTGCTGTGACATCTTCAAGCTCCTTGTTGGTGTTTTTCAGCTTACCTTCAGCATTTCTCACTTGTTCTTGACTTTTGCCAAGATCTTCTCGATACTTTCTTCTTTCCACGTGTGCTTTCTTCAGCTCTTCATCTTTATCTTTTAACTGGGCCTGCAATTCAGAGTTCTCAATTCTGACCTCATCCCAAGCTTGTCGGAGTTTAGCTAACGAATCCTTGCTTCGAGCCAGCGCCTGCTTTGTAGCCTTATGAGCCTGACTAGTATCATCTGCTCCCAAGGTAAGCTTCCGGAAGTATCGAGCTCTCTCATCAAAATCTTCTTCTTTGTCCGCCAGGGTTTTTTCTGCTTTCAACGCTCTCTTTTCCAACTCTTTGTTGTCATCTAGAGATTTCTGAAGACATCTGCTCATTCCAGAGTTCTCTATCTGCAGATCTCTAACCATTTTCTTCAATTTCTCGTACTCCTCGGCCGGTACCATGGAATGTTGATCTGGACATAAGAGAACTTCTCGGGAAAAAGGTAACAACAGCTTTTTGACCTTCATCTCAACCCAAGCATCGTAGTCAGGGTATGATCTACAGTCTCCTTTGCCGAAAGTCAAT